>OX421977.1:19105399-19736831 GCA_949128135.1 Parasteatoda lunata
ATAATCGTGTGGGCTGATGAAAAGATTATATCTTTTATTTTCCGGTTTTTTAAAAAAAACTTTAACCTTTTTTTTTCTTTCTTTTTCTTTTTTTTCTTTTTCTTTCCCCAGTTGTTTGTTATTATTATTATTATTCCCCCCCCCCTTTTTTTTTCATTTCCTTCTGTAATTTTCCTATTTTTATCTTCATTTTGAACTTATATATATATACATATATATATATATATATATATATATATATATATATATATATATATATATATATATATATATATATATATATATATATATATATATATATATACATATATATATATACACATATATATATATATAAATATATATATATATATATATATATACACACATATATATATTTATATATATATATATACACACACACATATATATATATATATATATATATATATATATATATATATATATATATATATATATATATATATAATTTTATAAAATAAAAATTTTATTTTCCGGATTTTTAAAAATACTTAATCCTTTTTTTTTAATTAATTCTTTTTAATTTTCTCTTCTATTTCAAGTGCTATGAACGCTAAACTAGTGTTTCAAAAAGCTAATAAATTTGAATTTAATTTTTTTTTTTTTTTTTTTTTTTTTTTGCAACATGTAGCTTACTGTACAATGATGCCATATTTATAAAAATCTAAATTTTGAATTTTTTTTGTCACTTACGTTGATTTTTAACTTTGAAGGAAGTATGCTTTCTCCCTCTCAAAAAATTTCAGTTTGAAATTACTTCTGTTCATTCTTTTAAGTATAAATGACGGTAATGGTAAATGTTAGTACTGTTAAATAAATTTTAGATTCTGTAGTTCACAGTTAATAATTATTATTGTTTACTATATTCTCTTTAAACATTTTATTTAGCTAACATTTATACCACATAAATTCGAATTCACTGTTTCCGGTCTCAGGTATTAAAAAACTTCCTTAAAACCTTTTTTTATAGAATAGCTGCGATTCTAATTTAAATGAAGTAAACGCAGTAAACCCGCGTTTTCTGCAGTCCAACATTTATTACAATTCTAGAAAAATTCCAGCCAGCTTAAACTGCTACCTAATTTGTTCCTTTTCTATGTTTCATGGATGAACTCGTGATATGTTTCCATTTCTGACAATATACTTAAATACTTAAAAAAAAAAAAAAAATACTTAAAAAAAAATCAAAAGCAATAATAACAATTTCGCATCCGACTACCGTGAATGACTTCATTGTATGATTAAATAGCTATTCAACCGTGAATACATTTTGTTCGAATTTTCACGAACTTAGTTTCTAACTTAATGGTTTAAAAGCTCAAAGGCAAAACACTAAATAAGCTAATTACTGCTAACTATTTGTTAAGTTTCAGAGTCAGACACAAATTTTTTTTTTTCTCTAGATCTTACTTTCCAAAGGTCATAAAAGCCAGTCATTAGATTTATGACTTCCGGGACTGGTACCCTCTGATGACGTCAGCTTCAACTATCATTATATTTCCCATTTTCTTCATAATTTTCACTGTTTTATTCCTCAAAATTTGCTTTTTTTAAAATATATTTTTCAGATTGCGGCTACATTTCATCTTTTGGGTAGACGGAAAAAAAGGTCCCGGAAAAAAAGGTACGGAAAAAAAGGTCCCGGTAAAAAAAGTCCCGGTAAAAAAGGTACCTCCATAGGGAAAATCTGTAGGGATATTTCCCCTCTCGCTTTTTGGGCAGCACGAATGCTTCTCGCTGTTTCAATGAATATTCTTTTTATCTGTAATAATTAAGATTAGATCATTGAGGTAAGGAGAAGGGTAAGGCTTATGGGCTAGTTGTATTACGCTTTTTTTTTAAAAAATTTTATTTCATTTATTTATTCTTCTTTGATTATTTTTTAAAGCGGGAAGATACTATTTAAATTTTTCAATAATGTTTTACTTTTTTTTGTAATTTTTTTAAGTGAAAAATGTGTTATTTTCTATTTTAAATTATATTTTGTGAAGAAGTTGCTAATGTGAGGCTTAAAGTAGCCAATCGGGGAAGTTGGGAGGATTTAAGTGTTGGATGTTAATTCGTGATTGGAGGGGAAAGTATTGATGCTTTTTAATTAGAGTCGCGGTATTTCTTTTCTTATGAGCTGGGTGTATTTAATTTCTTTATTGCTTTTATTTTTCTAAGGGGAAGATTTAATATAAAATATGCTATCTTTTATTTTAAATGTAATCTTTTATTTATAATCTTTTATTTTATTTTATTTTAAAGCGCTTCAATCTAATCTTCTCATTTCAAATATTTTCCCCTACAGAATTTTCCCTACACTGGTACCTTTTTTACCGGGACCTTTTTTTCCGTACCTTTTTTCCGGGACCTTTCTTCCGTACCTTTTTTCCCGGTACCTTTTTTTCCTAGAATCATATTTTGAGAGTCAGAGACATAAATATGTCGAAAAAATGGTATGTTTATTCTGATGGAGTACGTTTTCTTGTCTGATTCTCTAAGATAATTCGTACATATTAGCATATTGGAGGTCAACTCTTTAAATCAGTATGATTAGTTCTGAGTTCGAAGAAAGAGGGTCACAATAACGTAAGTTATTCATGTTGTTATCCTGCACTATACAGTGAAGAAAACTAATCCCCGAGAATTACTTTTGATTAAAAGGCGGGTTATTAAACAAGTTAAATATTATATCAATATTTTTCGTAGTTGAAATACAAGATCAGACACAAAAATGAATTGCTTCTGAACAAAAATACTTTTATTTCGGATTCTTGGCTTAGAAATACAGAGAGTAGCTATCTATCATCTGGAATATATTGTCCTAATAGTTCAGTTGTTGAAATATCCCATTTTGAGATTTTTATTCTATATCTAGATATTTTATGAAATTTTTGTTATTTTATTCTATTTCTAAAAATTGAATTGGAGGCTCTCCTGTCGAAACTATCGGGGCCATATTTTATAAATTCCTTTCCATTTTGAATATTCTTACTTTAATTCAGATTCCAATGAAACAGAACCAACTATGATTTCGTGTTGGTAATCACTTTTAAAATGTATTGAAACAGAGTAACGTATCTTACACGTGTTTCAAAAATTGAATTAGAGTCTATTTATTTACACTTTTTTTTTTACTTTTTAGGTTTTTTGATGATGAGAAAGACTACCATACGTGGGTGGAAAATTGGGATGATATGTCAAGAAATCCTCTCAACTTCCGTGCAATTCAGCTTCTGGATCTTTATATGTCGTTCATTTATCTCGATAAATCTGAATTGACTGAACTTGCCGTAAGAGTACTCTGGAGCTCTATCCCAGATGCCCTTCTGACCAATACCGATATTTTTAGACTTTTTAAGGTGATCAATCCTAGATACTATCAGAAGATAAATGACGTATGGCAATGGTACTGCAATCTTGTAAATTATGAGGAAACTTCTCTCTCTCTGAAGCGTCCAAGATCTCTGAAACACCTTTCAAGATGCATCATCAGAAACAGATTAAGAGACAACTGTAAGTTGCCCGAAGGAGTGGAAGAACTGGGCGTTCCCAAACAAGTTCAGAAGTATTTACTTCTGAAAGATTTCTACAGGATATATTGAATACTTGAACTTGGAATCATTTATTCAAAGTATTTCATGAAAGATATTAAGGACTAATCTCTAAAGGATTTGAATATTTTAATTATGATTTCTCCATATGTTATTGTTTCCTATGAGCACACTCTTCTTTGCGCTATTAGGTCACTGTTGAACGAGAAATATTTTTTCTTCATTTGGATAAACAGTGTACGATTGGTTTTTGTTTGTTTTTTTATTGATTGTTTCTTTTATTTTTAGTTTGTTTAAAATATCTTTCTACATTTATAAGCTTTTGATGAAACAAAACAGACAGAAAGCCAAATGTGCACCTTAATGTAACCATATCAAAGCAGATGCATCCAAACATAAAAATTGGCAAATCTGAGTTTGCTGTACTACGACCTATCTATATTTTATGAGTAGATAAAACACCAGCTATTCACGAAAATTTGAATTTACTATTAAAAATCACAGCTGTTTGCCGAATAATTACATAGAATTACTAAATATGGTGACTTGCGACAGTTGACTTTTTTTTATTTTATAACCGTCATTGAACAGCCGACCCATATTCGAGTTTATGGCTACCGATGTTCAACTCCGTAGCCTTGTAATTTTGAGACCAATCCAAAAGACAAGGGAACTCCTCGATTAGTACCCCCAGAGGTATTGGTTTGTTTTGGAAATTTGAGGACTCTTTGACCCTTTAAAACACTGGGATTCTTTTGATATTGCAATAGATAGTTATGCAAGTGTAAAAAGTTCTAGGAAAACATTGGGTTGTTAATTTTGTTACCCAAGTAACTGAAATTAAGATAGAAAGAAACAATGCACTTATTTTTTTAACACGGTCTGTTAAAATAATATACACTTTTAAATATAACCACAAAGATGTAGCACGGGTTTCAATTATAGCAGTGCTGCCAACTTTTACTTTAAATAACCGAAGAGTCATTTTTAACAGTGATATTTCCCTTTAACTTTTTGTAAAATTTGTAAATTGTTGCGATCATTATTTGGATTTTGAAAAAATATGTTTGCTATTTCAAAAGTCTTATAATAATTTCTTTTACCTTGAAATGTGATAATTTCAAAATTTTTTTTTTTACAGATAATGCTTAGGATGGTCCAAATCACAGAATTTAGCGAATATACTGTGCATGTCAAAAATGAGGAATTTTAATTGTTTCCTCTGTTACAAGTACTTTTAATTAACTTGTAATTTAATTATTCGGCTCTTTTATTATTTTATGCCAATTAATTTAACATTGCACCCTAAAGTAGCATATTCTAGTAGAGTTGTTGGTTTCATAAATATTTAAGATTTTGTATTTTTAGCCAAATATTTAATTTTTAGCCCAAGATTTTCTCCCTTCAACGAACAAAATGCATTATAAGGAGGTTTTGAAAGGAACGGTGTCTTGGGGTTTTGTCAGTTGTCTTTGATATAGATTTTTAATACATATATTTATTTATACATATAATATAAAAAAAAAATAGTGTGTGTGTGTCTGCAACTGGATTGCTGGTAACCCTTATGTTCTAAATATATGACATTTAACATGAAGTGAAATTAGAACAATTTTTAAAAAATTACAAAGTCCGATTTGCAATTTTTTGATTATACAGTTCAGAGAAATTTGAAAAATGAAATTATCTCACGGGTTTAGCGAAAGCCATTATTTTAAAGTAAAGTATAAACGATTCAGCTTTGTTAATTTTTATTGAAACCACTTATTAGTTAAAGTATAATAATAAGCTTTGTACAGAATGCAAAATTAATATAGACATTTTATTTTATTTTATAACCGTCGTTGAACAGCCGACCCAATTTCATGGGTTTACGACTACTAATGTTCAACTCCGTAGCCTTGTAATTTTGAACCAATCCAGAAGACAAGGAAACTCCTGGATCAGTACCCCCAGAGGTATTGATTTGTTATGGGAACATGGAGGACTTTGTGACTCGACAGATTTAACGTGCATCAGTCACCATTTACTACACGGGGAGTCTTCGGCCGGCGAGGATCGAACCCACGACCTCTTGGATATGGGCCCAGCGCCCTACCGACCAGGCTATCCCGGCCTTAATATAGACATTGCACTAATTCGTTTTTGAATGAATAACAAATCAGCAAACTATTATTAACACCAATGATACTAAGTTTTGGTAATATATACTTATGGCATAATGGAGATTGATGCAATTTTAATAAGTACCAAATACTCTTACATAACATAGGTACAGAATATTTTACGAAAAATATAGTACCTATACAATGATGCATCAATACTGTATATTCTGATAGGTGTTGGGGAATTAGATTTTTATGGCTCCTCGAAGATATAAGTAGAGGAAAATTTTTAAGATATTCAAATCGGACTTTACTTTTTAGTTGTCAACTACGATTCACTACAAAATTGAGATAAATTTTTTTTCTTAATTTTTTCCTCACATGCGCAGTATAAAACAACTACTTTAATCACTCTTAACTGGCGCAGTTTTTAACCATTTTTTTTAAATTTCAGAGTAATAATTTCGTAATCAGTTTAGAATTAATTCAAACGTTTTGTTTCATTTTATTGAAAATTTGTAAAGTTATAACAAAAACACCTAAGAGAAAAAATTCGAGTTTTATAAAAATGTTCGTGTATAAATATTTAAGCAAGGTTTACGAAGTTTTGTGCAATTATTTTATTTTATAACCGTCGTTGAACAGCCGACCCAATTTCATGGGTTTACGACTACTAATGTTCAACTCCGTAGCCTTGTAATTTTGAACCAATCCAGAAGACAAGGAAACTCCTGGATCAGTACCCCCAGAGGTATTAATTTGTTATGGGAACATGGAGGACTTTGAGACTCGACAGATTTAACGTGCATCAGTCACCATTTACTACACGGAGAGTCTTCGGCCGGAGAGGATCGAACCCACGACCTCTTGGATATGGGCCCAGCGCCATACCGACCAGGCTATCCCGGCCTCTTGTGCAATTATTGTATTTAATATCCAAAATAACAGTTATAAGTTACAAATTTATTGCTACATTTTTTAGCATAGTTGTTCAAAAACAATTTGTTTTCGCTTGTAGTTCATTGTCGCTACCCTCAAACCTCAGAAAGCTTTAAACTTCATTGATGTGTGAGAAATCGCACGATCTAATCACTTCTAAATTTCTGAACTGATTCTCTAATTATTTATTTTTTAAACATTAAAAAATGGGTTAGTATCGATGTGTTTTCATTATTTTGTCCAACTCCTGTATATATGATTAGACACAAACATACATATAAAAATTTAAAATTAAAATTTTATTTATGTATATTATTCCAATTTTTTTTTCTTCATTTTATTTAATAAAATCTTTGAGATTACATTATTACACTATTCTTTTCAAATGCTTCTTATCGACGAGTTTGCTCCTCCAACACACCTCTCTACGTCATTACAAACAAATTATTTAACTAATTTGTTTACACCTAAACGAATAATTTTTACAGCATTGTAATGAAATTTTTTAATTGTCTTCTTCAAACAGATTATTTAGGCAGGTGTTTCTTTGATTCCATTGACAATCTGCCCCAAAATTTTGAATTCGAAATCAGAATGAGGATAATGAAGTTCTCGAGGTTACTTTAAAATTTTGCTTGGCCTTTTTGCAAAGTAGCCAAGAACCTAAGAAGGCTTTTTTTTTAGAGCAAAAATGGTTAACATAATTTTTGTTTTTGGTTCGTCGTGAATTACATGATTAAGAAACAGAATTTTATTTCTTTTCTTTATTTCTCACATTTCGAATCTTGAAAATTCGAAATTTCCATCTAAATATATCAAGACATAAACATATTCTTACTCTTTTATCTATAATACTAAAATAAACTGGAATTTTTGAAAGAAAAAACAATTACCATAAGATATTGAAGAAGCGAAATTTGTTAAGATTAACATTTAAACATTTAATAAAATAGTAAATTACAAATATTAGGCAGAAAAAAAACTTTTTTTTTTCTATTTTAAGATTCTCTATTAAATATCAGATAAAGTTTTCTAAAGATATACAGTTATATGCAATAGTTATTATTTAACTAGCGTTATTTGTTTTTATTAAACAACATTTTAGATTATCCTAATGTATACGATTAATTCTTCTTCAAAAAGTTTTTAACGAATTTAGGCGTCCTGTGAAAAAGAGAAATTCTTTCGAATGACTTCTGCATAATTCATGTGCACACATTGTGAATCATATGAAGAAAAAAAAAATCCGCCGTCAATCAGAAAAACAATTGAGATCATTTTGTAATTAAAAATTAGTTTAATGAAAATTGCTTGAATCGTGTTGATCTATCGCATCGTGTTTAACTTCTAACGCGAATTTGTAATAAAAAAAAAAAATCACGAATAATCCTTATGGCTAGACCAACAGCAATGAAATTGTATAAATAAAATTTTCCAACAAGGAATTTTTGAATAAAAAATAATGTGCGATTGCTTAGCACCCTTGTTCAATATAGGAGAGTAATACAAATCCCTAAATATAAAAAATGGAATCTTTTTCAATTTTTTAAAATTTTTGAATTATTATTAAGATGCTGATAAATTTAGATGTATAACAAAGAAACCTTTTATTTATTTATTTTTTAAATTTTTCTATTAATCTTTTGAATATGCAAAATTTTCATTTACATATTTCAAGACAAAAAGGCATTTTTAGTCTAATATCTAAACTAGTGGTTACCAACTGGCGGTCAGCGGGTCACTTCCGGCCCGCGAACTAAAATATATTAGTTGTTATTTTTTTGCGGACAACTTTCGCAAAAAATCTTTATTGGGTTAAAATACTTTTCTTTCGTTAAAAAAAAAAAAAAGCCTAATTCTTCGTTTCTGTGAAATTTAACATACCAAAGGTGCAAAAAAATTTATTGCTCAGGTAAAAATCTACTTCGTATTTTGTTTAATTTTCACAAATTAAGTAACCCTTATTAACTTCGTTAAAATTATAAGCACTCATTAATACGAACTAGGGCTTATAGGGCTTGCATTAAAAGGGCTGTACAACTTACGGCCCGCGGTAGCCCCTGAGCACAGTAAAAAAAAAAAAATATTGTAATTTCTCTTGTGGAAAAAAAAATCAGAAATTTTGTGTTACGCGTTTAAGTTTGTAAACACGCTAAATTTAAATCAATGTAGTTTTCTGATCGTTTTTTTTTTCGGTGCTTATCACTACGATTTTCCAAAGTTTTAAGACCCCGTCAATTTTTAATACGACAGAATTGTGATATCATCAAAATCATATCAAAATATTATCAAATTTTAGTAATAACCTTTTTTTCTTTCTAATAAGTGGTTTATTTGAGTCTATTTCACAGTTAATCCAAGTGACTTTTCGATCGCTTTTTCGGAGGTTATTGTCGGATTTCCACGTGATTCTTAAAATCCCGGTATTTTTATTACGATATTATAATGACTCGCGTTCTTCAAATCATGCGAATCATAATCACCTTTGACATGCTTATTTGTGTCAATTTTAATCATAAATCCATGATGTTTTTCGGTTGTTAATTTTTGGCATAACGCATTTTCTCATGGATTGGAAAATACCGATATTTTCAATATAAATTAATAAGACACTCGAATCATGCATTTAAATAGCATGACAATTTCCTCCAAAACCTAAGAGACATTTTTATTGTTCATTTAACTGTTGTTGCTAGGCATTTCCACTGGGTTTCCAAAATCCTGATAATTTTAACCCAGTATTAAAATGACTTGCGATTTTTAGGTATATTAATCATTAAATTTGGAAGCTTTATTTCTGCCAATTTCATCGTCCATGCATGTTATTTTTCAATCTTTTTCTTCTTTTTTATGCAGTTGCTATTATTTATTTCAATTTTTTTTTTCTTTTTGCGACTTGATTTTTCTAATAAAACAATATTATTGCAAAAAGTAAAATTCGACAGTGAGTTTTAAACTATTTATTATTTTAAGCTTTGTTTCTAATTTTTGGTAGTTTAAAAAAGTAGAAAAATACTATTTTAAGATTTAACGTTCATAAAACTTCTAATAATTCACTAAATATCAATGTCCTAAGGTTAAAAATATATTGAACTTAATCCCAACTGAATATTGAATATTATTTTAAGCTGTAATGCGTTTGTTTTATCTTAAATCATTTTAGATCTCATACGATTTCTTTTAATTAAAATATTTAATTTGTAGTCATGTCAATTTTATACTTTCATTCAAGAACATTATAGAATGTATATTTTAAAATATACTCTTATGGTAAGCGATGTGATAAAAATAATTATCCCTTTTTTCCATCTTTTATGTTTTTTGATATATATTTATTTTACAAAAAAAAAAAAAAAAAAAAATCTTTTTATTTTTACGAAAAAATCACTTTGGTTATCTTCAATTTTTAGTGTTAATGGTTAAAATAATTTAATTTTATGCAATTATTATACTACTATGTTAACTGATACAAAGAAGGAAAAAAAAAGAATTAAGATAAAAAAAATTAATTTAATTTAATACAAATATATCACTAAATTAATTGATGAAAAGAACTGTGTCTAAAGCACTTATGTTTATATTAAAATTATAATAATTGCGGTCAACATATCTAAATACCTGGGCACGCATTCAAAAAGATCGTGCATCTTACTGTATGAATTTCAATAAAAATATTTTATATTTTACAAGATATATATATATATTCATTATAAGATATTTATTTATTAATTCGTAATACATTATTTTAATTTAGTACCTTTTCTAATTCCTCGTTTTCAACTTGTTTTAATTAATTCATAATAAAATAATTAAAATTAAAATAAACTAATATAAATTTAAATAAAATGAACGATTATAAATTCCCAAATGTCTCTTCATAGTGTTCTTGTCTCATATTATAATTTTAAAACTTTTTCTGTTAAGTCTAAGGTAGGGCGTATTTATCATTCTTGTGGGGGGGAACGCACATAAATCAATGTACGCCACTGCCTATAAATGCCAGACAACTTTCACTCTTTCCAAGAATGGATTTTTAAAACGGTAAAAAAACAATTACCGACAATCTTACTAAAAAATACATTTATATTTTGACCAGGTTGACATTTTTTATCGAAATAACTATTATGTTTTTATATATTTATAGAAATTATTTATATGCAGTAGTGGTCAATCCCATTTACAATTATTATAATAACATAAAAGGTTTATTGGAATAACATAAGTTTTGCTGCCATTTTAAATATGAGAATAAAACACTTCCGGCTTAACCGGAAGTGTTGTCAGTATATATATATATATATATATATATATATATATATATATATATATATATATATATATATATATATAAAATATATATATATATATATATATATATATATATATATATATATATATATATATATATATATATATATATATATATATATATATAAAATATATATATATATATATATATATATATATATATTACATCAAATTAAATCATTTACCTTAGGAATATGACTTTATGAATATTTCATATTAAAAAAATTACTTTAGCAAGAGGAGAGAGAAAAAAAAGGAAAATCTTTCTCAATAATATTCAAAATTAAAAAAAATGAAAAATACCTGTTTTACTTACTGTGTTTATAATATGTACTTTGTTTACAAAATATCTGTAAAAAAATGTTTGCGTGTTTTTCTACCTGTAATGTGTTTTTTTTTATCTTACTTTTTAATAAATACGCCGAGGTTATTCTTTATATTGTTTCCTAAAACAGACGAAAAACAGGTACTTAATTTTTAATTGCTATAAAAAAATATATTATAAAAGGAATCTATGTCTCTTAAAATATTTACTGAATGCAATATTAGGAAGAAAAGTGTTTTAACATTTTCTTCCTGAGAAACGTGAATTAACTACTTTCCTGTCAGAATACAAATTGATTGAGATCAAATTTAAAAGAAAAAAAAACTGAAAAATAAAAAAGATCAAATTTATGTTTTAACTTTATATAATCAAGCATCGTCGAAAAATTTAAATATTAAAGTTTAACGAAGAACCAAAAGTATTTTTGCAGAACATTAAAATGTATATTCACGAATATTAAAATATATATTCAGGAAAGAATCTAGCTTATAATCTCGGTCCCGGAACGCCTCGTGAACTAGACTACCGAAAACGCCGGAAGTGCCCGTTTAGAGATTCTCCCCCCTTTTCGACACACAATGAGGGAGGTGTGGCAGTAATCGTCCTTGAAGGTAATTTACAAAAAGTGGAGAGAGTAGAGGGATTTTTCAACAAAAGTTTGTTTCATATCATTCTGCTCTTGGCTCTTGTAAAGTTGTTTTCCCATGTCTTTTTTATTTAAACGAAAATGTCTTTTCGTCGTAAAGGTCTTTCGACCGAAGTAACTTTGAAAATAATTTTCAATGATGAGACAGATGAGTCTGATTTTAATGAATCAGGGGATGAAGATATGATATATTCGATGATGTAGCACCAACTGAAACTACTATTGCCCTTAACGATTAAACTTTTTCTGACAATACTTCTCGAGAAAAAATTTAATGAAATATTTTACTGTAAAAATAAAATTAAATTCCCATAAGCTTATAATTTATGGTAAGGAAATTTAGTATTTTTTAACATTGCAGAAAGACAGAGAGAGATGTAGAAACAAATATAAACTCAAAATTAATTAGCCTAAATTATGAAGCTGTTTTTTTAACAGAACTTTTTTGGTTACTTACGTTGAAAAGAAAATAATAGAGTAATGGTGTCAAAGTTTTTTTTTTTAAACATTAAACTACTTAGTTATTGTGTCTTTAAAAATATATCAGTTGTTCAAAATAATAAACTGCTAGAAATTAAATATATTAAATAAAATATATTAGCCAGGAGGTAATGTGAGGGATGGAATCTTGGGGCAGAATTATTTACTAGTAAATTGAGGGGGAGAGGGTGGAGCTGACAATTCATTTCATATCTTGAAGGCCATAGTTTCCTTCCAAGAATAGACCACACTGTCAATGTCACACTAAAGTCATATTTCCATCCATGTAGTTCAAATAATAATAAACGACTTTCTTAAAACTTGAAATACGGGTATACAGTCACCAGGTGGTTTCTTTCAAGAAGTAAAAATTTGTAGCAATTATAAAAGTAGTGCCAAATTGAAATTTCGAAGCGTGCTTAAAGTTTCTTTTCCTTTGGAAATTTATTTATATAATGGCTACCACAAGCGTGGACTATCGCGATTTCTCGCTTGTTTTCAAAGCTTTACAACTGAAAGAAAATGCTCCAAATGGAATGACTTGCCGTTGCGGGCTCGAAAAAGAGGATACTGTTTTTTCAGAAGATAGGGAAAAAGACATTGATTATGCTGATAGTTGGAGATTTCAAGTGTCTCTTAATGATGATTCCTTTCAAATAGAAACTATAATATTGCCAGCATGTGATGATGACATTTCATCAACTAAAAAGTTGAAAAATATTTTTGGTGATATGTCACCTTGCAAGAGTTTGGTTTGGTGTGGCCGCCTTCTAATTGAATTCCACGAAGAAAACCAATGCAGTCGGTATTTATCGTCTGCTCTGAAGTTTTATGTAAAAGCGATTGAAATCTACAACAAGGATCGCCATGTTTTAAATAGACTTCCTGTTGATGCGAAAATTAAAGAACTTTTAAGGCTTTCATCTAAATTTCGCGTTCACCACAGTGTATTTATCGAACTTTTGAGATTGTTTATCACACGCGGATTTCATTATAGTCAGTTTAGGGGACATAATGGGGTGTTAGCTCTTCTTAACTTTTATTTTAAATCGTTTCTGACTATCGATGATGTTTTACTGTTAGAAGATATACACTGGTTATCATAAATTAAGGAAAATTCACAAAAATCGCGATAACTCAAGAAATTACACATGGAATTTTATGAAACTTACCCACAATATACAACACATAGTAAGGTATTAAACAACATAAAAAGAAATTATCAGACATTAATAGTAGTATAGAAATTAGCACATGTATAAAATAAACAAATTGGAAGTATCGGTTTGCAATAGAAAAAGTACCTTTAATATGGAATATGATTGCCTCTAGAAGCAATACAGCACAAACAGCGATTTGTGATGCTTTCAATTATGCGGTCTATCAGTTCAATAGGAAGTGAGAGCCATTGCTCTTGTAAAGCAGTTGCAAGCGTGGCAAGGGTCTGAGGGGGCGGATTGATGGCAGATACACGCCTCCCTAGAGCATCCCAAACGTGCTCGATAGGATTCAAGTCCGGGGATCGAGCTGGCCACTCCATGCGAGTAATTGTTTCCTGTTGAAGATAATCATCAACAATGCGAGCTCTGTGTGGTCTTGCATTATCGTCCTGTAACAGGAAGCAATCACCAATTGCCCCGGCATATGGGCGCACATAAGCATCAAGGATGTTGTCTCGATAAACCTGAGCATTCACGGTTCCCCTTGGAAAGACATGGAGGTATGTGCGCCCTCCTAAGGATATGCCTCCCCAAACACAGACACTGCCTCTTCCGTATGCATCTCTTTCACGGATGTTTGATGGATGATAACGGGTCCCAGGTTCTCTCCATATCAAATAACGTCTACTGTCACTTTCTAGACTAAACCTGGACTCATCCGTAAAGAGAACAGGCCTCCATTGATCTGACGTCCAGTGGACATGTTGTCGGGCCCACTGCAAACGGTCTCTCCTATGGCGTGATGTGAGCGGCACGCAAATGGCTGGTCGTCTCGCATACAGACCACCTTCGTGGAGCCTTCTGCGCACAGTTGACGTTGACACCAACCTTCCGGTGGCTGCAGCAAGAGAGGATCTAAGATGTGTCGGAGTAGCGGTTCTATTCCTGCGTGCACTTAATGTCAAATATCGGTCATCGGCACTGGTCGTAACAGTTGGCCGTCCTTGACTGAACCTCCTAGATGCCGAATCTGTGGTTTGAAATTGCCTCCAAAGTCTATGAACCACAGATGGACTCACATTTAGCCATCTGGCCACTTCTGATTGACTCTGCCCTGCCTCTAGTCTCCCGATGGCTCTCCATCGTAGTTCTTCAGGCAAATGATGCCTAGAAGTCATTATTACGAATTGGCTATCTCAGATTTTCAATGTCGCAATCACAGTAAAATTTGTGTGCTTTCTCTCAAACTTGGACTTTTATGCTCCAGGCAGATGACGTAAGCCGAGTGCAGCGCCACTAATTTGCATATTGCAATTTTACTCAGCTACTCTTAGTGGACAACATATGCAAATTTTGCACGGTTTGGCTTACTTTTGAAAGAGTTATCGCTATTTTTGTGATTTTTCCTTAATTTATGATAACCAGTGTATTTAGAGCCGCAAACGAACTAAAAAAAGATATATTGGTATTATGGAAAAAAGTAGACAGAGGATCTTACGATTTATTTAATTATTTTATTTATGATAACGTCGAAACTTTTATTCCATTAATCAAATTTGGAATGATAGAGCGCGTATCCATAGAGAGAGATAAATATATGACGTCATCATTGGGCGAGTAAGTATTATTATTTTTCTTTTTAATTATTCTTCGTTTATTAAATTATTATTCACCATTTCATATTGTTGAGAGTTTTGTGAAATATTCCATAGATAAAAGAATAGAAATATTCTACAGATTTCATTGTGAAATATTCTATAGATAATTTTCAGTACCATTTATTAGTTTTTTAATATCAAGTGCAAAAACCCTACAAATTGCCCAAAGATGTGGAAAACTGCTTAATTTACAGTTATCCGGATAATCACCGAATATCGGCATATTTGTTTTTTTTTTTTTTTTTCTGCAATATGACTTTATTTACCAGATACACTTGTTTTTTTTTTATTACAGTATTTAAAATATTGTAATTAAAATAAGAAAAAAACTGAAACGTATTTTTTTAAAAATTATGTTTATTTGTTTTGCAGGTTATTTGCATAATTTCTATTAATTATTACTATTTATATGATATAAATTTTATTATTAATTGTACTCGAATTAAGTAATCTTTCGATTTGACTGAAAAATCAATTTGCAGGGTGTGGGAAGAAAATTCACAAACCCATTCACGTTGAAGAAGCTTTAGGTTCCACCAAACACCAAAAGGTGTTTTGTGATGCATTTGTATCAGTATTTCTCAACAAACTTTAAAGTTCAAAATAAAGTTGCAAATTTAAGAATTACTAATTATTTTTCTCTGATAACTTTGACATTTTATAATAATTCTTTTTCAAAAACCGTAATTCGGTTAATTTATTCAATTTGATTTATGCATACGCCAAAAACTAATAGACTAAAAATTGCTGCGGAGTTGCAAATTCAACTGCCTAACATAAAATCTCATTTTAAGACTGGTACAGACGAAGGAATGAAAACAAATTTTGTTCTTCGCAGCAAATTCACATCTGCTAATTTAATTTTTTTTTAAAAGTCAGTGTTCCACCGAGGGAATTTTAATCATTTAGGGTTGCGTAGCTGAAAAAAAGGAGCACCTTTAAAACTATTGAATAGTGAGTCGGATTTTCATTCTATAAAATGCCTTGATAATAAGAGAGTTTTAGAAATATGTAAAACAGTTTTTATAACAGGTATTATAACTGTGACCGTGGCGGAATATACTTTTTTTGACGAAAAAAAACTCACTTTTATTTAGAAACTTATTTTTTTTTCCAAAAAATTTTGGATTTATCATTCTTAATATAGGAGTAGACAAAGTTCTGAAAATCTAGTTTTATATAGTTTAATCGCTATAGGAATTCAAAAATTTGTTACCCTAATGTGTCACATCTTATCTTTTAAGTCATTAGATAAAATACAATATTTTTTCACAAGAAGTATGAAGCCTTAGGCCCAAAGACAAATATGCAATATGGAGCCGTGATAGCTCAGGGGATAGAGCGTTCACCTTCCAATGAGGTGAACCGGGTTCGATTCCCAGCGATGGTTGGTTGATACGAAATCCGTATTCTGCTTGCATCAACCACAGTGCTGACGTGAAATATCCTCAGTGGTAGACGGATCATGGGTTAGAGTCCCCTTACCGTCAGACAAACCGTGGGATGTTTTCGCGGTTTTCCTCTCCGTGTAACGCAAATTCGGGTCAGTTCCATCCAAAAGTCTCCAACGAAGCAAATTTCTGCCAGTACTTCACCCAGGAGTTCCCTTATCTTCTGAATTCGATTCAAAATCACAAGGCTGTGGCGTTGAACATTAGTAGTCGTAAACTCACAAGTTGGCTGCGAAACGAAGGTAATAAAAAAAAATGTGTAATATAATGAGGAACTTTGATGGGTGAAATAATTTTTATTAATTAATTTGTTGGCGATAAAAAAGATTTTGAATTGTATGTTATAAGAATTTTCATAAATTCAAATTTTTCTAACACAAATTTTCGTGCCATTTGATCACTAAAAAAGTGTTTAAAAACTAATTATTCATATTTTACGTTATACAAGTTGACCAGCAAATAAAAGACAATGAACAACCAACCTAACAATATTAATTCAGGATATTACAAACCACTAGAAATGTATAATTAATTGTTTTTTAAACGTTTAGCGATAAATTTTCGTTAAAAAAGAATTTTCATATTTCAGTGATGTAGAGAGTGCTATTATGAATGGAATGACAGTAATTTAATTTGTATATTAAGTTAACCTTTATTATGTTATTAAGTTAACCTTTATTTGTATATTAAGTTAACCTTTATTAATCGTGATGGTCACTCTCATTTTGTTTCGACGAGATAAAAGCAATCTTGAAATACTAATGGTGCTACCTGTTTTCCTTCCTTTATTTTTTGAATGAGAGTCAGCTTTAGATTGTCTATAGAAAAAACTCCCTTCGAAACGAACACCGTCTGCTGCTATAGAGACAAGAAATATCGCATTTCAAAGAGGGGAGCGTCTTTCACCCCCGATTACCTCTCTCTCGGCAACCCGAATCAAAACCTGTTTCAAATAAAGATCCAACACCCCTACATGAAATAGCCAAATCTTGTAACCATAGTCCCCACCACTCCAGACGATTGGCTAGGGGAGTTCTTTAGATAGTTAAAACTGTAAAATTTATTCCTGATCCGACACGAAAGCAATAGTCTTAATTTTTATTTCTGTATTTAAAAGCATATTTTTATTAAGGCATTTTTATTACGTTCAAGATTATTGGGGAAAAAAATCACTCCCAGGAATTAGTGCGGTCATTGTACGGTAAGACGAGATAATGAAAAAAAAAATGTTTTTTTTTTCTTCTCAGTCTTTATTTGAGAGGAAAAAAGCTTACCGCCCATTTTTATTTAGTTTATTAATTTGGGGTTGGGTTTACATCATCGCGCCAATTGATAGGGGTTAAACCAAAAATAAAGGAAGATCCATTTCTTTGGGGGGGGGGGGGGTTGATTGTACAACGATTGTGTACAGAGCAAACGATCCATTTTCAACTGTCATTTTTCTTGCTTAAACAAATTTAAAATATCAGATCTTTTGCTTGACATTGTAAAGAAGCAAAAAAAAAAAAAAAAAAAAAAAAAAAAAAAGAAAGAAAGAAAAAATAATACTCTTATGGTTGCTTGAGGTCTTAAGGCCTCTTAGAGACCTAAGACCTTGCTGGTTAATCTTAACGTTGTTTTTATCATGATGCTTAGAACAATGCAAAAGAAAATGAAGGATAAGAATTAACTTAGAAATCATAATGAGGGTTGAGGGTTGGTAGTTTGTCGCGGGAAAAAAGACCCGAAATTCGCGGGATGTTTTGAAAATAACGCAGATTGTAAATACAAAAAAAAAAAAAAAAAAAAAAAAAATTATTGTACGAATGATGTAAAAGACAGAAATTATGTAAATACTAAAAAAAGCATAAAAAAATGCACAACAAAAGTATTTCTTTTAATGTCAGGCAATATAAATTTTTTTATTTAAATGAACAGAATGTAGGTATTAATTGTACATTGCCAGATTATTTTCATTCATGCTATGTCATTCATCACTTAATACATTTTTATACTTTGAAAAGATTATTGGGGATATTTCTGTATCGTGATCTGTCGAGCTAACTACAATCGCCTAGGTGCCAAATAGATTTTAAGCTTGCAAATTTAAAAAAATAAAAAATAAAATATGTAGTCCGGGGTTGGCTACGAGTTATAACTTTCGAGTTGGTCCCTTTCTGTGAGGTTTTTATTAGTTTTTCGCGAACAACTGCACAATGTTTCCGGAAGTTTCCAAGACTTGGCGATTATTCTGCCACAGATTACGATACGGGAATCTCCCCAGATCATTCTACGTCCATGCTGTTTGTTGGCAGCGACAAAAACTAATTGCCACTTAGATGAAAATTGGACAGCGTTCGGTCTTTGATTCTCAAAACTCGATCAATTTCCCTTCAGCAACGTACAATACCTTGGCCGTTGCTTTGCGGGAATTAAATTCACTCATCAATTCTTCGTCATCCTCAAATATCAGCATTATGTTCAAAAATTGTCCTCTTCATTCAAAATTCTGAAATATTTAAAGAAATCACGAGAAACCCAGGACAATTTGTCTGGATACATACAAGGGCAGTAGTCATTGCCCAGTGCTTGTATAAAAAATTTTCCGTCAAAGATTTGATTCATAACCTTTTTTTTTTCCTTTTGTGATTACAATTTCTTTTGTATTTTTATAGTCCATCACCCTCAGTATATAAAGTCTATCAACCTCCCTAAAGTATAGGAAGACCACCTAAATTGACATGATTGGGTTTATCTCTTTTCTCTCAACTATTTTCTTGTCATTTTTTTATTGATTCACTTCTTAAATGTCTAATCAGTTTTACATGTTTAATTTGAGGCTTCATGAAAGTAAAAAATTCTATTAAATAAAAATGAAAAAAATTATAAATTTCAAGCACCGCATATTTCGAAACATATTGAGAAATTCGCGGATTTTAGAGCGAGAGGACAATTTCGCGGAAATTCGCACCGCGACAGACCTGCAGCCCTAACATCACAACTTTCAAAATTATTTCAAATTGATGCTTGAATATAATTGGAAAGTGTCATGCGATTATAATTAAAATCAACTGCAGTTGTAGTTGGATAATAGTAAAAGAAGTAAAACCTGGAAGAAAAAAAGTTTTTTGTTGAAATTTTGATTAATTCGAGTAAAAATTATTTTAAAATTCGTGAAAATTACGTCACTTGTGAAAAAGTGACCAAGGAGTCTTCTTTGACCATATCAGGATAATTTTTAATTTTTTATGAAATTTTGCTTTTGAAGAAAAAATTGAATATAAGGGGATTTAAAAGTCTAACATAGACGTTACTTATACCAACCAATCCTCCAACTTTGCCAGGAAAAAGTTAGCAAATCAAAAAACCCTCCACCATAAGATGCTTACACGACATTTGAACGGACCCTATCTTTTTTTCATCACGATTTAAAATTTTGACCACTTTCTGACATAAACAACGTAATAGGCACAAAACTTTAAAAAAAAATTACTAAATAAAAAAAATATAAATTCATGTAACGAGTTATAACTTTGGAAATGTTATAATTAGAACCTAAAGCGATATTTGTCAAACTAGATAACTTATAAAATATAACGTAGCATTAATATTTTTTTTTCAAAAAAAAAAAAAAAAAAAAAAAAGCGGAAGAAATTTATTTTGTTTTTCTTTATAAATTTTAAGATTAAATTTGAATTGAGCTAGGAATATTTAATACAGCAGGCGTTGAACTCGTGTTCGTGAGAACGCGAGTTCAAATTCAACAGACCGATGAATCCCCGTGTATTAAATGGTGACTGGCGCATGCTAAATTCTGTTGGAGTAATAAAGTCCTCGGAGTTAACAAAGCAAATCAAAACCTCTGGGGGCACTGATCCAGCAGTTCCCTAGTCTTCTGTATTGAGTTCAAAATTACAAGGTTACGGAGTTGAACATTGGTAGACGTAAACTCAAATTTGGGTCGGCTGATCAGCGACGGTTATAAATTAAAATACTTTACAGTCAATCATGAATAATAAATAATTACTATAAGGTATTTTGTTATTAATTATATTCTCTTCATTAATTATACTTATTAATAATATTATTTGCTTTTAAAAAGCTGGGAAATAATGATAAGCCACACTTTCAAATTTCAAATTTGAAAAGTATTTATCTAGAAATTATGTTAATGTACTGTTTGATGTAAAAATAGCGATTTTTGACATCTGTGGCTTATCATTATATTGCACCAACCATTATAATTTAGTAATTTTAAATTATATATTTTTCCTGTTACAGTTGGGCTAAGTCAATAACAGTGAACAGTGACTACAACGCTACAACATTTCGCGCTCTGCAAACACTGTATTTCTTTTTTCTAGCAAAATCCAAATTTATTAATCCAACTACAGGACGCTACGCATTGAAGTTATTGTGGAATAGTATAACAGAACCATTCCTGTGTCAAGAAGAGTTTAAAAAGAGTGTCATGGCATTCGAACCATTTGGTGAGCGTTATCTAACTGTCTTAACTGCAGCATGGGACTATTATGTAAAACATGTGCTGGAAAACGTCATCTCACCCAGAGGACCAAGATCTCTGACCCATCTTTCAAGGTGCTCCGTTCGTCAGCAACTGGCGACATGTCTTCAGCTTCCGTGTGGTGTTGAACAGCTTCATGTTCCGAAGATTCTAAAAAATTATATTCTTTTGGAAGAATGCAATGTTTTTACCAGTGCAGAGCTGTAAAAGCTGTATAATCTGCTACACAAACAATTAAATTTCCCTTTCTTAGAAGGTACCTTAGTTATTATATTTTGTATAAAATAAAATTTCATAAGACGAATGTTTTATTTTCAGGTCATAATAATACAGAGCACATCGCTTCGATATAAATTATCGAGATTTTTCTTTCCTTATTCAAAACATTTTTAAAAAATTCCAAATATTTTACTCATTGTGATTAACGAACGTTTGATATTTTTTATCGCATTCAAATTGAACTTCTTTGTAATTTTGAGGGGAAATATTATAAATGCCCCGATTGGCGTTGTTTAAAACCACTATTTCAATTACTAACAGCTTACTAATAAGAAAATTAAAACCCTTTCCAATGCAAACGTAAAAAAATCCGCATAACCTCTCCTGAGTCAACGTCTCCTATAACTAGAAGCAGCCCCACGGTTTTTTGTAGGTAGTCCGATCAGACCACTATGAAGGTAAGCCCATTAGTGAAAGAACCATTTAATATGAAATCTATTAAAAATTAGAAAGTGATAACAAATATATGTCTAAAAATTTGTTAAATTTATGAATATAATTGGTTTCTTCTATTTACTTGTCAACCACTACAGATTCAATTCTCAAATATATATGATACATTTCTCTCAAGTACTTTTAAAATAGAATTTGTGTTCATGAGCACAAGTGGTTCACTTTTTAAATAATCTGCGCCGACTACTTATAAGAAACCGTGTGGAGGCTTTCTGATGTAGGAGGTGATGCCTGAGCCATGTTGGCTCAAGGGATAAAGCTCTGACCTCACAATAAGAAGACCCGGGACCGAATCCCAGGGACGGCTGGATGATAGGAATTTGCACTCTGCTCGCACCAATCACTGTGCTGATGTATAAAGTCCCCATTGGTAGATGGATCATGTGTTAGATTTCCTTTGCTGACAGGCTAAAAAGGGGAAGTTTTCCTCTCCATGTATCGGAAATCCATCAAAATGTCCTCCGCGAGTTTAGCATTGGAAGTCATAAACTCAAAAATTGGGTGGGCTTTTAAAAAATAAATAAAAAATACCTTCTTGTTTTTCTTTGAATTTTACAATAAAAATATAATTTTAGATATACATTTTAAAAAAATGAAACTTTCCATGAAACTTTAATTTCGTTTTATTTTACAAAATTTTGCGTTGAACATTCTCTAAAAATTTGTTATTTTTTCCTTCGTTAGACAAAACTTTTGACCTATTATACACAAAGAAAAAAATTCCAACTTTTTCCTACTCCAATTTATCTTAAATTACAATTGCAAATTTTTCCAAGTTTAATATTATACCAAATTTTTTTTTGTTACAATTTTTGAATTCAAAAGAAATTAAAATTAGGGGATTTCAGTGTCTTGCACAAGCACTGTGCTTATACCTCCCCTTGTAAGTAACAATGAGTAAACTACAAAACCCTTTAGACGTTTCCGTAATACAGTAAAAATACAGCCCGGTAAAATTCTTAAACTTTTACCAATCAGCTCGACTTAAAATATGCTCGATAATGTGTAAAAAAAAAAAAAAAAGCTATGATATTAAAGCCTAAGCGCTAGGCAGCTAATATTTTGAATCCAGAATTTAATGATGTAAATTTAACAATAGAACAAGTACATTAGAATTCGTTTACTGCTTGGCAGCATCGGCACAAGATGTGTCTGTAAAGGAAGTAGTATCGAAACTAGCTAAATTTTGGAAATAATATACTCTAAAGTCTGCTGAAAATATAGATCTTATAATTTGGTGGAAAGGAATGTACATCCGCGTGAAGTTGGTTAAAATTGCACTGGTAATACTAATTATGCCTTTAACAACAAAACTAAGTTTTAGTACTTATAGCTCAATGCATCTGATCAAAAAAAATTGATTGTCCATAGAAAGTGGCAAGTTAGTATGTGTTGCCCAAACCAACCAAGTATGCAACCAGGAGAAAAAAGTTTAAGTACATAAGATGCAGAATTCAATTATATTTCAAATGATAACTCTAGATTGCCCAAGGCATTTTGACTGCTTTTTCATTTGCAAAAAACGTACAAATAATAATGCATAAATTTATTTTCCAAGTCAAGTAAATTTTTTTTATTGTTAATATTTACTAATAACCTGTTATATAACCATAAATAATATAAAAAATATTAAAAATTATTTAAGCAAATTTCTTTGCACATTAGTTCATTCACATTGCAGTCATTTTGACTGCTTTTGAGCAATATAGTTTATATACTAAGCTTCTGTCTTTCTAGTGTTATAGTTTTATTTTTACTTTTTACGAAAGAATATAGAAAAGAATAGAAAAATAAAGAAAATCTCTTTTATTCCTATTTAATTTGGATTTTATTGATATTTTTCAAGATATAACTTGTTTTAAATTTTTTGACATCGATCAACAAAGGTTCTTAAATTGAATGTAATATCTATATAATTTAATAAAGTCACATGAGTCATATTAGTAATTAAGAGAAATGATGTACACAGAATTTAATTGCCACAGAAAAGATTAATTAAAAAGAATTATTAGCAAAATTTGTTAATCCAAATAAGTGTAATACTCTTATTTTTTTTTCTTCCAAAATTCTTTGATTTAAAAATTATTTAAGTATATTGTTGTGTTATAAATAACATGTCAGCGAAATTTCTTCAGTCTTTGGTATGTAATAAAATACAACACTCTTCTCTTAAAGTGGCATTTAAAATTCTTATAAATATTTTGGATGAAAGTTCAATGCATGATTTTTAATATATATTAATGCATTAAAAAAAAGTAGATACTGAATACGGAATTGTTTCCCGCAAAAAATAAGATAGCAGTAAAAAGTAAAAGTAGAAAAGAATACACCTTCTGCAAATAAATCTAATTTCTTTGTAAAATATTTTTATACCAATTAAAAAAAATTTATGCATACTGCATTTTCTCAAATAATATTATTGAACGGCAAAAATAGACATAATTAAAAAAAAAGAAGTTATTTATACAGTAGAGAACCATTTATCCGGTATCCAGAAAACCGAAAAAAAAAAATTTGCTCGTGTCCCGTCATTTTGAACTAGAAAGATTGAAAGGGGAAAGTGTGAGAGAATTTTTCTTCCTTTGTAGAAACTTCAATATTCCTTGAAGGGCTGTAAATCAAGAGAGGACAGGGAAAGGACAAATGTGTTTATTTTCTCCAGTGTGTCGGAAAGAATCTTAGCTTTTCATCTGTTCACAATAAATTAGTTATTTTTATTCATAAATTTAAGACTGCCATTTTATTTTCTTCTTTTTAAATTTAGGAGAGCCTCCCTTTTTTTGTTCCTATTTTAAAATGTGACACACATTTTCATTGTAGGTTGGGTTCGATGAAATATCGATTAACGACACTTTTTGGCCGATCCTGAAAACCGTGAAATTCAGACACACGGGATAGCGATGTCCCGAACATTCCAGATAATTGGTTCTCTACAATACTGTTAAAAAGTAACACTTCGTTAAATAAAACTTTAAAAAAAAATTAACTGAAAACTTGATGCCTTTTTTTCAAAGAGCTTTATTGATAACAGTGAGACACAAGAATGTTGTGGAGTGGAATTTTATGAGAACACGTTCTCATGAGGTAACTACTTTAACCACTTATGAATGGGAAACGTTTTGTTGTAATTTATGTATCATTCTCCAAGATAGGGAGCGTTAGAGGGGTTGCAGCGTGCATCGTTATCGGCAAACATTTTGACTTAGTTATGAATATTTTAGCATGCTATATTTGTAACGTGTAACATATTATGAGGAAAAGTTAAAATATAACTTTTTTTCCGATTGTTCTTTCACAAAAATAAAGAAGAAAAAAAAACATTTTCCCTATAATAAAACAAACTCATATTTAAAAAGTCATTTAGAATTTTCACAAATTTTTTTTTTTTTAAAGCGTTTTTTACTGTTTTTTTTTTTTAAATATGAATTAATTATTCTTGTTGTAAAATCTTAAGCAAATTTATTCTGATAGCTAATGTTAAAAAACATAGTTTTTGGTTCTTTTAGAAATGAGAGTAAAACTTCAAAAGTTTTTGTCGAATTTAAAAGGTTATTTAATTTTTTGTATTTAATTTGTTATTAAGATGTGTTCTGGATGTTCCTTCTCTAAAAAAAAAAAAAAAAAGAAAAGAGATACCATTTTGTTTTCGTTTGCATAAGAAAGAAAACAAACATTTTTCTTTTTTAAATTTAATCAGCCACAATAAAGATGGAACGTTACAATGCTACATTAAAGACGTCTCCAGTGTAACTGAATGACTGTTCATATGGAAATCGCAGGGATTCGGCACATACAACAACGCCCCCTATAGTTCGTTGCGATCGCGAATACTAAATCCGTGATACGACTAATAATTACGAAATCTATTCTCGTTGATTTTACGTGCTTCTGCTCACCTGACATAAAGAAACTTGCGCGAATTATGATTAAATATTAAAATATATGTATTTTACTTTTTTAAATGAATAGAGCTATAAGATAGAAAATATCACTGTTGTTATCTTCAAGATATTTGAAAACTCAATCGTTTATAGCAAAATTTAAAACAATGGCTAACTTTTAACCAATCAGAAAATTCCATTTCGATTTTCGCTGATACCGCTGGAACGGTTTGTCGCAGAATGTTCTAATGTCAACAGAAACCTTCCTCGTGCTTTGAACTATCTGTATGCCAAGTTTCATAGCTTTCTGTCGGATGGTTTAGGAGTCTATAAAGGACAGACAGACAGACACACATTCACTTTTATATATATAGATAATATTTTAATTTATAGTTTAAAAAAATTAATTAATTATAAAGAAAAAAAGCAGGTTATTTGTTTTTATAACCCTAATGCAAACTCTATAGCATTTGATAAAGTGTGAATTGATGTCAGTATGTAATATCTCTGTATAAACCGGGGTGACTTTACTTGTTTACTCAATTGTATCAATGTTTTATTTTCCCAATCAGAGCTACTCACTAACGTTTCTGTATCAACACTGGGCGCGGTATACTAGTACCAGTGGGTATACTGACTCTAGTATAATTCCAGCTAATGAAACAACAGTTTAGGTCAGTGATTCTCAACCTTTTTTTTTGTTGTAGCACACTTTCAACGATTTTGAAATTTGAAGGCACACAATGAAAAAAATTAGTTTATAAGTTGTTTACTTACCTATAATACACTGTGTTAAATAGTTTGTGATAATATTTTTGAATGCGAAATAAAATAATATGTACTACAAAAGCACGTTTATTAAGGGATTAATTATTTCTTTCGACTAATTTTTTATTAGTTAGTAACAGTTATTTATTTTTTTTGCTAGTTGTTAATTGTTAGCTTGTTTTCTATAGTTATTAACTGTTTTTTTTTTGCATTAACTGTTATTTTTTTGTGATTTATTGTTAACTAGTTTTTTTGCTAATTATTAATTGTTAGCTTATTTTTTTGTTAGTTATCCATTGTTAATTTGTTTTTCTATATATTTGTGTTTTTAGTTATCCTTTGATAATTTGTTTATTAATTGCATAGCTTACTTTAATGATTAGCTTTTATTTTCGTTTGAAAGTTAATATTTAGCTTGCTTTCCTTTGTGATTAATAATTTTAATAGTCATTAAATTTCCTACTTATTTCAACATTTTTTAAAATTGTGTGTCAAAGACAATTTAAGCACTTCCATGTTATTTTAAGATTGTCAGAGACAAGACAATCGCCGACAAAGATGTTCACACAGTTAAAGCGTGGAAAAATTATAAAAAGTATATATAATAGTATATATCTATAAATACACTTCTCTTTAATTTAAACTTTATCCATAATAAAAAAAGCATTATAATTTTTATTGTGTCATTTCTAATATTTGGTGGCACATTTTAAGAATTTGGCGGCACAGTGGTTGAGAATCACTGGGTTTAGGTATTATACCTTAGCCAGTATCCTGCTAACTTGTGAAACATCTGTTCTGGTATGATATCCAATTTTGTATCATACCAGAGCCAATATGATACCGGCTGATAAAACGCCAGCATCGGCAAATTTGATATTGGCTTCTGAATTACCTGTTATGATTCTGAGTCTGGTATCATACTGGAATCAACTTGATACCTGATTATGAAACACCGGAATGAATTTAATTCCGGATTACAAAACACCGTTTCCGTTATGATACTGAATCCAGTATAACTGGTGTTTCATAAGCCGTTTTTTTTAATATATATATATATATACCAAGAATTTTTTCCAATAGGGTACCCTCTTGAATTCACAGTTTAAGTTTCTTTTTACAGTTTTTCTTTTTTATGAAACAATAAATTATAATTTAATAAGAAATTATATTAAAAATTTAAAATTAAATTAGAGATATAAAAAGGAAATTAAAGTTAACTTTAATTTAAAACTAGCATAGTGTATGTATAAAGAAGTGTAGCATGTATAAAGAAGTATGTGATTTAGAATATAATTTGTTATTCCTTTCACTTAAGCAGTGTTTAACTTTAAATATTCAAAACATTTTTAAAGGCTTTAAATAAGTATTTTTTTATATACTGTCCTGTTATATTTTATTAATTAATAGGAAATTTTCCACTGGTTGCAGCTAGTAAGAGATTTACTATACCATGGTATATACAAAGCAGATGACCAATTCAGCTAAAACTTGCATATAAAAAATGATAAACAATGTTGCATTTTCCTGTTTAAACTTATCTAATATGCTTACATTAATATTGTTTTCCCTAACTTAGACCAGTCTATGTTACTGATACAGACCAGTTCATTCTTCTGATGTCACTGTCTCATTTCCTTGTACAGGCCAGTACATTTGACTGATATCAATGTTCCATTTCCCCGTACAGACCAGTCCATTCTACTGATATCAGTGTTCCATTTCCCCGTACAGACCAGTCCATTCTACTGATATCAGTGTACCATTTCCTCGTACAGATCAGTCCATTCTACTGATATCATTCCATTCTACTGATTTAGACCAATAAAGTGTATTGACCTACTCTACTGATATCAATATATCGTGACCAGTCCATTGTACTGATCTACTCTACTGATATCAGTGTTCCATTTCCCCGTACAGATCAGTCCATTCTACTGATATCATTCCATTCTACTGATTTAGACCAATAAAGTGTATTGACCTACTCTACTGATATCAATATATCGTGACCAGTCCATTGTACTGATCTACTCTACTGATATCAGTGTTCCCTTTCCCCGTACAGATCAGTCCATTCTACTGATATCATTCCATTCTACTGATTTAGACCAATAAAGTGTATTGACCTACTCTACTGATATCAATATATCGTGACCAGTCCATTGTACTGATCTACTCTACTGATATCAGTGTTCCATTTCCCCGTACAAATCAATAAATTTTTTTTTATTGATTTCTATTGGTCATTTTTTGCAGGGCCCTAGCACCAGGAATTGAAATTAAATAGTTACTAAGACAACTAGTATTTCAAAAAAGTTAGCGTCTCCGTCTTACTCGAAGTTGTTTGAAAAGGTATATTTTATATATCGATTCCAAAGTTTATTCTACATATATTTTAGGGTATACTTTCGGAGTATATATTTTGATCAAGTTCATTTTTACACCCTTATTTGCTTAAAATTATTAAATAATTTGCTTAAAATAAATTATTCAAGCTACATGATTTAATGCATTTATAGTATAATAGTAAACCATCGCATATCCTTAACCTTGATACCGCTATCATTAAATAAATGGAATTAGTTTAGATAAATAATAAAAGATAATTTTTTCCTCTTTTTAATTTTCAAGGAAATAGGTTTCGATCAAACAGATTTCATTCTGGAAATGGCGAATTCTGGAAATTGCAAAATTATTGAGTAGGTCCCTTGGAGCAATATCATTCTTATCCTTTTTTGAGGAAATATAGGAAAATTTGGTTTTCACAGTTTCTGTAAAACGTATATTAGCCTTCCTGCCACGTTTTTTTAAAATTTTATTTTTAATCAAAATAAGTTCGGAAATTGTGTATTTTTTATTGTATATTTTTTAAATCAGATGATTCTAAAATTCGCATGGCTTCGGAATCTTCTTACAAATTTCAATTGTTGGTATTTCCTACTTAACAAAATAAGGCATTTTTCCTGATAACAAATTATACTACAATAATATCTTGGGAATCGTGCTAAAGTAAAAAATTAAACAAAATAGTTTAGTATATTATCCGGAAAAAAATCTACATAGATAATAATCATAAAGACAGAGTAAAAGATAATAATGAAATAATTGGTGAATCACACGTGGTCAGAATATTAAAAATTTAATTTCACAACTAAGATGTTTGGACGACATTTAGGATACTGAGATATTTTAAGACGCTTAAAAAGTTTGGCTACGTATTAGACAGCTTTTTATATTCGGTATCTTTAAACTCTTTGTAGTGACTTATAAAACATCAACACTATTTTAGATAATCTATGTTGAAGTCACAAGAAAAAAAAAGAAAAAAAAAAGACAATCAATGATTTATATTCTTTTTTTGAAAAAAAAAGTATGCTTAGTAAAGAATCAGCTGTTTGGCATTAAATAATTTTAAACAGCGGAATGTTTTTAATTTATGAACAAGGTTTTATTCTTAGCTAGCAGACAATAATTCTTTAAAAAAAACTTGACTATAATTTAAAAAGGAACTTGACCTAAATTAAAAAACCTAAATTAAAGTACTAAAAAAATTGATTAGTATATTACGTTATGAAGAAATAATAAACGTTGTAGGATAAAGAATAAGATATTTAAAAATGTTAAAATTTAATTAAATAGTTGGTGAAATAGTTCTGCGAAACACTTCCGGACAGGTAATTAGAAAATTACTTTTAAGATTAAGACGATATATAAGATGTTGAGAAAGTTGCGATGATGTGAGATATGCTTAAATTACTACGTATTTTTATTAATATTTATAAAAATTATATTCAAGAAACTAATAAATATCTTATTCAAAATCTATTTATACGCATGTATTATTGTAATTGTATCAGTTATTAAGAAATAAAACTAAAAAACTAAAACTAAAAAATAAGCGCAATCTGGTGTATAATCATATTCTATCAGAAGCATGCTTTTATAAAACTCGACATTCGTTGAATAAAGTGTTTTTTATTCAATAAAATGTTTTATTCAAATTTCTTTACTAAATTTCAAATAGATTTTTAGAGGACTAAAAAAGAAACATCGTATTTTATAGTTTTAAAAAAATAAAAATAAAAAGATTAGCAAACGATTATTAGCGAAAAAAATGAGAATGAAAGTTTACACTACGCTCGCTAAGTCAAATTCGTCGTAAGTTTATCACATTTTAATATTAATCGCCCCATTTAATTATTTCTTCATTGTCGCCAAATTATTTTTTTTTAAATAATTAATTTTAATTTTTCTCATCTTCTAATAAATCAAAACAGTTGAAACTTTAGATTTTTCAATTGAAAAGTATGTAGATTAATATGGTATAAAAAAATCCATACCTTATAATTCAAAATTTTTTTATCCTCACTTTAATTAAATAATAAAAAATAATAAATGATTATTAAAAATTATTTTTTTCATGAAATTCTCTTTGGGTAAATGAGTTTTATGAGTGGGTGCAATTTTTTTTTTTGAACTGCTTCATTAGTTTTTAAAATATGACTAAACACGCAGAAAGCGAAATTAACATTAAGGGTCCAAACTTTGAATCGCTCTCCCGACCAAACTATGGGGACCACGTTTCCCAGATTGCGGCTTCCTCCTATATTTTGAAGATAAGGAATCCAAATATGTTAAAAAAAATATATGTTTATTCAGAGAAAGTACGCTTTTGTGTTTCATTTCGTAACTTAATTAATAGTTAGCACTAATTAATTAGCATATTTGAGGTCACCCCCAGGAACCATTAAGATTGACACTTAGTTCGTGAAGATCCGATCATTAGAACAAAAGTTATTCCGGGTGATATCGTTTTTTTTTTTTTTTTTTTTTTTTTTTTTTTTTTTTTGTGCCGACTGTACAGTGCGCCAAAGCAAAAAGAAAAAACGGACCACTCTGAATAACTTTTGATCTAATGGTTGGATCTTCATATTCTAGGACTCATTATGTATGATTCGAGAAGGTAACCTCATGCTAATTAATTAGAGCAAACGGTATTTTAAGTTACGAAACCAGACACAAAAAACTTACTTTTTCTGAATAAACATACCTTTTTTTCAACGGATTCTGATTTCAGACCCTCAACTTATAGGGAGTAGCCGCAATCTGGGAAACATGGTCCCAATAGTTAAGTCAAGAGAGCAGTCCAAAGTGTGGATCCCTTAATATTAATTTTACTTTTTGTGTATTTAGCCAAATCTCTATAACTTTTTAACCACATTGATAAATTTTGAACACATTTATAAAATTCGTTTATCCTACTAACTTTTTTTAAAACTATATTTATCTTGAACATTGCGTCAAAATTGGAATAAATCGGTCGGAAATTGTACTAGTTAGAGTAAATAAGAGAAACATGATTTTCAGTAAATTGTGTTTAAAGTTTAGTGATATATAAATTTTTTTAACTAACTATAATGCATGGATCCATATGATGATTCTTCTCCATCATTTTCAGCCTCGTCGATTTACCCTTATGTGACGCCTCATATGTTCACTCACTATGTGACGCCTACTCTCAATAAAAATTATAACAGCTAAATAAATTACAATTTCAACTATTCAAAATACCATTAATTCTTCTCCTTGCATAATTTAAAAAATTATTTCAAGGAAATAGTTAAAATAATAGTATTTTCCTAAAATGTTTTGATAGGAGTGAGAAAATCTATTGATCAAATCTCGCCCTCTGTCATGCGCCGACATAATATGCTGTAACTTATACATTTTTACAAAAATCAATTCAATGCTTTGATAAATTATCTTAAATTACCAATAAATGCAAACAAATGTTTTTTGAAGGCCGGGATAGCCTGGTCGGTAGGGCGCTGGGCCCATATCCTAGAGGTCGTGGGTTCGATCCTCGCCGGCCGAAGACTCCCCGTGTAGTAAATGGTGACTGATGCACGTTAAATCTGTCGAGTCTCAAAGTCCTCCATGTTCCCATAACAAATCAATACCTCTGGGGGTACTGATCCAGGAGTTTCCTTGTCTTCTGGATTGGTTCAAAATTACAAGGCTACGGAGTTGAACATTAGTAGTCGTAAACCCATGAAATTGGGTCGGCTGTTCAACGACGGTCATAAAATAAAAAAATAAAATAAAAACAAATGTTTTTAAATGCTCCCCTTTAAATGTTAGGTTCCAGATTGCCTGCCCTTATTACTTCTTAATTGATTAGTGTTGTTAATAACTGTTATAATATTAATAAGAAAGCAAGCAAAAGAAGCAACGTCGTTTCAGTAGTAAGCGATATAGATATATGTTCGCGTTAGAAGCGTGGTATTCATTTGGTTTGCACAGGCTCTCTCAGTAGATGAGCACAGGCTCTCTCCTTTTAAAACTTGCAGCAGACACTAATTCTTGTTAATAGAACTGAATTGTCAATTTATGTATTTTCAGTTGTGCTTTATTCACATTGTTTGTTGCTTTAGTCAGATAGCACAAGTTAGATAGAAGAACATTCAAAAAGATATTGGGTTAGAAATAATCCGTGTGTCACCTTATATAATAAGATATGTAATAAGAACTAATAAAATGTAATAAGAATTATGTAATAAGAACTAATAAAAATTATATTTAAAAATCGTAGCAAATAAACAACTTTCTGTCCGCCTTCAAAGAAACTGATGAAAGAATAATAAATATTGTTTCCTGCAGAAGATATTCTTCTACAACGAAACAAAAGTAAAAATTCTTTATCCTGTATTTGATTTGTTAAGGGCATGTTAGCATAAGACACGTCATTTTTAGCAGTCCAATAAAATCCTCTTGCAACGTCATATAGTTGTTTCTTTTTCGAGAACGAATGTTTCTTTTATTTATCAAAATCTGTCGCTAAATCTAGGATTCCAGTAAGGCTAAGAAACTTTTTTTTTTGTAATTCTATGATATATATCGTAAAAGATAGCACGAATTAAATTTTTGTATGACGTGTTTAACTTTTTAAAGCTTTTATATTGTTTTGAAAGCATATGTATATAATTTGATAACGATATAAAACGGAACTATATGCATTACTTAAATCCTATACCGCAATGGTCTTTCCTGAACTTGCAATGGAGTTTAAATATCAAATGAAGGTAGAAGGTAAGTAAAGGGACAAATGCGTAACCAATAAGAACAAAGGAACAAGTTTGATCAAGGAAATAACAATAGTTATTTTAGAATATATCTTTATTGAATGAAAACTTAATAATATATCCCAGTGTTTGAAGAGATATTTATTTGATGATTAGAAAAAGTCCTTAAAATCTATAATCACCAAGAGGACGATCTTCATCGTCCTGCAGTTGGGATAAAACCATAAAGACGGGACGATTTCTCGAAAAGCTCCCTAAATTAGGACGACTTGCATGGACTAAACTACCAGCAGGAGATAATGGACGTGGCATCAAAACATCTTTCGATGAATCCTGAAATACAAACAAAATGTTTATTTTTAAGACAAGGAATTTTAATAAATATGATTATTTGCTCGATTTGTGGGGGGGGGGAGGTAGAAAAAAAAAATTTCGTAACTCAAATAAGAAAAATTAAGAAAAATTGAAATATTTATTAAACATTATTTTATCAATGAAATACTTTTAACTAGGTTCTAGTCATTTCACTGAAAAAATATTTATAATTATTTTCGCAATAAATATTTACTAAAATAGTTTTTGCATGGAATTAACTTTGGAAAACCAAGTTTCATAATAGTGTGCAAAAAGTTTTTAATTCCCTTATAGTATTCTCCTGGTATAGCGAATTACGCAGTAAGTAAAATTACATTAAGGGATTCACACTTTGGATCGCTCTCCTAACCAAACTATTGAGACCATATTTCCCAGATTGCTGCTACCCCCTATATTTTGAGGGTCAGAAATCCAAATCCGTTGGAAAAAGTTATTTATCGTCTGCACTAGTTAATTAATTAGCATATTTGAGGCCACCCCCTTAAATTATTAAGAATAAATCCAAGAACGTGAAGTTCCAATCGTTAAATCAAAAGTTATTCGAGGTATTTTTAGCGCACTGTACACGATGGACGAACCTAATTATTTTATTTTATAACCGTCGTTGAACAGCCGACCCAATTTCATGGGTTTACGATTACATATGTTCAACTCCGGAGCCTTGTAATTTTGAACCAATCCAGAAGACAATGAAACTCCTGGATCAGTACCCCCAGAGGTATTGATTTGTTATGGGAACATGGAGGACTTTGAGACTCGACTGATTTAACGTGCATCAGTCACCATTTAATACACGGGGAGTCTTCGGCCGGCGAGGATCGAACCCACGACCTCTTGGACATGGGCCCAGCCCCCTACCGACCAGGCTATCCCGGCCCGAACCTAATTATAGTCGCAAAGAACCTTATTTTTTGGGAGGGAAATTTCTCTAGAGTTTTAATCAATTAAATTATTATTAAAATCAATGTATTTCCTGCCAAAATAACATTACGCTTAAAAAGTCGATAAAATTTTTTCAAGACTTCTTAACTTTATCTTGGGTAAGATATTTTGAAAAAATTTCAAGTCCTTTTTGTTAATTAATCAACTTTTAATATCTTGCGTTAGCAAATACAAATTATTTTTAAGAATCATAATATATGTTTTTAGCTGATATATATTGAAAAATTTTAAATTTCAAAGTAATAATAATTTGCAATTTCTTAATAAATTTGAAGAGTTAAAAATATTAAACTTAAAATTGACTTTTAATTGAACATTGCAACATTATTTAAGTAAAGTTGTAAGAAAAAAAAAACCCATTTAAAATCATTCTAATTCAATAAAAGTGTATCAAGCTTCTGAAAAAGGCAATGCAGCCTTTTTAATATATTGCAATATTTCCCAAAATTCTGGGTTTTGCCCCTAAAACTATGTCCTTCTTTATTTTTTTATTTTTATTTATTTATTTATTTTTCTTTTAAAAACTGCGGTTTTTTTTCATCATTACTCCCAACTCAACTCGTATTGAACTGGAGTTGGGAAAGCAATATCTCTCCTCGAAAATGGTTTCTCCAGAAGAAGATTGGAAATGTTTGGTGTAAACCTGGATTAATTGTTAGTGAGTTTCATTTGGACAAAATGTATGTCTACAACTTTTTGTCACCATTCTATGCAACGACATTACAAACTCCAAAAATATATCTCTAATATATTGTTTCGAGTGTGTCCAACTTATGTGTTCTAAAATTATGTGAACTAAAAAATTAAAAACCCTTGCAATTGCTGATTATTTTTCAGATAAAAGCCCTTAATAAAGCACTCACACAAACTGTTAGTAATTAGCCATGACGGTTCCACAAGTTCTACGACAGGAAGATTCCCTGTCAATGCTCTTGATTTGAAGCTACATCCAGGTATGTAAACCCAGGTTCAGCATCGCGGCTCGAATAAAATATTATACATTGGAGCTTAAAATTTAGTTAAAATTACTTAAATCCAGGAACGATGGTTTTTTTTTTATCTTCAATTGTTCAAAATTATTGATGAAACAATGCTATTTGTATAAGACTTGTTTATTTATGATCAGCAGCTGTTTGCAAAAAGTTGATTTTAAAGACATTTTAAAATTATAAATATTTTCCTAGAGCATTTTTTTTATTTTGAAAAAATAATAGTTGAGTGATATTTATTTGTTTGTTTTTTCGTGAGTGAAACGAACATTTAAAGCTTAATGTTGTTGAAAAATCTAACAGTTTACGTATATACAGTTGACAAAAAGTATTAACACACTGAAGGTCATTTAAAATTCTTCAACCAAATCAACCAACAAATCAACCAACATAATCCGAACTCTAATTTCATTTACCTTCGTCATAATAAAAACAAAATCAAATGGAAATAAAAATCAAACTTGCTTTAACAAAATTTCAAACAAAGAAATATAATTATTTTTCTTTTCTTTTTTTGCGAAAGAAAGTATTAGTACACTTTAAGAAACAAATAATAACATTTCGTATAATCGGTGATTGGCTAACCTTATATGAATTTATTAGCGCAAACGGTTGTTTAAGCTACCGAAACAGGCACAATAAATGAAAACTTTTTTAAAATTTTTTTTTTTACGAGTTTGGACTTTTTAGTCTTAAAAAAACTGGAAGTAAGCCGCAATTTGGAATTTCCGGTAGTTTTGTAAATTATTAAAAAAAGAAAAAAAAACTTTACACCCTTTTAAACACTGTAATTTAAATGGCAGAAAATAAAAATTGAATAAAATTGGTTCTTTAGTTTCTAAGAAAATGTTAAAAGTCTTACTTGTTAATATTTATTTATCTAACTACTCTATCGATTTCGCTTTAAAGTTTGGAGTTTCTCATATAAAATTACTTTATTAAGATGATGCGATTTTAAATACAGATTTTTCACTCTTTAAAAAATCAGTAATGTATTTCACGTTTGCCAAAAAATTTTCACTTCCATAAACTAATGTATTAAAATAATATTGATGATATACATAGAAGAGTGAAATTTGCTGTTTACCACCCTTTTAAATTGATCTTCATTATCAAGAACCGAATTGATCCCATGTAATAAATAGTCTCTGTATCTTGCATGATGAAATAATGAAAATTTCTTTAAGCAGGGAATTGGATGCTATTCTAAAAGCCATAATCATAAGTTGATAGGAAGAACTCTTTCTTTATTGCGTATTAAAACTTCACTAAATTATTGAAATAGTATTTAAAGGTATACTCTTAATGAGCAGAAGACAAACTTACGATGTCTTTTGTAAAAAATAGGTTTGTAATTAAAACAAAATAAGTTTTAAAATGGAAAATTCATAAATTAATATTAAACTTTTTTTAATTTTTTAATGAAATTTTTTAATTGCACAAATTGATATGAAATTTTTTTGATTTTATAATTTGTCTTGTGTATTTATATTTTAAGAAATTATTTTCTACAAATAATGCATGTTACAAATAATGCATATAAATACATGCTTAACAAAGGAAATATAATTTTTTAAACTTATTATTTTAAAATTAAATTTCTATAACAAATTGTAATTCATTCTGTAAACAATCTTATTTCTTAAAATATATTTGATATTTGCTAAATAAAACATTTAAGTCTTGCTAAAAAAGCATAATTTATCTTTATTTTATTTTGTGACTTATATAAATAACAACATAAATAATATGGTATAAATAGGATAAAAGAAATAATTGCACAAAATCACTCATCTACTCTATAAGCTGACTACCTAGCTATATCTAAGGTTGACCAGTAAAGTAATATACTGCAACTTACGCACCATAATATGTAATACACATTGCACTTTTATAAACCATACAGATTGTTAAGAGGTTAAAGCACTCTAAAATTTTTAATAATTATTTTTGCTTAAACAGTGTCTTAATACATTAAAAGGATGAAAAAGTAGAAAAATATTTTATTCCTTATGATTCACTTCAAACTTAACAACGTTAAATTTTATTGATTGTATTTTAATAGAATTCCGACAATTTTCATGAAGAATTTAGAAATTTTTTTATAGCGCATTCTTTTTGTAAATCAAGCAATTCTTTCGTACTTTTTTAGCCATTCTATTACTCAATAAAAACAGTTTTTCATTTGTTTCGACCTTCAAAATGATAGGCTTCACAGAAGAAAAACTAGAGCTACCGTTTTATTTAAGATAGCTTTGGAAAAATTAATTTTTGTAAAATTTTTTAATCGGCGTTGAGCAGCTCCCCCATTTATGGATTTAAAGCTATCAAAGTTAAATTCCGCGCCCTGTATTTAAATTTTAAACAAAACCTAGAAGACAAAAAAAAAAAAAAAAAAAAAAAAAAACCTCTTTGATTGACCATTCGGATACACAAGCCTTCACGAAGGATTTTTAGAAGGAGCTAACTCTCATTTTTACATAAATATGAAAATCATTCATGGTTAGCCGATGGCATGGGTATTAAAACCCATGATTCGTCAATCACTGGGACTATTTTACCTCAGGACTGTGGTTGACGTGATAGCATAATTCGAACCAACCAATCATCATTGAAATTCAAACCTGACTGGGAGGCAACAACTCTATCGAGTCCTCTAACCACGCCATCTTGGATTTAAATTTGAATGTTTGCTTTCCGTTTTCTTGATATTTTTTGTACTTGACAAACTGTTATAATATTTTGTTATAATTTATTTGTCAACAAACTGTTGACAAATAATTTGTTATTACAAAAATTGTTGTTTTTTGTCATTACAAACTGTTATGATATATTTGTCAACGCAATCTTATTCAGAAAAGGTGCGCAATAATGGGGTAACTATATTGAATTTGGAGAGGAGGACAACTTTTAGAGCTTGTGGAATTTTCCACTGGTTTTGAGTCAGTCATTTAAGACTACACATTTGTCACATGTTATCTATCTTTCATAAACTGTAATTTTATTGCAGTTTAAATTTTGGAAAACAGATTCTGTTGATGCTAAAAAATGATTATAACGTAAATTGCACAACAAATATTAATATCAAAAATCTGAAAACGTACTATTTTTCATTAACTTCTGATTGTATTGTTTAGTAAGAAACAATCGAATCCCTTTAATCTCAAACTCTTACTTGTATTTTACATGTATGGATGGTTGATCCTGTAAAGCTAAGCACAGATGGAGTTCATAGTAAGGGTTACTTTTTCTGCCTTATCTTGAAAAAGCGCGGCCTCCAATATTATTATACTAATAGTGTTTACAATATAACGCATTATTTCTATTTAAATTTCAACGAAACAAATGAATTTGGAAGACTATGCAGGCATGCTATGATGCAAACCAAAAAATATCAAAAGGGGATATTTTACACGCAAAAAATGACAAACCTTACACTTTATTTATGTTTCGATATTAATTTTGTTAAACCAGCTAGAATCTGTAAATTCCAGGAAACTCTTATGAATGGTAAAATGACACGTAAATTTAATCACAAATTACAATAATAGAAAATTAAACTGAGGTTATTCAGTCCTCTTCCTTTCGAGATGAAGGAATCTTACCTGTTGTAGTTCTGCAAAGTCTTCAGCTGATAAAGTTTCAGAACCAGGAGGGAGAATTTCATCCAGATCAATATTACCAACATGTTTTGAATTTGCGCAGTAGGACACCAAGGTAGTAAGTGTGCATTGTTTTCTGCAGCATTCATCAACAACACCACTTCGAAAACCTGTTTCTGTTTCTACTACTGCAACACTGTCTTGACCTGTAAGTTGTCTACGGGAAAGAGGACGGATGATTTCTATGATGGATCTTTTCCCATCTGATTTACGTGAAACTATTAACAAAAAATAAATTATCAGAACTTAAAATGCTTAAAAGATAGGAAATAATATTTTTGCAATATTTACAATTATTTTTAAACAATAGAGCTTTGAATGAATTGCTTTTTGGTTTCATTATTTTATTATTTTAACTAATGACAACGCTGGTTTTTAATTAACTATCGTTTCAATGTTTGCTTTTATTTACTTAAGTATCAAGCATACTAGATCAATACTAGAGAAAATATCAGGTTAATCCAACTGCTGAAATGGAGTGCAGAAGCGAGTTAAAAGAGTAAATAGAGGCATTTTGTTTTAGCATTCTTACTGCAGTACTGAAGCGTGTTTGATTTGTTAGTTACCAAGGATCGACCCGAAAATGGATGTGCACAAGGTAATAATATTATACTGGATAGTTTAAAGAAGTTTATAATTAATAAGTATGATATTTAATTATACACTTTTAATGATTTTAGAAAATTAACATTTATTTTTTTAAAAAAAGAGAGAAAGATACTTATAGTAAACTTATTAATAATAACATACAATTAACTCAATGATTTTATATAGAATTTAATTACTTTAGTTAGGTATCCATTTTTTTTTAAATAGATTTTGGAAAAGTTTGTCTATTTGTTTTTTTTTTCCTTTTTTTTTGGATAAATTATAACATTACTACATATTCTTTTAATTCTATTCAATTGATTAAAAATAGTTTTTTTATGGATGTTTTCAGAAAAATTAAAATTTCCAGTAATCAGTTCATTTATATTAAAATTAAAATCAAGAAAGCTGTTATTTTCTTCCATTTTAGTAACCAAATTAAAAAAAAAAAAATACAATTAATATTGCCATCATGATTACGAAGCAAGATTAATTCCTCGGGGTAAATATATTTTAATAAAATTGTATTATCTTCAAAATTAAAGAAAATTAAAGATCATCAATAAATCTAAAAACAAATTTTATATTAAAAAGTATAATTTTTTACATAATAGTGCAAAAATAAGTTAGCTAAGAAAGATGAAAAATTAGATCGTTGTGGTATTTCATCAATTTGAATTAAAATATTCTTTCCATTATAAAGAAAATTATTAAAAAGACAAAAATTAATTAAAATTTCCCAATAATCAAAATCGCTATTACGGATATTTTTAAAGCCATAGTAATAACTCAAAAGAACTACTTTTAGTTTAGAAAGAGGAAAAGATCCCGAAAATCAAAAGTCACATGAGAATCAATTTTATGTTGTTTAATAAATTCTAAAATCAATTTATTGTGAGTGATAATCCAAGAAAAACCTTCCTTGTTAATAATTTTATTTCAGTAGTTAGAGAAAATGGTGCCAGGTTTAGTGAGGTAAGTATTAGACCCACTATTGTATTGATATATTTTGCTTTGGCTATATTGATACAATATTAGAAAGCACTCCTTTTTGCTGATATAATCGTGAGAGCTGATGAGGAGATTATATCTTTTCATTTTTTTTTGTTTTGTTTTCCGGCTGTTTAATGTATGTATATATATTGAATATAATTACGAATTTAAAACAATGGTTGCTAGGAACTGCTCTAACCCTTCCAAGAAATAGTAAAATAAGAATGACTTACCGTCTCTGCGTGGTGCATGAAAACCTCCATGCTTTTCACATATAAAGTTAAGAAGATCTGCCAATCTTCTTCCACATATTCTCACTCCTTCCACGTTATTTCCATAGAAAGCCGTCAAAGCAACTAAGCCCAACAATGCAAGTTTAAAAGCCATCCTTCATGGAAATATCCGTTGTGAAAATATCTTCTCTTTATATAGTCCTTAAATATACTTCTTTTTTCTGTTGATCAAAAATTGCAGAGATAATGCAATTGAGTTTCTTAATTAAACTCAAGCATGGAAAGTATTAAAGGTTCGTGACTTGTATGAAGAAGTATGGATCAAGGTTTCTTTCACTTTCTGATCAATTACATTTTGTGCAATGAAGTGAAGATCAGCTGGTTAACATTCGAGTTATTTTCGCTTTTCTAATTTTCATCAATATCTGGATCATTGGGTTATTTTTTCCTTAAAAGATATAAAAGATATATGTATATGTATAGTAAAACCTCGGTACAACACTATTTTGGGGACCCAATACATATATTGTTGTAGAGGGATATATCATTATATCGAGGGTCTACATACTTTGGGGACACAATAAGCTTCTTCTTTTTTTTTAAATTTTACATATATATTAACTATAAATGTATTTATATATTAGGAAAAAAATAAATTATCAGAGTGTTAATTATGGATAAATATTAAAAACAATTGAAATAATTTCAAAAAATAAGATCGTAAACACACCTGAAAACCGTTTTTATTGAAAACAATCCGATATTTTTGTTTGTTTACTCATTTTTTTTTTTACTGCCAAGTCAACCAACTGAGTATGCATTGAGTCCAAAGCACGAGAAGGATTTTCGTTTGTAAATGTTGCTCCCCTCTCCCCCCCCCCTCTACAGAAAAAAATTCTCTTTCAGGTGTTAATGTTATGCTTCTGGTCATTTGTGACTGTGATAATGGTGACAATTCTAAAAATGGAAGCTAGGAAAATTTGCCATAGAGAGACCTATGGTAATCTATGGCAACCTATGGCTACCATAGAAATTTGTATGGCACGATACCATACGCATATGGTTACCATAGAGATTTGTATGGCACAACACCATAAGCCTATGGCTACCATAGAAATTTGTATGGCAAGATACCATACGCCTATGGCTACCATAGAGATTGGTATGGCACAACCCCATAAACCTATGGCTACCATAGAAATTTGTATGGCAGGATACCATAGGCCAATGGTAACCATAGGGACCTGTATGGCATTTATAAGTCATGACACCATAGGCCCATGGCTACCATAGAAATTTGTATGGCAGGATACCATAGGCCAATGGTAACCATAGAGACGTGTATGGCATTTATATGGCATGACATGATAGGCCAATGGCTCCTTTATCTACTAGCTTCCACCACTGTTACAACGTCTTTTAAGTAGCCTGATAAATATTTTTCAAAAAAGCATTTAATACCTTTTTTCATATTAAAACCTATTATTTCGTTGATATAACCCCTCAAGGCATCTCCGGTGAGTCTTTTTTGGACTTTGGAGAGGTTTATTTTTCATTTATGAGTTTTTAAAATCCGACGTTCCATGGATTTAGTCTTAGAGTACCAGACCGCCATTTTAACACGCATTTCAATTAGAATACTTTTCATCGCTAACTTTGACTAAATTTTTACTTCTTTTTAATTTTAATTTCTACATAATAATTTTTCTTTGCATTCGCCTATGCGATTGCGATTCTGATCCATAATTTTTTTTTTTCATGTTTGGGTGGCCTGGTATATTTATTACAGTTATCTTTTCAAAATATGTCTTTTTTGGGTATAGGATTTCGCAATGTTCAGAAGTTTCAGGTAATGCAACGTTATATATAAGGATAGTCGAAATATGATATATATATACGCCGATATATAGTTCAAAATGGCGGGACCCGAGCAAATTGCTTTTCGGTTTCCTGGATACCGACCGGATAAATGGTTTTCTGAATATAAATTTTTTTTTTTTTTAATTATGGCTTTTTTTGCCGTTCAATAATATTATTTGAGAGAATGCATAAATATTTGTAATGCAGTATGCATAAATATTTTTGATTTGTATAAAAATATTTTACAAAGAAATTCGATTTATTTGCAGAAGGTTATTTCTTTTCTTCTTTTACTGCTGTCTTATTTTTTGCGGGAAACAATTCCGTATTCAGTATCTACTTTTTTTAATGCATTAATATATATTAAAAATCATGCATTGAACTTTCATCCAAAATATTTATAAGAATTTTAAATGCCACTTTAAGAGACGAGTGTTGTATTTTATTACATACCAAAGACTGAAGAAATTTCGCTGACATGTTATTTATAACACAACAATATACTTAAATAATTTTTAAATCAAAGAATTTTGGAAGAAAAAAAAATAAGAGTATTTCACTTATTTGGATTAACAAATTTTGCTAATAATTCTTTTTAATAAATCTTTTCTGTGACAATTAAATTCTGTGTACATCATTTCTCCTAATTACTAGTACGACTGATGTGACTTTATTAAATTATATAGATATTACATTCAATTTAAGAAACTTTGTTGATCGATGTCAAAAAATTTAAAACAAGTTATATTTTGAAAAATATCAATAAAATCCAAATTAAATAGGAATAAAAGAGATTTTGTTTATTTTTCTATTCTTTTCTATATTCTTTCGTAAAAAGTAAAAATAAAACTATAACACTAGAAAGACTGAAGCTTAGTATATAAACTATATTGCTCAAAAGCAGTCAAAATGACTGCAATGTGAATGAACTAATGTGTAAAGAAATTTGCTTAAATAATTTTTATTATTTTTTATATTATTTATGGTTATATAACAGGCTATTAGTAAATATTAACAATAAAAAAAATTTACTTTCCTTGGAAAATAAATTTATGCATTATTATTTGTACATTTTTTGCAAATGAAAAAGCAGTCAAAATGACTTCCTTGGGCAATCTAGTGTTATCATTTGAAATATAATTGAATTCTGCATCAGATGTACTTAAACTTTTTTTTCTTTGCAATAATATATTTGGCAACACATACTAACTTGCCACTTTCTATGGACAATCAATTTTTTTTGATCAGATGCATTGAGCTACAAGTACTAAAACTTAGTTTTGTTGTTAAAGGCATAATTAGTATTACCAGAGCAATTTTAACCAACTTCACGCGGGTATATATTCCTTTCCACCAAGTTAGAGGATCTATATTTTTAGTAGACTTCAGAGCATATTATTTTCAAGGAAACCTTTGGTTCGATATTTAGCTAGTTTCGATACAACTTCATTTACAGACATATCGTGTGCCGATGCTGCCAATTAGTAAACGAATTCTAATGTACTTATTCTGTTGTTAAATTTACATTATTAAATTCTGGATTCACAATATTAGCTGCCTAGTGCTTAGGCTTTAATACTATAGCTTCTTTTTTTTTTCACAATATCGAGCATATTTTAAGTCGAGCTGATTGGTAAAAGGTTAAGAATTTTACTGGGCTGTATTTTTACTGTGTTACGGAAGCGTCTAAAGGGTTTTGGGATTTACTTATTGTTACTTACAAGGTGAGGTATAAGCAATGCTTGCGCAAGACACTAAAATCCCCTAATTTTTATTTCTTTTAAATTCAAAAAGATTAACAAAAAAAATTTTTGGTATAATATTAAAGTTGGAAAAATTCGTAATTGTAATTTAAGATAAATTGGAGTAAGAAAAAGTAGGAATTTTTTTTCTTTATGTATAAGAGGTCAAAAGTTTTGACTAACGAAGGAAAATTTAACAAATTTTTAAAGAATGTTCTACGCAAACTTTTGAAAAATAAAACGAAATTTAAGTTTTATGGAAAGTTTCATTTTTTCAAATGTATTTCTAAAATTATATTTTTATTGTAAAATTCAAAGAAAGATCAAGAAGAGGGTAGTTATCGCCCACCCAATTTTTGAGTTTATGACTTCTTCCAATGCTCAACTCGCGGAAGACATTTTGATGAATTTCCGATACATGGAGAGGAAAACTTCCCCTTTTTAGCCTGTCAGCAAAGGAAATCTAACACATGATCCATCTACCAATGGGGACTTTATACATCAGCACAGTGATTGGTGCGAGCCGAGTGCAAATTCGTATCAACCAGCCGTCCCTGGGATTCGGTCCCGGGTCTTCTTATTGTGAGGTCAGAGCTTTATCCCTTGAGCCACCATGCCTCAGGAGAGGGTATGCGGAATTTCTTAGGCTTGCATTGGAAAGGGTTTCAATTTTCTTATTAGTAAGCTGTTAGTGATTGAAATAGTGGTTTTAAACAGCGAAAGGCGGGGCATTTATAACATTTCCCGTCCAAATTATGAAAAAGTTCAATTTGAATGAGATAAAAAATATCAAACGTTCGTTAATCAAAATGAGTAAAATATTTGGAATTTTTTAAAAATGATTTGAATAAGGAAAGAAAAATCTCGCTGATTTATATAGAAGCGATGCTCTGTATTATTATAACCTGAAAATAAAACATTCGTCTTATGAAAAATTTGCTTCCCACAAAATATAATTACTAACATGTCTTCTAAGAAAGGAAAATTTAATTGTTTGTGCAGCAAAAATGTAGTCTGGAGTTTTAATAATTTCCGACGAGAAAGTGAGAGAGTTTATCTCTGGCAGGCCTGAAAGCGAGTCGGAAAAGAGAAAATACTGGTAGGAGAACTATTTTAATATTAGATTATATTAGGGAGGAGTTAATCTATTCTCATTGATAAAAATTCACTGTGATAATTTTTCCTCGGCGAAGAAGCAATTCAATATAAAAATTGTATCCGTTAAAAACAATTGGTAGTTATGGATGTTTATTAATCCCGAAAAAAAGCTAAAAAATGAAATTTATTTGTTACCAATTTTTACTCTTTTCCGTCTTGATATATATGGGCTTTCAGCCCTGATCTTTGGTGTTGATTCGAAACTATGTACAATTAACAATTGCAATTTACTTATTATAGTGAAATTTATTCATCGAAATTATACAGCTTTTACAGCTCTGCACTGGTAAAAACATTACATTCTTCCATAAGAATATATTTTTTTAGAATCTTCGAAACATGAAGCTGTTCAACACCACACGGAAGCTGAAGACATGTCACCAGTTGCCGACGAACGGAACACCTTGAAAGATGGGCCAGAGATCTTGGTCCTCTGGGTGAGATGACGTTTTCCAGCACATGATTTACATAATAATCCCATGCACATGCTGAGACATTTAGATGATGCTCACCAAATGCTGTGACGCACTTCTTAAACTCCTCCTGACACAGGAATGGTTCTGTTATACTATTCCACAATAACTTCAGTGCGTAGGGTTCTGTAATTGGATTAAGTTGTTTGGTCTATGCTAGAAAAAAGAAACGCAGAGTTTGCAAAGCGCGAAATGTAGTAGCGTTGTATCTATAGTCACTGTTCGCTGTTATTGATTCAGCCCTTCTGTAACAGGAATAAAATATAATTTCAAATTACTAAAATATAAGGGTTAGTGCAATATAATGATTAGCCACAGTTGTCAAAAATCGCTAATTTCACATCAAACAGCATAATTTCTAGATAAATACTTTTCAAAGTTATAGAATTTCCACCTGATAACACGAAGCGGGGGTGCCATCCCCTTTGCAGAGGATCAAAATTGCGATGGCATGTCTTCGGATCATCCTCAGGTATGTTTCCCAGACCGTCGCCAATAGCCCAATGTGCAGCTCTAGTGCGACCCAAATAAACTACAACAACAACATCCCCCTGATAACAGCACAATTTGAAAGTGTGGCTTATCATTATTTCCCAGCTTTTTAAGTGCAAAGAATATTATTAATAAATACAATTAATGAATAAAATGAAAATAATTAATAAATATAATTAATGAGAAGAATATATGTAATAACAAAATACCTTATGGTAGTTATTTATTAATCCTGTTTTGCTGTAAACTATTTTAATTTATAACTGTCGTTGATCAGCCGACCCAAGTTTGCGTTTACGTCTACCAATGTTCAACTCCGTAACCTTGTAATTTTGAACACAATACAGGAGACTAAGGAACTCCTGGATCAGTACCCCCAGAGGTATTGATTTGTTTTGGTAACTTGGAGGCCTTTTTGACTCCAACAGAATTTAGCATGCACCAGTCACCATTTAATACACGGGGATTCATCGGTCTGTTGGATTTGAACCTGCGTCCACATGAACACGAGTTCAACGCCCACTGTATAAAATATTCCTTGCTCAATTCAACTTTTATCTTAAAATGTATAAAGAAAAACAAGATAAATTTCTTCTGTTTTTTTAGGAAAAAAAAAATATTAATGCTACGTTTTATTTTATAAGTTATCTAGTCTGACAAATACCTCTTTAGGTTCTAAATATAACATTTCCAAAGTTATGACTCGTTATATTAATTAATATTTTTTATTTATTAAATTTTTTTTCTTCTTGTTTTGTGTCTGTTACTCTGTTTATGTCAGAAAGTGGTCAAAATTTTAAATCGTGATGAAAAAGAGGCAGGGGCAGTTCAAATACCGTGTAAGCATCTTATGGTGGAGGGTGTTGTGATTTGCTAACTTTTTCCTGCCAAAGTTGAAGGATTGGTTTAAGTAATGTCTATGTTAGACTTGTACATCCCCTTATAGTAACTTTTTTTTTCAAAAGCAAAAAAAAAAAAAAAAAAAAATAATAATAATAATAATATATATAAAAAAAAAATATAAAAAATAAAAAATGCAACAGAAAATTAAAAATTTTCCTGATATGCTCAAAGAAGACTCCTTGGTCACTTTTTCACAAGTGATGCAATTTTCACAAATTTTAAAATAATTTTTACTTAAATTAATCAAAATTTCAAAAAAAATTTTTTTACAGGTTTTATTTCTTTTATTATAATACCATTACAACTGCAGTTGAATTTAATTATAATATTATTGGCGCTGCAATCGCATGACACTTTTCAATTATATTCAAGCATCAATTTTAAATAATTTTGAAAGTTGTGATTATGTTAGGACAGCAAGTCTGTAACGGCACGAATTTCCGCGAAATTCCTCTTTCCTCTTTTTTTCTAAAATCCGCGAATTTCTCCATATGCTTCGATTTGAGCTAAAATTGCTTAAAATTAGATTTTTTTTTCTTTATTTTTTTCATTTTTATTTAACAGAATTTTTAACTTTTATGAAGTCTCAAACTAAACATATAAAACTGATTAGACGTTTAGGGAAGTGAATCTATAGAAAAATGACAAGAAAATAGTTGAGAGAAAAGAGATAAACCCAATCTTGTCAATTAAGGTGGTCTTCCTATACTTCAGGGAGGGTGATAGACTGTATAAATACAAGAAAAATAGGAATCACAAAAGAAAAAAAAAGGTTATAAATCAAATATTTGACGGGGAAAAATTTTTTATACTAGCACTGGGCAATGACTACTGCACTTGTATGTATACGGACAAATTATCCTGAGTTTCTCGTGATTTCTTTAAATATTTCAGCATTTTGAATGAAGAGGACAATTTTTGAACATAATACTGATATTTGAGGTTGACGTAGAATTGATGAGTGAATTTAATTCCTACAAAGCAACGGTCAAGGAATTGTACGCTGCTTAAAAGGAAATTGACCGTGCTTTGGGAATGTAAAGACCGATTGTTATCCAAAATTCATGTAAGTGGGAATTAGATGTTTGTCGGTGCCTAACAAACAGCATGGACTTAGAATGATCTTTTCAAAGTGTAAAATTGTATTAAGTAATAAACGACATACTACAAATGAAAATAATCTGGCAATGTATACTTACTACCAAAATTCTGTTCATTTAAAGAAAAATATTAATATTGCCTGACTTGCCCTCATTATGATTTCAAAGTAAATTGTTATCTTTCATTTTCTTTTGCATTGTTCTAAGCAATTCATGATCAAACCAACGATAAGATTAACTAGCAAGCTCTTAGGTCTTTAAGAAGCTTTAAGACCTCAAGCAACCATAAAAGTTTTTTTTTTTTTTTTTTGCAATGTCAAGTAAAAGATCTGCTATTTTAAATTTACAAGAAAAATTACAGTTAGAAATGGATCGTTTGCTCTGTACACAATCATTGTACAGTCAGCCCCCCCCCCCCAATGAAAATGGATCTTCCTTTATTTTGGGTTTAACCCCTATCAATTGGCGCAATGGTGTAAATCCGACCCAAAATTTCAGTATCTTGTCTTACCGTACTAAGTGTCTTGCAGTACAATGACTGTAGTAATTCCTGGGAATGATTTTTTTCCCTTTAATCTTGAACGTAATAAAAATGCCTTAATAAAAATATGCTCTTAAATACAGAAATAAAAAATAAGACTATTGCTTTCCTGTCGGATCAGGAATAAATTTTACAGTTTATCTACGTAAGGAACTCCCCTAGCCAATCGTCTGCAGTTGTGGAGACTATGGTTATAAGATTTAGCTATTTCATGCAGGGGTGTTGGATCATTATTTATAACAGGTTTTGATTCGGGTATCTTTGAAATGCGGTATTTCTTGTTTCTATAGTAGCAGACGGTCTTCGTTTCGAGGGGAGTTTTTTTGTATAGACAATCTAAAGCTGACTCTCATTCAAAAAATAAAGAAAGAAAAACAGGTAGCACAAAGTATAGTATTTCAAGATTGCTTTTACCTCGTCGAAACAAAATGAGAGTCACCATCACGATTAATTTTAAACCACAGATTTGGATTAAATTACAAATGTTTAATAATTTAGTATAATTATACTAAATTATGTTAGTTAACTAACATAAAAAAGGTTAACTTAATATACAAATTAAAATACTGTCATTAAATTCGTAATAACACTTTCTACATCACTGAAATATGAAAATTCTTCTTTAAGGAAAATTTATAGCTAAACGTTTAAAAAGCTATTAATTATACATTTCGAGTGGTTTGTAATTTGTCTCATTGTCTTTTATTTGTTGGTTAACTTGCATAACGTAAAATATGAATAACTAGTTCTTAAAAACTTATTTATTGATGAAATGGCACAAAAATGTTTATTAGAAAAATTTGAATTTATGAAAATTTTTATACCATACAATTCAAAATCTTTTTTATCGCTACTAAATTAATTAATAAAAATTATTTCAATTCATCTAAGTTCCTCATCATATTACATATTTTTTTAATACCGTCGTTTCGCAGCCGACCCTATTTTTCAGTTTACGAGCACTAATGTTCAACGACACAGCCTTGTAATTTTGAATCGAATTCAGAAGACAAGGGAACTCCTGGATCAAGTACTGGCAGAAATTTTCTTCGTGGAAGACTTTTGGATGGAACTAACCCGAATTTGCGTTACACTGAGAGGTAAACTGCGAAAACATCCCACGGTTAGTCAGACGGTAAGGAGACTCTAACCCATGATCCGTCTACCACTGAGGATATTTCACGTCAGCACTACGGTCAGCTGGGATTCGAACCCGGTTCACCTTATTGGAAGGCGAACGCTCTATCCCCTGAGCCATCACGTGATCATATTTGTCTTTGGGCCAAGAGGCTTAATACTTCTTGTGAAAAAATTATTGTATTTTATCCATTGACTCAAAAGATAAGATGTGGCACATTAGGGTAACAAATTTTTGGATCGCTATAGAGATTAAACTATAAAACCAGATTTTCAGAACTTTGTCTACTCCTACATTAAGAGTGAAAAATCCGAAATTTGTTGGGAAAAAAGTAAGTTTCTAAAAAAAATTGCATTTTCTTTCGTCAACAAAAGTATATTCCGCCTCGGTTACAGTTACAATACCTGTTATAAAAACTGTTAGACATATTTTTAAAAATCCCTTATTATCAAAGCATTTCATAGAAGGAAAATCCGACCTACTATTCAATAGTTCTAAAGGTGCTCCTTTTTTTTCAGCTCATAAGACGATTTACATTCCCATTTTTTATGAATTTTTTTCAAACAAATTTCACATAGTTTATGATATTTAACAAATTCAAATCTTTTATGCGGTGTTAATTTTGAAAATTTATCACAGCGAAATATAGGATGTGATTCTTTCAAACAAATTACACAGGTTTTGTTCTCTATATTTTCATTCATCAAAACAGTTTTGCTTTTAAATGGGAAATTAGTTGTTTTCTTAATTGTTTTCGTTTCTGAATAACAATTTCGATTTACCGATAAGAGAACAGCTTCTCGTTGTTCTAAAAATGTAATGAATTGTTCGTATGAAGGAACTTCTTCTTTTTTTTTTTTTTTTTTTGTATTAATTCAAAGTTCTTTCGAGTTTCTTTATCTAATTTGTTAAGCATTATGTTTTGAAGAAAAATGTCAAATAATTCGTTTCGTTCATATTTTAACACTTTTAAAGCTCTGAAATTCTTTTGAATGCAATCTATCATTGTACGAATTTCTGTAGCATTTTCACGTTCCATATTTTTAAAATTTAGGATGGAATTTAGATGCACATCAACGATTAATCTTTTATTATCGTAACGTGAATCGAGTGCTTCATATAATGAAGAAAATGTGTCAAATGTGGAAGCAAATACTTTTACTTCATTTGAGAGACATGAGTTTAAATGATAAAGTTCTTGCGACTGAGTGAAGTTGATCATTAGAGGTGATTAAGTCATCAAACTGGTTTTTAAAGGTACTATAGTGTTCATATCTTCTCGAGAATGTTGGAAGTATAATAGGTGGAATTTTTGTGTTAGTTATATTTTCAGTTTGATTTATTTGTTTAATATCGTTTACAGTTGATACAGTTTCCTTTTTAGAATCAATTAAGAGTTTGAGGCTTACCTCTAAATCTTCTAGACGAGATTCACATTGCTCAATTTCTTTTTCGAATTCTTCCAATTCTTCCAGTGATTTTTTCAAGACCGAAGGATTGCACTTTTAATTCCCCAAACTTAGTTTGTAATTGTTTGACTTTTTTTTCAATTTCACTTCGAGTATGGTAGTATTAGGAATATCTTCAGATATACTATCGACAAAGGTTTGTATTCGAGTAACATTTCCTTTCAATTTTGTTTTAATTAGTTTCGCTATTGTATCCATAGTTGTATTTTGATAAGAGCGCTCCGTGTGCTCGACGTGCCAGACAATGTCGGCCTAAAACCAACACGCTTGATATTTTAGTAAATAACGACGGACCACCAGCTGCACTTATAGTTTTTTATTGATAACAATAACATTATGTATAAAAATAACAACAGCTGGAGATATTGTGGATTTCGAAAGGGTTAAAGTAGTTAGTTAACCACACCAAAGTTTTTCGGGTCTCACAGGAGAATAATAATTTTCCCTCGTTTCATCGTTACGCTAGGGAGTGGCGCATGCTTCTTTCAAATGCTTACGTATTGGCCATTCACTGCGCAATTGTAGAATTCCGATTACCTGTAATTTATGTAGTAAAACATTATGTCATTGTATATTGTTATGCCCCGAAAAAGAAAATAATATTTCTGATGTAGGTAATTTAGATGCAATTAGTTCTGATACAATTAACTCTAATACTGAAAATGTGGTCACTAATACTCTCTATAATAAAAATTTCAATAATAACATATTTTTGCAAACAATTGTATTTAAAATTGTTGTAAATAAAAAGGAAACAACTGTTCGTGGGTTAATAGACAGTGGATCACAATATTCATATATTAGTGAAAAATTAATTGAAAAATTACACTTGCAACCCAAAGGTAAACAAACCCTAGCCCACGGTTTGTTTGAGGAGAGTGTGACCCGTCCTCGTAATCACTCATTATTTGAGATAAAAATCAAAAGTCTGAGGGCAATTACATACATGATATTGATGCTTTTTCTGAAAACAAAATTTGTGGGTATGTTCCCAAAGTTAATGATTTGTATGCTTTAGATGAACTTAAAGAAAAAGGTACTGATGTTCCTGATTTAAATGGGGCTCTAAATGAAATTGATATATTATTGGGTGCCCAAACAATTAGTGATATTTTACAAGATGAAATATATAAACTAAATTGTGGTTTATTGGCTGTTAAAACAAAACTTGGGTTTACAATAATGGGTAAAGTTAATTGTATAATTAATGAATATCAGGTATTGTCCGCGCCTGCCTTGCTTGAACGTAATTTGTGTAATAAAACATTTACTATGGTATCTTTAAATTTTAACAATTTAAATGTTAGAGAATTGTGGGATTTGGATGTTATTGGAATGCGTGATCCAATAGAAAATAATAAACAGGTAGTGCTGCATTCTCATATGATAAATCAGTTTAATGAAAACTTAAAAGTTCTTCCTAATGGAAGGTATGAACTTTGTTTACCTTTCAAAGGGGATGTGACTTTGCAAGAAGATAAGGATGCAGTTCTTAAAAGGCATAAGCGAATGATTCAAAGATCTATTGCAAATAACACTATAGATGTCTGTATTTAAAGAATGGAAAGAATTAAAAAAAATTGAAAGAGTTCCCACAGATGAATTATTAGATAAGGGTTATTATCTTCCCCATAGACCGGTAATTAAGGAAACTAGTGAAACTACACGAATAAGGCCAGTATTTGATGCTAGTGCTAAAGTTGGACAACAACCCTCTTTGAACGATTGTTTATTTTGAGGGCCTAATTTAATTGAGCTAATTCTGGATGTATTAGATCGGTTTCGAATATATCCAATAGGGTATCTAGTGATATTGAGAAGGCATATCTGATGTTAGGCATTTCACCCGAGCATCGTAATTTTTTGCGATTTTTTTACCCTTCGAGAAATGAAGAAATTGTCTATAGACATTGTGGGGTAGTGTTTGGGGTTTCTTCTAGCCGTTTCGAAACTCAAGAATTCATTTTATGTGGATAACTGCATAACCGGAGCATTTAGCGAGACGAAAAGAGATAAATTCATTTTGGGTGCTCAAAATATTATGAAAGGAGCGCGCTTTAAATTAAGAAACTGGGAAAGCAATTCTAAAGGTCCCAACATTACCAAGAGCACAGGGGATACGAATATTTTAGGTATCACTTGGAATTTAGAAAGAGATACGTTAAGATTTCTAGAGATTTTGGTAATATTGAAGAAATGAGTAAAAGATCAATATTATCTACTGTACAACAGAGTTTTGACCCTGTTGGAATTTTGGCAGCTATTACCTAAATTTTGGTTACAGGAGTTGTGGAGATTGAAATCGTCCTGGGACTGCCCATTGCCCTTGGAAATCCGCGATAAATTTTGTAAATGGATTTCAGAAATTTATATGTTAAAAGAGTTAGAAATTTCCAGATATGTTGAAACCAATAATAACTATGAGCTCCATATTTTTACGGATGCTTGTAAACTTGATATGAAGCTTGTGTATTTGTTAGGACAGACACTCAATCAGGGGTAAAACTAAACTTATTAAGAGTAAAATCAAGAGTAGCTCCCTTGAAAAGTGCCTCAATTCCACGTTTAGACTTTTTAGCTTTGTTGTATAGGTGCCAGATTAGCTAACTCAGTTAGATTCGCTCTCGATTTATCACAAATTAAAAATATTTTTTGGACTGATTCTATGGTCGCATTGTGGTGGATTAAGAATCGTGGGGAACGTGATGAGTGGTCAATATTCGTGGCTAATCGTGTTAAAGAAATAAACGAGATCGCTTCCCATGAGGATTGGCGACATGTGCCAAGCAAAATGAATCACGCTGACCTCATTTCTCGAGGATGTACTCCGTGACAATTATTAGAATCAAAATGGCATGAAGTACCAAAATGGCTACTTAATTCAAGTGAGAACTGGCCTTTAAATGACACGATTTGTGAAAATAAAAAAATAAGTGCTGAACGCAGAAAAATAAAAATTAGTAATTTTAATGTAACCGAGGAGTCACCATGGTATGCAACAAAATTTTCCAACTATCACACCATGATTCGTGTATATGCCTGGGTGATCAGGTTTGTGAAACATTTGCGTACAGCCTTAGATAAAAGAGAACTTGCCGATCTAACTGCAACTGAAATAGCACAGAAAACTGTTATACGCGAAATACAAAAAGACTTTTTTCTAAACTTTAGTTAATGTTTATAAAGATAGTGACAATTTAATTTGTGTCAAAACCAAAATTATCGAGCGTAGTGACGATCTGAACTATAAGGCTCTTATACTTTTGCCAAGTGAAAGTGACTGTTTGTTCCAGAAAAGACGGGAGAATTCGTACTCTTAAGATCTGCTGTAATATAACAACATAATATCAGACCTGTTGGTAGAATCTATTCTTTAGAAATTCCAGCAGATTCCATCTTGGAAACAACACAACCTCTTCTGGCAGTGAACCATCAGTAGCTCTTGACAGCGAATTTTCTGCAGATCCAGCTCTAGAGACTACTGTTCCTTCGGCAACCAGTGATCGTACTCAAGTGTCTCTCCTCCCACTCATAAGTGACAGAGTGTCCAAGTATGGACGTAAGATAAAAAAGCCCAACCGGCTGGGTTTAAAGTAACTTTTGACTTATTTTTTTTACTCTAAGTTTTCGTCAAAAAGGGGGGAGGATGTTGCGTCATCCTCTCTCTCTTTAAACGTAACAGTGTCGCGGTATTGTCAGATGCTTCAAGGATTTTGATGAGAGCGGTTGTAACTAGCCAATCTCCTTTTTTGACAATTTAAAATAAAGTTAAAAGAAAATTGTGAATTTGCTTACCAGCCTAATTATCCTTCCCCTGCTCTTTTTGATTTCTATATTGGATATTTTTTTACAATCAATAATCTTACAACTTTTCTTGTTTATCTAGAAACGTGAGATGCGTAAACAAGTGCAAATAGAAGATAGTACTTTTTGTTGCTAAAACTCTTAACAATTTTTCTTGACAACTACTGTTTCATCTCAAATCAGGGTAAAAAAATTTACGTCATAAAATTTAACTTACATGCTTAAATTGCTCCTACGCTGCCATGTAAAAAGTGAATATAGGTACATGTCCTATTTTTTACACAACCCTTTTAAATTTTGAACTCTTCATGCTATTAACTCGTGTATAGTGTCAATTGATTCATTGTGAAAAAAGTAAATAAGAAACATTGCTTCACTTGTTTACATAGTAATGTCAGTTGTGTAAATATGTAAAAGTACAATATTGTACTTTTTCCGTATAAAACCCTTATAACATCTAAACTATTTGTGAGATCGTCTTAAGATTTATTCCATCCAATCAAGTGAAAAAGGAAATCGCAAACAATACCTCTTTTACCTTTCTAGAAGAAATTCAATTCTCCCCCTTATATCACTATTAAAAAAAAAAAAAAAAAAAAAAAACGGGGGAGGTTTTAGGGATCATAGGATAAGAAAGCTTTCCATGTAAAAATAACGTAATTTTTTTTTTCGGAGAATTTAACTGGGCTGTATTTTTATTGTATTACGGAAGCGTCTAAAGGATTTTGTGATTTACTGTTACTTACAAGTGGAGGTATAAGCAGAGTGCTTGCGAAAAACACTAAAATCCCTTAATTTTCATTTCTTTTGAATGCAAAAAGTGTAAAAAAAAAAATTTGGTATAATATTAAACTTGGAAAAATTCGTCATTGTAATTTAGGATAAATTGGAGTAAGAAAAAGTTGGAATTTTTTCCTTTATGTATAAGAGGTCAAAAGTTTTGACTAACAGAAGAAAAGATAAAAATTTTTTAAAGAATGTTCTACGCAAAGTTTTGTAAAATAAAACGAAATTTAAGTTTTATGGAAAGTTTCATTTTTTAAAATGTATTTCTAAAATTATATTGTTATTGTAAAATTCAAAGCAAGAACAAGAAGAGGGTATTTATCGCCCACCCAATTTTTGAGTTTATGACTTCCAATGCTCAACTCACAGAGGACTTTTTGATGGATTTTCAATACATGGAGAGGAAAACCTCCCCCTTTTAGCCTGTCAGCAAAGGAAATCTAACACATGATCCATCTACCAATGGGGACTTTATACATCAGCACAGTGATTGGTGCAAACCGAGTGCAAAGCCTCCACACGGTTTCTTATAAGTAGTCGGCGCAGATTATTTAAAAAGCGAACCACCTGTGCGCATGAACCCAAATTCTATTTTAAAAGTACTTGAGAGAAATGTATCATATATATTTGAGAATTGAATCTGTAGTGGTTGACAAGTAAATAGAACAAATCAATTATATTCTTAAATTAAACAAATTTTTAGACATATATTTTCTACCACTTTCTAATTTTTAATAGATTTCATATTAAATGGTTCTTTCACTAATAGGCTTACTTTCATAGTGGTCTGATCGGACTACCTATAAAAAACCGTGTGGAGGCCTCTATTATAGGAGGCGTTGACTCAGGAGAGGTTATGCGGATTTTCTTACGTTTGCATTGGAAAGGGTTTTAATTTTCTTATTAGTAAGCTGCTATTATTTGAAATGGTGGTTTTAAACAGTGCCAATTGGGGCATTTATAACATTTCCTCTCCAAATTATGAAAGTTCAATTTGAATGATATAAAAATATCAAACATTCGTTAATCACAATAAGTAAAACATTTGGAAATTTCTAAAAATGATTTTAATAAGGACAGAAAAATCTCAATAATTTATATAGAAGCAATGTGCTCTGTATTATTATAACCTGAAAATAAAGCATTCGCCTTATGAAATTTTATTTCCCACAAAATGTAATAACTAACATATCTTCTAAGAAAGGAAAATTTAATTGTTTATGTAACTCTGAAGTTTTAATAATTTCCAAGGAAAAGTTGGGAGAGTTTATTTTTGGTGTTGAATCGAAACTATGTACAATTAACAATTACAATTTACTTATTATACTGAGATTTATTCATCGAAATTATACAGCTTTTACAGCTCCGCACTGGTAAAAACATTGCATTCTTCCAAAAGAATATAATTTTTTAGAATCTTCGGAACATCAAGCTGTTCAACACCACACGGAAGCTGAAGGCATGTCGACAGTTGCCGACGAATGGAACACCTTGAAAGATGGGCCAGAGATCTTGGTCCTCTGGGTGAGATGACGTTTTCCAGCACATGATTTACATAATAATCCCATGCACATGCTGAGACATTTAGATGATGCTCACCAAATGCTGTGACGCACTTCTTAAACTCCTCCTGACACAGGAATGGTTCTGTTATACTATTCCACAATAACTTCTGTGCGTTGGGTTCTGCATTTGGGTTAAGTAGTTCTGACTTTGCTAGAAAAAAGAAATGCAGAGTTTGCAGTGTGCGAAATGTTGTAGCGTTGTAGTCACTGTTCACTGTTATTGACTCTGCCCAACTGTAATAGGAAAAAATATAATTTAAAATTACTAAAATATAATGGTTGGTGCAATATAATGATAAGCCACAGTGGTCAAAAATCGCTATTTTTACATCAAACATTCCATTAGCATAATTTCTAGATAAATACTTTTCAAATATATAGAATTTTCACCTGATAACAGCACAATTTGAAAGTGTGACTTATCATTATTTCCCTGCTTTTTAAGTGCAAAAAAAATTAGTAATCAATATAATTATTGAATAAAATGAAAATAATTAATAAATATAATAATATAATAAATGAAAAGAATATACCTAATAGCAAATAACCTTATGGTAGTTATTTATTAACCCTGATTTGCAGTAAAGTATTTTAATTTATAACCGTAGTTGATCAGCCGACCCAAATTTAAGTTTACGTCTACCAATGTTCAACTCCGTAACCTTGTAAATTTGAACCCAATACAGAAGACTAGGGAACTCCTGGGTCAGTACCCCCAGAGGTATTGATTTATTTTGTTAACTTGGAGGACTTTGTGACTCCAACAGAATTTAGCATGCACCAGTCACCATTTAATACATTCATTGGTCTGTTGGATTTGAACTCCCGTTCCACGAATACGAGTTCAACGCCTGCCCGGCCTGCTGTATTATATATTCCCAGCTCAATTCAACTTTAATCTTAAAATTTATAAAGAAAAACAAGATAAATTTCTTCCGATTTTTTTTTTTTTTTTTTTTTTTTTGGAAAAAAAAAATTAATGCTACGTCTTATTTTATTAGTTATCTAGTTTGACAAATACCTCTTTAGGTTCATTCCAAAGTCAAAATATCGTTTGGACTAATTTATTAGTATATTTGATGTAACCCTCTCGAACCATTAAGAATGAGTCCTAGAACATGAAGATCAGAACTTAAGATTAAAATTTATTCCAGTGGGTCCATTTATTTTTTTGCGCACTGTACACTTATATGAAGTATATGTCAATATTGATGATAATAGCAAAATATTTTTTTCATTTTTATATAGAAAGGTAATTTAGCTGGTGGTTATCCATATATATATGCTTTGATAATTTTAAGGATTGATTGAAAGTGGAAAATAAGGTGATGTTCACTTTCCATATTGATATCAGATATAAATAAATAAAAATGTCTCTCATTTTGTCCTCTTTCGTTAATTTCAAAGTAATTGCATAGTAATAGGTTCGAAATAATAGCTCAATGATAATGATGATAATATCTCAATCTTGTCATATCTCAAGAACGTTTTGCGTTTCGATTGAATCGAAAATTTTTTCATACAATTGCAAAAATTCGTTTTTCCAAAGCTAATGCCATGCAAAAAATATAGTTTTAAATAGTTATAAAATATTTAATATTTTTTTGTTTTTATTTATAATATGAGTTGGAAAAATTCTGAATCCCAATTTTTGAAATCCCCGTGTAGGTAATGGCGACTGATGCACGTTAGATCTGTCGAGTCGCAAAGTCCTTCATGTTCCCATAACAAATCAATACCTCTAGGGGTACTTATCCAGGAGTTTCCTTGTCTTCTGGATTGGTTGAAAATTACAAGGCTACGGAGTTGAACATTAGTAGTCGTAAACCCGAAAATTGGGTCGGTTGTTCAACGACGGATAAAATAAAATAGCAAGATATAAAAATTTTTATATAATTTTATGGAGGGTAATTTTAAATTGTAAAATACAAAATTTGAATGAAATCGGTTCAATAATTCAAGATAAGTAAAATTTTAAGCAAATTGACTTTTTTAAAATTTGATAACTCAAAAACTAATTGCTCGGTTGCTCTGAAAGTTTGTATTTTGAAATTAAAAGGATGTAAAAATATGTAGAACATACAATTCAATATATTTTACAATTGTTTAATAAACTAATAAAAAAAATTATTTAAAATTATTTTGGCTTAAAAATTTGTTTATAAAATGTTTTTGTAATTTTATGCAAACATTTTTCAATACACTCAAAAAGTTCTCGAAATAATGGGCAATAATCGAAGAGTGAAGTTAAAGGACCCAAACTTTCCAACTCTCTCTTGCCATAACTTCGGACCATATCTTCCAGATTCCGGCTGTTTCCGCATTCTCAAAATTAAGAATCTAAAACTATAGGCAAACTTGTATGTTTATCCAGAACAGAACGAGCTTTTCTGTTCATTTTCGTAACTTAAAATATGGTATTGACTCTTTGTACGTAAAAAGATGATCAAAAGTTATTCAAGGTGTTCCCTTTTTCCATTTCATACACTGTGCGTAAAATAAGTCAATGATAATCTGTTATGTTGATTAATATAAGATATTGAATACGAACAGTTTAATTGTTTTTCGGAATCATTTAACAATCTTTTTACTCAAAGTAAATGATAAGAAAAATAATAAATTAAAAATATTTTGTTTCTGTGTTTTTTCCCCGACGGCATATTTATTACGTTGATTAAGATTAAAATATAAGCCTTAATTCAGAATAAGTAAATGATTTTCCTCATTTAAAAATATTATAAAAAAAATGAAAAAATTTTTAAAAAAGTTATTTTATTCTTATGCTTTCCTTTTGCTTGAAAATTTCAAAAAGCAATTATGTGATCCCATAAACCATTGATAATCACATTACATAAAAAAGAATTTGTAAAGAAGAAGAGGATCTCTTTCTATCCCTCAGGCTTTTGTCAGACTTTCCCCCAGGGAAGAGATGTGATTATCACCTCAGTTCTCCTGAAGAAAGAATAGCAGTTTGAAAGATAAGTTTTCAAGAAAATGAAGATGTGAAGATCAATCACTCGACCAAACGGACGTCACGGTGAACGTTGACATCACTGGTCCAGGAACTAGCTTGTACTCTATATCCACGCCCTCTGGTGAACTGCGGTGTTTGTTTATTGCAGCTGTACATAATTTGTTCTTTTTTTTATTTGATTTTTATAAGTTGTAATGATTAAAAATAATTGATAATATTCAGTCTCTTTGCCAGAAAAATCTGAAATTCGCAAATTTTGTGATACATTTTTTTCAGATTTTTTTTAAAGATTTATAATTTGCAAATTTTAAAATTACTTAAAAAAAAAGAAAAAAACTAATATGTTCTTAAAATTTAATTCTTTATATCATTCTGAAATTCAAATATTTGAAATAAAATAAAACACAATTTACGTACTTACAAAAAATAAATAAAATAAAGAACATTTTAGTAAACATTCCAAGCTAGTCAAAACATTAAATTTCATATAAAGCACAAGAAATTGGAAAATGATAATAATTGTATGATTACGGGTCGAAATCGGCCCTAGACTCTTCCCCCACAAACGAACAAAAGGCATTGTAAGGAGCGTCTCAAAGGAACACCTGCTACTAAATGATGGTCAAGATGACCCACCTAACAGGCTCAAAATGTTTTCCCCACAGAAGTAGAGAGGCTATAGGGTTATCTTTTTTAATGATCCATGGTTCTGGCGCGTTTGATAATAAGCCATGAATATTTTAGCTTTCCCGTTATAGCCATGAAAAGAGGTTAATATAATATTTAGGCATGCTTGTAAATAGTGGAATAGAATTAGCATCGTAATTTGGAGATTTTAGTGAAAATAGTACTTGGTAGAATAATTGTAGATCATTTGCAACAATGTCAGCCACAAGTGCATTGAATGGTTTTAAACTATATGTAAAAAGAACTGCTCGTGCATGCTTTTATCGCAATGACCTGCCTCCGCATATGCAAATCGTAGGATGGAGCAGTTCGTCTTAATGACTCTCACTGGATAAAATTTTTTGCGTTAGTTTTTCTGTTCATCTTATAAAAAACAGATTGTCAAACGTTTTATTTCTATTTTGACTGCCTTTCTTTAAAGGTAATGCTTTACACCGTGATATAAATTTTATTATTGAAGAAAAAAATAATATTTTTAAAATCTTCCCAAAATAGAATATCTCTACGTTTATTCATAACAAAGACATTTTATGAAAACGAACGAGTTTTAATCTATTATTAATACAAAAGTATTATAATTTTAGTATTACATATATCTATCTATCTATATATATATATATATATATATATATAATATATATATATAATATATATATATATACATATATAATATATATATATATATATATATATATATATATATATATATATAGGGGTGATTCTCAGGAAATATGACAATTTACTGTCCCTTGCTCCAAAATCTAATACTATTATACTAAAAGAACTTTTTTTTTTTTAAAAAATTAATAAATACCATCGCTGTTAGCATTTTAAAATGACTCTGCACTAGCAATGACTTTTTTGCATAATTAAAAAATTTAATTGAACATCAAAATGTTATTTTCCTGGCATGTCCCAAACAATGTTTCCAATAATAACTAGCTTCAAAACTTCCCACAAATTTTTCAATATCTATTATTTTCAATAAATAACATGAACTACATAGATTTATCTGAGTTATTTTAAGAAATCCTGTTGTTTTCTACAGAATATAAACGTCTTAGGCCAAAATATTAAATTAAAGTAAAGTTATTTGCTATAAAATGGCGAATTTGTCATTATACCGGCTGTCAATTTCCTGGCTTATGAATGCCAGGATATTGAAGTGTTACCAGAATTTTTTTTTCAACTGCTAAAACTATTAGGAGGGAAAGCAAATATTGACCTAATACCAAGTTTATGTATGATTGTAATGTGCTTGGATGTAATCAAAGTTATTTATTTATTATAATGATTGATTATTATACACAATTTTGCTCTGTACATATTCGCAACAAAATTTTTTTTTGATTCTCTCTACAATGGATAAAAAGAATTAATTTAAGCAATTTATGGTCCATCTAACATAAAGGCTTAAGTTGAGTTACTTACTATTACCTTAAAATGACTGTTTTTTAAACTTCTAAGCTAATATGTCATTTTCCTGGCATTCAAGATTTGGTGAATTTCTATTTTATTTTTTTTCTTGAGAAAATGTCAATAAACTACACTGCTGTCTGTAAGATATTAAAAATGTAACTAAAGAAGTATACAAAAAAAAAAAAAATTAGATTATTTTAAAGACTTTAAATTTGAAGAAATTTCTTGGTCCGAATTGTCACATTTAAAAATAATCACCCATATATAGAAAGCATATCCTTTTTGTGGATATAATCGTGTTAGCTAATGAAGAGATTATATCTTTTATTTTCTGGATTTTTATTAATTTTTTCACGGTTTCTTGTTATTTTTATTATTATTTTTCTTTCCCCCCCTTTTTTCATTGTTCTGTAACTTTTTCCATGTTTTCTCTACATTTTCATATCATTTTATGGATTTAAACTGTTATGAACAATTTAGCGCCTGGTAAAAAATATGCACAGTATTTAAATTAATCATGTTGTACCCGGTACGAAGAGCTCACTTCAGAGAGGACCTTCGGATCGATATCCTGCTACTCTGAAAGCAAAAGATTTTTTGAATTGCTTGTTATACCCGAAATTTTACTGTCTTATAAAGCGTGTGGTGATAAAAAAATGCAGAACTTGCCCTAATACTGACAAAAAACGTACAATCCTTAATAACGATAGATCCAAAACTTTTTGTAAAATTAAAAATGTTATTTATATGTTAACCCGTGGTTTCTGAAATATGTTGGATGGAACCGTCTCATTGCAAAGAAACAAGCTTAGAGTTCTCATTGATTTAGCGTTCTAGTAAGTTAAAATGCTAAATCACTATATACTTATTTTTTGGTGTAACTGTATTTTATTTTGAAGGCATGTTTAAATACAATTAAATCAAATTAATAAATCGAAATAATCTAAAATATAAACAATCAACTTCCCCTTCTCCAGCGGGCCGCGGTAAAATTAACAAGCATTGACAGGTCCGCGGTGATAAAAATTTCTCCAAATAAAAAGAAAAAATTCAGATAACTTATATTTCGTTTTTGACTTTCAAAAACCTATTTTCGATCAGATCAAATTTCATAATATTTTTGAAAATTTTAAAACTTTATTTCCATTAAAAGATTTAGACATAATTAAAAGCTTCAAATATAATTAATCTCTTGTTAGAAAAATATTTAATTATAATGATATAAGCAAAAATTAGGTGCATGTGTCCGATTATGAATATCATTGTAAGGAGGAGAAATATTTTGATTTTGGTGATAAACAACATGAACATATTATTACTGGTAATTTAAATATTATAGAAAAATTAAAACTTAGGAATTTAATGATAAATTCATATTCACTAATTATTCATCTTTCTTCGATAACTTATTTTTGCATTATTATGAAAAATATTATACTCTTAATATTAAATTTGTTTTTAGATTTATTGATGATTTAATTATCTTTAATTTTCAAGATTATACTATTTTATTAAATAATATTTATCACGAGAAATTCTTCTAGCTTCGCAATCATGATGATCATATTGATTTTAATTTTTTTGTATTTGAGTATAATAAAAGAATAAAATATTTGCTTTGTTGATTTATAGGATTAAAGAAATTGTTTTAATTTTAATATAAATAAACTAATTACTTGGAATTATAATGTTTCTTGGAACATATATTTTAATACTAACTAATTCTATATAACTAAATTCTATATAAAATAATTGAGTTCATTGTATATTATAGTAAATAAATTCACAAAAAATTTCTTTGTTAATTTATGTATTTTTTACCATGTGCAAATCCATTTCGGGCAAATCCGTAATTAATTAAATGTGAAAAACACGCAATTCATGTTTACTTCTCTTTCCCTTTAGAAAATATCTTTAAGTTTTTTATTTTTAAAGTTAAGATTAAAAAAGTTTAATTTTCTGCTTTTCAACAAGAAAAATTTTCAATGAATAAAATCTTTCGCGGTACATGACATATACTGTGATGTATATATGTTATAAAATTTATTAACAGATTATTGACATTGATTATTAACAGATTTCCTTAACATTTACTTCTTTAAGAAGAGATTACGAAATTATTCGTATAATAGTTATGCTACAACTAAATGTCGTGATTGAAAAATAATACAAAATCAAATATAATCCGAATAATCACAAAATGTCATCCACAAAATATATTTTTAATAAAACAGTAGTATAATTGTAAATTAATGAATAAATAAAGATGATAGAGATTAAAAATAAGTTTAAATGACACAACATCGAAGTAATGAAAAGTTATAATCGAAATAATGGGGAAAAAAAATCATTAACGCTTTTAAAAATACCATGAAATTTTTAAGCATAGAAATATTTGGCTAAATTATTAATTAATGAACATTAATATCATATCATAAATTTAATTAAATCACTCAACCACAAACTAAAATTTTTAACTAACATTAAGTTTTAATCCATGGAAATTTATGATTTTAAAAACATTATTTACATTAACTGATAAGTATAGAATTATTTTATTTCATTTTTGATAAATTGTCTGAAATTAAATAATTTCAACTTAAATCAAGAATAACTTTCTGAAATTTTAAGAAAATAACTTTAAAATAAAAATTATTTTGCAAATAAAAAAAATTGTTGGCATGTAAGAGGCGATAGAGGATAATTCCCTAGCACCCCTCTCCAAGCTCAATCCTAGTACTTCACCCCTCCGATTTTCCTCCTCTGATTTTGACACTTGAAGATTGATTAAGGATTACGCCCACTGAAGAGGGGGAGAAATCTTGGGTCGAGGTAGCTTGAACGCGCAATTGAATAGTCGCATTATTGCCTGTTAGCGTTCAATTAGTTTGCTAGCAAAACGTTTTCTTGGTTTTCATTTGTGTGTAATGGAAATTCTAATTATTTTCATTCAAAAAATCTTTCAAATCTCGTGGTTTTCCTTTGCATTTAACGCAACATTTGATTTGTCTAAATTTAAATTTAATTTTAAATAATATATAGGTTACTACAAAAGCTTTTATAAACATGATTTTACTGTGATATTTAAATTGAAAGTTACTTTGATTTCTGGGTCGTGTTAAAAGTTAAAAATATAAGAAAAGTATTTCACAACATGACAAATGATGACAAATTGTCTGTCAAGGATGATAAAAAAAATTAATGGTTAAAAAAATAATTCATTGCGATAATGAACATTTAGCTGTAATCTTATTATTGTTCAGTTATCTAAAAGAATTTTGAGTGGTTTTCCTTTGTATTTAACGCAACATTTGATTATTTTAATTTCAACTTAATCTTGGTCAAAATAAGTTGTTTTTATAACTTTTATCAACATTGTTTTACGCCGATATTTAAATTGCCCGTTACTTTGATTTTTGGAATGAGTTTAAAATTACAAAAAATATCAAGAGCATCTCGCTATTCACCGAAATAATTGACTGTCTGTCAAAGACGCTAAAAAAATGATTTATTATGTAAAAAAAATTCATTGCGATTATTGAGCATTTCGCTAGAACTCTTTAAGCGTCAAGCAATCTGAATGATATTTTCGTGGTTTTCTTTTACGTGTAACGCAAAATATGATTGTTTTCTTTTTTAAAAAAATTCATAAAGGCAGCAATGTTTAAATATTTACATAAATTATGAGTTATTTTATCTTTATTCCTTGTTAAAACAAAACAAAATGAAGACCATTTGATTTTGGGAAATTAATTAGCAAGGTAGATAGTCTTACGCGGACATTAAGATATGAATTAGGAGATTCTGATACGGATATATATATATATATATATATATATATATATATATATATATATATATATATATATATTATAATTTGAATAATTATTCGTGCAAAAGCATTAATAAAGATCGGAAATTGAAAGATAATACAATCGGATTCATAATAAATGCTACGAATAATTATTTTCATGAAAAAGATTTTTATTTTTAATTATCATCGGAAAATTTAAAAAATGTACGGTTGCAAGGCTTATATTTTGTTTAAAAAAGTGTGTCATTAATGTGCATTTTTAATTATAAAAATTTTAAAACAATAATAGTAAACTTATAAAATTCAAAGGGTTTTAGTTTTGAACTCGTTCTGTTAAATCAAATTTTTAAATATCAAAAAATGCTAATATAAGCATCTATACTTCAGTTATAATAGAACCAGACGCTTCAAACTAATAACTATGGTTGAATAAGCAAATATCCTTCCTTCGGTTTTAATTAGCCCAAGTTCTGAAAACCGAAACTAAACAAAACCGAAACTATAGTATATAATTGCTCGTAATCTGAATGATCTCTGGTTTTAAAACTTCAATAAACAAACAAATAAATTATAAGTACTGAATAGACATCTTTAAGCAATATACAAAATTATATACTGATTTACGGAAATGAAAAAAATTTAGAATTTAAATTAAATTGCTTTTTAATGATCAACACTGATTACGCGCAATGCTAAGGTACGGCGGGGATGTCAGAGAATAATCCCTAGGACGACACGAACGCCACTTTTTTTGCGTAAAACCGGTCTGTCAAAAGCGTGTTGCTTTTCTAAAACCCCCCGGGAAAAGTTAAATGTCCTTATCCCCTATATTAGTCCCTGGTCTGTGGGAAAGGATTGCTAAGGGACTTCGAAAAGTCATCCATTTCAACCATGTCTAATCGCATCCGGTCTCTAGTTTAACACTGTATGGGCAAAGTTAAAGTAGTGCAGTGAAACTACAATTACATAGAATTTTCAATATATTTTACTACTTTTTGTTACTAATTCTTAAAAATAAATAAATAAAAAATCAACTCCAAAATTTTTTATCAGGTATTTGTAAATGAATTTTTGACATTATGTAGAAAAAAATGTGACCAGACTATTTTCTGGACGAGACTCTAAATTTTTCCGGATGGGGGTCTAGCCATGCCCAACAGAGGCGCAATTGCACCCCCCTGACCCCTACTGGCACCGCCCTTGATAAAAACTGTTTTACATATTTCTTAAAATCTCTTATTATCAAAGTTTTTTATAGAATGAAAATCCGACCCACTATTCAATGGTAGACGGAAAAAAAGGTCCGGGAATAAAAGGTACGGAAAAAAAGGTCCCGGAAAAAAGGGTCCCTGGAAAAAAAGGTCCCGGAAAAAAAGGTACCTCCATAGGGAAAGTCTGTAGGGATATTTCCCCTCTCGCTTTCTGGGCAGCATGAATGCTTCTCGCTGTTTCAATAATATTCTTTTTATCTGTAATAATTCAGATTAGATCATTGAGGTAAGGAGAAGGGTAAGGGGGGGGGACTTATGGGCTGGTTGTATTACGCTTTTTTTTCTAAAAATTTTATTTCATTTATTTATTCTTCTTTGATTATTTTTTAAAGCGGGAAGATACTATTTAAAATTTTCAATAACGTTTTACTTTTTTTTTTGTAATTTTTTTAAGTGAAAAATGTGTTATTTTCTATTTTAAATTACATTTTGTGAAGAAGTTGCTAACGTGGGGCTTAAAGTAGCCAATCGGGGAAGTTGGGAGGATTTATGTGTTGGATGTTTATTCGTGATTGGAGGTGAAAGTATTGGTCCATTTTAATTAGAGTCGAGGTATTTCTTTTCTTATGAGCTGGGTGTATTTAATTTCTTTATTGCTTTTATTTTTCTAAGGGGAAGACTTAATATAAAATATGCTATATTTTATTTTAAATGTAATCTTTTATTTTTTTTAAATTTAATCTTTTATTTTATTTTATTTTCAAGCGCTTCAATCTAATCTTCTCATTTCAAATATTTTCCCCTACATAATTTTCCATACACAGGTACCTTTTTTACCGGGACCTTTTTTTCCGGGGGCCTTTTTTTCCGGGGGCCTTTTTTTCCGGGACCTTTTTTTTCGTATCTTTTCTTCCGGTACCTTTTTTTCCTAGAATCCTATTCAATAGTTCTAAAGGTGCTTCTTTTTTTCAGCTACGCAACCCTAAAGGATTAAAATTCCCTCCGTGGAAACACTGACTTTTGAAAAAAAGTAAATTAGCAGATGCTAATATGATGCGAAGAACAAATTTTTTTTTTCATTTTTCGTCTATACCAGTCTTAAAATGAGATTTTTTGTTAGGCAGTTGAATTTGCAACTCTGCAGCAATTTTTAGTCTATTAGTTTTTGGCGTGTGCATAAATCAAATTGAATAAATTAACCGATTTACGGTTTTTGAAAAAGAACTATTATAAAATGTCAAAGTTATCAGAGAAAAATAATTAGTAATTCTTAAATTTGGCAATTATTATTTTGAACTTTAAAGTTCGCTGAGAAATACCGATACAAATGCAAATCTTTTTAGTAATTTATTCGGTATATTGTAATTGGAAGGAAAAAAATGGAATGATACGTTTTAAAATTTGCTATTTCTTTTTTTATTGGGAAATTATTTAAATTATTTCCTAATAATAACCAAATTACTAAAATTAATCAATTATTGGGTGAATGCAAACCTATAACAGGTTTCAAAAATCATTTCTGGTAAGAAAAAAAAAAAAAAAAAAGTGCTTAACTCACGGAGCCCCTGTCCCCTTTCCACAGAACACCAGGGTTCCACAAAACACCTTTTGACGCTTCTTCAACGTGAATGGAGATTAAAGATTTGCGGCTCACTGCTTTCAATAAATATTTGGGTCTCTGCTTAAGACTGCCGTTTTATTAACCAAATTTAAATTTTCTTACTTATTATCAATTAAATGTATTTATTAGTAAATCTACTATTACTATTTTTGTGATTATTTATTTTCCAATAAAGTTCTCTTAAAAATTGTTTGTGAATTTTTTTCCACACCCTGTAAGCAAATGGATTTTTCAGTCAAATCGAAAGATTACTTAATTCGAGTACAATTAATAATAAAATTTATATCATATGAATAATAATTAATAGAAATTAAGCAAATAACCTTCAAAAAAAAATAAAACATAAAAATTAAAAAAAAAAAAAAAAATACGTTTCAGTTTTTTCCTTATTTTAATTACAATATTTTAAATACTGTAATAAAAAAAAAAAGTTGTATCTGGTGAATAAAGACATTTTGCGGACTTTTTAATTACGTGGATAACTTTACATTAAGCAGTTTTCCACATTTATGGGCAATTTGTAGTTGATATAAAAAAAATAAATAAATGGTACTAAAAATTATGTATAGAATGTTTCACAATTTCATACTCTCAACAATATGAAATGAAGAATAATAGTTTAACAAACAGAGAATAATAAAAAAGAAAAATAATACTACTTACTTGCCCATTGATGACGTCAAATATTTACCACTTTCTATAGATATGCACTCTGTCATTCCAAATGTGATTAATGGAATAAAAGTTTCAACGTTATCATAAATAAAATAATTAAATAAATCGTAAGATCTGCTGTCTACTTTTTTCCATAATACCAATATATCCAATTTCAGTTCGTTTGCGGCTCTAAATATGTCTTCTAACAGTAGAACATCATCGATAGTCAGAACCAATTTCAAATGATTGCTAAACGGAAAAGTTAACGTACAATGTCTACAATTAAATCCAAGTGTGATAAACAATCTCAAAAGTTCGATAAATACACTTTGGTGAACGCGAAATTTAGATGAAAGCCTTAAAAGTTCTTTAATTTTCACATCAATAGGAAGTCTATTTAAAACATGGTGATCCTCGTTGTAGATTTCAATTGCTTTTACATAAAACTTCAGAGCAGACGATAAATACCGACTGCATTGGTTTTCTTCGTGGAATTCCATTAGAAGGCGGCCACACCAAACCAATCTCTTGAAAGGTGACATGTCACCAAAAATCTTCTTCAACTTTTTAGTTGATGAAATGTCATCATCACATGCTGGCACCTTTATAGTTTCTATTTTAAAAGAATCATCCGTAAGAGACACTTGAAATCTCCAACTATCAGCAGAATCAATATCTTTTTCAATATCTCTTTCCTTATCTTCTGAAAAAACAGTATCCTCTTTTTCGAGTCCGCAACGGCAAGTCATTCCATTTGGAGCATTTTCTTTCAGTTGGAAAGCTTTGAAAACAAGCGAGAAATCGCGATAGTCCACGCTTGTGGTAGCCATTATACAAAAAAATTTCCAAAGGAAAAGAAATTTTAAACACTGTTCGAAATTTCAATTTGGCACTACTATTACAATTGCTAAAATTTTTTACTTCTTGAACGAAACGCAAAAGGAACTGGATACCCGTATTTCAAGTTTAAAGAAAGTCGTTTATTATTATTTGAACTACATGGATGGAAATATGACTTTAGTGTGACATTGACAGTGTGGTCTATTCTTGGAAGGAAACTAGTGCCTTCAAGATATGAAATGAATTGTCTGCTCCACCCTCTCCCCCTCAAATTTCTAGTAAATAAATCTGCTCGGAGATTCCATCCCTCACATTACCTCCTGGGGGGTTAATTACAGCTTTGTCCTCACTCCGTCATTTCTCGTATTTTAAATAAAAGTTTTGATTGTTTGAAATGTGATGGCAACTTTATCGGTATTAATGATACAAGCTGACTGGTTCTGACTTCAAGGAAAGTATTTACCAGTAATGTTTAAAAAATAAACATGAGTAAATAAATAAAGAGGAGTAAATAAATAAAGAGCATATTACAAAAAAATGTTTTTTTAAAAAATAAAATAAGATTATAAACAGATTCGTATTAAAAATCTGATTTTTCTTTTCTTTTGTGCGGACTCATTTATTAATATATTCATTAATTTTAAATATTATTATGAAAGGTGGTTTTTTCTTTCTTTTTTGTCAACACAAATGTTTTTAATATAAAATATTTAAAAAAAGAGTAATAAAATAAATGTTGCTTTTGCTCTTGATATGATGCCACCAAAAAATTTTTTTGATTGTTTCTTGAATATATATTTTAATATTCGTGAATATACATTTTAATGTTCTGCTAAAATATTTTTGGTTCTTTGTTAAACTTTAATATTTTAAATTTTTTTACAATGCTTGGTTATATAAAGTTAGATTTAATTTTTTTTCTTCTTTTAAATGTGATCTCAATCATTTTGAATTGTGACACGAAAGTAGTTCATTTAAGATTCTCAGAAAAAGTGTTAAAACACTTCTCTTCTTCATATTGCATTCAGTAAATATTTCAAGAGACATAGACTCCTTTTATAATACATTTTTTACAACAATTAATAATTAAGTACCTGTTCTTCGTCTGTTTTAAGAAACAATATAAAGAATACCTCGACGTATTTATTAAAAAGTAAGATTAAGAACACATTACTAGTAAAAAAAAAAAAAAAACAAAGTACGTAAACAAAGTACGTATTATAAACACAGTAAGTAAAACAGGCATTTTTTTTTTAAAAATTTTGAATATTATTGGGAAAGATTTTCTTTTTTGTTTGTTCTGCTTCTAATATGAAATATTTGCTCTTATATATATATATATATATATATATATATATATATAAAGGTGCTGTCGTTAGGTATCCCCGATAGTAAACGGATCATGACTTAGAATCCCCTTGTCGTCGGGCTAACTGTTGGAGGTGTTCGTGTTTTTCCCCTGTGTGTACCACAAACGTGTGTTAGTGCAATCAAAAAATCCTTTACAAAGGCTAGTTTTCCCATACTATTGATCCAGGATGTCCTTTAGTCTTCTGGTTTGGGTTCAAAATTACACGACTACGGAGTAGCAAAACTTATCTTATTCCAATAAACCTATAAAGTTGTAATAATAATTATAAATGAGTTTGACCACTACTGCATATAAATATATAAAAACATAATAGTTATTACGACAGAAAATGTCAACCTGGTCAAAATATAAATGTATTTTTTAGTGAGATTGTCGGTAATTGTTTTTTTACCACTTTAAAAATCCATTCTTGGAAAGAGTGAAAGTTGTCTGGAATTTATAGGCAGTGGCGTATATTGATTTATGTGCGTCCCCCCAAAAGAATGATAAATGTGCCCTACCTTAGACTTAACAAAAAAAAAAATTAGAATTATATTTATGAGGCAAGAACACTATGAAGAGACATTTGGGAATTTATAATCGTTTATTTTACTTAAATTTATATTAATTTACTTTAATTTAAATTATTTTAATATGAATTAATACGCGTCTTAGCGTTGAAAACGAGGAATTTGAAAAGGTACTAAATTAAAATAATGTATAACAAATTAATATATAAATATTTTATAATGAATATATATATATATCTTGTAAAATATAAAAATATTTTTATTGAAATTCATACAGTGAGATGCACGATCTTTTTGTATGCGTGCCCAGGTATTTAGATATGTTGACCGCAATTATGATAGTTATAAAGTAAACATAAGTGTTTTAGACTCATCAATTAACTTAGTGATATATTTATATTAAATTAAATTCATTTTTTATCTTAATTCTTGTTCTTCCTCTTTTTATTAGTTAACATAGTAGTATAATTGCATAAAATTAAATTATTTTAAACATTAACACTGAAAATTGAAAATAACCAAAGTGGAATGTTCCTCAAAATAAAAATATTTCCATTTTGTAAAATAAATAAATAAAAATAATTATCAAAAAATATAAAGGTGGAAAAAGGGATAATTTTTTATCACATCACGTACCACAAGAATATATTTCAAAATATGTTAACTATAATGTTCTTGAATGAAAGTAAAAAATTGACATGACTACAAATTAAATATTTTAATTAAAAGAAATCGTATGGGATCTAAAATGATTTAAGATAAAACAAACGCATTACAGCTTAAAATAAGATTCAACATTCAGTTGGGATTAAGTTCAATATATTTTTTACCTTAGGACATTGATATTTGGTGAATTATAAGAGATTTTATGAACGTTAAATCATAAAATAGTTTTTATTTTTACTTTTTTTAAGCTACCAAGAATTATAAACAGAGCTTAAAATAATAAATAGTTTCTCACTGTCGACTCACTGTCACAAAGCTCACTGTCACTAGTCACTTCTTTTTGTAATAATATTGTTTTAGTAAAAAAAATCAAGTCTTAAAAAGAAAAAAAATTTAAATAAATGATAGCAGCTGCATAAAAAATTAAAGAGGATAAAAAGATTGAAAAATAACATGGATGGACGATGAAATCGGCAGAAATGAAGCATCTTAAACTTAATGATTAATATACCTGATTCGAAAATCTCAAGTCATTTTAATACAGGGTTAAAATTATCAGAATTTTGGAAACCCAGTGGAAAAGCCTTAGCAACAAAAGTTGAATGAGCAATAAAAATATCTCTTAAATTTTGGAGGAAATTGTCATACTATATAAATGCATTCTTCGAGTGTCTTATTAATTCATATTGGAAATATCGGTATTTTCAAATTCATGTGAAAATGCGTTATGCCAAAAATAAACAACCGAAAAATATCATAGTTTTATAATTAAAATTTAGACAAATAAGCACGTCAAAGGTGATTTCTATTTGTATGATTTGAGGAACGCAAAAGAACTTCAAGGGAAAAAAAAGTGTTTTTGAACACCTATGCCAAAAAATGTAACAATAAATTTGCAACTTATAACTCTTATTTTGGATATTAAATGCAATAATTGCCCAAAACTTCGTAAACTTTGCTTAAATATTTATAGATACACGAACATTTTTATAAAAAACCAATTTTTTCTCTTATGTGTTTTTGTTATAAATTTAAACATTTTCAATAAAATTAAATAAAAACGATTGAATAAATTTTAAACTGATTACGAAATTATTACTTTAAAATTTGAAAAAAAAATATTTAAAAACTGCGCCAGATAAGAGTAATTAAAGTAGTTGTCTTACACTGCGCATGTGTGGAAAAAATTAAGAAAAAAATTTTATCTCAATTTTGTAGTGAATCGTAGTTGACAACTAAAAAGTAAAGTCCGATTTGAATATCTTAAGAATTTTCCTCTACTTATATCTTCGAGGAGCCATAAAAACCTAATTCCCCAGCACCTATCCGAATATACAGTATTGAAGCATCATTGCATAGGTACTATATTTGCTCGTAAAATATTCTGTACCTATATGAGAGTATTTGGTACTTATTAAAATTGCATCAATCTCCACTACGCCAAAAGTATATATAAAACTTAGTGTCATCGGTTTTAACAATAGTTTGCTGATTTGTTACGCACTCTAAAACGAATTAGTGCAATGTCTATATTAATTTTGCTTTCTGTACAAAGCTTATTATTTTACTTCAATTAATAATTGGTATCAATAATACTTAATAAGGCTGAATCGTTTATACTTTACAATAAAGGCTTTCGCTAAACCATTGAGAAAATTTCATTTTTTAAATTTCTCTGAACTATATAATCAAAAAATCGCAACAAAATTTTTTTTAAATTGCTCTAATTTCACTTCATGTTAAATGTCATATTTTTAGAACATAAGGCTTACCAGCAATCCAGTTGCAGACACACACACTATTTTTTAAAATTTTATTATATGTATAAATAAATAGATATATATGTATTAAAAATCTAAATAAAAGACAATAAATTTTATCAAATATTTTTTAATTGTTTTTTCCTTCATTTTTTCCACAAGTGTGGTTTCCAGACATGTAATGAAATAATTCATCTCTAATACATACAAGTGCGTTACAATCAGTACGCTTTGTTATCACTCCGATTTATTGTCTTTATTAGTTCTTTTAAAGTGATACAAATTACATTTCTAAAAATTAAGATACTGTCTCCTCTTTCAGAAGGAAGAAATTGCAGGCTATTTTCGGCCGTATTTAAATTAAAGTATGTTGACACAACTAATTTGTAAAATGTAGTATATTTAATGTCAAAGTTGTAAGTTATCATGTTTAAATTTCATTACTTCGCTTCACAAACGTCTCCCTTGTATTAGTATACGCTTATACGAACCCAGTTAGTTTTGACAAAAATACATTTAAGAATATTTATATCAGCAAGTAAGACTCATCAGTTAAACCTGTCACTTAATTACTGGCGCGTCACCCCTACCGACACCAAACCAAAGGGGTGTCCCTTTCGTACGTAAAAACGAAGGAATGTGCAAAACTAAGTCCACCAGCCCTCCTTGGTGAGTGATAATGTATGTTTAAAATCGGTGATACCTGATTGCGCTAATGGTTTTCTAAAACATGGTGGACTGCGCTGCTAACATCTTATCCCCCTTTAAGAAAGGCTGGTGGACTGCGCTTAAGGCAACCCTAATGACCATCCCTCCTACTTCATTCATGCATTAAAACAATTTCTGATAAAAGCATCGTCTCGCCGATATTGTTCGCCAGAAGCTAGTCTGCTGAGGGGGAAGGGGGATTTGCCAATATGTTTTCCTCCATCTTTTAGTAATTTTCATTTAAAAGGAACTTTTTATAGGTTTGTAATAGTATCAAGTTTTAATTAAATTGAAAAAACCTTACTTTAATATTTAATAATTTGAATTTATTTAATATATTTAAAATTTAAATAATTTTTACATGCAATTTTTGAATATATTTAATAATTTGAATTTTAAACCAGTTTTAACAAATCTATCTTAACCAAACTTCTGCATATTATTTTTAAAAAAATATCTGAACATAATATGTTTGAATTTTTACAGTTCATATACTAAAAAGTTTATGGCTACAACTTTGACCAGAAGCCATGGTTGGCAGTCATTATTTTTTTTAAATCCAAAATCGTAAATATTTGATTTAAATTGGATTTTTTTTTTATTTGAATAAAATTAATTGGATTTTTTAAAATTTGCCCACCAAACCATCTGATACAATATTTTAATAATACTATTGTTTAAAAATAGAAGTAAAAAAGTTAATAATTCTTACTAAAAATGGATAAAATTATTATTATTTTACATACTAATCACTACGTTAAGAAAAAAATCATAGTTATATTTCCCAGGTTCAACTTGGTGATAATTGTTCGGGTGACAATTTGTCAACTAGACATCTAATGAAAAGTAAATTAGTTTAGATAAGAAAACATTACCGAAAAAAAAAATTACGTCATTCTGATTTGAGGAAGTCTTGATACACTCTAACTCTATATTCAATAAGATATAAGATATGTCAATAAGATATGATTCATTGTATTTTAATTAGCAGAAAACTAAATGGATATAATTAAAATATGTTTTTTAAAAATTATTTTAAACATATGAAATGGAAAATTACTATTTAAAGGTTTCATGTCACTCTTATTTAAGTGTAGTCTATTTTGAAACATAATAATTTACATGAATATCCCTTTTGATATTTCTTAGTAAAAAAAATCTTTCAATTCAAATCAAATTTCTTAGTAGAAAATATTTTAAATTATATTTTGTTCAATTAATATTTTTTAATCATTTTGTTGAAATTATTGATTTATTTTTTTAGAAAAAATAATCACTATTGATTTACATCAATGCATTTTATAATGAAGGGGATAACATAGTGATTTTAATGCATATGCCTTTTATTATTCAGTAGAAAAAAAAATCGCTTCCTTAATAAACATACATTATCAATTAAATCAGACTTTTAAAAATTCACACATTTAATAATGTATTTATTATTTATACTGTATGAAAATATTTAAAAGTTAAATTAATAATTTTTTTAAAAATTAATTCATAATTAATGTTATAAAAATTATGTTTGTTTAAGTTAACGTTTTTTTTAAAATTAAGCTGATCTAAATTAGTGATTACTTTAAAAAAATTGAAAAGATTTAATCAGGATTTAATTCATGACTAAAATCAAGTGATTTATGCCAACCCTGACAGAAGCAATCAGAAACTTAGAAATCTAGTATTTTTTTAAAATTTAATTTATGTGTTTTTAAAGAAAAACCTTAAAATAAAGTTGAATTATTTCGCCCATTTTTTCTTATTCGAAATGATTTTTAACAAATTCTTTCTGTTTTGCTTACAGTAGCTTCGTAGTAAGAATTTGATTTTCAATATATATACAATATTGAAAATCATATTCTTACTACGATATTACAGTAAGCAAAACAAAAGGAATTAGTTAAAAAAAAATCATTTCAAATGAGACAAAAAATTTAAGTTAAAAAAAAATAAATAAATAAAAGTTGGTAACTTATTTGATATTTTTATATTATTTGACTTTTTATCTTTATTTTTAGAGCTAATAGGAAAAACTTGCAACAAATTTTAAGATAATATTTAATAAAATGCCATAATATCAAAAAAATTGACTGAAACTATATTAACTTGATTTTACATAACTTCATTTATATGAAGTTACACTCAATATTCTAATTTTTACTTCATCGAATAAAACTATAAAAGAGTTGTTTTGTTAAATTTTTAAAAATTATTTCATTCTTACTCTCAAGCTATCTCGTGATTGAAACTATTTCTTAATTTTAACTACAAAACACTGAGTACTATATTTAAACAGAATATTGCGTTTAAATGTGTCCTAATCAAATTTTTTATTCACAATAAATCAAAAGTTGAAAAGAGAATAACACAACGTTCTCAAATGCATCAGTTCACCCGTTCTTTAAATACATTTGTAAATTCACTTACCCATAAAGATAATAAAATTGTAATGATAAATGCAATACTGTCAGTAAATGTATTATATTCTAATTGAAAATCTAATCCTGTTTGCAATATCTCGAATTTAGTAACTTGGCCTAATATATTTTGATATATTTCTTGGCCAAGAAGAAGCTTATCTCCAAGTTAGTGCTTGATTTTTATGAATTGCACCCCTCACATGTCAATGAGGAGAGAGATCTACCCACAAATGCGCGTTCAAGCTAACTCGACCCCAGATTTCTACCCCTCTTCAGTGGGCGTAATCCTTAATCAATCTTCAAGTGTCAAAATCAGAGGGGCGAAGTACTAGGATTGAGCTTGGAGAGGGGTGCTAGGGAATTATCCTCTATCGCCTCTTACATGCCAACAATTTGACTTCCAACTAACGCCAAGTAAATGATGTTCGGAGTATACTCCAGGTGGCAACGTTTATCATTTTTTTTCAAGATGTTTATCGCCAAACAGCATGCAAAGTCGTTAATGCATTCGCTTGAAACCTTCAGAGTGGCCAAAAAGTAAATTTCTAATTGCAATGGCATCAATCAGTACTCTCGAAGATAAGAGATAACAAGCTGATTATAAAACTGATTAGTAGAGGAAAGCACGTGCCCTCTCATGATTTCTTTTTAATTGCAAAATAATTTTTATTTTAAAGTTATTTTCTTAAAATTTCAGAAAGTTATTCTTGATTTAAGTTGAAATTATTTAATTTCAGACAATTTATCAAAAATGAAATAAAATAATTCTATACTTATCAGTTAATGTAAATAATGTTTTTAAAATCATAAATTTCCATGGATTAAAACTTAATGTTAGTTAAAAATTTTAGTTTGTGGTTGAGTGATTTTATTAAATTTATGATATGATATTAATGTTCATTAATTAATAATTTAGCCAAATATTTCTATGCTTAAAAATTTCATGGTATTTTTAAAAGCGTTAATGATTTTTTTTTTTTCATTATTTCGATTATAACTTTTCATTACTTCGATGTTGTGTCATTTAAACTTATTTTTTATCTCTATCATCTTTATTTATTCATTAATTTACAATTATACTACTGTTTTATTAAAAATATATTTTGTGGATGACATTTTGTGATTATTCGGATTATATTTGATTTTGTATTATTTTTCAATCACGACATTTAGTTGATAGCATAACTATTATACGAATAATTTCGTAATCTCTTCTTAAAGAAGTAAATGTTAAGGAAATTTGTTAATAATCAATGTTAATAATCTGTTAATAAATTTTATAAAATATATACATCACAGTATATGTCATGTACCGCGAAAGATTTCATTCATTGAAAATTTTTCTTGTTGAAAAGCAGAAAATTAAACTTTTTTAATCTTAACTTTAAAAATAAAAAACTTAAAGATATTTTCTAAAGGGAAAGAGAAGTAAACATGAATTGCGTGTTTTTCACATTTAATTAATTACGGATTTGCCCGAAATGGATTTGCACATGGTAAAAAATACATAAATTAACAAAGAAATTTTTTGTGAATTTATTTACTATAATATACAATGAACTCAATTATTTTATATAGAATTTAGTTATATAGAATTAGTTAGTATTAAAATATATGTTCCAAAAAACATTATAATTCCAAGTAATTAGTTTATTTATATTAAAATTAAAACAATTTATTTAATCCTATAAATCAACAAAGCAAATATTTTATTCTTTTATTATACTCAAATACAAAAAATTAAAATCAATATGATCATCATGATTGCGAAGCTAGAAGAATTTCTCATGATAAATATTATTTAATAAAATAGTATAATCTTGAAAATTAAAGATAATTAAATCATCAATAAATCTAAAAACAAATTTAATATTAAGAGTATAATATTTTTCATAATAATGCAAAAATAAGTTATCGAAGAAAGATGAATAATTAGTGAATATGAATTTATCATTAAATTCCTAAGTTTTAATTTTTCTATAATATTTAAATTACCAGTAATAATTGTTGTTTATCAACAAAATCAAAATATTTCTCCTCCTTACAATGATATTCATAATCGGACACATTAATCCTCCCTAAATTTTTGCTTATATCATTATAATTAAATATTTTTCTACCAAGAGATTAATTATATTTGAAGCTTTTAATTATGTCTAAATCTTTTAATGGAAATAAAGTTTTAAAATTTTCAAAAATATTATGAAATTTGATCTGATCGAAAATAGGTTTTTGAAAGTCAAAAACGAAATATAAGTTATCTGAATTTTTTCTTTTTATTTGGAGAAATTTTTATCACCGCGGACCTGTCAATGCTTGTTAATTTTACCGCGGCCCGCTGGAGAAGGGGAAGTTGATTGTTTATATTTTAGATTATTTCGATTTATTAATTTGATTTAATTGTATTTAAACATGCCTTCAAAATAAAATACAGTTACACCAAAAAATAAGTATATAGTGATTTAGCATTTTAACTTACTAGAACGCTAAATCAATGAGAACTCTAAGCTTGTTTCTTTGCAATGAGACGGTTCCATCCAACATATTTCAGAAACCACAGGTTAACATATAAATAACATTTTTAATTTTACAAAAAGTTTTGGAGCTATCGTTATTAAGGATTGTACATTTTTTGTCAGTATTAGGGCAAGTTCTGCATTTTTTTATCACCACACGCTTTATAAGACAGTAAAATTTCGGGTATAACAGGCAATTCAAAAAATCTTTTGCTTTCAGAGTAGCAGGATATCGATCCGAAGATTACTAATTGTACTACTACTCTCTGAATTGTAGATTACTAATTTAAGAATTACTAATTATTTTTCTCTGATAACTTTGACATTTTATAATAGTTCTTTTTCAAAAACCGTAATTCGGATAATTTATTCAATTTGATTTATGCACACGCCAAAAACTAATAGACTAAAAATTGCTGCAGAGTTGCAAATTCAACTGCCTAACAAAAAATCTCATTTTAAGACTGGTATAGACGAAAAATGAAAAAAAATTTGTCTCAATAATTGTAGAAGTGTGTTGCTCTTTCTGTAAATAACATTAGATAAAATAAAAAACAAGGTAGGTAACTTTGTTTTTATCTATTAGCTATTTTTGTTTTAAATGAATAGTAAAATTAGGATATTTATTCAATTATGCTGATTCTGATAAATAAGTTACACAATTTTAAAGTTGTTTAGTTTTTAATTTGTGTATTTTTAACATATATATACATATTACAATGTTAACATTTACATATTACATTTCACATATTACAATATACATATTACAATGCATATCAAAGGTACATCATCAATACAATGCACATCATCATTACAATTCACAAAAAATTGTTACTGTTGTACAGGAGGAATATGAGAGTAAATATATGAGAGGAACGAATAATCGAAGAAAAAAAAGGTTACAAAAGAAAACTATGCAAAGCAAAGTTATCATTTTTTAAAATTGTTTTGAATTAAAGAAATTTTGAATTAAAAGTATTTAAATTTAAAAAAAAAATTAGTTTCTTAAATTAAAAAATAACCAAGATCAATTAACTGGAAAACTATACTAGATCATTACCAGAACTAGGATGTTGATGTTCTATAAGTTCTTAATAAGCATGCAAAAGTGCCGAAATGCAAAAAGAAACTATTTTAATACTTGCTAGTTAAGAATTTGTAAAAATAATAAAAATTAATAAAACGTTCAGATGAAATTAATTATAAATCAATAAAAAATCTGTAAACAATATCCTGTGCAGAAAAATGAAAGAAAAAAAATTGTTATCAGCATCCTAGCCCTAGAAACTTTATTCGTTTCCCACTTGTGGACACAAATGGGAAACGTGATCAATATAGTTTTCCAGTGTAATGCTGTGATTTGCATAGTGTTCTTTTGCAATCTTTAATTTATTGTTTAAACAACGATATTTCTTCCTTTGTTGGGTGGCCGTGCTCTGCCAGCACGCAGCATCATCATGGTTCCTTCATTCTCGGCTTGAATATTGCGCAACAATGTAATCATTGCGAAAATATTCAGCCGAGATGAAGCACGTTTATTAATTTTTGAGTGCCACCCCTCAAGGTTATTATTCGTCCTCTCATTTTCACTCTCATAGTGGTTCCAGGTGGCCCTAAAAAATAAAAAAGTATTTGAGTAATATGATATATGACAGGCAAAAATTGCAAAGCTTTGATTTTACCTAAAAGATTCTTAAGTAAAAACAAATTTTAGTGTATTGTTAGAGGAATTTTAATGTATAGTTAGTTACTCAGTTGCTAATACTTGTGCAAGTGTTAGTATATGTTATTATAAGAACTGTGACTAGAGAGTTACTAAAATAATACATGGGAGCTTCATTTTATTTTTATACATTTATTTTTGTTATAATTACTCTTTTTATATTATAATAATTTTAGCAAAAAAGAAGGATCATGACAAAAAAATATATTAAATGTAGGCATTGTACTAATGTGTCTATAGTAAACTTAAAAGAAATTCTAATCGAGCATTTTTGCTCGTCACTTCTAATAAATTAAATAATTTTGAAAAGATGCCTTAAAATACTTTGTAAATTAGCCATTTCATAAATAGGAAAAATGAAATTATTTTCCATAATTGAACCTTTTGCTAGATTTACTTATAACTGAATATTTCATGCATCCCTAGCAGTCAGATGTAAAAACTATTTTTTTCCTACTTAAGAGGGCTTCTATATTTTAAATTAGTTACAAAGGTTAAACAGAATTTGCGATAAGTTTCTTCCGCTGTATAGAGTCGTCTTAAATTTTTAATGTTTTCTCAATTTTTATATTTAACTGGGCAACTTTAAAAAATATTTAAAACAAAATTTCAACCTTCCAAAATTAGATATTTGATAGCTTCATATGATAAAAACATGTAAAATCTTTATTTTTCTATTCTGTAGCTATATATAAATTATATCTTTTAAGTTTGAAATAAGATTATACCTTATCTCTGCATGCAACATAAAATGTAAAACTTTTGTTTACACACTAAAACGAATAAAATTTTTTGAAGTTTCAGAAGCTTTTTTTCTTCTTTAAAGCTTATTATTAAATACCAGGTTTTGAAGACATTTCAGATTTTTTAACTCTTACACTCGACTACTTTATTTTTGAAGATTTTTTTTCATCGTAGAAGAACTTATTTAAGATCCATCGTATATATTCAGAACTTATTTATATTAATCGTAGAGAACATTTAGAATAGAACTTATATTTTACTTTGTGAAGGACAACATGCATATGATAAGTTACATGTTACAATTTCAGTTTTTATAAGTAAAAATGAAAATACTCACAAGTCAAATTTTGATTCCATTTCATCTAAATATGTTTTGATCATGTACGCATGCATTTGGTCTGTAGCAATCCCTGGAGGAGCTTCTCCTTCCAGCCAGATGAAACTTCTGGTGGCACTAATGGAAGTGGCAGCAGTCTCTTGATCCATTTTTTTGTGACATTGTCATTTCTAAAATTGTGAACTAGCCCCAATTTTTGCACCTAAAAGAATTAATTAAAGATGAATTAAGAAAATATTTGTTTTTTGTTTTTTTTTATATAGACACCAATCTGTAACCAATGTTTATATACTTATTTAACTAATCTACTGATTAGTTTTTTTACCACATTGTAGCCAGGCCTAAAAAAAAGCTAGGATTACAGCAAAGCCTTTATTTTAAATAAATATTGAGACATTATGGTTAACTAATAACTGTAATGTGATTGGACAGCAATGCTAAATTATGTTTTGAAAATTGTGCAAAATGTCCTATTATTTTCTGAAATGAAAAGCATAAGCCCTATGATATTTTAAAGTTTGGAAAGTTACTTCAATGCTGCATTGTTTGGACTACTAAAAATACTGTAAGTTTATTTAATTATAAAAATTGCTCATTTATCAATAAACTTCATCTGAATGGGAAAGTCCTGTCAATTTTTTTTTTAAAATGAATAATTTTTTAAACACTTGAGGTGTTTGACGATTTATTTTAAAAAGGAGATATAAATTACTTACAATCGAAGCTCACTTTGAGTGTTATAAAGCCTATTTTACACATGGTTAAACTTACCTGTTACAGCATTCGAACAAAACCTTGTATCCAATTAACATCTTAGCCAACAATGAAATAACTAATGCAACCGAGTTACATGTTTTTGCTTACAGCAATTTCTTAACTGTAATTTTCATTCCTGACAACAATAAAGTTATTTTCATTCCTGACAACAATGTGTATTTCATATAAATCATATTGTTTTTATACTGTTTATACTTAAAAGCTTTATTCTGATATATTACATGTGCACCTATAATATAAATTATATGTTATGTATTTATTTTTATCAAAGCAATAATTTTTTATGATTTAAATTATTCTTCATCTATTTATATAAATAACAGAGTAGATTTCACTTTAACATACTGAATGAGAGTTCACTAACTGAAAACAATGATAACATAAATTAAAGTTTAATGACAGGTTATATTTACCTTCCTCCAAACATTTTGAGCAAAGTGGAAGTAACAGCCCTTGACTGAAATTTCTTGAAATTCTTCATTTAGGGCTGTGATTACTCCCACTTCAAAATCTAACATACAGGAGGCAGGTGAAAAGTTGAGGCCAATCTCTCTTGCTTTGGCTTTCATCTGCTGGAAAAGACGGAGGTAAGTCTCCTTCCGCTTATCTTGGAGTAGAGCGAATGCAAAAGGAAACATCACCCCCATAAAGCTGGCATGGATGGTATACAGTTGGGTAAAAAGAGTTGGAACTATTTTGAAAGTACCATCCAGCCAGATTTTTTCTGCTGCACACAATACCCTCAAATTTTTCTCTGTACAGAAAACCTGTAAAAAATTTTATTTGTCTTTTACTATACACATATTATGTCCATGCATCTTCATGTAATACCATGAAACTTTTTTTCAGCATTAAAAAAAAAAAAAAAAAAAAAATCAGATTTTACTTTTTGTAATCTGAAACAATCAAGTTGTAAATCTATTGATAATTTTTAATAATGAAAATACATTTTGATTTATATTCATACTTTATATTTAATTTGTACATAACTTTTCTTTCATTCACATCTATACACATGATTTCAAAATGACTTAGTTAATTTTTTGAAATAAACATTTCAGTTATTAAGTCTTATAGCCATTTTTTTTTAAACCTCTTTCGTATCATTATTGGTATCGGTGTTCGAGATCATGAGTAGTCTACTAGTTTGAGACCACTAAATCCCCTTTTCACACCACTATGAAATAATACATGGTGGCCACCCACCAATTTTTTTCTTAGAAAATATTTTTTTTCATTTCACTAATATAAATATTTATTAATTTTCTTAATTTAAATTATTTCATCCATTCTACCCTCTTTTTTTTAGACAAAAATGTATCGCCAAACAGTTAAAATATCATCAACTTAGCGATACTTTGCTTGCATCATAATGTGTTCCATTACAGCTCTGTTGAGCTAGAATGCCACATAAAATTCTCACACGGCTGCTAAACGAAAAAAAATTATAAACTTTAAAGAGTTTTATCTTATTTTTTCTCTATAAAGTTAACAACAAAAAAAATAGACAATTTTACATTTGTGACATTTATTTTTGTATACTGATTCTCTTAAAATAATAATGCTAATTCATACAAAAACATTACTTAAAAATTTGACTTGAGATATTGGTTTAAAGAAAACATGAGCAATGGATTTTTTAAAAAGCACTGTTAAGATAAAATACAGTAAACAGTACAGCTTTACATTGAAATGTAAATACAGTGACTCACAAAAGTGTTGGTACACTTATTTCAATGAAATAAGACTATCTATTAATTAAAATGAATATTTCAGAATGAATTTTTGAAAATAAAAAAATGTACTCTATTCTTAGCAAAACTGCATGGAAAATTTTAAAAACAAAGTAGAAGTTTATTTGTAAGAAATCAATCATCAAAAAGTTACAAAAACTTTATCGCAAAAAAGTCATTGCACACTTTCAAAAAAAAATCTTTACCTATTAGTAAATATTCTAATTTTTCTAATTAGTAATATTTAGTAGAGCTTCCTTTCACATGTAGAATAGCTTTTATAAGTTTGTAAATAAATGTAACAAGTTTTTTTTGGTCTGATGAAATTCGAGAATATTTTTTTATGAAATTTTACAGAAACTTTTACAACACTCAATTGTGAATTGAGGAATTTTTCCACAAATTTTATAATTTTAATCTCTTATATGAAGTCCTTTTAAGCATTTTATTACATATTGCACAGTGCAATAGAACACAATATATTAAGTTAACAATAATTATTACTGATTTACCTCTTATGATGACAAATAATCAATTGTTAAATCAATTATATCAATCAGTATTTTATTAAATTGTTAAACCAATTTTCTATGATTAAACAAGTTTTATTTCAATTAAACTAACAAATGGGATGTTATTATGGAGCATAAAAATTATTATAAGTGATGTACAATCATAGCAGAAGCAATTTATAAACAGAGCAATTTAAAAATTCAGATATTTTTTTTTTTTAGTTCTACAATATTTAGATATTATTGCTTTTATATTTACCAGAAATCTTTCTTCTCCTTGGCCATCATCTATACAGAGGAATTTTTGGCCATCTGTTGTGTTCTGCCAATCTTCTGTTAGGTGAATTTCATCTATATTATGTGGGAGGACAGGTATTAGGGCACGCCTGGCTCTGTACATCTTCTTTTCTAATGTGGGGAATCTGGGTATTGTGGCAGCAGCCTCCAGGGATGTTGCATGTTTTCCAACTGCTTCACTATGAAAATAAACAAAGTAAAAATCAACTTCAAACTATTGAGAAATCAAAATATTATTTGCCCTTTCAACAAAGTAGCAAACTTGCTTACAAATGAGACAAATATTTACGAAGATAAACACTCTTTTTCTCAGCTTAAACCTTTTTCTTCTTCTCTTTTTAGTAAGGGAAGTTGTAACTTGTCTTGTTTACATTAGACTATCTAATTTGTTAATTAATGATCATGTTCGCACTTCTGTATATATATATATATATATATATATATATTTTCCCCCTAAATTTTTTAGCTTATATATATATATATATATATATATATATATATATATATATATATATTTAAACATAAATCTACAGTTTAATTCCAATAATTTAATTTGCCCAGTTGATAAATTGAAGAAAAAACAAATTCACTGTGGATGTTAGAAATTCACATTTTTTTATATTCCACAAGATGTGAGAAAAAAGATTTTTTTCCGAGATTAACAATATCAAATGTTACTACTCATTGTAAAAATATGCTTTCAGTTTGCTTTGATAATACAACAGCTAAGTATTATTAATAGCTTCATGGATTGTATAAATTTACAATTTTCAACTGCAGCCTAATCACATCCACACCTAAAAATCTGGAAAATGATTCAGCATGATACTAAACCCTAGCTTTAAAGATACAAACACATAATATAACATGCACAACCATGTTGTTAGTTGCAAGTACCCAATTATAATTATGATCATAACACACACTTTCATGTTAACAATGAGAAAATCATCTTAAAATGTATATAGTCTAAACATAAAATAAAAATTTTTTGAGTGGAGGAAGATCCAAGAAAAAATATTAATTTCTTTTTGAATGTTTAAAAATATCCATATCTGATTGTGTAAATTTTTTCTAAAATGACGAAATTTATTTTCTTATCAATTTTATAGGAAGTTGTTATATGATATGTTTTTTTTAATTCCTAAAATTCTGAACTAAACTTTATTCTTTTCATTTTAATCTTTGAAAATTTTTTTTCAACAATTAAACATTTGTATTAATTAAACAAAACAAACGTTTAACAAAAACGTACTTTTTGTATTAATTAAATTTTCTTTCCTATTGCTATAAATGCTATAATTATATATCAAATAATATATATTAATATTATAATTTTAAAAAAAAATTATGTTATAATTTAAAACTGAAAAATAAATCTTTATTATTTTCTACAAAAAAAACCATAAGCGCTTTTGTCCAGCAAATGCCAATGCAATAGCCAAGGTGTATACAATCGCCAATGTCGACAGAATAATTTCGTCAACAAAACTTTATTTTAATAAAATATACAAAATAGGTTATTGCTTAAAATTAGATTTCTTTATACCTAGTTTGCATTTATTTTTACTTTTACGTACTAAACTTAATTATAATTTTGAAAATTTTTATTTTTTACGTAGATTTATCAATAGGGTGAGATGGACACATGCGAATTCAATATATATATATATATATATATATATATATATATATATATATATATATATATATATATATATATATATATATAAATTTATCATTAAAAGAAATTTTTTTTTTGAAGTTATTAAAATAGATTATTAAGTAAAGATATCGAACATTGTTTCAGTGGTATTATTTTAAATACATAGCTTTTTGTGCAACCTTTAATTTCCTTTTAGATAGTATTTAAATAACAATATTGTATATCATGCTTCATATAAAATTATATGAAGAAATTTTAATTATAGATATTTCTAAATTCCTTTAAAAAAGACTTTAGACATTTTATTTTTATTTTTTTTATTTTTAATTTATTTGACCACATTCATAGTGAATTCCTACTTTAATTGATTACCATTATTGATAGTGAAGTCGAACCTCAATTTTCACTAGCATATTAATTTCACTAGCATTTTAATTATAACTCATTAAAAATATTTCCTTTTCTGCTGAATTCTGTCTATGAATTATCTAGCTAATTAAATATTATACGCATAGTTCTTAAAAATATTTAATTTTTATTAAATTTAACAGTTAACAAAATATAAATGCAAGATTTTTTTATGGCGTTAATTAAACATGAACTTTACATTCATTATAAAGACATAATCAAATATAGACTTACTCGTACAATCTCTTTACAGGAACAGTATTTTGTTCAACAGCTTGTCGTTCCATGTCCTTCGTGAATAGCCATTCCTTGATCATCTTAGAGTCATCTTCATGATTATGGTACCCTCCTTCTGAAATTATCTCATTATTTTCTGTTCGGAGGCGTGCAGAGCAATGAGGCTGAAGGTGCCTGCACCGCCAAAATTCTATTCCGTTGCGTTGGCGTTTCAGTTTGTAGGTATGGTCGTCGTATACGAGAATTCTACCTCCTCTTTGGGAACTAAGTAAAAAAAAATTTTTCCTTGCGACCGCACTTATGGCTAACATTGTTGCAAATGATCTACAATTATTCTACCAAGTACTATTTTCACTAAAATCGCCAAATTACGATGCTAATTCTATTCCACTATTTACAAGCATGCCAAAATATTATATTAACCTCTTTTCATGGCTATAAGGGGAAAGCTAAAATATTCATGGCTTATTATCAAACGCGCCAGAATATAAAAAGATAACCCTATAGCCTCTCTACTTCTGTGGGGGAAACATTTTGAGCGTGTTAGGTGGGTCATCTTGACCATCATTTAGTAGCAGGTGTTCCTTTGAGAAGCTCCTTACAATGCCTTTTGTTCGTTTGTGGGGGGAGAGTCTAGGGCCGATTTCGACCCGTCATCCTAGCGACATGTCTTCAGCTTCCGCGTGGTGTAGAACAGCTTCATGTTCCGAAGATTCTAAAAAATTATATTCTTCTGGAAGAATGCAATGCTTTCACCAGTGCAGAGCTGTAAAAGCTGTATAATTTCGATAAATAAATTTCACTATTTTAAGTAAATTGCATTTGTTAATTGTACATAGTTTGGATTTAACACCAAAGATAAACCTACCCAATTTTTCCTCGGATATTATTAAAATTCCAGACTACATTTTTGCTGCACAAACAATTAAATTTTCCTATCTTAGAAGATATGTTAGTTATTATATTTTGTGGAAAATAAAATGTCATAAGACGAATGTTTTATTTTCAGGTTATAATAATACAGAGCATCGCTTCTATATAAATTATCGAGATTTTTCTTCCCTTATTCAAATCATTTTTAAAAAATTGCAAATATTTTACTCATTTTGATTAACAAACGTTTGATATTTTTTATCTCATTCAAATTGAACTTTTTCTTAATTTGGAGGGGAAATGTTATAAATGCTCCGATTTTCGCTGTTTAAAACAACTATTTCAATCACTAACAGCTTACTAATAAGAAAATTAAAACCCTTTCCCGTGCAGGCGTAAGAAAATCCGCATACCCTCTCCTGTGAACCATAGTGGCTCAAATGATACAGCTCTTACCTCCCTATAAAGGAGACCCGCTTCCGAATCCCAGGGACGGCTGGTTGATGCGAATTTTCACTCGGCTCACACCAATCACTGTGATGATGTATCAAGTTCTCATTGGTAGATGGATCGTGTGTTATATTCCCCTTGCTGACAGGCTAAAAAGAGGAGCTTTTCCTCTCCAAGTATCTCAAATCCATCAAAAAGTCGTCCGCGAATTGAGCATTGGAAGTCATAATCTCAGAAATTGGGTGGGCAATTATAAAATAATATATCCTCTTCCTGTTTTTGCTTTGAATTTTAAAATAGAAACATAATTTTAGAAATACATTTAAAAAATGAAACTTTCCATAAAACTTAAATTTTGTTTTATTTCACAAAAGTTTGCGCAGAACATTCTTTAAAAATTTGTTACCTTTTTCTTCGTTCGTCAAAACTTGTGACCTCTTATACATAAAGAAAAAAATTTCAACTTTTTCTTACTCCAATTTATCTTAAATTACAATTACGCATTTTTCCAAGTTTAATACTGTACCATTTTTTTGTTTTTTTTGTTACGCTTTTTGCATTCAAAAGAAATGAAAATTAGGAGATTTTAGTGTCTTGCGCAAGCACACTGCTTATACCGTTCCCCTGTAAGTAACAATAAGTAAATCACAAAACCCTTTAGACTCTTCTGTATAATACAATAAAAATACAGCCCAGTTCAATTCTTCGAAAAAGTTAAGATATTTTTACATTGAAAGCTTTGTTATCATATGATACCTAAAACCTCCCCCTGTTTTTTTAAGGTAGAGAATTGAATTTCTTCTGGAAAGATATAATGAAACATTGTTTTCGATTTCTTTTTTCACTTAATAGGATGAAATCAATTTTAAGACAATCTCACAAATAGTTTATATGTTATAAGGGTTTTATAAAGAAAATGTACAAAATTGTACTTCTACATATTTACACAACTGACAATACTTTGTAAACAAGTGAAGCAATGTTTCCTATTTACTTTTTTCACAATGAATCAATTGACACTACACGAGCTAATAGCATGAATAGTTAAAAAATTTTAATGAGTTGTGTAAAAAAAGAGGACATGTACCGACATTCACTTTTTACATGGCAACGTAGGAGCAATTTTAGCGTGTAAGTTAAATTTTACGACGTAATTTTTTTTATCATGAATTGAGATGAAACAGCAATTGTCAAGATAACTTTTTAAGGGGGAACCCCACCCTGAGATGGTAAAATATTAACGTTTTTCGTGAATGTTTTTTAAGTAATAGAGACAATGCAGAGACTCCTTGTTTTTTTTTTTTTTAAATTTTATTTAGTTACAAATTAAGTCTATTTTAAACAATTTTCTTTTACAAAATAAAAAAAAATAATTTGGTGGCATCTCCGTGCGTGGTTGGTGATCAGAAAGTAGCACCTAATTGGCCTCATGATTTAGAAGTCCTGAAACATAGGAAACCATTTTCAGAAACATAAAGACATTATCTAAAAAGTATCATAGCGGTTTTTTGATATTCGCAAAATTACGAAAATGGCTTCAACTTAAAAAAAAATCAAGTTTTTCAATAAAAAATATTTATTAAAATACTAATAAAAAATCGAAATATAAAAATATCTAAAAAATCCTATGCTACTTTCTAAAGAATATATTTTGACGTAATTTAAAATAAAAAACAGCTTATTTCGTTGTATAGATCATGAGAGAAACAAGCCAGGTCAAAAAACAGCGTTTTGAGAAAAACTCGTTTAAAGTTTTGACTTATGGTAGGGGAGAACGTTTAATTTCATATATATAATGGTCGATAAATGAAATGCCTCCAATGAGTTTCTCTACCACAAACGGGCCTCTCTACCTGCTTCGTGACAACTCTCTATTTTCCGGAATAACTTCCAAACGCAGTTAGGTAACGAGAAATCGTTTTAGACAGACGGAAGGAAGGGTGCAAAGATTCGAAAAATGCAATAAAATTTTTTTTCGAATTTTTGAAATATTCAGGGTGGGGTCCCCCCTTAAGAGTTTTAGCAACAAAAAGTACTATCCTCTATTTGCACTTGCTAACGCATCTCACGTTGCTACATAAACAAGAAAAGGACAGATTTTTCAAAAGTCGCAATGGTATTTTTTCTATCTTATAAAAACTCCTTTTTTTAATTGTATTTATAATAATAATAAATTCCCTATAGTTTGAAGCGTATTTATCTCATCGACGCGAATTTTATCCCCATTTCTTTCAGCATGAAAATAACATCGGAATATATTCACTGTTAATAATAATGCTATAAGTGTACAGAAGTACATGTCAATAGAAATACTTTTTACACATTAAGCACTTTCAACCTTTAAACTATTCATCCTGTGAACGGTTGTACAGTCTAATTTAATTCAACGTAAAAAACTACTTTGTAGTTTTTACGTTGGAAACAATGACTAACTTGCTTAAATAGTGCTATGTCAGAAGAGTAAATAGGTGCTAAAACAAATTTGTATTTTTGTATTTATAACTTGTATAGCTTCTGAACTATAAGTTAGATTATCTCAAGTTTGGTTTAATTAAATTGAGCGTGAAAAAGTTTATCAGAAACCATGCCTCACTTACTATTATTGAAGAAATTAAAAAATTTTATTCTAATTCTCAAATCAAACCTAATTTCCTCAAAAAAAAAAAAATAGAAGTAAAAAAGATAAAGAGAATAACAGTGGAGTATTCTGATATCATGTATAATGAAATAACATAGTTTTCTGGAAAAAAAAAAGAAAGATAAAAATACTTTTGGTGCCAATTTTTCCTGAATTGTTTGTTATTTTGGTGTTATTTTTTTCTATAATTTCTTGATTAAGATTAATTTCATTGAAATCGCAAGAAATTGTGCCGACAACAAATTGTCGCTAAGATGAGTTGTGCCCATGAAAAATTCTCTTTGGCAGAAGTGTTGTTGTTGTTTCTAATGTCACTTGCCACACCAGCAAGCCTGCTGAAACCGAGCAAATTTAAGGAAGAGGGTGCGTTTCTTGTTTTTGATTGGCGCTATTTATGGCCAAGAATTCGACTTCTGCCACACCATACGTCACACCCGTTTATAGAGCGGACCCATTCATACATCCATTCATTCATCCACAAATCGTAATTTTGACCTGAATCAGAGAACGATCGATCTCCAATCCAGTACCTCCTGAGGTATTGATTTGTTATGGGAACAGGGAGGACTTTTGCGACTCGACAGATTTAACGTGCATCAGTCACTTTTTGAGAGAAGTTGTACTCACAATGGGAATTGTCACGGCGATAACACTGGCATCTCAGAATAACAAATTGCAGAAGTTATATGCAAAAGAGTTGCTTCTGCCTCAAAGCATTCCATTATCAATGCCCGTAACTGAAGAGTGAAACGCTTTTTCCAAGACATTTCAATAATCTTTGAATTTGTGGCATAACTACCACTATAAATATTAAATACCAATTCACTAGTATATAAGGCATGTTAAATTGATTCTATGTTGAGTTACCTTTTGATAGATGAAGGTTGACACAGTCGATTTATAATTCCATTCAAATTACCATAGATGAGCAATTTCTCAAATAAATGCCTTGATGTGTTTAAGAGTATTGAATCGGAAGTTAAGACAAAAATAGGACATGCAAGCAATCCATTAGGACTGCATGTGATGTCTGGAGTAACATCAGAAACGAATGTTCAGTAAATTTTATCAGTACTACACCCATACCTCTGTTAAATACGACATTGGGCCAGGATAGCCTGGTCGGTATGGCGCTGGAACCATGTCCAACAGTTCGTGGATTCGAACCCCGCTGGCCGAAAACTCCCCGTGTAGTATAGTGACTGATGCACGTTAAATCTGTCGAGTCACAAAAGTCCTCCATGTTCCCATAACAATTTTATTTTATTTTATAACCGTCGTTGAACAGCCGACCCAACTTAATGGGTTTACGGCTACTAATGTTCAACTCCGCAGCCTTGTAATTTTGAACCCAATCCAGAAGACAAGGGAACTCCTGGATCGAGTATTGGGAGAAATTTGCCTTCGTGGAGGACTTTTTGATGGAGCTAACCCGCATTTGCGTTACATGGAGAGGAAGACCACGAGAACCTCCCACGGTTAGCCTGACGGCAAGGGGACTCTAACCCATGATCCGTCTACCACTGAGGATATTTCACGTCAGCACTGTGGTCAGTGCAAGCCGGATGCGGAATTCGTATCGACTGGGATTCGAACCCGGTTCGCCTCATTGGAAGGCGAACGCTCTATCCCCTGAGCCATCGCGGCTCTCCCATAACAATTCAATACCTCAGGGGGTACTGGATTGGAGATCGATCGTTCTCTGATTAAGGTCAAAATTACGATCTGTGGATAAATGAATGAGTCCGCCCTATAAAAGGGTGCGACGTAGGGTGTGGCAGAAGTCAAATTCTTGGCCATAGATGGCGCCACTGAAAAACAAGAAACGCACACTCTGCTTTAAATTTGTTGGGTTTCACCAAGCAGGCTTGCCCGTGTGGCAAGTGTCATGAGAACAAACCAATCAACTATAAGACATTAGCAACAAAAGAAAATGTCATACAGCAGACCATATGGGCAGCATTATCGATGAAATTCTTAAAGTTAAAAATTTCTTGTTTTTGCCACTGCCATGATAAAATCATGACAGTTATTTCGCGAGAATTACATTTATCAACACACAGCTGTCAGGTTCCCACTCAATTTTTTTTATTTAATTCCAGGACTTTTCAATGACTTTCAAGGACCTAAAGTCAAATTTTTCAATGACCTATTCAGTGTTACAATTATATGTTAAATTACATGTCAATTAGATTTTACGATTACGTAGAAGCCGAAATTGTTTATTTTTAAAGCTTATGCTTATTTGACGACAAAATGTTTTTTTATTTATTAAATTTATCAACTAATAATACAAATGGTTGATAGTTACGTTGCTGTTTCAAATCACTTTTTAAAAAAATTCCAATTGACTTAAAAAAAAAAAAAAAAAACTCGAATTGACATAGGATACTAGCCAACATTTAAAAACTAGCACCAGTGAAACTTTTCTTGAAAAATTTAATGAAGTGAATTAGAATTAATAAAATTGAGTGAATGAATAATGCATATTACATTAAACACAACACAAGCATAGTAAATATGTGATAAAATTTGTGTAATTGCACGGTTATTAAAATATAAATAATTTTAGGTTAGAAGAAATGTTTATAATTAGATAAAATATCAAAATATATAGATTTAACATATTTGTTTCAATTTTAATAACAAATTATCTATATTGTTACTTCAGAAAATGAGTAATGTATTTTAAACATAATAAAATCTATTGAAGAACAATATTTTACAGAAAACGAACTAAGACTTTTCAAGTATTATTTTCTTTAAAATACATCCATAAAAATTTGAAGCGTGATTTTTAAAATTTTGTGAATATGCATAATTTTCACTAAGCGTAAATTTTAAATCGCATTTATACGAATCTAGATATGCTATATGTAAATCAAAATAATAAGAAAGGTGAAGTGAGTCTCAAAGTTGACGTAAATCACGAATCACAATATGTGATTTGTAAATTTAAATTGAATTGCGGTTTATGTTTCTTAATCGGAGTATGAATAGCAAATGATACAAAACGCACTAACTAACAAGACTTAAATCACTTCTATATGAATTTTCTTGTGCGATTAACTAATAGTTTTCATGTGAATTGTGATCAGTATGATGCAAAATGCAATTTGTGATTCGAAAGGTGCTTAATATAGAAAAGCTTTGTGGGATAATAAATATAAAGACTCTGTAATGTATGTAAGAATATGTTTACAATAAATTTAAAGAAAAGCATCCTTTCTGCAACAAATATATTAAATAATAAAAACATATTCCACGTTTCTATTAACTTTATATCTGAACCTCTTATTGTCAGACTTAAAAGTCTCATTTCATTTTAAAAATTCTGTATTATAAACTGCTGTTTGTAGAAAATGCAACACCATGAAGGAATCATCAGAATCAAATGAAATTCGCAGCAAATGTCAATTATAGGATATTATGCAAATTAATAAAGTTTCAGAGCCATCGCGCGTGCGTGGCGCGCGCAGCGCCCTCTGAATTGATGCTGAAAGCGTATAAATAAAGTGCTGTAGCGGGACGTTGAAAATAGTCTATGATTATTTGTTAGTGGCAAACGTTTAGTGAGACCTGAGTATGCCTCCACGACGGAAGAATAAGAAATTCAAGCAACTTACGGAGTTTGAACGAGGGAGGATAATCGGCCTTCGAGAAGGAGGATTTTCCTATCGCGCAATAGCAGCTCGTATGCAGCGGAACAGTTCCACAGTGATGCGAGTTTGGAAGCAGTGGACCGACGAGCACCGAACAACTCGAAAAACAGGCACTGGACGACAGAAGGTGACGTCAGAGCGCGATGATCGACACCTGCTCCGCATGGCGGTGAATGATCGCACAGCTTCCTCCAGGCAGCTGGCAGCACATTGGTCTACTGCTACAGGTGTACAATTGTCGGCTTCGTCAATTCGTCGTCGTCTGCTGCGCCGTGGATTGCGTGCAAGGGTGCCATTATACAGGATTCCCCTCACGGCGGATCATCGACGGCTGCGTCGGCAGTGGGCTCTTGAGCACAGAGACTGGCGAGCTGATTGGCACCAAGTTGTCTTTTCAGATGAATCACGCTTCAATTTGTGGACCCATGATGGCCGTGTTCGTGTTAGACGTTATGCCGGTCAACGCTGCCTTCCTGAGTGTATTATTGAACGACATAGTGGTCGAACACCCGGAGTTATGGTCTGGGGTGCGATTTCGTATCATGGACGATCCAATTTGATACGAATTGAGGGTAATCTCAATAGCAACAGATACGTCCGTGAAGTGCTACAGCCCGAAGTCGTTCCTTTCCTTCAAGGCATCCCTGGAGCTATCTTTCAGCAGGATAATGCACGCCCACATGTTGCGCGGACTGTTAGAGACTTCTGTTCAGCACAACGCATGCAACTTCTTCCTTGGCCTGCTTATTCGCCGGATATGTCGCCTATTGAGCACGTGTGGGATATGGTTGGTCGGCGTCTCACTCGTGATCCGCGTCCTGCAGTTTCCAAAGACGAACTTTGGTTGCGCATACAAGCGATATGGAATTCTCTTCCTCAAGCAGATATTCAACATCTGTTTGACTCCATGCCACGTCGTATAGCAGCACTTATTGCAGCGCGTGGTGGCTGCACCAAATACTGATTTCGGACGCTTAATTTGTTTCTTTTGTTTTGAAAATTTCATCATTTATTTGTATCAGTACAAGTCGTTTCTGCATTAAATTTCATTTGATTCTGATGATTCTTTCATGGTGTTGCATTTTCTACAAACAGCAGTTTATATTATTAAATACAATATAACACTAATTATCAGTGTAATTGATTTTAAACTGATTCATTTTCTAACGTTTTTTATTTTTCTAAGAAGTTGGGAAAGTTTAGTACAAAATAAAACATCCCCAGAGTTGAAATCTTTCACAACTTACACCTGTATGTGAAGATGGATATTTTGAAGTCATCGATTGTTATCAGACACACCTATACAAACTTGGTTGACAGTTGGTTGAAGGTAAAACATGCATTTCCGTTAATCATGTTGTGGTCTTTTCCTAAGGTATTGTGAACTAACTATTGTTAAGAATTTTAAAAACGACAGACCTCAATATATATATTATCAAGAAAACTATTTATTCTGACACCATACACCAAGAAATAGCACTTTGCATGTAGAAGTGGCAATACTTAGCTCAGTAGAAAGTTGTGCCCATACAAAGCTCATTGGAACTTGAAAGAAATTTATAACATGATATATGAGATTTCTTTTGACGTCGCATACTTGAAAAGAAACGCCTAGAAGGTGAACCTGACAAGAGGATATAGAATAATTGGTTGTTTCCATTAGGAAGAAATTGCAGGAAATGTGTGAAAGATAAGGAAATGCTTACTTTCAAAATGCAATTGTAAAAAGTAGACAATCTAGCTAATAATTGATGAGGGGTTTGAGTATGCAAATCATACAAGAGTTAAAAAGAATGAATATTATATAACGAAAATATTTTTCTTACATAGCATTATAAATTTTAAAAAGATATGTAAAAACTTGCACTGATTATGTTCTTTGTAAGAGTTTAGAATTTATTTTCATAAAAGTTAATACTATCGGTTTTTCGGTTTATTTTGACCGGTTTCTTTAGCTGTATTGAAAGAACTAATAAAATGGTAGACGGAAAAAAGGTCCCGGAAAAAAAGGTACCTGGAAAAAAAGGTCCCGGAAAAAGGGTCCCAGGAAAAAAAGGTCCAGGAAAAAAAGGTCCCGGTAAAAAAGATACCTCCACAGGGAAAATCTGTAGGGATATTTCCCCTTCTCGCTGTTTCAATTAATATTCTTTTTATCTGTAATAATTCAGATTAGATCATTAAGGTAAGGAGAAGAGTAAGGAGGGGGGGGGTTATGGGCTGGTTGTATTACGCTTTTTTTTTTTAAATTTTATTTCATTTATTTATTTTTGATTATTTTTTAAAGCGGGAAGATACTATTTAAATTTTTCGATAATGTTTTACTTTTTTTTGTAATTTTTTTAAGTGAAAAATGCGTTATTTTCTATTTTAAATTATATTTTGTGAAGAAGTTGCTAATGTGAGGCTTAAAGTAGCCAATCCGGGAAGTTGGGAGGATTTATGTATTGGATGTTTATTCGTGATTGGAGGTGAAAGTATAGGAAGTCCTTTTTAATTAGAGTCGCGGTATTTCTTTTTTTTTTTTTTTTTTGAGCTGGGTGTATTTAATTTCTTTATTGCTCTTATTTTGCAAAGGGGAAGATTTAATATAAAATATGCTATTTTTCATTTAAATGTAATCTTTTATTTATAATCTTTTATTTTTTTTATTTAATCTTTTATTTTATTTTATTTTAAAGCGCTTCAATCTAATCTTCTAATTTCAAATATTTTCCCCTACAGAATTTTCCCTACACAGGTATCTTTTTTACCGGGACCTTTTTTTCCGGGAACCTTTTTTGCCGTACCTTTTTTTCCGGGACCTTTTTTCCAGGTACGTTTTTTTCCTTGACCTTTTTTTTCCGGTACCTTTTTTTCCTAGAATCATTAAAACTGCACCAAGCAGTTTTAATTCCGATACTTTGAAATTAAGTGTTTAATTGAAATGGAATTTTAACTATCAAGAGCAATAGCATCATGCCGAGAGATGTTAAATACATTTTATCTTTACTCAATGGTGCAAATCACAAACGACGAGCTTTACTTACTTAAATAACATAAAGCCGTTGAAGATAACAACTTGTAACATAAATTTGCATTATTTCAACTACATTATTTGAAAAACTGAGAGGAAGAAATAGGTTAGTAACATTTTCGGAACAAAAAAAAGTTGCATCTGAACTATTTTATTGCCAATTTATTAGAAAGAGGGACAAATATTTCTTTGTTTTTATTTATTTACCACGACCTAATTTGAAATAAAAATCAGACATGCATCCTGAGAACTGATGCAATTAGTTATGTTAAAATTTAAGTGAAAGCAAAAAAAGTTCACCTAAAAATATCACTTATCTTGTTCTTCTGAGTTCTTTAATTGTGCTCGATTTCATGATTTTGTAGTGTTTCTCAATAATTTAAAAGCTGAAATTAAATCTCGATAATAGGCGATCAAAACAATAATGGCTTAATTAGACTACTTTGGCTTAATTAAAACTATTTTGCGCTGCGCTAGTCAAGTTTTTTTCTTTCTTATAAAAAAATAAAAAAAATAATAAAAAAAAGTCGGTGGCATTATGTTAGTAGAGGGAGGTGTTTATAGAAATAAGGAAAAGAATAGCTACCAAACTCTCATCTCCAGCGATATAACTATCAAGACTGTATTTCAATGCACATTTAAAATTGACATTTAAATTTTTTGAAATAATAAAAATAATGCAAAATATTTATCAAATCAACTAAGTTAAATAATAATTTCAATATGGATTAATGTGAATTAAAAATGTCTTTCTTAATATTATGAAAAGTTCTCTTACGAATAAGTATTTTAAATTATATATGTCATTATTTATTCGTTAAAAAGGATTTAATTGAAAATTATTTCATTTTGGTTTTAGATATATCTATCAGAATTAAAATAAATGTCTACTTATAAAAATATTAAGATTATCTACACTAGCCTCGTGTATTGGGGCTAGTGTGTGCAAAATATTTGTTTCTTTTTTTAGAAAAAATTTTAAGAAAAAAAAAGAAATTGGACAACTTTTTATGTCCAGATATTAACTAGAATGCCGTAAAACGTCCAAGTTATTGTTAAAAAAAGTGCTCAATGTTAAAAATTATATTTAAGAAGGGCTTTTGACAAATTTGTATATAATGTTCACACAAGCCCCTCTTTCCTCTAAAATAATAAATGTATTCATAAACTAGTTTATATTTTCTCTCTTATAACTAAGGAACGTATACATTGTACATTTATCTCGAAAAGGTAATTATTTGAGGTATTTAATAAAAACGAGGAAATGCAGATGATAATTCTCGCAAGAGACTAAAAAAATTTTCTCTACAAAATTGGTTGCGGGTGAATGAATTTATTCTAATGGATTTTTCAAATAGATATCAATAAGAAAAATATTAAAAGAAAAAAAAATTATGTTGGAAAGAATGTAAATGAAGAGAAAAACCCCTTAGGAAGAAACCCCTCCTCCAAAACGGGGATTAAAGAAATATACCCAATAGGAATAATCTACATGTGTGGTCTATGCTGTCCAGTCTACAGATGAAGAAGTCGGGTGCCCGCTGCCGCGGGCAGGAACTTCATCAAAGAACAGATCAAGTCCAGTCCAACTATCCCCTTTTATCTTTATCTAAAGTGAAAGATTAACTAACGCTCTGAGAATTTAAAACTCTGACATCCTCATCAGGAAACTCTTCATTGAAGAAGTTTTATTTCGGGTAAGTAATGTTAAACATTTCTTAATTAATTAATTATTATTTTACTTCAAAATGTCACAATTGTTTTGCATGCTCATGTTTAAATTGTACTACATTGCTAAAGATATACTTTCATTTAATTAAGAGGAATTTGTTTTTTTAATTGATTAATTTGTATTTTATTTTAACCTCTCATAATTGTATTGATAAGCTTTTTTAGAAAAGATAACAACAAATAAGATAGCAGAAACCATTTTTTTTAAAAATGTATATAATTTAAATTTGGAACTTTAACTAAAAAGCCTTACATTTTGAATTAAAATTTATCTTCTTTTCATTTGATTATTATTTTTTATCTTACCTCTTAAAAATTATATTGGTCAGCAATTTTATATCAAAATAGAGATGATAAATTTGCTAATTAAAACTAAGTTTTTTCATTTTCAAATCAATTAGATTATTATTGAAAATTCCAAGCCATTAGACAGTAATGCTTGTAAATCTTTATAATGTACTATATTTATAAGAATAGGCAATACTAAAATGCAATGTCACTAATTTGTTTAAAATTAATTTAATATTCACTATATGTAAGGGGTATTAAAATAGTATTGATGATTGTAGCTGTCATGACATTATTTTTAAAAGGAAAATGTTTAGTTTGAAAGCACACATTTAATTCTTCACGTTTGAAATGATTTATTAAAATAATTTCATTAATCTAAATATTTTTGAAAAAAAAATGTTCTGGTATTTATCCAAATTCTTTGAAGTGATAAAAAATATTAATGCACTAATATCTTATTTTAATTTATTCCGACAGCCACAAAATTTAAATAAATTTAAGATATAAATGACTTAGGGCACATTGTAATGAGCTAAAATTTTAGCAAATTTTTATAAATGATGTTCAATAGTACTATAAAAGAAGCAGCAAACTTAATAGTTGCTTTCAAGTACAAAAACAAAATATCAGTTTATTTTATGGCAAATGAAAATTTAAAGAAAAATTGTTATTTAAATTATTTTGCTTTTTATTTATCAAGTGATTTCGTGTGAAATTATTTCCGCTTTCATCAAAATAAATAATTTTCATATCAAATAACTAATGCATATAATTTTTCCAAAATTATTTTTTAATTTTTTAAGAAAATATAATAATTTTTAATCTTTTATACTTTGTTTAAATAATTATTTTAACAAAATACTCTGAATAGGTTTTCAATTTTTTTTTTAATGTTTAATATATATTATTTAATTGAGAAATGGACCATGCATTTAAAATACAAAATTGCCTTCTCCTTCTTGTTCATTAAAAATTTTTTTTTCTTAAATGGTCAAATATAATAACATGTATGAAAATTGTAAAAATAAAATCAAAGGAAAAATAGTACACCCATTGAAAACTAAAAACGCATTGCCATATAAACACATATTGAGTTGCGCATTCCATCTTTGCTCTCACGGTTCAGGGCTTGATTATATATAGTGAAACATCTCGGAACTCTCTGTTTCACTCTAAAATGGTTATTAATGAAGGTTGGCCGTTCTTAGAGGTTACCTCGATTGACTATGATTGGGAAAATGTTATGAGAGGTAGATGATTTTTTGAGAGAGATTTTAATTTTTCTGGGTGTTATTTTTTTGATGCAGAGCATGAAGAATACTGGATCTATGAATAAAAATGACCTTCATTGATATGATTATGTGTAAAAATAAATGTATCAAATATGAATGATAGAAATATTTAAAATAAATAACCGATTTTTTTTTTTTTTTTTTTTTTTGCAATTAGCTTTATATCATAGAAATTAGTTAGCTTTAAAATATAAGAGATTTGCTTTGTTTGAGACTCTTAGTTTTTTCTGAAATAACTGTTTTTTGTTGTTGTTTTTTAAATTGAAAAATCCTCAACAATAAAAATAAATAATTGATAACATGGTCTTCAGTGCAACACGAGGTTGTAGATCTCTTGTAGATATCGTCAAAAGGAGCTCTCTAAAGAAAAGACCCTTAGAAATATTTTTAATATATTTACATTTCTTATTTTTGTTTATATTTTTTGTTTTGATAGTTTTTTCGTGTTACCTTCTTTGACTTTTACCGCATTTGGTATAGAAGTTTGGGATAGTATTTGATGATCTCGCTGAAAGGTCTTCTTTAATGTAAAGTCTATGAAAAAAATTCAGTGCCTTCCAAAAGAGGTCGTAAATAGAAGAGATCGCTATACAGAGGTGGTCTTTCCTGGAGGTTTCCCTGTATTTAAAAAAGTGGTTGTTTAGTTATAATTTATTTAATTTACTAATTGACTATTATATTTTTATTATTTTTATTAATGAAACTTATTTGATTGATAAGATATGAAATGTGAATTTCTTGTATATTCATTTGTAGGTATATCGAAAACAAGACATTATGGAATCTTTAAACATCAAGTAAGTAACTGATTATAATTTTCATTATAAGAATTTATTTATTTTTATTTATTTATTTATTTTAACATTTACAACTTAACGTTTCAAAAATAATGTTAATTACTTCATGTATAGGGTATCTCGTATATTATCCCCACCTTAATATTTCTTGATCTAAAAGTTTTAGGAATATTTTTTTCAGATAGAAAATTTTTTCGATTAAAGTAAGCTTTCCTTGTATTCTAAGTTTGGTTCACGAGGCGTGTTTTTGTAAATGCTTAGAAAAGGTAGGTTTAAATAACGATAAATTTCCAACCCCTTAAAGCCATTATTTTGCTTTACATAAAATGTCTGAAATATATTGCAAAATGAAAAAATATTACTTGAACTATTCTGTATAAATTTAAATTCATGTATAATGACAAAACATTCCTTGTATAAACAGTTAAATATCGGGCAATTTAGGTGCATGATTTTTTTTTTTTAAAGAGTAGCAAATCAAACACAAAAATTAACGTTTAAAATAAGATATGGTTCTTTTAAGCTGCTGGGTTTGTTTTAATAATTTTGATTGGAGATTAACTGTAAAATTGATGTAAAGTTAAGTAATTTATTAATTTGAATTCAAACAAATTCTAGTGTTCTAATTATTATCATTACAAAAGAGCGTATTGCTAATTCCATTTAAGCACCTGCACTCAATTACAGACTTTACCAACTAATCATATTAGAGTACTATCAAATGGTTCAACAAATCATTGTAGCATTTGGTGAATGGAAATAGATTCCAAGTATTTCTCTAACAAGATAAGTTGCTGTTGTCAATGATCTTTTAACTTCGCTTTTCCTATTAGTAACAAAAGAACTGGATATACTATCTTACCCCATTCGGTGCCCAAGGAAAATCGCTTTCAGCATTTCATCTGACTGATAGTTCTTTTCTTTTATAAATCTTCAATTTATTGCATTCAAACTCATTTTTAACAACTAATGATTTAAAAGGCCCTTCACCCTTCTTTCTTTCTATCACCTTTCTCTTTTTCTAATAAATCTATTCAGAAAGAGGAACCTGCTTGGTATTTTTTATTTTTTAATATAAAACTTCAAACCATTTTATGACGATTTACACAAATTTGAGTTGAGTGGGTTAATTAGTTATTTTGTAAATAATATTTAAAATTCTCGATTAGTCACGCCACCCTAAAATGCCGTTAGTTACTCCTTTTCGGCCGATGGCGTCAGAATGTAGGAAAAATACGACTCCCATCACCTTCTGATATAGTAAAAGCAAATGTCGTCGATTGTAGAACATTGTTAAAAATGCACAAAAATAACTTTAAGACAATCATTGTTTTATATCACGTTGTAATAGCTTTACATTTAACACACCATATAAAATTTAATATTATAAATATATAAACATAAATGTCCCGCAAGGCGGAAAATGACAGGATTGGTGCAAAGACATTAAACGTGATGAAACTTTTTTATTTTATTATAAAACCATTTGACAGTACATAGTTATATTTTAATCTATATATATATTTCTCTTTCACGGCACCAAAAAAAAAAGCCTCATTACAACTTCCCGAATGGCAACGTTAGAAAATCGACCCATGATTGAAAAATGTCACATGCCGAATCTAGCTGAGGTGGCTCAACATATAGCGCTTTTAAAAACGGAAACAATAACCAGAGTGAGCATTATCAGGTTGTTCAATTCAGCATCAGCGGCAAAAATAAAAATAAACAACTTAAAAAATAAAAATGCTGTTGCCAGCCATAGAATTTTTTGAAAGTTAACTTAGCAACATAAATCAAAATTATGATACCTGAGCGCTTGACGTAACAAATCCTTCAATTCTATAAGCGTTGTATCGCCAAATGCCCAAATTAACAATTGCAATTTCAAATTAATATTGAAATGTACAGGTTTAGAATTTTCTACAGTGAAAAGTTTTCGGAACTTCAGTATTCAAAAAAATATACAAAAGCTAGACGTTAAGAACGTATCCAATGAGCGAGCAAAGCGAGCATTGGATTGCGAAGCAATCCGAAATGAACTGCGAAAGCAGTTCCGGGGGTTGGTGAGCGCCAGCGAGCAGGGGGCGAGTTTTATAATAATGTTTTTCTTTTGATTAATCTTCCCTGAAGAAATCATTCACTATGCTGAATTGAAATGTTTATGAAATGATCTTTTTAAAATAATGCATTTTTCTATTTTATTCTTTGAATTGAATGAACTCTTTAAGGATTTTATTCTTAAAGAGTAATCGAGTACAGGTTATTCCTTTTCATATATATTTTTCTTTTATTTAAGCGGCCTATTTCGTTTCGTTCTGCTTAAACTTCGTTACCTAAAACATACCTTCTTTTATTTTTTACTTTATTGAAATCGAATTTTTAGAGATAAAATAATTCATTTTATTTTTATGCAGTTGGGCGGAGGAAAAATGTAAATAGAATTAAAATAAAGAATGGAAGGGGCTTAAAATCTTTTGCATCACCTCTTATAACAATTAAATAAAAAATTTTAGAAGTAAACAATAAGAAATAAGATATTTTTTAAGAACATTTTTAGACTTTATTTCTATAAAAACTTTTTATTTAAAATCTTATACATTTCAATTTGCACAGTCTGCGATCAAACCAGCATGGAATTTTTAAAACAATTCATACTTTAATGTATGTTATTCACAAAAATAAACTAATATTAATAGAAAAAAGTAATTAGGCTTTTCAAAGGTTATAGAAAAAAAGTACTTTTTTTGCATTCATCATTTTTGTCAAGGGCACCAACAAAAATTTTCTCAGAAGAGGGAGGAGAGTTCACTTGGGAAAAAAAAAGTCCTCAAATTTTGAAATCATGTTTCGAAGTTATTTCTATAATTCTCGAAATTTTAAAAAACAATTTTGTCACTAAAACATCGAACTTCGCAACAAAATTTGCAATTTTAACAATATTTAAATTTTAAAAAAGGAAAACTCAAAAATCATACTTCATTTTAATTATTCAAGAAAATGTAGTACTTTATTTACATCACATTTTGAATATATTACACACACAAACAATTCGCTATTGTGTTTTTTTTTTCTGTAAATTTTGTATGAATTTCATTTTGCGAAATGTATCTTGCAAACATATTTTAATTAATAAGGGCATAAAATTTCAAAATGCAAATTTCGCATCCAGTTCATTACTTTGAATAAATTCAATATTGCCCATAAGAAAAATTATAACAAATAAATAATTATTTATTTTTTTGTAGTTTTTCAGGAAAAAAGATTTTAAAAATAAAAAAGTAACTCTAGATAAATAAATAAGGAATTAAGAATTATTTGCATCTCTAGAAAAAAACTTAAAAATTTAAATCTTAAATATTTTCATTTCCTATCTGGGTTGAAACCATCAGGTGAAAAATCTCGAAATAGTTCTTATTTCTTACAACACTTCAAATTGGCAAAATTATATTTTTGATTAAGAAATATCAATTCTCAAATCAAATATCTTTCTCTCTCGGCATTAAACCAAAAAAATTAACTCGATTGTGGCAAAAAAAAAAAAAAAAAAAAGAAAGAAAAAAGATTAGAATAGATCTCTTTTGTAGACAACATCACTATACCCTATGACAGAGGAGGCCAAGCTCCTTGATAGTCGAGCCATTTTTCAAAAGTTGAAATTTTTCACGAGCTGCAATTAAATAAGTATCCTTAATAACAAATTTATTTAATTTCGTAAACATTTTAAGTACAAAACCACTGAACTTAAACTTTGTTAACGAGATATTATACTGTGTTCAAATTTAAGACTTGAAAATAATTGGAAATTGAGATCAAAAAGAACAAAATTATTATAACGATGGAAATATAATACACTGAAACAATATTTAAAAAAAAGCTGCTTTTTGTTAAATATTTATCTAGTATTGAAAATTAAATAAAAAGTGATTTTAATGTATGCATTACATTATGTTAATTATAAATTTAGACTGAGTTGAATTTAGTTTTCTTTAATTGAGCATAAAATTGAAAGTTTTAATTGAGCATAAAATTGATTTTATAATCTAAAAAACTTCTTCGCTTGGGCAAAACAAACTCTTTGAAATTCTTAAAACTCATTAGAAAATCTGTTGTAAAAAATGATGTTTTTTTTTCTTTTTTTTTCGATTTTTTTAATGATTTTTTTTTTCTAAAATTACTTTGCAGGCCATCGTCAGAAAAAAGGAAGGAAAGACGAAGTATATCCAAAGCTTTAAAGGACATGGACAAGGAAATTGCTTTAACAGACAAAATGAATGCGGCATTTCAAACGGAAAAAATTCAACAAAAGAAATTTGAATTAAAATCTGAAATTTCATTTGAGGACCCTTTAACCCCAATAAACCACCATGAAAGCATGACACAAAACTTGATTTCTGATAGTTCGAGTGATTTATCCATTAATACGACAATGTCTGATACTTCTATTGAAGAATTTTGTGATCAGAAAATTGGCGAACAAAGGCCGTTAGAGGTTTCATCAGATATTACAGAATTTATAAGAAATTGGTATTTTGATTCTCCATCAATTCCTCGAGATGCTCTAAATAAATTGTTAAAAGGGTTGCGTACTTGGCATCCTTCTTTACCTTCTGATGCGAGAACTCTTCTAAAGACTCCAAGGGAAATATTTTTACAGGAAATGGGGTCTGGCAAATTTTATTACTTCACTTTAGAAAAGACAATTAAATCACGCATCGAAATGTTAGATTTAAAAGAAATTGAACAGCTCTCTTTAAATGTCAATGTTGATGGAATTCCTCTGCTTTCAAGCACAATCATGAGCCTGTGGCCATTGCTATGTAGTATCCAGGAGGACCCCAACAAAATGCCTTTTACCGTTGCTTCGTTTTACGGGGAATCTAAATCTCCCATTGACAATTTTTTTTCCGAATTCATAGATGAAGTAGCTTTCTTATCGGAAGAAGGTATAGAATTTCAAGGCAAATTATTGGCTTTGAAAATTAGATGCTTCACGTGTGATGCTCCTGCAAGGGCCTACATTAAATGCATTAAAGGCCATTGCTGATATTATGGGTGTGATAGATGCACCCAACGTGGCGAAAAAAGAAATGCGAAAAAAATGCCAAAAACAACTGCCCCATTGAGGACAGACGACTCTTTTCGCGCAAAACAGCAAGTTGAGCATCACATAAGAACGTCGCCATTGGAATCTCTGAAAATAGACATGGTGAAGCAATTCCCTCAAGAATACATGCATCTCGTTTGCTTAGGCGTGATGAGGAAACTGCTTTTCATTTGGAGTGGAAAGAAACGAGGGCGAATGGGGAGATTATCCCTATCCCAAATAAATGAGCTGAATTTCGGTTTAAAGCACTCAGAGAAGTTTTGGCCATCTGATTTTGTAAGAAAGCCAAGGTCCACAAAAGAGCTGGACCACTGGAAAGCGACCGAATTTAGGCCATTTCTATTATATTTAGGTCCTCTGCTCTTACGAGATGCACTAACTAATAAAATGTACGACTATTTTATGATGTTTTCATGTGCAATAACCTTTTTGGTATCGCATGATTACTGTATCAAATATAATAAAGTTGCTCAAAAGATGCTGAAAAGTTTTGTAAGGGAATCAGAGGAGTTATATGGGGAGAATTTTATTTCCTGTAATGTTCATTCTCTGATTCACTTACCAGGTGACGTTTTAAATTTCGGGGCCTTAGATAAATTTAGCAGCTTTCCTTTTGAAAACCATCTTCAAATGTTAAAAAAAAAAAAAAACTTACAAAATCCAATCAACCCTTGCAACAGGTAGTAAAAAGGCTTTTGGAGAAACCTGAAAGCAAAAATGCAATGAATCATCCAGAAGACCTCCAGTTTCAGTAAGAGAGCACAAGGAAGAAAAAGTTCGGAAGGAAGGACTGCAAGGCGTTTCTTATTGTAAAGTTAGAAATGCAAAATTTTCTATCCAATCAGGGAAAAAAGATTCCTTCCTAATCTTGAGAAATGAAAGTATCATAAAAATGACATCGGTTTTAGAAGCATTTAACAAAGAAATCTATGTTATTCGAAAAAAATATAAGGAGGTGCGACCTTTTAAGAAGTGCTCTTATGCAGGTGGGGCAAAAAATTTCCCCTCTTTTAAAATAGGCAATGAGTCAAAGGAGGATATAATAATTTCCATAAAACATACTAGTATACGCTGTGTGTGTAGTATAAATTTTAATTTAGCTTCATAAATTTTTTTTCATTCCGATTTATAATTTTTATTAATTTTTTTTTAATTCATTCATTTAATATAAAAGGGGAAAATTTATTTATGAGGAGACATGTATGTTTAAAATCTTTATGTTTGGAAATGTAAAATAATTTTCTTTGAATTTTATTAGCTAAGAAAATTAAAAATAAAGAGATGAAAAATGCAATTAATTAGTGATTTTCAGAAATAGAGATGCTGTTTTTTCTTCTTCTACTTTGAAGAGTTTGCTACTAAAATTACTTCAAGCCGACATCAGAAATAAAAGAATATAAGATGAAAGGGTAGCTTAAGTTTTAATAGACATGAACAAGTAAATTACATAACAGAAAATTTAGATGCGACGTTCAAAACCGGTGATTGAATTCAAGAACTGGAGAAATTCTAGTGAAATTCAAGGACCTTTACCATCTGCCTAAAATTGACAAATATGAAAGTTACAGAATATCAGAAAAATCACTTTTAATAGGAAGTGGTAAAATGAGGAAGAAGAATTGGGTGATTTTCATTACCGAAATTAAAGAAGCTCAGTCTTAAAAATATCAGAAGTTTTGGACATTTGATTTTTCTATAAAACTGAGAACTGTAACAGTGCTTGATCACCAGGATGGAATGGAATTTGGACAATTCCTATGATTTCTAGGTAATTTTTTCATACGAAACATTCTTATAAATAACATGTATGATAATTTAATGCTTTTTTTTTTATGCTTTTTTAAAAATGAAATAGACTTTTTGGTGTCAGAACATTGTATAAAGTACAGTAATACTTTTTAAAAGGGGCCTAAAAATTTTGTAAGTGAAGGGTAGTTATAAGAGAGAATTTAATTTCTTAAAATGTTCATTTCTTACTTCATTTAGCATTTAAAATTTTAAAGTTTGAATCACTTTTTAGTTTTAGCAGCTTTCCATTTCCAAATCACCAGAAGGGAAATTGAGAAAATCAAATCATAAATACGTAAATCGTAAAACAGATAGTAAAAAAGCTCTGGCTAGTTGATAGAAGTGACATTTTCAAATGTCAAATTTACGTAAATTTGTAATAAGTTTTTAATTAAAATAATGTATGCATTGTCATTACAAGAAGAATTTTGTAAACAAAATCTGTCATTTTTTAGTGTGTAAAGTTTAGTGTGTAAAGTTAAGAACTTATTTATAATTTTAAAATATTAGAATGAGTCAGGATTGTATTATCTTAATTAAAAAATAACAAATTTAAAAACTATTGGGGGTGGGGGATGAAAGTGAATAGATTTATTGCTTATTTTTATAAGTCAATAAAATCACAATTGTTTGCAGCTATATTTACTCCAAATAATGAGGTCCGTTATTCTAAAACTGTTTCACATTTTTCTTTGTTAAGTGAAATTATTTTATATTAAATGCTCAGGCACTAATCTACTTTTTAAAATTAAGTTTCATTTACTACGTTGTATTTGTTACTTATTTTATTAAGATTTGTTTACTATTATAATTAGTAAGTTCAGCAATGTTAATTTCAGGTGAAACATTTCGGAAAGATTGGAGGGAGAGACGCAGTAGATAACTGCCGCAGGATTTTGACTAACCTTTTTTCAAATGATTTCGAATTGGCAAAAACCCTCAATCGGGTCGGGACATCAATGAAAAGATCGATCCAAGAATATCCACGGATAATACAATTAATTGCGGGTATTATTTTATGTTATAAATTATAAATATGCAGTACATTTTATGTTATAAATTTCAGTTGATAAACTCAGCAAACATTTTCTTTTATCTTAACTATTATCTTAACATTTTTCTATAATTAGAATTAAAAATTGTAATATTTTTAGACTTAAGCACTTAATTTGGGGAATAAAATATCATTGTTTGGAACTTTGTAGTTAAATAAGATCGTTTCCATTAAATAATTTGCAAAGTAAATGTTATATCAATATGTAGAAAGTTTAGTGAAAGGAAAAATTTTTGTGATTTAGTTTTATAATTTCTAAATTACTCGGATGTATATTATCTTTGTGTATGTTTAAATAAAAATTTAACAATTTTAAGAATCATTCTTTAATTTTGATTACATTCAATTAAGTGAAAAATTCTCAGTAAATTGATATTTTTTAAAAAGCTTATTGTTTAAGTTATAGGTCCATTATGAAACCCAAATAATAAGATATGCAGTGAATATAAATTGAAATTGAAATTTTTCCCCAAATGTGAAGCATTTAAACTTTAGCTTCTTTACTATACTTAAAAAGAAAAAAAAATTAAAGCTTGGAAAAATATAATTACTTGTAAATATGTGTGCGTTATTTTTAACTTTTAAACATCTTGTTGTTTATGACAGCGCCATCTCGTCGAGAGGTACTGAAAAAAAAACTCAATTTATTTTTCCCCTTTGTGTTCAAAAATTCATTTTTTTTCTTCCAAATAAAAATACTTTCAAATTAAAAAAAATAATTAAGATGATAAATGTTTGTGAAAGTATAAAAATTTTCCAAATGACTACATTATATTTCAAATCAATTTGTGATATTGAAGATTACCATTTTGGGTTTATTGAGAGTAAATATCTTTTCAAAACATAAGCTTTTTGCAAGGAATATCAGAAACATAATCAGAACTTCATGCTTTTGTCTTACATTTGTCAGTCACAATAAGTGCTGAATAGATTGTTTGCATCAGTATGCAATTGATTAAGTATGCAATTAGTATCAGTGTTGTATTTGCATAACATAACTTTATTATTATTTACATTATATAAATTTAAATGCCCATCTTGTTTCTCTTAAATACAACACAAACCATCTTTTTTTTTATTTATTTATTTTGTAAACTAGAAAATTTATATTTTGCTTAAGCTTGAATATTTAAGCTAAGTTGCTGAGAAGTACTTGGAAAGAATTATTGACAATATTTATAAAAAAAATTATGGTTAAGTTGTTTGACTGAGAACTTTTATTTAATTATTATACACTTACTTGTTCTCATCTTTTGCTGTCCTGTAAAAACTATGAGTAAAAAAGAATGAAAATTCTTCAATAGCATATTTATTAAAAATTCCTTCTTTACTGCTTTATTTAAAATAGCTGGATAATTTTCTAATTCGTAATAGTTTCTTTTAAAATATTTCTGTATAAAAATTTATTTCATTTGTAATCAAGTTTTGAGTGTAAAATAACTAATTATTTTTATAAAAATATGAAATTTATCAACTTTTTCCTTTTTTATGAAATTATGAGGATCTGAAACAACTATCTTGGGAAGCATCATCATGTATTATTGCATGCGATTTTTTGATCTGAGGATCCAGAAAAAGCTCTTCTAAATGTTATAGTTTAGATCGTGATTTTGATCTAGCCACGACTAAAAATACATTCGGATAAATGATGAAATTTCGCACGAGTACTTATTCTTTGATTTAAGATAATAAAATTAGAATTTAAGATAATAGAATTAACAATTTAGATATTAGAACTGGATTAACTTCATAAAATGAGTAATAGAATAGTAACATAATTTTCTGATTGGTTTATCATTAACCATTGTTTTAAATATGACTGGACATTCTGTTTTTCTGTCTGTCATTCTGTCTGTCTGTAAACTAATAAATACTAATAATGTAAAGTTGCCATTAAATCCAACAAAAAATATCAAGCCAAATAAATTTAAAATTATTCTTTCAGTTTTATTAATTTGGTCATTATCGGTGAAGTGATTCGGTCAGTTTCTGAATAGTTTTCGCATTGCTGACTAATACCTTTAATACCTACCTGTGCTTATAGATAATTTCGCGTTCAAGCTACCTCGACCCAAGATTTCTCCCCCTCTTCAGTGGGCGTAATCCTTAATCAATCTTCAAGTGTCAAAATCAGAGGAGGAAAATCGGAGGGGTGAAGTACTAGGATTGAGATTGGAGAGGGGTGCTAGGGAATTATCCTCTATCGCCTCTTACATGCCAAAAATTTTTTTATTTGCAAAATAATTTTTATTTTAAAGTTATTTTCTTAAAATTTCAGAAAGTTATTCTTGATTTAAGTTAAAATTATTTAATTTCAGACAATTTATCAAAAATGAAATAAAATAATTCTATACTTATCAGTTAATGTAAATAATGTTTTTAAAATCATAAATTTCCATGGATTAAAACTTAATGTTAGTTAAATATTTTAGTTTGCGGTTGAGTGATTTAATTAAATTTATGATATGATATTAATGTTCATTAATTAATAATTTAGCCAAATATTTCTATGCTTAAAAATTTCATGGTATTTTTAAAAGCGTTAATGATTTTTTTTTTTCATTATTTCGATTATAACTTTTCATTACTTCGATGTTGTGTCATTTAAACTTATTTTTTATCTCTATCATCTTTATTTATTCATTAATTTACAATTATACTACTGTTTTATTAAAAATATATTTTGTGGATGACATTTTGTGATTATTCGGATTATATTTGATTTTGCATTATTTTTCAATCACGACATTTAGTTGTAGCATAACTATTATACGAATAATTTCGTAATCTCTTCTTAAAGAAGTAAATGTTAAGGAAATCTGTTAATAATCAATGTTAATAATCTGTTAATAAATTTTATAACATATATACATCACAGTATATGTCATGTACCGCGAAAGATTTTATTCATTGAAAATTTTTCTTGTTGAAAAGCAGAAAATTAAACTTTTTTAATCTTTACTTTAAAAATAAAAAACTTAAAGATATTTTCTAAAGGGAAAGAGAAGTAAACATGAATTGCGTGTTTTTCACATTTAATTAATTACGGATTTGCCCGAAATGGATTTGCACATGGTAAAAAATACATAAATTAACAAAGAAATTTTTTGTGAATTTATTTACTATAATATACAATGAACTCAATTATTTTATATAGAATTTAGTTATATAGAATTAGTTAGTATTAAAATATATATTCCAAGAAACATTATAATTCCAAGTAATTAGTTTATTTATATTAAAATTAAAACAATTTCTTTAATCCTATAAATCAACAAAGCAAATATTTTATTCTTTTATTATACTCAAATACAAAAAAATTAAAATCAATATGATCATCATGATTGCGAAGCTAGAAGAATTTCTCGTGATAAATATTATTTAATAAAATAGTATAATCTTGAAAATTAAAGATAATTAAATCATCAATAAATCTAAAAACAAATTTAATATTAAGAGTATAATATTTTTCATAATAATGCAAAAATAAGTTATCGAAGAAAGATGAATAATTAGTGAATATGAATTTATCATTAAATTCCTAAGTTTTAATTTTTCTATAATATTTAAATTACCAGTAATAATATGTTCATGTTGTTTATCAACAAAATCAAAATATTTCTCCTCCTTACAATGATATTCATAATCGGACACATTAATCCTCCCTAAATTTTTGCTTATATCATTATAATTAAATATTTTTCTACCAAGAGATTAATTATATTTGAAGCTTTTAATTATGTCTAAATCTTTTAATGGAAATAAAGTTTTAAAATTTTCAAAAATATTATGAAATTTGATCTGATCGAAAATAGGTTTTTGAAAGTCAAAAACGAAATATAAGTTATCTGAATTTTTTCTTTTTATTTGGAGAAATTTTTATCACCGCGGACCTGTCAATGCTTGTTAATTTTACCGCGGCCCGCTGGAGAAGGGGAAGTTGATTGTTTATATTTTAGATTATTTCGATTTATTAATTTGATTTAATTGTATTTAAACATGCCTTCAAAATAAAATACAGTTACACCAAAAAATAAGTATATAGTGATTTAGCATTTTAACTTACTAGAACGCTAAATCAATGAGAACTCTAAGCTTGTTTCTTTGCAATGAGACGGTTCCATCCAACATATTTCAGAAACCACAGGTTAACATATAAATAACATTTTTAATTTTACAAAAAGTTTTGGAGCTATCGTTATTAAGGATTGTACATTTTTTGTCAGTATTAGGGCAAGTTCTGCATTTTTTTATCACCACACGCTTTATAAGACAGTAAAATTTCGGGTATAACAAGCAATTCAAAAAATCTTTTGCTTTCAGAGTAGCAGGATATCGATCCGAAGGTCCTCTCTGAAGTGAGCTCTTCGTACAACATAAAGAATAATTTAAATACTGAACATATTTTTTACCTTGCGCTAAATTGTTCATAACAGTTTAAATCCATAAAAGGACATGAAAATGTAGAGAAAACATGGAAAAAGTTACAGAACAATGAAAAAAGGGGGGAAAAGAAAAATAATAATAAAAATAACAAGAAACCGTGAAAAAATTAATAAAAATCCAGAAAATAAAAGATATAATCTCTTCATTAGCTAACACGATTATATCCACAAAAAGGATATGCTTTCTATATATGGGTGATTATTTTTAAATGTGACAATTCGGACCAAGAAATTTCTTCAAATTTAAAGTCTTTAAAATAATCTAAATTTTTTTTTTGTATACTTCTTTAGTTACATTTTTAATATCTTACAGACAGCAGTGTAGTTTATTGACATTTTCTCAAGGAAAAAAATAAAATAGAAATTCACCAAATCTTGAATGCCAGGAAAATGACATATTAGCTTAGAAGTTTAAAAAACAGTCATTTTAAGGTAATAGTAAGTAACTCAACTTAAGCCTTTATGTTAGATGGACCATAAATTGCTTAAATTAGTTCTTTTTATCCATTGTAGAGAGAATCAAAAAAAATTTTTGTTGCGAATATGTACAGAGCAAAATTGTGTATAATAATCAATCATTATAATAAATAAATAACTTTAATTACATCCAAGCACATTACAATCATACATAAACTTGGTATTAGGTCAATATTTGCTTTCCCTCCTAATAGTTTTAGCAGTTGAAAAAAAAATTCTGGTAACACTTCAATATCCTGGCATTCATAAGCCAGGAAATTGACAGCCGGTATAATGACAAATTCGCCATTTTATAGCATATAACTTTACTTTAATTTAATATTTTGGCCTAAGACGTTTATATTCTGTAGAAAACAACAGGATTTCTTAAAATAACTCAGATAAATCTATGTAGTTTATGTTATTTATTGAAAATAATAGATATTGAAAAATTTATGGGAAGTTTTGAAGCTAGTTATTATTGGAAACATTGTTTGGGACATGCCAGGAAAATAACATTTTGATGTTCAATTAAATTTTTTAATTATGCAAAAAAGTCATTGCTAGTGCAGAGTCATTTTAAAATGCTAACAGCGATGGTATTTATTAATTTTTTTAAAAAAAAAAGTTCTTTTAGTATAATAGTATTAGATCTTGGAGCAAGGGACAGTAAATTGTCATATTTCTTGAGAATCACCCCTATATATATATATATATTATATATGTATATATATATTATATATGTATATATATATTATATATATATATTATATATGTATATATATATTATATATATATATATTATATATGTATATATATATTATATATATATATATATATATATATATATATATATATATATATATATATAGATAGATAGATAGATAGATATATGTAATACTAAAATTATAATACTTTTGTATTAATAATAGATTAAAACTCGTTCGTTTTCATAAAATGTCTTTGTTATGAATAAACGTAGAGATATTCTATTTTGGGAAGATTTTAAAATTATTATTTTTTTCTTCAATAATAAAATTTATATCACGGTGTAAAGCATTACCTTTAAAGAAAGGCAGTCAAAATAGAAATAAAACGTTTGACAATCTGTTTTTTATAAGATGAACAGAAAAACTAACGCAAAAAATTTTATCCAGTGAGAGTGATTAAGACGAACTGCTCCATCCTACGATTTGCATATGCGGAGGCAGGTCATTGCGATAAAAGCATGCACGAGCAGTTCTTTTTACATATAGTTTAAAACCATTCAATGCACTTGTGGCTGACATTGTTGCAAATGATCTACAATTATTCTACCAAGTACTATTTTCACTAAAATCTCCAAATTACGATGCTAATTCTATTCCACTATTTACAAGCATGCCTAAATATTCGTTAAAAGGATATTCAACTAAAAACTCATAAAGTCGCATTTTTAACATTAAATTCGATTGGTTTCGTTGATAATTTAAAATGCAAATCTTAGGCTTATTCTGAGCTTGGTTCTTTTTTAAATTATACCTAATATGACTTGTATATAATACTATAATATAAAACCGTACCATTACCATACCAAAAATTTTATAAAAATTTACTTTTTTTAAAATGTTTTTTTGGAATAGTTTTTAAATAAGTTTAGTGTAATTTAAGGTTGGATCGGGTTATAAGTATTAATTAATAATATATAGTAATTAATATAATTAGTATATTGATTAATATTTTAAAATGTAAATGATTATTTCTCTAAAATTTTTTTCACTGTTTATCTTATATGGAAAACATATTAAACACTTAAATTGATTTATAGGTGCAGTGCGAAGTAAATTCCAGGACGTCACGCAAGCATCAGTAGAAGATGCTGTTAAAAGGTGGCTTCGATATGCTGAAGATCGAGAAGGTGGGAGAAATAAAAGAACATTTTGGAAATTTGATTAATTTTTGCTGAAATAACCTGTATTATTCTTTTATTATTTATAATACTATGAAAGAAACAAATGTCTGAAATCATTTCTCTGTAAAATCCTTCATATATTCATGAAATAAATTTCCTTCAACTTTGATTTGTTTACTTCTTATTTAATTGATAATTATAAGCACTAACATTAAATAAATATACTTACATTAACCATGCAATTATATTGAAAATAATGTGTATTAACAATTAACATGTGATCACCACTTAAAATTAAAAATTACTTAAGGAGAAACAAAACCTAAAATAAAATTGTTTACAGCAATTTAAATTTTTTAAAACTGATATTAATTATTAAACAAAAACTAAATGATATAACTAAGCTATATACTTTACAATAACACAAAGGAATTTTACTCAATACTTAGAAGATAATTTATAACTCTCATTTTACATTTTTTTAAAATTGTTTTTAAATAAGATTAGGAAAGTCAATATCTCAACTTTTTATAAACATAGTTGATACAAAAAATAACTAAGCACTTTGTTTTTGTTAAAATGTTTCCTATAAGTACCCCAGAAAAGAAATAAATATAACTACTTAAAAAAAAGTAAAGGTTTTAGTTATAATTAAATGTAGCATGATAGCGTAACACTGGAGAGTGTTTTGTTCTATTCTTACTTTCATTGCAGATTTTTTTTACGGGTAAGATTTATAAAATAAATAATAGATAATAATCTACAAGATAAAGGTGTATCAATAGCAATTTTAAATATTTCTAGAGCTTATGAATTTAAAACCTATTTTGTGTTGTGTAAGTGTATATCGTCTTTTAAAAGATGTTCTGAAAAAATGTATGACAATACGGTTCACCGTCTCTTTTAAAAATAATCTGTATTTTATTGCCTCAAATTAATATTTAGGTTAAAGTATTTGTTGAATTCCAAGCATAACAGAGGGGAAATCACACGAGTATTTTATTCTGAAAAATACATTAAATAATTTTGAAGCCAAAAATTCTACTAGAATATGCTACTTTAGGGTACAATGTTGAATTAATTGGCATAAAATAATAAAAGAGCCTAATAATTAAATTACAAGTTAATTAAAAGTACTTGTAGCAAAGGGGACAAATAAAATCCCACATTTTTGACATGCACTGTTATTTACGCTAAATTCTGTGATGATCACATTTAAAGGTAAAATAAATTATTATAAGACTTTTAACATATTTTTATATTATAAACATATATATATAATATAAACATATTTTTTTTAAATCCGAATAATGCATCAAAACAGAAAGGACATGGAATGTAACAGAGGGGACGTCTTACAAATTTGTCAAACAGTTAAAGGGAAATATCCCTGTTAAAAGTAACTCTTCGGTTATTTAAAGTAGGAGTTGGCAGCAGTGCTATAATTGAAACCCGTACTACATCTTTATATCTATATTTAAAAGTTTATACCTTTTTACTAGACCGTGTTTAAAAAAAAAAAAAAACAAGTGCATCATTTCTTCCTTTCTTAATTTCAGTTACTTGGGTAACAAAATTAATTACCAATATTTTTTCCTAGAACTTTTTACCCTTGCAAAACCACCTATTGCAACATCAAAAGAGTCAAAGTGTTTCAAATGGTGACTGGTTTACATTAAATATGCCGGGCCACAAAGTCCTCCAAATTTCCAAAGCAAATCAATTAACTGGGGGGTACTAAACGAGGATTTTCTTGTCTTTTGGATTGGGTTCAAAATTACAAGGCTACGGAGTTGAACATTGATAGCCATAAACTCGAATTTGGGTAAGCTGTTCAACGACGGCTATAAAATGAAAAAGTCAATAGTCGCATGTAGCCATATTTAGTAATTCTATGTAATTATTCGGCAAACAACTCTGATTTTAATAGTAAATTCACATTTTCGTGAATAGCACATACACATTTTATATAGTGTTTTATCTACGCATAAATATAGATAGGTCGTAGTACAGCAAACTTCGATTTTCCAATTTTTATGTTTGGATGCGTCTGCTTTGATACTTGATATGGTTCCATCAAGATGCACATTCGGCTTTCTCTCTGTTTTGTTTCACCAGAAACTTATAAATAGACACAGGATATCCACGCACCTGGAAAGTCATGAATACCGGTAATTTTTAAATGGAATTTACCCCCTCCCCCCCCTGATTCCGAATATCTGAATTCGTAACAAAATCCACACTCACAGTCATATTATATTGAATGATAAAGTGTTTTTATCATATTCTTTAAAAATTATGGTATTCTTTCAAAAAATGAAAGAAAAAACATTTCTAGAGCGAATTATCTTTTAAACTTCTGTGATTTCAGAATTTTCGCTATTTTTATTTATTTTATCAATTTAAAGTTCCAGCTGAAAAGTCATTGGCAATTTTTTTTTTTTTTTTTTTTTGAAAAATTCCGAAATGAGAACTGAAAAATCAGGAGTTTTCTTTCCGATGAACAAGAAAAGTATCTTTTGAATATAATTCTGCAGGCAGGAAAAATAGATGTCTTTGCTTTTGTATTTTTTTTCAGCTATTTTATTGCTTTAACTCTTTCTTTACTGTTTTTTAAATTTAAAATCGATAAATATGAAAATGCAGTGTTTAACAGTTTTTTTTAATATCTATCATTTCAATTAATTTATTTTAGAGTTCTTAAATTTATGTTGTGTTGTTGTCGGAGAAAATAGTAACTTCTTTAAGTCATGAAAAATTCTTGGAATTAGTCATGGAAAGTCATGAAATTGAAAATCTGAAATGTGACAGATGCCCTGTAGATATTTCAAACAAACTAAAAATAAAAGAAACAATCAATAAGAAAAAATTTATTTGAAAGTCGCAAACAAAAGCCAATCGTACACTGTTTATTAATATGAAGAAAAAATTTCCACATTCAACAGTGAAACTAATAGTGCAAAGAGTGTGTACATAGAAAACTATAACACATGGAGAAATCATAGTTAAAACATTCATATCCTTTTGAGATAAGTCCTTAATATCTTTCATAAAATACTTTGAATAAATGATTCCAAGTTAAAATCTTCAATCTATCCTGTAGAAATCTTTAAGAAGTAAATACTTCTGGACTTGTTTGGGAACGCCCAGTTCTTCCACTCCTTCCGGCAACTTACAGTTGTCACTCAATCTGTTTCTGATGATGCATCTTGAAAGGTGTTTCAGAGATCTCGGACGCTTATCAGATGTTTCCACATAATTCACTAAATTGCAGTACCACTGCCATACGTCATTTATTTTCTGATAGTATCTAGGATTAATCCCCTTAAAAAGTCTAAAAATATCGGTCTTGGTCAAAAGAGCATCTGGGATAGAGCTCCAGAGTACACGCACGGCCATTTCGGTCAATTCAGGTTTATCGAGAGATAAAGTGAACTGCAGATAAAGATCCAGAAACTGAATTGCACGGAAGTTGAGAGGGTTCCTAGACATATCATCCCAATTTTCCGCCCACATATCGTAGTCTTCATCCTCATCAAAAAACCTAAAAGGTAAAAAAAAAATGTGTAAATAAATAGACCATTAATTTAGACCTTTAAACCATTAAGTTAGACACTTAGTTCGCGAATATTCGAACAAAATGTATTCAGGACTGAATAGCTATTTAAACATACAATATATGAAGTCATTCACTGTAGTCAGATGAGAAATAGTTATTATTGTTGTTGCATTTTTTTAAAAATATTAAATGTCAGAAATGGAAACATATTACAAATTCATAACATAAAAAAGGTTCAAATTAGGTAGTAGTTTGAGCTGGCTGGAATTTTTCTAGAATTGTAATAAATGTTGAACTACAGAAAACGGTAGTTTACTGCGCTTACTTCATGTAAATTATAATCTCAGCTTTTCTATGAAAAAGGTATTTAGGAAGTTTTTTAATACCTGAGACCGGAAACAGTAAATTCGAATGGATGTGGTATAAATGTTAGCTAAATAAAATGTTTAAAGAGAATAGAGGAAACTACGATAATTATTAACTGTGAACTACAGAATCTGAAATTTATTTAACAGTACTAACATGTATCATTACCGTCGTTTATACTCAAAAGAATGAACAGACGTACGTTTCAACTGAAATTTTTTGAGAAAGAACTGCGATAAAGCATACTTCCTTGCAAGTTAAAAATCAACGTAAGTGATAAAAAATTGGGATTTTTACAAATATGGAATCTTTGTACGGTAAGCTACATATTGCAAAAATAAATAAATAAATAAATAAAAATTAAATTTTTTATTTTATTAGCTTTTTGAAACACTAGTTTAGTGTTCATAGCACTTGAAATAGAAGGGAAATAGTTACTAAGCCGCTTTTCTCGGAATCAATCGGGAGTTAATCTTAAGATGTTTTTTCAATTAGGTGTTACACAGTGAGATTGACGTATTTTAGGGTCGAATCCTGCCGAAATTTTTGAAGACCAGAAACTCGCCAATTCTCTCATACTTATATATAAGAAGTATTTCATTGAAACTATGCACTGGGTAATTTTCATGTTATTTCTAAAATTAACTTTGTATGGACTTTGTGTTCTGACAGCACTTAAACAAAATTGATTTAATATGGATGGAAGAAATATGAAGGAAGTTAAGAATGCTTTTTTTTCTGGGGTGGCAACACATACATATTTTTGAGAGAATTAAACTTTTATCAATCTGATTTTTTGAAACATATGTTAATTGTCAATAACGTAAAACAAAAATTAAAATAAATACCAAAAAATTCTTCATCTAAAAAGTATATAATGTAAGACTCCTTAAACAATTATTTTCAATTGTCATTTTAAATCTTTTCAGGGGAAATTTTTTTTATATATATATATACAGGAAGAAAAATTCAATGCAATGGATAGGTGATATTCGTAGAATCTTTTTATAGAATTTGAAAACAAATTATTTTAACAATGCCATAATTTTTAATAAATTTACGGGTTGAAAAAATCATACATCGTATATAATATATATAAGATATACAGTCAAACCTCGATATATCGAACTTGAAGGGAGAGGAGAAAAAATTCGAGATACCGAAAGTTAGAATTATCGAAAATCGCATGTTACCGATGGTAGAATAAAGAAAAATGCTCTTTACATACCTTATTTACTATTCCATATTTATTCAAAAAACATTTAAAGAGATTCATTTGTTGTTTGCTTTAGAGATGCGTAAGAAAGTTTGTCTATAACACTTTCAAAGTGGATTATAGCTTTAAATGTCTCCTCTGACATATTCGGCTGCCTCTCAATAAATCTCCTTACAGTGTCCACTGCAGAAAGTGCTTGTTTGAGAATTGGTTATGATTATGAGAATCGCTTTTCTATTCTTAAAAAAAAAAAAATTTTCGGAATAATTTTTTATTTTCAGAAAAAAATTCTACACTATTTCTGAAAAAAAAAACTCAAATTATTGAGGGATTAGAAAAAAAAATTCGAGAAATCAAGTGTTTTTTAACATTGAGTGTATAGGAAATGTGAAGGGAATTCTTTTTTCTTCGAGATATCGAAAAATTCGTGAAATCGAGGTTCGAGTTAGCGAGGTTCGACTGTATATACAAATGTATATTATTATAATTTATATAAAATATATAGAGTGAAACCTCCTGTTGTGGACACTCCTGCAAAACGGACGCCTCTCAATACGGACATATTTTTAATTCCCCGGGAATCTTCTATGAATAAACCATTATGTATATTCTCCGCAAAGCGGATACTCCCGTAACCGGACGCGGACAGTCATTTTGGCCCTCAACGCTATTTTCCATCTCTTCAATCCGGACACTACTTTTTCCAAATTTGAAAGAAAAAAAACTATTTCTGTTTTAAATTGCACGGGGAAAAAATTAAACTTTTCGCCATTTTTAAAGCATGTAAATTTTTTGCCTTATCCGTAACTAAAAATATTGTTAAGCTATTTCACTGCTGAAGAATCAATCTTTCTCCTGTCACCTTGCTGTATCTTTGTAAAGAAAGGAGAGAAAATGATACTGCTCTTCAAAATAATTCTGACAGCTGCATCTTTTGATCTTTTCATCTGGACCACACAGGTTATGAGACCCCTCAAGTTGAAATGACATCGTAAATGCTTTCAATGCTTTTCCCCCATTAAAAATTCCTTTAATTTTCTTCACAATTTGAAGACAGCTGGAGTAAAAAAAGAACAGAAAGATAATCTTTGATGTGTTTATATAAATGAAAGGCTTATTCAGACACTTGATAGCTGATCAACTGTGAATAATCAACTCCATAGGTTCTCATAACTTAACTGTGAATCATGGGAGGTTTACTTTCAAGAAGGTATTAACCATGTTCTCTGTCAATGTAAAGGGAATTAAACTTAATAACTGAAACCGAATGAGAACTGAAAGCTCCTATTCGGTATCATACATCTGACTTGACTATCTATGCTAATCGGTAAATTATATCATTTATCTGTAGCTACATCTAGAATTATGTATTTATATCAAACTTCTTTATATATTCTTTTTTTATTTTTCCTAAAGTTTAAATAAATGTCCTTGTAGATAGTTATTGTAAATTATTTAATTATTTCTACATCTTTGAAAATATTCTGAAAGCAACTAACAGTGTTGTACTTCGTTATTAGGGTACACTTCCCGTAAGCGGACGACTCTCATAAACGAAAAATTTTTTCAGTCCCTTGAAAGTCCGCTTAACGGAGGTTTCACTATACATATATATATTCGGACAAAGTAATTGCATCACAAAATAGAAATTGACTAATCTCTTTTTAAATTTTGGCTTCATTTCTCTTTTTGTAAGTGTAAGTTTTTCGCACACTAATTATAAAATACTTACCAGTATATCCCCTAGTGTACGCAGTTATTATTATTATTTTTTTGTGCCTTTTCACAATATCAAGCAAAGGAACTGCTATTTTAAAGTTGTTTAAGCAAGAAAACAACTGTTTGAAATCTCGCGCCTGATCTCTATACAATCATTCTACATTAAAAATTTGTCTCTCTAAAGCAATCGCTTCTGTTGGAATGGGATAATAATTCTGCATCTCTGCAAAATTTGGCTACTTTATAACAAATTAAAATTTAATAATTATCAGAAGCATGGTCTTATTAAAATTTGCTATAAAGATAATTTATTTATCTTTTAGAAAATTATATAAAGAATTGTTTGTCCAGTTTTTTATTTTTGTACCCCTAATGTTATTTGAGTAAAATATAAAACAATGACTATGCTATTTCATTTAGAAAAAATTACACGGTTTAAAAAAGCAATGAAAATTAGTCAATTGAAAATCTACACTCACAGCGGCAATTTGGGTTTGATATGTAGAATATGTGTTTTTTATGTTAGTTAAATTTTTAATTATCTTTCTAATGTCAAATATGTGGAAAATATTTTCTGAACCTTAAAACATTCATTTTACACAATATTTAAAATTTCTGACATAAAATATAAAATCCCGATATAAAATATAAAGTAAAACTGCTCCTTTCAAAAAAAAAAAAGTCTATGTAAAGCTCAACTATCTATTTATTCAGTGAAATAAAACTCAAGTACTGCATGTCAATAACTTGAAGTCAAAAATCATTTACATTCGCGAGCATTGTTTCGATACATAATTTAAGAAAAGCATTTTAGATTAGATAGAAATCTTTAATAATGCTTCAATTTTGTGCAGGATCCATTAATTTACTTTTTGGATTTTTTAAGTCAATGTGAATATTTTTTTTTTAAAAAATGGCCGTTCAATAATTTTCTCGGAAAGTAAAAATATTAATTTGAATTTAAGCAATATTTTAGGCATAAACAGAACTGGTAAAACAAATCTACGGGGGAAAAAATTTTAGAAAAAAATACAATAAAAAGAGAAAAAAAAATTAAAATTGCCAATTTCGTTTGATAAAATTCAAACTTATTATTTTAAATTAAAAGAAATGGACAATCAAAAGATAAAGAACATTAAAAATGAATCTCCTGAAAAGTTGAAAAAAACAATGGTTCTCTAATGCCTCAATGACCCCAAACAATAAATGTGAACACATGCTATAGCTATAGAAGAATAAACAACGCGTAAAATTGTTAACAAAAGATACAGAAAAAGGGTAAAAAATAAGCGCAAAAAAGTCTTAAACTGATGAATTTTACTTGCTAAAAAATATATATATATTTCTCTGAATTAAAACAAATGGGTGAAGGAACGATATAACATAAGAAAGACATATACGACACATCTTTGGAGATAATGCAAGATAATAAGACGAGAATAAAAAATAAAAAAATAAAAACAAATATTGACAAAGAAATTCAGAAAATTAGAAGTTTTGTTTGATGAAATACAAAAAATATTATTTCAATCTGAAAGAAATTAGTTACAAAAGATGAAGAAGCCCATAATTAAAATTTACGATACATTTATGTATAAATAGAAAATATATAATTGTAAAAATATTTAAAACTTTAATAATACAAAAAATATAACGAAAAAGAAGAAGCATAAAAAGGAACCTTGGCCAAACATTTATTAAGTACAAAAAATTGAGAGAAAAAATATTAATTTTGTTTAATAAAATACAAAAGTTTTAAAAAACTATATCTACTATGCACCTATAAAGAGAATATGGAAAAAGAAAAAAAAATGACTCGAGAATAAGTGAAATTAAAGCAAAAAATGAAAAATAAATATGAAAATAATAAATTTTATCTCATAAAGTATAATAAAACTTTGATAAAAAAAAAAAAAATGGATATGTCAATGACAAGGAAGCAAGTGTTTGATGACAAATATTGAGAATAGCTTGTTCCAGAATATATTAAGGAATCAGAGATATTCTAAAAACAATGATAATAAATTAAGATCAATAAGCAAATGCTCTACACCCTAATGTTATGGTGGGGGGCGTTTCCAAATATAAATATACAGAATTCAGTGCAATTTTCATTAATTATAGCTTTAAAAAGATTTGAAAGTTGCATTAACTCTACATTTATTTTAAAATTATTGTATTCAATCTAGTACTACTCTTAAAAGAATATTTTTTAGTATTCAGCGTTATGAATTTTAAAATCATAAAACTAAATTTAGATAATGACACTAATTATTTTAATAAAGGGTAAAGCATAAACAAGATAAAAAAAAGTTTAAGCTGAAAAGTAACCGAAATAAAAACTTACGCGTCAAAGTAGGACCGACGATACAGTGGTTCTATTACTGTTGTTCCGTTAGAGGCTCCTGCTTCTGTTATTCTGATGAATGCTATGGGATTCCTTTTGAGACTACCGTGAGAAAAGTCGACTTCCGCAAATGGAAATTTTTTCTTGAACATAGTCCAGAGATCCAATTTTAGTTCCTTAATCACTTTTAGGACAATGTCAATAGTCTCCACATTATTATATACAGCATTAAAATACATATGATGCAATATGCCATTAAAAGTAGTATCTCTAATGTTATTCGCTTTATCTCTATATGAAAGAAGAAAGTGTTTTTCGTCAACGGTAAAATATTCATTTGTATATAAAGAAATTAAGCCGTCTAGGACGTCTAAGGAAAAATATTCATTTTGATTAGTAATGAAATCAGTCATTGCTAGAACTCTGAAAAGTGTAATATTAAGGACCAGTATAGTGAGACTTCTAATTAGTAATAGATTCAAAGTTATTAAACTAGTTGATCCTTTTATGCCTGCTAGTATGTATGCGTGTTGTACATTTTGAATTGGCCAATAGGATTGAACGTCATACGTACGCATGTATGCCGTCACCTTTTCCAAAGACTAGGAGACTCCTCCCCCATTACGCTTGACTTACAACCCACGTGGTTTTTACATTTTCTTCCCCCCTCCTCCAAAAAAGTCCTAATTTTTCAACATAAAAAAAAAAAAAAAAAAAAAACATTAATTAAAAAAGAAAGAGTTTATTTTCTTCCAATATACTTCATAGTTAATACTATGTAATAATGGTATAAAATAATGGTTTGCGGCTTCTATTTTTCATAAATAGCATACCATAAGATGATTTTGAATACAACTTGCTTTTACTCTAAAATAAATTGATTTGCTGATAATTGTTGAATGGCTGAAATTGCACAAAATGTGTGAATACAGTTTTCAAACAAGAAAAATATGATTGATATTTTTATTGTATCTTTTGAAAAGAAACACAAACTATGAATTACGACCACCTTTGACTAAAGATTAGAATTTAGGGAATCATGTCACCTTTATTCAAAGTGTTCTGCATTTATTTTGTAGTAAAAAAAAGTAATAGTTCGAAATGCATTAAAATAAATAATGGTTTTAATTATACTTTGTAAAATTTTCTAACTTAAAAGACTACATTTTAGTTGCTATAAACAAATCAGTAAGGGCCTTCAATTTAAAACAAAAATAACATGGAGTTTATGAAATAAAAACTGGATTTTATACATCGGTCATTAAAATAGAAGTTTCACTGTTATGGGACATCCCAGAAAGCATGTAATCTTACGGCAACCTTGTGTCTGAATTTTCTTTTTATTGTCACGAAAATTTTTGTACTAAAAACCTTTTTCCAATAAAGCAAAAATATTGCAGCTTTAAAAATTTTATCCTGAAAGGATTAAAAATTATTTTTTAAAGCTTTTTTAAAAAGTATTGTTGTTTAGGTCCATCATGACGTTTTAGCTGACGTTACACTAGCGATGGGATCAAATTTCATTGCCCATTAAAATTTCATGACAAGGTGGATTTTAGCTGAGCATGCAAGACGTTGCGAAATTAAACCTTATAATTACCTAGATTTAAGATTAATAAGATTTTTTCCCCATAAGACAACCTCTTTTTAAGGTTTTTATACAGAAGGATGTTTTCCAAGGTTTTGGATTTGGGTAATGTGCGTAGAATAGAGCAGATGGTCACAAATCTCGTTTTATCGTTAGAAGGTTTACACGTAAACCGCATCTCAAACCTTTTTAAGTTTACATTAAAAGGTTTTTCCGAGTGAAAATATACCTTATTTTGCTATTTGGGATCCTACTAAAGAGCGCAGACTGTATCTATTTTAAGGTAATTAGATTGTAATCACTAAGAAAATTCAATTTGGAGTTAAATAAAAGAAGTTTCATGGTATAAAAATATCCTACCACTAACACTTTTTTTTTTTCTTCTATTGACGACTGCTTAGCGAAGGGTTCAATATTAATTAACATTGTTGAACTCGCTGTGCAGAATATTTTATACATCGGTCACTAAAATAGAAATTTCACTGTTATAGGAAATCTTACTAAAGAGCGCAGACTGTATCTATTTTAAGCTAAGTAGATTGTAAGAGAATTCAATTTCGAGTTAAATAAAAGCAGTTTCTGATTTAACACATTGCTGACCGGCAACTTTTCTGAAAATTACCCATCATCAGTAAAATTGGTTGGGAGAACATTATCATAATGCCACCCTGGAGGTGATAAGGACCACTTTTCTATGGATCCGGTCGTCGTTAGCTCGGGAAGACGAAAGCAAAGTTCGGCTTAGCTTTTCCGGAGACCAATTTTCCTAGCAAAACAGTTTTTTTTTAAACCTCAATCGAATAGCCAAGGTCAGGCCCATCCATTAACCCAATATGATTAATTAGACAGGTAAAAGGAATAACGTTGTAACAAACTTAATTCTACCAATATTCCAATATCCAGTCAATACGACTAACCAAGTAAATTAGCGCAATATCTCAACCAGTTAATATTAACCAACCAGTAAATATTAACCCACTAAAATAAACCTCAAGCAATATCACCATCAAAATTCCCAACCCTAAAAAATGACAAAACCCGAAACTAAGTCGAAACGAATTGAGATAACAGGGACTAAAGATAATTTTTCCATTTTTTAATGAACACTTCGGAATACTCCACGAATGAGTTGGAAGGATTAACCAACGAGGACCTTCCTGGAGGAGGTGGGCCAGTTTTCAAAAGGGAGTGAAGAGGGTGCGTTGGATAATGTGTAGTACACCGGAGGAAGGTTAGTTGCCCTCCAAAGTGCTACCAGCCTTTCAACACACTCCTCAGAACAACTTAGTTTCTTTCTTTTATATACTTTTTAGTTTTTACGTGTCGTAATCACCAAATCTCTGCGTGACAAGAGTTGGATGAACATTATCATAATGCCACCCTGGAGGTGATAAAGACCACTTTTCTATGGATCCGGTCGTCGCTACCTCGGGACGACGAAAGCAAAGCTCGGCTTAGCTTTTCCGGAGACCAAGCTTCCTAGCAAAACAGTTTTTTTTCTCTTTCTCCTCAATCGAATAGCCAAGGTCAACAAAATTTAGTTTAATTCTAATTCATGAAAATATTAATACACTATCTTTGCTGCTATAAGGAGCTCCTTATTAAAACCGCACTAATTACGATAACACATGCAGTTACACAAATGAAGCATAATTCATTTCAACAAAATAAATTTAGCGTAATCTGTGTCATTATTGATACGGCGATTTTGAAACTAATTCTCTCCTTAAAAAAAATTAGTTGATTTTTAAATTTTCGACATTCCTTAGTACATATTCTTTTTTATTTCAATTAATGCATATCGATCCGCGATGGCTCAGGGGATAGAGCGTTCGCCTTCCAATGAGGCGAACCGGGTTCGAATCCCAGTCGATACGAATTCCGCATCCGGCTTGCACTGACCACAGTGCTGACGTGAAATATCCTCAGTGGTAGACGGATCATGGGTTAGAGTCCCCTTGCCGTCAGGCTAACCGTGGGAGGTTCTCGTGGTCTTCCTCTCCATGTAACGCAAATGCGGGTTAGCTCCATCAAAAAGTCCTCCACGAAGGCAAATTTCTCCCAATACTCGATCCAGGAGTTCCCTTGTCTTCTGGATTGGGTTCAAAATTTCAAGGCTACGGAGTTGAACATTAGTAGCCGTAAACCCATTAAGTTGGGTCGGCTGTTCAACGACGGTTATAAAATAAAATAAAATTAATGCATATCACCAAAATTTATTTGGCTTCCATAATATAACGACTTTTTGGAGTCTTCTTAAACATATAAAAACCTTCGTTTTGTTAATTTTACTTTTTGCTGTTTACTTTTTCAGATGTCTCATCTCCTTCGCCTTCCAATGAGGCAAACCGGGTTCGAATCCCAGTCGATACGAATTCCGCATCCGACTTGCACCGACCACAATGCTGGCGTGAAATATCTTGAGTGGTAAATGGATCATAGGTTAGAGTCCCCTTGCCGTCAGTCTAACCGTGGGAGGTTCTCGTGATCTTCCTCCCCATGCAACGCAAATGCGGGTTAGCTCCATCAAAAAGTCCTGCACGAAGGCAAATTTCTCCCAACGCTCGATCCAAGAGTCCCCTTGTCTTCTTGATTGGGTTCAAAATTACAAGGCTGCAGAGTTGAACATTAATAGTCGTATACCCATAAAATTGGGTCGGCTGTTCAACGACGGTTATAAAATAAAATATATTTTAATATGATTTTTTTTTTTCAATTGTACCTAAAACTAAAATTAATTTTGCAATATTGGCGTCATTAACAATATGATAATTTTTTCGGTTCTCTCATGCGCTCATTTTCTCCATTAACTTATTTTTTAATACATAACTTCTTTTTGTTACTATTACCAAAATTAATTTAATTTAATTCTCGAAATAATTAGTAACGAAACTAATATCTTTATGCTTGGCAAATGAACAAATATTGATACATATTTTTATGGTTGTAAAAAATTGCCAACTATAACTAAACTATTTATTATCCATATTATTTAATCCAGTGATGCTTCCTAGAAACTGGTATAGAAATAAAACTAGTATTATACTATTCTAAGGGCTGTGGTAAAGAGAACTTTTTATACACTAATATAAGTTTCAAATATAGATACAGTAGTAAATGGTTTTTTACCCCCTTAATATCACCTTACTACACATATATACATAACCATTATTTTTTTTATATTTGTTTTATAATCCGTGGCAGTTTCATACTATTAGATTTACCATAATACAAGTTAGAAGTTCAATACACTAAAAGTAAGATCGTTGAACATCCGACCCAATTTTGGGTTTACGAGTATTAATGTTCAACTCCGTAGCTTTGTAATTTTGAATCCAATCCAAGACAAGGGAAATCCTAGATGGATATATATATATATATATATATATATATATATTATACAGTGAAACCTCCTGTTGTGGACACTCCTGCAAAACAGGCGCGCCTCCTAATACGGACATATTTTTAATTCCCCGGGAATCTTCTATGAGTAAACCATTATATACATTCTCCGCAAAGCGGACACACCCGTAACCGGACGCGGACAGTCATTTTGACCCTGAAATGTTGTTTTCTATCTCTTCAAACCGGACACTACTTTTTCTAAATTTGAAAGAAAAAAAAAAAACTACTATTTCTGCTTTAAATTGCAAGGGGGAAAATGCAACTTTTCACCATTTTTAAAGCTTGTAAATTTTTTACCTTATCCATAACTAAAAATATTGTTAAGCTATTTCACTGCTGAAGAATCAATCTTTCTCCTGTCACCTTGCCCTATCTTTGTAAAGAAAGGAGAGAAAACGATACTGCTCTTGTGAAATAATTTGGATAGCGGCATCTTTTGATCTTTTCATCTCGACCATACAGGTTATAAGACCCCACAAGTTGAAATGACATCTTAAATGCTCCCAACACTTCTTCCCCATTGAAAATTTCCTTAATTTTCTTATCAATTTGAAGACTGTATTTAATGCAGCTGGGGTAAAAAAAAAAAAAAAACAGAAGTATAATCTTTGAGGTTCATGTAAATGAAACATTTATTCAGACACTTAATAGCTGATCAATTGTGAATAATCAACTCCATAGGTCCTCATGACTTACAGGTAGGCATTGCTTTTTTTTTTTCTGTGAATCGTGGGTGGTTTACTTTCAAGAAGATATTAACCATGTTCCCTAATCAAATGATAGGTAGGTGTAGGGGGAATAAACCTAATATAATTGAAACTGACTGAGGAGTGAAAACTCCTATTCGGTATCATATGTCTAACTTGAGTATCTATGCTGATAGGAAAATTATATTCATTTATCTCTATCTACATCTAAAATTATATATTCATATCAAACTTTTTTATATTTTCTTTTTTTTTAAATTTTCTTACATTTTAAATAAATATCCTTGTAGATAGTTATTGTAAATTAGTTAATTATTTCTACATCTTTGAAAATATTCTAAAAACAATTTACGGTGTTAAACTTCGTTATTAGGGTTACCTTCCCTTAAACGGACAACTCTCATAAACGGACAATTTTTCCGGTCCCAAGAATGTCCGCTTAACGGAGGTTTCACTGTATATATATATAGCATAATAAATAAATACAAAAAAACACGAAGAAAAAAAAGAAAAATAATAAGTATCATTTATTGCGCATAAGCTGTAAGTAAATAGAACTCATAAAATTAGTTCAAAATGAAGATAAAACAAAGGGAAATTACAGACAAATGAAAAAGGGGAAAAAAGAAAATTATATATATATAACTGCCAAAACTTCCGGTTAAGCCGGAAGTGTTTTATTCTCATATTTAAAATTTCAGCAAAACTTATGTTATTCCAATAAACCTTTCAAGTTATTATAATAATTGTAAATAGGTTTGACCACTACTGCATATAAATAATTACTATAAATGTATAAAAACATAATAGTTATTTCGATAGAAAAATGTCAACCTGGTCAAAATATAAATGTATTTTTTAGTAAGATTGTCGGTAATTGTTTTTTTACCACTTTAAAAATCCATTCTTGGAAAGTTGTCTGGAATTTATAATCAGGGGGGGGGGGTGTTCATTGACTTATGTGCGTTCCCCCACAGGAATAATAAATGTTACGCTAGACTTAAGAAATACTTTTTGAAGTTTATAATATGAGACAAGAACTCTGTGAAGAGATATTTAGGAATTTGTAATCATTCATTTTATATTAATTTATTTTAATTTAAATTCTTTTAATATGAATTAATAAAGAATTAATAGTTGCGATGAAAACGCAGAATTAGAGAAGGTACTAAATTGAAATAATGTATAATAACTGACTAAGTAATAACATTGAAATGAGATTTATCTTAATAATACATAGAATTAACAATGATATTCTAAGTTAAGTTAATGGTAATTTTTACGTATAAAGTAAATATAATACCTATATTTGATATGAATATATAAATATCTTGTAAAATATAAAAATATTTTTATTGAAATTCATACAGTGAGATGCACGATCTTTTTGAATGCGTGCCCAGGTATTTAGATATGTTGACCGCAATTATGATAATTTTTAAGTAAACATAGGTGTTTTAGACATAGTTCTTTTCATCAATTAATTTAGTGATATATTTGTATTAAATTAAATTCATTTTTTTCTATTTTAAGTCTATTAATTCTTTTTTTTCTTCTTCTTTTAATCAGTTAACATAGTAGTATAATTGCATAAAATTAAATTATTTTAAACATTAAAACTAAAAATTGAAGATAATCAAAGTGATATATTCTTAAAAAAAAAAAAGAATTTTTTTTTTGTTAAATAAATAAATATATATAAATAAATAAACATAAAAATGGAAAAAAGGGATAAATTTTTTTTATCACATCGCGTACCACAAGAGTATATTTTAAAATGTATATTCTATAATGTTCTTGAATGAAAATATAAAATTGACATGTCTACAAGTTAAGTATTTTAATTAAAGAAATCGTATGGGGTCTAAATCTTTAATGAGTTAAGTTCAATATATTTTCAACCTTAGGACATTGATATTTAGTGAATTATAAGAGATTTTATGAAAGTTAAATCTTAGAGTAGTCTTTTTTTACTTATTTAAACTACCAAAAATTAGAAACAAAGCTTAAAATAATAAATAGTTTAAAACTCACTGCCGAATTTTGCTTTTTGTAATAATATTGTTTTATTAAAAAAATCAAGTCGTAAAAAGAAAAAAAATATTGAAATATATAATAGCAACTGCATAAAAAAAAAAAAAAAAAAAAAAAAAAGAAAAATTACATGGATGGACGATGAAATCGGCAGAAATGAAGCATGTCAAAAGTAATGATTAAAATACCTGATTCAAAAATCGCAAGTCACTTTCATACTGGTTTAAAATTATCAGGATTTTTGAAACCCAGTGGAAAAGCCTACAAACAACTGTTAAATGAACAATAAAAATATCTCTTAGATTTAGGAGGAAATTATCACATTTAAATGCATGATTCGAGTGTCTTACTAATTCACATTGAAATATCGGTATTTTCAAATCCATGGGAAATGCGTTATGGAAAAAAAAAGAAAAAAAACAAATAACAATCGAAAAATATCACGGATTTACGATTAAAATTTACACAGGTGATTACGATTTGCATGATTTGAAGAACTTGAGTCGTTATAATATCGTAATAAAAATATTGGGATTTTAATAAGTACGTGGAAATCCGACAATAACCTCCGAAAAAGCGATCGAAAAGTCACTTGGATTAACTGAGAAATAGATTCAAATAAACCGCTTATTAAAAAAATATATATATATTACTAAAAATTGAAATTCACTCATCATAATTCTGCCAAATTATAACTGTCGGAGTTTTAAAACTTTGAAAAATCGTAGTGATAACCACCGAAAAAAGCGATCAGAAAACTACATTGATTTAAATTTGGCGCGTCTAAAAACCTGAATGCGCGACTCAAAATTTCTGATTTTTCCCCTCAAAAACAAATTAAAATAGTTTTTTTTTTATTGTGCGTGGGGCTATGGCGGGCCGTAGGTTGTACAGCCCTTGAAGTTTAGTATTTCTGGATCAAGCGCAGTAATGACACTCGAATTAATGAGTTGGACAGATGATGAGACACTGGGACAAATATAACCAGGTACTTTTCTTTCCCCCAAGTAGTACAGTTAAGTAGTCAATCATGTCAACATCGACAACACCCCCATTTCACACTCTTTTTACACTGTTTGGGAGGTCTGACCATGGCGGTGTCATGCCTTACTTCAGAAAAGGACGGGGATGTCCTATATCGCCCAATAGATAACTCATTGTACTACTCAAGACAGTCCCCTCCCTAAGAACACATCTGTTATTAATGATGTTCAGGCGCAGAGAGGGAGGAAGAAATCCGAGAGAGCTTAGGGGTTACACAATGAGATTGGTATTGGCGTACTTTAGTACCTTCGAATCCTGCTACAATTCTTGAAGACTAGAAACTCGCCAATTCTCTCATCTCTCAAAGGAAGTTGCATACTAGTATATTAGAAGTATTTTAAATGAAGCTATGCACTATGTATTTTTCATGTTATTACTGAAATTAACTTTTTATGGACTTCGTTTTAAAGGAATGTATATCAGTAATTCAGTATTTTTTTGTGTTCTGAAAGTATTAATACAAAAAAGTCACTAAAATTGAATTGAAATAGAAAAAATGTGAAAGAAGTTAAGAATGTTTTTTTTTTCTTTTCTGAGGTGGTAGCATATACACACATATTTATTTGCGAGAATTAAATTTTTATCAATCTGAACTTTTGAAACATTCGTTAACTGCAAATAAAATAGTAACGAAAAATTAAAATAAATACCAAAAAATTGCTTATGTATATATAAATATAAAAAATTCCTTATATATATATATATATATATATATATATATATATATATATATATATATATATATATATATATATATATATATAAGAATGAATCTAATTTAGTGAAAGTAGAAAAACACATCCACAGCAAATTTTAAATTCATATATATTTTTATAAGTTATACTGTCTAGTTTCTGTACGTTTCTTGCGATCAATGGTAACTAACGTAATGCTTAATGATTTAGTTCTCGATTTAATGAATGCGACTTAAAATTAGTTTTCTCGTTCACGACCCGTAAATATTTTCAAATGAAAGTACATAACCATGTAGTTACGTTTATTAGGTAACGTCAAAATTAGACAGACGTCTGAGAAATAAATTTGGTAATTATAAGAATTCATTTCCGGATAAGTATCTAACGAGGAGAAATTTCTGCATTAATAAATGAAAAAAAAAATAAATAAATAAAATATTTGCATACTGAACATTAAAAAAAAGTTTTCTTAAGAAGGCTATTTATGAATTTTCTTTTTAAATTATTTTCACGTGTATTTTTGAAAGAAAAATAAATAAATACTGATATCATGAAATATTTTTTTTAAAATTTACTTTCCGCAGGAATGGATTATTAGTAAAGTTAAAAAAAAAAAAAAAAAGGAGACTGTTTATTTTCCTGCGGAAATTTAAAATATAATTTTTAAATTACTTATTTATTAGTAAATTAGTTCAAAGTACTTGGTACATATTTTCCTTACTGAATAATTGATAATTATTGATTGATAGTGTTAAAATTAATTGATAGTATATTTAAAACAGTCAAATAGTAATAAACTCTAAAACCTATGTAGAAATAATAAATACATATTCATAAAAAATTGATCAAAAATAAATTAAAGGTAAAATGAAATATCGATTAGATAACATAAATGCATCAACTTAATGAAAATAATGGAGAAATAAATATCGAAATTATAAAGTCAAAAAATAAGTATAAATCAAACCATAAAACTTAATCATGTCTATCTAATTATGTAGTTACGTTTAGTTTACGTTTACTTACTTATTTATTAGTAAATTAGTTCAAAGTACTTGGTACATATTTTCCTTACTGAATAATTGATAATTATTGATTGATAGTGTTAAAATTAATTGATAGTATATTTAAAACAGTCAAATAGTAATAAACTCTAAAACCTATGTAGAAATAATAAATACATATTCATAAAAAATTGATCAAAAATAAATTAAAGGTAAAATGAAATATCGATTAGATAACATAAATGCATCAACTTAATGAAAATAATGGAGAAATAAATATCGAAATTATAAAGTCAAAAAATAAGTATAAATCAAACCATAAAACTTAATCATGTCTATCTAATAAATAAGGAAAGAGAATACTAACACACTGAAAATGAAAATATATAAAATAAGTAAATAGACTAAACGAGAAAACCTAAGTTTAAATTAACATCATCTAACAAAGAATGAAAAAAGTAAAAACATAAACATGTAGGAAACATTCAAAGAAATACACTCGCTAATGAAAATAACCACATGGCAAGAATATAACAGTAACACAATATAAATTAAAGATAACCGCGTGGCAAACACAAATCATCAATTTAAGATAAAATTGAAATTAACCATGTGCTAAAAATATATCATTTACACGATTTAAAGTAATACCATGTAATAAATGTAAGACTATTAATTAACACATTAAATGAAATTAAAAATAAACACGTGGTAGGTATATAACAGTAACACAATATAAATTAAAAATAACAACGTGGGAAAATATAAACCTATAAATAACCACCCTAGAAAACATTAAAAATTGCAAGGCCTGATTAATATGTGTCGAAGGTTTATGGTATGGCAATTATAAGATGAGCTCTCTTTCCAAGTCTTTCTTCGTACGTCTCCATTTAATTTCTTTTAAAAATAGTTTAATGGCATAAACCTTAATAACTATAGAACTCCGAGATCTAGAATCAGTCTAAAATTGAGACGAAATAAAATAGCTCTGTTTGAAACATTCATTTTAGAACAAATTGATGAATTTTCACTTACTTCCAAAATTGAAATTGATTTCTTGTAATCAATTTATAAAAAAGTAAGACTTAAAATAATAAGGAAAAATCTATTCGGCAGAATTTATTAAAACTTAATATTATAATACTTTAGAGAAACTTGCAAATATGTTACTGTACTAATATTTTATTGAGTTGTGTAAGATAAACTAATTTTGTTAATAAAGTAATGATTTTTCGATAAAATTAGATTCAATATCATTCAAAAAACTAAAGTTTTAATTCCTGCTTTTGTTAAATATATCATAACTTTTTTTAAAATTACCGTTACATTCTTGTAAACATTTTTTATTATAAATAGCTATACATAGAAATATTCTAATGTATTTAATTTAATTTTATAAATTCTTAAATTAAAATTAAACAAAAGTAGGATTCAAATTATTCAAAAAAAGTAGTTTTTTAATTCTTAAATTAAAATGTCTATGTGTATAAATAAAATTTAAGATAAATATCGAATTTTCAAAGTACCAAAGAATAAAAATTTATCGAATTTTAGCATTTTGTCCTCTCTTCTAGGCTGTTTTGTGTGTATAGTATATACAGGTACCACTGTATTTATTGAATAGTATATAGGTTATATCCAGCATAATAAATAAATTCCCCTACACGAAGAATTGTCTATCAGAAATCGAGGTTAGTAGCATTGAATTGAATATAAACTTAAGTTTTCTTATCATATCATAGGTAATACCTCAATCAAAAGATTTTTTTCACTATTTCAAGATCGAGTACAATTGGTCCTCTTACAGCTATGTAAATGTAGAACATACGCTTTCCTAATTTGAGGATTATTTTGTAGCTGCTTTTTGCTATAGCTTAAAAATATTGAATGAGATTGAAAAAAAGTTTTGAAGCAATTTTTAATTAATTACAAGATAATGATTTTAAAATTGAACAGAAAGTAAAGCGTTAAAAATTGCGCAAGATATGAGCGTATTAAGTATTTTTTTTTTTTTTTTTTTCAAAATTTTGTCGGGAATTGTAGTTAGCAACTCGTGGGGAAAAAAACGATTTGAATATCTTCAAAAAATTATAAAGCAAAATTGGGAAAAAATATTTGTTTCAGCGCAGGTGGGAAAGAACTACTTTAAAAACGTATTTTAAAGGATTTTTTTTTTTGTATAATTTTAACGTGCTTGTTAATGAAAAATTGCTCCTAAAACTTTTATTTTATTGAGTATTTTTGCTGTTTTAGGAAAAAACCATATGGCAAATAAAAGTTTTTATTTATTTATTCTATAAAAAATGTCCATATTTTCATAATATGTAAGCTAAGCTTATGAAATTTTATGCACTTCTTACAAATAATAACAAAGTGTCCTTTGAGTTAATAAATTTATTGTTACATTTTCTGAAATAAGATGTTAAAGATGTTATAATACTTGTTTTCGCTCATAATTTATTGCCGGCCTCTTACCTCTGAAGTTTTTAAAATTTATTACACTCTTGAAATTCATCAAATAATCTTCTAGGTATTTTGTGAGAAATTCCAAAAAAAAAAAAAAAAAAGTGAAAAACTGATAGTTTCTTATTTATTATTGCATGGTAGTGTATATTTAAAATTCCTTAGGTTTATTTCATAGCTGTTTTATTTGTTATGAAATGTAAGTGCCTTGATGAACACAACTGTTCTATCTATATTTTAGAAACATTCAAAAAAAATTTTTTTTCATAAACACCACCCTTCGCTAGTTTTAAAATTTTTGTAAAAAGATAAATATTTGAGAAGATGATTAAGATTCATAAAAGATTATCCTGATTCATCACAGCAGAATTAAAAAATTAATATACAATTTTATAATTGCAAGTGAAAAATGGTATGGAACGAAAAGCGAACACTTTTAAAATGTGTTAAAAAGGAATTGCTTCTAAATATTTTTATGCTATATTTACTGTAATTAATAGATTGTGTCAATCTTTAATAATTTTCTTTTTTAAAATGTTACTTAAAGACTACCTATGTGTAATTTTTCTACCTTGTCAAGAAGTCTAAAAAAAATTAAAATAATAATTTTGATCTCGCAATTATGGAACAACCTATTTAGAATTAAATTGCTAATAAATTAATATTAAAAAATTTGTGAGAAAAAGAATACTGTTCCTCGTCCTGTTTAGTACCTAGCATGTGGCTGCATTAAATCACACTAATTTACTAATATTGCTGTAAATAATCAATAAATAAATTTTAATAATAAACACACACTAAAAAAATGTCTTACGAAATTTCATATTTAATTTACTTTATGTTTCATAAAATGCTGTGAGCAAATTAGATTAAAAATATTACGAAATAACTCTACAATACTGATATTTTAATAACAATAAATAAATTTTTTAAAATAATCGCTCAGAAAAGAAAGCAGTCTTTAAAAATTCTGAATTTTATTTTTGTTTTGTAAAATCATAACATTTTGTAAATAATAAATATTAACGAAAACAATAAATAAATTTTTAAACGAATTACAATAAATAAATTTTTAAACGAATTACAATAAATAAATTTTAAAAAATAACCTCGCGGAAAAAAAGGAGTCTTTAAAAACTCTGAATTTTATTCTTGTTTTGTAAAATCATAACATTTTGTAAATAATAAATATTAACGAAAACAATAAATATATTTTTAAGCGAATTGCAATAAATACATTTTAAAAAATAACCTCGCGGAAAAAAAAAAGAAGTCTTTAAAAACTCTGAATTTTATTCTTGTTTTGTAAAATCATAACATTTTGTAAATAATAAATATTAACGAAAACAATAAATAAATTTTTAAACGAATTGCAATAAATAAATTTTAAAAAATAACCTCGCGGAAAAAAAAGAAGTCTTTAAAAACTCTGAATTTTATTCTTGTTTTGTAAAATCATAACATTTTGTAAATAATAAATATTAACGAAAACAATAAATAAATTTTTAAACGAATTGCAATAAATAAATTTTAAAAAATAACCTCGCGGAAAAAAAAGAAGTCTTTAAAAACTCTGAGTTTTATTCTTCTTGTTTTATAAAATCATAACATTTTGTAAATATTAACGAGAAGATTAAATAAATTTTCAAAAATAATCGCTCAGAAAAGAAAGCAGTCTTTAAAAATTCTGAATTTTATTCTTGTTTTGTAAAATCATAACATTTTGTAAAGAATAAATATTAACGAAAACAATAAATAAATTTTTAAACGAATTACAATAAATAAATTTTTAAACGAATTACAATAAATAAATTTTAAAAAATAACCTCGCGGAAAAAAAAGCAGTCTTTAAAAACTCTGAATTTTAATCTTCTTGTATGGGAATAATATTTTGTAAAAATTAAATATTAACGAAATGGAGCCAATCAGAGATAAACGCATCATGACTATCAACCCCTATGGAAAGGAAGATAATGACAGGTGAGATGGATTAGCGTCAACTCCAAACCTGTGATTTTAAAGGGAAGGGGGAGAACTTAGAGCGAGGAACACCTGTGGCGTTGGGCGAAAAAGGATTCTCCCGAAAAGGACTAAGTAAAAGCAGGAATTTCTTATTCTTCTGGTAAATGAAATAATGCATTTTTTTTTTTTTTTTTTCTTTAAGTAATAAACTGTTTTTATTTTTATAACAAATAATTTAAACTTCGTGAAATCTTATCAATTAAATTAATGTAAAATTATAAATTTTGATAAAAAAATTTAGAGATATTTCTTTTGCTTCATTATTCACTCTTTAAATTTTATTCAAAACTGTTACATGCGTAGTGTTTTAATTTCCAAACCTGGTTCTACTATTCCCTGTTACTTTTTTCCGTTTTTTTAAATTTAGATATTTCAATGTTTTTTAGCTTAAATTCTAAGAAGATTCACTAAGCTTATATGTGCTTTGTGTTTTTTCTACAATTCTAAGTAAAGCGTAATATTTATTAGTTATCATTGTTATTTTAAAGTTATCATGGTTACTTTCTTTTCCTTCGATAGTTTATTATCATCTCAACAGCACTCACAAAAAGCAAGATAATATGAAATTCAAATCAAACGACTAATATATATATATATATATATATATATATATATATATATATATATATATATATATATAATAAGAGAACCATGCAAATAAAATAAAAAAAAATCTTTCCTTTCTTTTTGTTTAGGAAACTAATTATCCCACAGATATTTTTCAGTTTTCGAAAAGAAAAATGTATTCTGTAAATATCATGACAAATAAAAAAATTTATTTAAAATTGATGGATATCAATCTTTCTACTTATCGCATTTTACTAAAATTAAATGTAACTTTTTTTAAAAAAGTTGCAATTCCTTCTACTAATTATCCCACAGATAGTTTTCAGTTTTCGAAAAGAAAAATGTATTATGTAAATGTCATGACAAATAAAAAAAAAATGATTTAAAATTGATGGATATCAATCTTTTTACTTATTATCACATTTTATTAAAATTAAATATAACTTTTTTAAAAAAAGTTACAATTTCTTCTACTAATTATCCCACAGATAGTTTTCAAATTTAGAAAAGAAGAATGTATACCGTTAATGTCACGACAAATAAAGAAATTGATTTAATTTCGATGGATATCAATCTTTTTACTAATTGTCGCATTTTACTAAAATTAAATATAACTTTTTTTTAAAAAAAGATACAATTCCTTCATACAATAAATGTTTCAAAAATATAAAAAAATATATGCATACAAAACATAGAAAATATCAAATTAATGACCAGGTTAATCAAAAGAGGAAATCTCCACTCGACATGTTTTTGGATGAAAACTGCGATTTGTACTTTTGCCTTATACATAAATCGTCCCACAGAATTATAAGAGGAAGGACTTTGAAATTATCAGATTTTTCAATCCCCGTATAATTTTTTTTTTTTTTCTTTCTGTTTTTTCTCTATCGCTTCCAGTATGTACTCGGGATCTCGGATATTCATTGATCTGGTATATCTGGGATCCAGGATTTCAGTCAACAAACAATCAAAGTAAAACCTTTTAAGTTTTTCTTCCATTTCAGTTGCCCAAAACAAGTCATCTCTTTCAATTTTTTCAACTTAAATTCCCTTTGTGGTCCAAAAAGTATAAAAGCAGAACTTGGCTTTTGTTGCGTGTAATTGTCCGTGCACCTGAAAATAAAAGTTGTGTTTTTTGTTAATTTCTGTAATGCAAGATTTTTCTTTGTTAGTCTTCCAAAAGGTGAATTTCTAGGTCAAGTATAGCTTCATCTGGAAACAAATTCGTACATGTCAGAAGACACTTAACTTCAACAATACATTTATTTTCATTTTCGTCCAAATCCTGTACAATTCCGTCAGGAGTGGCACCAAAAAAAACTATATTTTTCGTCTACAAATAATCCACATTCTTCAACCTTTATATTTATGCGTTAAATGATTCCACCGCATTATTAGTAGAATTATAAAGCAAGCTTCTGGCATGGTTTGTCAATTTCCCTGTAATTTCCATGATTTTAAACAAAATCCTACTTTCTTCTAATTCTGAGATATGATTTTCATCATCTCTATCATTATAAAAGTATGAAGCACAGTATGTATGGTCTCCAAAAACATGTCGTGCAGCGTTTTTCATATCCTTTATTAGATCAGCTTGTGCATTTAGTTGATATTTTCCATACTCTGACGCCTTTACAATTGCATTTCTTAATCTAAGAATTCTTTTGTCTAGCAATTGTAATTTGCGAACTGCGGCATGTCCCAATTTTGTATTTCTTGCTACCTCTTTCAATTTGTTACAGAAATTTTTTAAGAGATGGTTCCGACATTTAATTCTTTCAACGTCGAAGGTGCCATATGGGTTAGCTTCCAAAACTTTTTTTGTACACATTACTGTCACCGTCTCCAATCATGGCCACCGGCTACATATTTTACACCATATAATGTCATACTTTGAAGGAAACCTTGAACAATAATGTTTGCTTCCATTGAGGTAGAGCTGCCTTCCCAATTCTTAAAACAGTAGGGGGGGCTACAGAACGCTTTAGCCTATCCTATAAACTACCCCCTAAATTTTCTAATTCATAATCGTAATATTTAAAATAGGCGGACATTTTTATATAGAATATTAGATAAAATCATCATATTTTAGTTAATCAAAATTATTATTTTTATATTAATAAAATCGTTTTTATTTGACATATCAATAAAAATATTTTTCAAAACAATTATCATAATAACAAAATTCAAAATCATATCTACCATCAACGATCCTATGATAATCGAGATAAGTAAACGGGATAGGATCATCTTTTACAACATACTTAATGATTTCGAGTCTACTTTCTTTAGTTAAACAATCATTTTTTAAAACTAATTCTGTTTCTTTATCGTCTACAATTAGTTTTATCGTTATCTCATATCTAGATTTATTCAAACTCTTTATATGATATTCCCCAACTTCCAAATCATTTAAGTATCTCTTTGAAAACTCCATTATTTTAACTTCTTTTTATTTAGAAACATTTTTTAGATTTTTTACTCGTTTATTACTCGTGTTACATTTTTACTCGTGTATTATGACAAATTTCAGCAAGAAGTATACAAACTATCTTTTCTTTGTGCGAATTATAAAATTCTTCTGGTAATATATTGTTTTTATTAAATGACAGAAATCTATTTTAGAAATAAATTCTATTACAAAATCTTTATCAATATCTTGATATTGTATAATACATATAATCCCAATTTACATAATCTTGAAATTTTCTTATAAGGTACATTGATAATTTTTGATATCTAGATGCAACATTCATATTTAAACGGTCATAATAATTTTCTATAAATCTTAAATCCAAAGATTGGAATCTTGATATTTCATACCAAGTCACTTAATCAGCAAATACAACCTTTTTTTAATTTTACAGTTTCCCATATTAGCAATGCACGAAAATCTATAGCAAACGTTCGTTCCTTGGCAAAATGAAAATGAATGAAATAAAACAGAAATAACTGCGGATCCACACAAGAAAAAGGTGGTGGGGAGAGTCATAAATCACAGTTAAAGCTGGATTCAACCTCCTGCGGTGCAAAGGGTCATTTTCGCTGTGGGTAAGTTGAAAAGGGTTTTAGAAGGGGAAGGAAATTTTGAGTCTGGTGATTAGAATTATTGAAACTAATTTGTGATTTACGTAATCTGTATAAAACCTAGAATTAAAATATTAATCTTAAGTTAAAGAGAATTTCTTAAGCTTTCAATCTATCTAAAAAATTCTCCAAAAATGCTAAAAATAAACTTGTAATTAAAGCTTATCTCCTAAATTTCAGTCTTTTAAAGAACACGTTAGTTTTAAAAAAGTTTTAAAAATACTTAAAATCTTCCAACAAAAAATTTTGTAAGGAAGCTTAATAGTAGGCATTTCAAAGCCTAAAATGAAGCAAAAAAAATTCCAAAATATTAATTAGTGACTAATAAAGAGTAGGTTAAGAATCATATAATTCTCCATAGGTTAACATGGGGAACAAGGAAAGTAGAATCTCACTCCAAGACACCCTTAATGAGTGATTTTAACTTTGAAAAAGTTGTAATAAGGGTTACTTAATTTGTGAAAATTAAATAACCGTTGTAACTTACAATTTAGCAATGAAATGATATTTAATTTGCTATAATTTACTCTGTATAACTATGTTATTGTTTATAAACATTTAATTATATTTATGATTATTACTATTATTTATAATTGCTTATTTCATATTTGCAATTGATAAAATGCTTAACTTATCCAAAAACTTTTAATTTTAAAGTTACAATAAGTATTTAAATAATGTGTAATAATTAAGCTTCAATAATAAAAAGGTAAAATGCATGAAAAAAACTTTAAACTTTCTGATTTAGACTTTTGTTTTGTTAAGTAGTTGTTAGTTTACGTAATAGCATATTTTAAACGCTTGTTAGTTTACACAATCTTAAAATCAAATAAAAAAGATTTGTATAGCAATAAAAAAAATGTTTATGTTTCTTTTATGATTCTCGTGACTTTTCTTTTCTTTTTTTTTTTTTTTTTCACAATTGCAGACTTAAACATTTTAAAATATAAAAAAATATTAATCGTAGGGAAAAAAAAACAATCTTTTCTTCTTTTTTAAATCTTTTTTTTACAATAAATTATAATTTACAAACACAAACAGTGCAATATGTTTTTTTTCTTTTTTTATTCAAATATAATAATTTCTTTCTTTTTAGAAAATTGTATTTTCAATCGTTGTGCTTTATTGAAACAGATTTACTAATAAATTCCCTGCAATAAAATTTTCGTGTTTTTTTACTCTCTTACATTGAACCTAACTCAGAAGACAAGGGTGCCAAGTAGTAGCACTTTATTTGTAATTTACGGATTTCATTTTAGAATTTTTAGTTATGCAATTTCAATGTTGTTGTTCTAGCCATAATATTGATGGTTTTTTTAAAATCAAAAATTCGTGGTTTTAGTTTCTCCCGATGCAAATATTTCGTAATTAAACGAATTTTTAATTACTAAACTATTTGTATATTTTACGATGCTTTTTCTTTCTTTTTTTAAATCTTATTATTTACCATTGTGCATGTAAATGTCACTCGAAAGAACTTTTTTTTTCATTTGTTGCATAAATTTGCAAAAGACATTTTTAATCAGAATTAATCGCATCAGATAAGGATAATCTAAATTAATAATATAACATTATTTTAATAAAATCAATAAACGCTAGTATAATAATAACAAATGAATGCACCAAAATACCTTTAGGAATACTTGGCTAATATTTAAAAAAGAATTTCACAACAGAAAAAAAAAAAAATTATGCAGAAATTTTTCTTTTCCTCCCTAAAATTTGTAATTTATCACTTTACTAACAATATGTATTTTTAAAAGTTCAAATGTCAAACAACAGTTTAAGAAATAACTTAAATGTTTTCTTCAGTCAAGTATTTTCTTAATAAAATTTTTAACATTTTTTAAAAATAAATAATGTTATATTAAGGATAATATAAAATGTTGTTTAATGAAAACAAATTACGGTAATTAAATAATAACGATTGCGTATAACTGTATATCTTTAGAAAAACTTATCTGATATTTAATTAGGAATCTTAAAACAAAAAAAAAAGTTTTTTTTTTTCTGCCTAATATTTGTAATTTACCATTTTATAAAATATTTAAATGTTAATCGTAATAAATTTTATTCCCTTAAAATCTTATGCAATTTTTTCTTTCTTTAAAAAATTCCAGTTTATTTTAGTATTATAGATAATAGAGTAAAAATATGTTTATGTATTGATATATTTAGATGGAAATTTCGAATTTTCAAGATTCGCAAGGTGAGAAATAAAGAAAAGAAATAAAAATCTGTTTTTTAATCATGTAATTCACTACGAGCCAAAAATAAAAATTATGTTAACCATTTTTGCTGTAAAAAAAACCTTGTTAGGTTCTTGGCTACTTTGCAAACAAGCCAAGCAAAATTTTAAAGTAACTCCGAGAACTTCATTATCCTCCTTCTGATTTCGACTTCGAAATTTTGCTGCAGATTGTCAATGGAATCAAAGAAACATCTACCTAAATAATCTGTTTGAAGAAGCAATTGAAAAATTTCATTACAATTATGTAAAAATTATTCGTTTAGGTGTAAACAAATCAGTGAAGCAATTTGTTTGTATTGACGTAGAGAGGTGTGTTGCCAGAGCAAACTCCTCGATAAAAAGCATTTGAAAAGAATAGTGTAATCTCTAAGATTTTATTAAATAAAATGAAGGAAAAAAAATTGGAATAATATACATCAATAAAAATTTTATTTTAAATTTTTATATGTATGTATGTGTCTAATCATATATACAGGAGTTGGACAAAATAATGGAAACACTTCGATACTAACACATTTTTTAATGTTTAAAAAATAAATACTTAGAGAATCAGTTCAGAAATTTAGAAGTGATTAGATCATGCGATTTCTCATACACATCAAGGAAGTTTAAAGCTTTTTGAGATTTGAGTTACCGACAATGAACTACAAGCGAAAAAAAAAATCTTTTTGAACACCTCTGCCAGAAAATGTAACAATAAATTTGTAACTTATAACTGTTATTTTGGATATTAAATGCAATAATTGCACAAAACTTCGTCAACCTTGCTTAAATATTTATAGAGATACACGAACATTCTTATAAAAAACGAATTTTTTCTCTTAGGTGTTTTTGTTATAACTTTACAAATTTTCAATAAAATTAAACAAAACGTTTGAATTAATCTTAAACTGATTACGAAATTATTACTCTGAAATTTAAAAAAAAAATAGTTAAAAACTGCGCCAGTTAAGAGTAAGTATAAAGTAATTGTTTTATACTGCACATGTGCGGAAAATATTAAGAAAAATAATTTTATCTCAATTTTGTAGTGAATCTTAGTTGACAATTAAAAAGTAAAGTCTGATTTAAATATCTTAAGAATTTTCTTCTACTTATATCTTCGAGGAGCCATAAAAACCTTATACACCTATCAGAATATACAGTATCGATGCATCATTGCATAGGTACTATATTTGTTCTTAAACTATTCTGTACCTGTGTAAGAGTATTTGGTACTTATTAAAATTGCATCAATCTCCATTATGCCATAAGTATATATTACCAAAATATTGGTGTTAATAATAGTTTGCTGATTTTTTATTTACTCTAAAACGAATTAGTGCAATGTCAATATTAATTTTGCATTCTGGACGAAGCTTATTATTATACTTCAATTAATAACTGGTATCAATAATAATTAACAAAGCTGAATCGTTTATACTTTACTTTAAAATAATGGCTTTCGCTAAACCATTGAGATAATTTCATTTTTTAAATTTCTCTGAACTGTATAATCAAAAAATCGCAAATCGGACTTCGTAAGTTTTTTAAAATTGTTCTAATTTCACTTCATGTTAAATGTCATATTTTTAAAACATAAGGCTTACCAGCTATCCAGTTGCAGACACACACACACTATTTTTTTTAATATTATATATAGAAATAAATAGATATATATGTATTAAAACTCTATATCAAAGACAACTGACAAAATTTTATCAAATATTTTTTCATTGCTTTTTCCTTCATTTTTTCAACAATAGTTCTTGTAAATACCCTTTTTTCCTCTCGCTCATGGTTGTGCTTTCCAGACATGGAATAAGATAATGCATCTGGAATAAGAACACGCGAGTTACAATCAGTACGCTTTGATATCACTCCGATTTATTGTCTTTATTAGTTCTTTTAAAGTGATACAAATTATTTCTAACAATTAAGACACTGCCTCCTCTTTCAGAATGAAGAAACTGCAGGCTATTTGCGGCCGTATTTAAATGAAAGTATGTTGATCCAACTAATTTGTAAAATATAGTAAATTTTAAGTCAAAATTGTAAGTTATCATTGATATGTATAAAATGTGTTCACTTCGCTTCACAAACGTCTCCTTTGTATTGGTATACGCTTACACGAACCCAGTTAGTTTTGACGAAAATACATTTAAGAATATTTATATCAGCAAGTAAGACACATCAGTTCAACTTCTCACTTAATTAATGGCGCGTCACCCCTACCGACACCAAACCGAAGGGGTGTCCTTTACGTATATAAAAACGAACGGATGTGCATCCACCAATACCCCAAGACATCCTTTCAAAACCTCCTTATAATGCATTTTGTTCGTTGAAGGGAGAAAATCTTGGGCTAAAAATTAAATATTTGGCTAAAAAAAAAAATCTTAAATATTTATGAAACCAAAAACTTTACTAGAATATGCTACTTTAGGGTACAATGTTTAATTAATTGGCATAAAATAATAAAAGGGCCTAATAATTAAATTAAAGTTAATTAAAAGTACTTGTAACAGAGGAAACAACTAAAATTCCTCATTTTCGACATGCACTGTTATTTACGCTAAATTCTGTGATTTAGACCATCCTAAACATTATCTGTAAAAAAAAAATTTTTGAAATTATCACATTTCAAGGTAAAAGAAATTATTATAAGACTTTTGAAATAGCAAACATATTTTTTCAAAATCCAAATAATAATCGCAACAATTTACAAATTTTACAAAAAGTTAAAGGGAAATATCACTGTTAAAAATGACTCTTCAGTTATTTAACGTAGGAGTTGGCAGCACTGCTATAATTGAAACCCGTGCTACATCTTTGTGGTTATATTTAAAAGTATATATTATTTTTACAGACCGTGTTAAAAAAATAAGTGCATTGTTTCTTTCTATCTTAATTTCAGTTACTTGGGTAACAAAATTAAGAACCCAATGTTTTCCTAGAACTTTTTACACTTGCATAACTATCTATTGCAACATCAAAAGAATCCCAGTGTTTTAAAGGGTCAAAGAGTCCTCAAATTTCCAAAACAAATCAATACCTCTGGGGGTACTAATCGAGGAGTTCCCTTGTCTTTTGGATTGGTCTCAAAATTACAAGGCTACGGAGTTGAACATCGGTAGCCATAAACTCGAATATGGGTCGGCTGTTCAATGACGGTTATAAAATAAAAAAAAAAGTCAACTGTCGCAAGTCACAATATTTAGTAATTCTATGTAATTATTCGGCAAACAGCTGTGATTTTTAATAGTAAATTCACATTTTCGTGAATAGCTGGTGTTTTATCTACTCATAAAATATAGATAGGTCGTAGTACAGCAAACTCAGATTTGCCAATTTTTATGCTTGGTTACATTACGGTGCACATTTGGCTTCCTGTCTGTTTTGTATCATCAAAAGCTTATAAATGCAGATAGATATTTCAAACGAACTAAAAATAAAGGAAAAAATCAATAAGAAAAAATGTATTTGTAAGTCGCAAGCAAAAACCAATCGTACACAGTTTATTCAAATGAAGAAAAAATATTTCTCGTTCAACAGTGACCCAATAGCGCAAAGAAGAGTGTGCTCATAGGAAACAATAACATATGGAGAAATCATAATTAAAACATTCAAATCCTTTAGAGATTAGTCTTTAATATCTTTCATGAAATACTTTGAATAAATGATTCCAAGTTAAAGTATTCAATATATCGTGTAGAAATCTTTCAGAAGTAAATACTTCTGGACTTGTTGGGGTACACGCAGTTCTTCCACTCCTTCGGGCAACTGACAGTTCTCTCTTAATCTGTTTCTGATGTAGCATCTTGAAAGGTGCTTCAGAGATCTTGGACGCTTATTAGAAGTTTCCTCATAATTCACTAGATTGCAGTACCATTGCCAAACGTCATTTATCTTCTGATAGCATGTAGGATTGATCCCTTTAAAAAGTCCAAAAATATCAGTCTTGGTCAGAAGTGCATCTGGGATAGAGCTCCAGAGTACTCGCACGGCCATTTCGAGTGGTGCTGCATACTTACCGAGATAAGTGAACCGCATATAAAGATTCAGAAACTGAATTGCACGGAAGTTCAGAGGATTTTCAGACATTTCATCCCAATTATCCACCCACGTAACGTAGTCTTTCTCATCGTCAAAAAACCTAGAAAGTAAAAAAAAAAATTTTAAATAATAAATAGACTCTAATTAAATTGTTGAAACGCGTGTAAGAAACGTCACTCTGTTTCAATACATTTTAAAAGTGATTGCCATTACGAAATTATAGTTGGTTCTGCTTCATGGGGATCTGAATTCTTAATTAAAGTAAGAATAGTCAAAATGAAAAGGCGCCCCAATACCGGGATGCGACTTTACACATTGTCGACTCTCGGGCACTTCATTGGCACCGTATTTTGAAATTCGCCAATGTTACATTCGCCAAGTCGGTTTTCAAATTTCCTCGTGAAAATCTTCGAATACTAATTTGCGCATGTTTCACTTGCAACATACGATTTAAAAAACGCATGAGTGAACATGAGGTGTGAATAAATTTAGCTGCTTTAAAAGTTTTTGTGTATTATCAGTCTCTCTTTATTCGGACTTTCTGAAACACCTATTTATTTCTTAGTTTTTTGTTTCCTTTTTAGGATAAAGCTTTGTTGTGGGTGTAGGATATATGAGTAGGCTATAGCTTTTTAATTATTTTTATAAATTTATTTTAAATAATTTATGGTGTCTTTACTAAGTATGTGGACGCAATATTCAATAATGCACCAGGGTTTTGTACCTTATTGTTTAGTTTTTAAAACCTTTAATTTAAGTAACTACACAATTTATGAGTTTTAAGCATTTTCTTTTTATACGTGCGTAATGATGAGGAGATTGTTGCTGTCAGCTTTATATATGAATTTATTCTTTTTTTACTTTTCTGACACTGATATCTATGATTAAATTTGATTTAATGATTCCCATTTGCAGTATTTGTGCCAATAATATTTGCGTCCAAACAATCGTACTTAGATTTGGCACTTTTTTGTAAATGTTATGTCCCAAACGATAAATTCCTTTATCCGTATTAGCCAATTCCACAGCTTTGGTCGCCAAGACTTAAAAATTTGTAGCAGTTAAAGTATATTTATGAAGTGAACACAAATTTGATAAAAGAAAACTTTTTATGATTTGTAAAATAAAAATATAATATAAACAGTAAACATAAACTTTGACATTCTCATATCATAACTGTATAAAAATTTAAGGACAATCTGTTTACTTATTTCTGATTCATTAAAGACAAGATATTGAGTCAAATAAGATAATCTTAACAACTTTTAAATTTAACAATTTACTTTAAATAAAGAAAGTAGTTTTAAAGCAATTGGGTTGAAAGGCTGAGGACTTACACTTTTCTCTAAAACAATTAAGTGATGTTATGACAATAAAACAAAACTCTTGCGATCAGTTATCTCATCAAAAGTAAGATTTTTATTACCAAATAAGAAGCAATTATTACCATTCTGCAAGGGACAAATAAAATAGGTCATACAGTTTTCAGACACACAGAATGCATGATAATCTAAGAATAAATGTTTGAACTTTTAAAGCAAATTACAAACAATAAAAGCTGTTGTGTAAAAAAAAATTTAAAAACAAGTTGTTACAAATGAGACTATTATATGATTCGAGCAACTAAAAAATTCTTTTGAAATTTTAAAGACTAATGAATATTATTGAATAATAACAGAAAAGTTTTCTGAGTCTCATTTGTCTCATTTTTGAAGCAGAATATAAATTAAAATACACATCTCACTTTTTCTGATCCTGCTTTTCTCTGAATCGTTCTTATTAAAATAGATGAATCGTGTTAAATTACGTTAACTTAAGCTAGTAAATGTGTTTTCCTACTTAGGAGGGAAAAAAAGGCCTCAATTTAGAGTGACAATAAATGTAATAATTTTCATACTATTTTTTCCATATCTTATTTAGAAGCCCAAAAATTGAATAAAAAAAATTATAAAATATATAGACCAATTGTTGAGTTACAGAATCTAATAAGCTAAAGTTGTTATAAAATTATGAATAAAAAGTTACAAGATGGATAAGTTATGAAATGAAAGGATAGATATATATAGCAAAATATATGATAAAATTAATTAGGAAACAATTAAAAAGCAGGTGAGCAATTTCAGATATACACAAATAATAGTGATAGAAGCAAGAATAATGGAAAATATCGGAATTTTCCCTGACAAATTTAAGAAACATTAAAAAAAGTTAAGCAGTCACAATTTTAAGTTTTAATAAATATGATTTGATGTTATAAAAAATAAATTAACTATACAAAAATAGTAGTGAATATGTCATAGATTTGTTTCTTTATGTCATGGCTTTACTAAAAATATTTTCTCCCTTGTTTTCATAATAGTACGCATTTTACAGAAAATATTTGAACAAATTTAATGAAAATATTTTTACATTTTTTTCGAGACTCTCTTATGAAGAAAATATTGTCAATCAAAAGTTGTTAAGTATAAAATATATGCAATTTTTTTTTCAAGATATTGTAAGCATTTTGAAGAATAAATATTTTTTCTAAAATAGAAATAATTGAAAAAACCTGGTAAAAATGAAGAAAATGAAAATAATTATTTTTCAAACTGCGTAAAAAAATTTGTGATACTTTATTCTTTAAAAATATGAACACTTAATAATGTGATGATTTATATAGGGGATTATTTTTTAAACTTAGTTTATTAATTAAGGTATTCAAAAGAAATAGATTATTTTGAAGATATAAATATTTTATTACTCCAAATTTATATTTAATTGACATGAATAGTTTCTATTTGAAAATTTATTTTAACCGAAATATTTATGTAATTGAAATAATTGTGCGTATGTAAATTTTTCTTCCTCTTTCTTTATAGAAGGATGAAGTATTTTTCTCGTGATTTGAATTTTTCTAGTCTTAAACGAGGATAAAATCTTCACTTAATTCAAGAAGTAACTTTTAAAAATATCCATGAGCGCGAAGACTGATTTTGCGAAATTAGGGAAAATCGCTACCGGGATCAGTTATTTTTCCTCCAAGCGATTATTATATTAAATAATTTTTATGCCTAAAAGGTTGAAGGTCTTGGAGACGTATAAACGTCCCTATAACAGCGCACCATCAACAACTATGATTTTACAAGCTTCATTGATGGGACAGCATATGTCCCGCATAAACCCAAAGCATCTGAACCCCGGGACAGGGTACGTCCCGGCCGGAATTCTAGAGTCAATAACTCATCATTTTTATAGACATTTTACTTAACATTTTGATGATTATTTTAGGCAACGTTTTTTTATTAACATTTCCATGTACATTTGCTTTAATATTTTTATTAACATATTAATTTATAAACACTTTTCGGAATTAACAGTTATAAAATAAGAACGGTAAAAAATTGAAAGTAGTGGGGGAACAACAGTATCTAAAGTCTGGGTTTCTTCAGGGTGTGGTAGGGCTGGAAACAGTTTTTGCACAGTGCTACGTTGCATGAAGTGCACGGTATTTTCGAGCGTGCCACTTTCTTCATTATTGCGCACCATGCACATCTTCTGCGCGTTTTTCCCTCAATTGGGAAATGGTTTCCAGCAATGAAAGTCTCGCTGTTGATGATGACGATGATATAGTTGTCGGTCTCTTCTTCGCTGCTTTCCACGAATGTGGACTCAGTGTTTTCAGATTCAGAAGAGTCACTAATATAAGCAAGCTGTCTCAGCTTGTTATCAAGGTAAATTCTCTTTCGACTCATTTCGACCCTTCATGCTGGATATGTAGGGTACCGACGCGCCACCAACCGATTCATCTTATATTGGTTTGTCCTATGCTCAAAAGTCATGAAGGAATAAGCTTATACTGGTATTTCGACCCTTCATCAGAAGATCATTCGAATATGCCTTCGAATAATTTAGAAATAGAGGTGGCTTAAAACCTAATAAATTGAATTTATTAAACCAAAAATCCCAATTAATAAATTACCACTCGAAAACATTTATTCTCTGTCCGGAGCAAGTTGGCATCTCTACAATTGCTTGATTAGATCGGGAATGATTGACATGAGAAATTTATAGAATCAGAACGATGAGATGGCCTTAAAGTCAGTTTGGAGGCCGAAGTGGGCGTTATTTTCTGTCCTAGATATTTTTCAGTAACTGGGACATATGTTGTCCCAGCCGTAATATCAACAATTTTCCAGACTGGAACAGCACATGTCCTGTCCGGTGCAAAAGGGTTAAATATGGCCCCAACAGTTTCGACAGGAGTGCCTCCAATTCAATTTTTTGAAATGGAATAAAATAGCGAAAATTTCATAAAATATCATAGAATAAAAATCTCAAAATGTGATATTTCAACAACTGAACTATTGGGACAATATATTTCAGATGATAGGTACTCAATGTATTTCTAAGTCAAGACACCGAAATAAAATTATTTTTGTTCAGAAACAATTCATTTTTGTGTCTGATCTAGTAATTCAACTAAGAAAAATATTGATATATAACTTATTTAATTACCCTCCTTTTAACCAAAAGTAATTCTCGGGGATTAGTTTTCTTCACTGTATAGTACAGGATAACAACATGAATAACTTTCGTTAAAGTGATCCTCTTTCCTCGAACTCAGTACTAATCATTGACATCCAATATGCTAATATGTACGAATTATCTCAATAAGAGAATCAGACACGAAAACGTACTTCATCAGAATAAACATACCGTTTTTTCAACGAACTTCAATCTCTGAGATGTAAACCCAATCTAAAAAATATATTTACAAAAAGCAAATTTTAAAGAAACAGTGAAAATCATGAAGAAAATGGGAAATATAATGACAGCTGAAGCTGAAGCACGGGGTACCAGTCCCGGAAGTATTAAATGACTGGCTTTTATGAGTTTTGGGAAGTAATATCTAGGAAAAAAAAATATTTTTGTGTCTGATTCCAAAACTTAACTAAAAGTTAGCATTAATTAATCAGCTTATTTGATGTTTGGCCTGTAAACCATTAAGTTAGACACTCAGTTCGTGAATATTCGATCATTCGAACAAAATGTATTTAGGGCTGAATAGCTATTTAATCCTATAATATATGAAGTCATTCACGGTAGTCGGAGGCGAAACTGTTATTATTGCTTTTGCATTTTTTTTAAATATTAAATGTCAGGCCGGGATAGCCTGGTCGGTAGGGCGCTGGGCCCATGTCCAAGAGGTCGTGGGTTCGATCCTCACCGGCCGAAGACTCCCCGTGTAGTAAATGGTGACTGATGCACTTTAAATCTGTCGAGTCTCAAAGTCCTCCATGTTCCCATAACAAATCAATACCTCTGGGGGTACTGATCCAAGAGTTTCCTTGTCTTCTGGATTGGTTCAAAATTACAAGGCTACGTAGTTGAACATTAGTAGTCGTAAACCCATGAAATTGGGTCGGCTGTTCAACGACGGTTATAAAATAAAATATTAAATGTCAAACAAATCGATACCTCTAGGGGTACTGATCCAGGAGTTTCCTTGTCTTCTGGATTAGTTCAAAATTACAAGGCTACGGAGTTGAGCATTAGTAGTCGTAAACCCATGAAATTGGGTCGGCTGTTCAACGACGAATATAAAATATAAAATAAAATATTAAATGTCAGAAACGGAAACATATGATTAGTTCATCCATGAAACATAAAAAAGACACAAATTAGGTAGTAGTTTAAGTTGGCTGGAATTTTTCTAGAATTGTAATAAATGTTGAACCCCGGAAACGCTGCTCGCTTTCTCGGGTTTACTCGCTTACTTCATGTAAATTATAATCTCAGCTTTTCTATAAAAAAAAGTTTCAGGAAGTTTTTTAACACCTGAGACTGGAAACAGTAAATTCGAATTTATGTGGTATAAATGTTAGCTATATAAAATATTTAACGAAAATAGAGGAAACTACGATAATTATTAACTGTGAACTACAGAATCTGAAATTTATTTAACAGTACTAACATTTATTATTGCCGTCATTTATACTTAAAAGAATGAACAGAAGTAAATTCCAACTGAAATTTTTTGAGAGGGAGACAGAACTGCGAGAAAGCATACTTCCTTGCAAGTTAAAAAGTCAATTTGAGATTGGCGTTGGCGTATTTTAGGGTATCTTCGAATCCTGCCAAAATTCTTGAAGACCAGAAACTCGCCAATTCTCTTATACTTTTATATATTAGAAGTATTTTATTGAAACTATGCACTGGGTAATTTTCGTGTTATTTCTGAAATTAACTTTTTATGGATTTCGTGTTCTGACAGCACTTAAACAAAAAAAATTGATTTCATATGGATGGAAGAAATGTGAAGGAAGTTAAGAATGTTTTTTCCCGGGGTGGCAACAAATACATATTTTTGAGAGAATTAAGCTGTCATTAATCTGAATTTTTGAAACATATATTAATTGCCAATAACGTTAAACAAAAATTTAAATAAATACCAAAAAACTCTCTATATAAAAAGTATGTAATATTAGACTCCTTAAACCGATGTCATTTAAATATTTTTTAGGAGAAAAAAAAAATTTTTTTTTTCAAATTTATCTTTTAATTCTTTAGTTTAATGTATATTGCATGTTATTAATTTTTTTTTAAAAAGTTAATCACTAATGAAAATTTAACAAATTAAAGTGTAGTTTAAAAAATTGAATATTTGGTTAAAAAAAAGGAACAATTGGTGAGCGCTTGGTACCAGATACCTCAGACTACCTATCAGCACCTTGAGGAATCAATGCCACGGCGGGTGCTAGCAGTTTTGAAGGCTAAAGGTGATCTTACATGTTATTAGCAGGGTGGTCATAATGTAATGGCTCTTCGGTATATATATATATATATATATATATAATTAAACTAATATATACGAAGTACAAAGACTCACTCCTTACAAAAAATCTTAAATTCATAATAATTTTTATAAGCAATACTGTAAGAAGATGAGGGAAAGGAAGATGAGTTTAAGAGAAGCGATGAGTTCTAAGGATTTGTAGTATTCAACCAAATCATATTCTTACAATCCGATAAAATCATACTTAAGATACTTTACCTGTTATGATATATATGCGATGCAATGCGTTTTGCGCTTTAGACTGATAAGAGAAACATACGTGTTTCGTGCATTAATGTTGTAAAATTCGTGTACGAATCCAGTATTAAGCCATTGGTAAATGAATTCTTGTGCATAGTCGCAAGAAAGAAGCCAGCATAAGAATTTTGCATGTTTCAGTGCAATTTTTTTAAAAAATAGTTTAATGATATAAACCTTGATACAATAAATCTCCGAGTTCCTGAATCAGTCTGAAGGACAAGGTGAGACGAAATAAATAAAATATAAAGTGACACTGCTCCTTAAAAAAAAAGGAAAAAAAAATGTTTGTGTAAAGCCCAACTATCTATATATTCAGTGAAATAAAACTCAAAAACTGCATAAAAATCTTGTCAATAACTTCAAGTCAAAAATCATTTACAATCGCGTGCATTGTTCCGATACATAATTTAAGAAAAGCATTTTTGATTAGATAGTAATTTTCAACAATGTTAAACTTTTGTGCAGGATCCATTAATTTATTTATTGGACTCTTTAACTCAATGTCAATATTTTTTTTTTTTAAAAAATGGCCGTTTAATAATTTTTTTCGGAAAGTAAAAATATTAATTTGAATTTAAACAATATTTTAGGCATAAACAGAACTGCTACAATAAATCTACGGAGAAAAAAAATTGGAAAAAAAGAAATTGTAGAAAAAAAACATAATAAAAAGAAAAAGAATCTAAAGATTACCAATTTCGCTTGATAATGTTCAAAATTATTATTTTAAATTAAATGAAACGGACAATCAAAAGACAAAGAACATTAAAAATGAATCTCCTGAAAAGTTGAAAAAAACAATGGTTCTCTAATGCCCCAATGAAGCCAAACAATGAATGTGAAGCACTTGCTTTAGCTATAAAAGAATATACAATGCGTAAAATTGCTAATAAAAGATGCAAAAAAGGGTAAAAAAAAAATTATAAGAGCAAAAAATTCTTAAACTAATGAATTTTACTTTCTAAAAATATGTATATACATATTTCTCATGAATTAAAACAAATGGGCAAAGGAACGATATAACATAAGTAAGACATCTACGACACATCTTTAGAGGTAATACAAGATAATAAGACGAGAATAAAAAATAAAAACAAATATTGACGAAGAAATTCAGAAAATTAGAAATTTCGCTTGCGAAAAATATAATTTCGATCGGAACAAAATTAGTTACAAAAGATAAAGAAGCTTATAATTAAAATCTACGATACATTTAAGTATAAACAGAAAATAGGTAAATGTAAAAATACATAAAATTGTTATAATACAAAAAATATAAAGAAAAAGAAGAAGCATAAAAAAGAACTTGGCAAAACATTTATTAAGTACAAAAAATGGAAAAAAATGAATTTCGTTTGATAAAACACAAAATTATAATCCTGAATTAATAAAATAATTAATAAAAAAACTAATTAATAAAATAAACTAATTAATAAAATAAAGAGAAAATTTTAGGAATTAATCTGTACAATACATTTATTAAGTTTTTTTTTAAAAAAAGCAGAAAATTTAGAAGGATAAAATAAAAATTATTATTTTGAATTAAAACAAATGGGTAAAGAAAAGATAAAGCAGTTTAAAAAATCTCTACAATACATTTATTAAATATAAAAAAAAATTTAAAAAAAATTAAATCTTAAAATTTAGAGTTTTGTTTGATAGAATACAAAAATGATAATTATGAATTAAAGTAATCGGATGAAAGAAAGACAAAGAAGTTTAAAAGGAAACTATCCTTACTATGCGAATGTAAAGAGAAGAAGTGAAATTGAAAATTAAAAATCAATATCAAAATAAGGACTTTTGTTTCATAATGTATAATGTAACTTTGATAAAAAAAAAAAAAAAAAAATGGGTAAATAAATGACAAGGAAGCAAGTGTGTGATGTCAAATATTGAGAATTGCTTGTTCTAGAATATATTTAGGAATCAGAGATATTCTAAAAACATACATAAATCTAAATTTAGATAATGACACTGATTATTTTAATAAAAGGTAAGACATAAACAAGTTAAAAAAATTTAAGCAGAAAACTAACCGAAATAAAAACTTACGTGACAAAGTAGAACGGAAGATACATTATGGTTGTTCTGTTTGAGGCTCCTGCTTCTGTTATTCTGGTGAATGCTATGGAATTTCTTTCAAGACTACCGTGAGAAAAGTCGATTTCCTCAAATGGAAATTTTTCCTTGAACATAGTCCAGAGATCCAATTTTAGTTCCTTAATCACTTTTAGAACAATGTCAATAGTCTCCCCATTATTATATACAACATTAAAATACATATGATGCAATAAGCCATTAAAAGTTGTATCTCTAATGTTATTAGCTTTATCTCTATATGAAAGAAGAAAGCGTTTTTCTTCAACGGTAAAATATTTATTTGAAGACTTAGCAATAATTTCGTCTAGGAGGTCTAAGCAATAATAATCACCCTCATTATTATTAAGGCTATCCATTGCTAGAACTCTGAAAAGTATAACAGTAAGGCCTTGTATTGATTGGTAAGATTTCCAGTTAGTAATAGATTCAAAGTTATTAAACTAGTTGATCCTTTTATGCCTGCTAGTATGTATGCGTGTTGTACATTTTGAATTGGCCAATAGGATTGAACGTCATACGTACGTATGTATGCCGTCACCTTTTCCAAAGACTCCTCCCCCAGTAAGCTTGACTTACAACCCACGTGGTTTGTACATTTTCTTTTTCCCAAAAAAGTCCTAATTTTTCGAGAAAAAATTTAATTTGTCATAAAAGAAAAGAAAGAGTTTATTTTCTACTAAAACACAAAATTTTTATAGTTTTATGTATGAAACTGCAAGATTAATATGATTTTCATTAATCATAACAAAAGTAATGGTTACTTAGATTTGTTAATTAATTAACTGTAATTTAAAAAAAGTATTTAGACAAAGAAATTCTAAGTGTGTGACACAATAACCTAATGAGTCTGTGACATATTGGTAGGTCATTTTGTTTAAAAGTCAATTTTTGCAAACACTTTTCATAATTATATTACTTTTATATGAAATTAGGTTACATATTTTTTTTTTGAAATATATATATATATATATATATAAGACATCCCCGGCCCAGACACCGGATTTTCAGGATGCAGAAAATCCTTTGCGGCCATGTCGTATGATTATGTGGCATGTAAAAGATCCCTGGAGTGCCTTATTGGCTCTTGGCAATTCCGGCTAAATTAAATTCCTAGTGCACTTTAGCATCCAAATAGAGTCTCGGTGCTGCCATCTAGTGTTGTAGAAACGAGACGTCCAAATTAACATGGCCAACGGTATCTCACCCATTGTGGTGGCCACTGTAAGAGTAGATACTACTTCTTGAGAACGCACTAGGTCTGCTCATCGGGAACACTGATTGTGCAGCTCATTGGAAATAAAAAAAAATATATATATATATAAGACAAATAAACTTACGGCTTTAAAAATTAATACATAAAAAAATAATACGAATATGAGACAAAATTTAGTTAAATATACTGACTTTAAAAAAGACTTTATTTAAAAATATTTTGGGAAGCAAAGTACATTTTATTTTTGCATTGTAATTTTGAAATATGTGATTCGTTGAAGAACACTCCTATCACTTGATTCTTTCCATATCAAATTGATGGATTCTTAAAGGATCAATATTTTAATTAGAGATTTTAGACATTTTAGTGAAAATTCTGTTTTTCAGCGACTCTTTTGCAATGATGTACTTTTACATCTTGGAAAAATGACCGGTAGTTTACTTAACTTAAGTCGCCACTTTGTTTTATTGAATTGACGAGTGGTTATTTTGAGGTCTTATGTGAGCTAGTTCTGCCGTGATCGCATAAAAATTTATTAAATATTAATTTAAGGCCAAAACAGTCTTGATCAATTTTAACAAAGCAATGCTTTACGTAAATGAGAATTATTTAACGCAATATTTTTTCTTATTTTTATAAGTACATAAAAGTAATCTTTAATTTTTATTCTTCATAGGTTAAAAATGCACTACAAATAATAGTTTGTGGCTTCCATTTTTCATAAATAGCATACCATGAGATGATTTTAAATACAACATGCTTTTACTCGAAAATAAATTGATTTGCTAACAATGGTTGAATGGCTGAAATTGCGCAAAAAGTGTGAATATAGTTTTCAAACAAGAAAAATATGTATGATAATTTGATTGTATCCTTTGAAAAGAAACTCAGACTATGAATTACGACCACTTATGACTAAAGATAAGAATTTAGGGAATCATGTCACTTTTCCTTTATTCAAAAGGGAATCTACATTTATTTTGCAATAAAAGAAGTAATAGTTCGAAATGCATAAAAATAAATAATGGTTTTAATTATACTTTGTAAAATTTTCTAACTTAAAAGACTACATTTTAGTTGCTAAAAACAGTTCAGTAACGATATTCAATTTAAAACAAAAATAAAATTGGGTTTAAGAAATAAAAAGAGGATTTTATACATCGGTCATTAAAATAGAAGATTTTTGCACTAAAACCTTTTTTCAATAAAGCAAAAATATTGCAGTTTCAAAAATTTCATCCTGAAAGAATTAAAAATTATTTTTTTAAGCTTTCTTAAAAAGTATTGTAAGTTAGGTACATCATGACGTTTTAGCTGACGTCACACTAACGATGGGATCAAATTGCATTGTCCATTAAAATTTCATGACGAGGTGGATTTTAGCTGAGCATGCAAGACGTTGCGAAAATAAACCTTATAATTACCTAGATTTAAGACTAGTAAGATTATTTTCACCCTAAGACAACCTCTTTTTAAGGTTTTTATATAGAGGGTTTGTTTTCCAAGGTTTTGGAATAGGGTAATGTGCGTAAAATAGAGCAAATGATCACAGATCTCGTTTCAAAGTTAGAAGGTCTACACGTAAGCCTTATTGTAAACCTTTTTATGTTTACATCAAAAAGTTTTTGCTGAGTGAAAATATACCTTATTTTACTATTTGGGATCCTACTAACGAGCGCAGGCTGTATCTATTTTAAGGTAATTAGATTGTAATCACTAAGAGAATTCAATGTCGAGTTAAATAAAAGAAGTTTCATGGTTTAAAAATATCCTACCACTAACATTTTTTTCTTCTATTGACAACTGCTTAGCGAAGGGTTAAATATTAATTAACATTGTTGAACTCGCTGTGCAGAATATTTTATACATCAGTCATTAAAATAGAAATTTCACTGTTATAGGACATCTTACTAAAGAGCGCAGACTGTATCTATTTTAAGCTAATTAGATTGTAAGAGAACTCAATTTCGAGTTAAATAAATGAAGCTTCATGATTTAAAAATATGTCACCATTAACACTTTTTTTTTCTATTGATAACTGCTTGGCCAAGGGTCAAATATCAATTAATAAATGAATAAATAAATATAAAAAAATACTGATTTCTCTTCAAATGAGTTAATTTCTTATGAGAAAATAATCTTAGCTCTAAACTCGTTTTTAATTTTGTATTTTCTTACTCAGGATTTTAAAACATTGTTTAACTCGCACAGCGCAGAATCTAAGAAAATGTCAAATCTTAAATTTGAACACTAACAGAATACAATACTTTGACAGAATAATAATCCTTTAACAAAGTAATAAATGCATCGTAAAATCTTAATTAATTAAAAAGTATCGGCAGCTTAAGCTGTTTCTTTTTTTCCGACTACCTATTATTTAAAAACGAAATTATATTTGCGAAACTAATTCGTTTGGTTTAGCATTAAAATTTGTTGAATATACAAGTTCAATTTTGAATTATTGAATAAGAATTCTTAACTTAACTAGCACAAGAAGAATGTGTCACTTGACTGTAGCTTAGAAAACATGCAAAAAAACACTTCTTTTAACTGAATAATATTTACATTTCCAAAATATGATATTTGATATCGAACATGTCTAACACATTAGATTTTTTCTTCTAGAAAATATAGTTATCCTGATTTTTTATTAAAAAAAAAAAAGAATTATACTACACCAATGTTCAAAAAATGATACGTTGGTTTGATTGATTTATTAACAAGGAAAATTGTTTAAAATTTTTAAATATTCTTCCTATTCGATTGACCATTATAATTTAGAAAGGAGATAATACACTTAAAAAATTAGAAGGTTTTGCTCAAAGTGGAGTTAATGGGAAAAAAATTAGTCAATAAAAAAGAATAGTTTATAAAAAAAATTGCTAAACAGTCTTCATTAAAACTATGCAATGACATGTACAGAGCATACATTTGTTTGTCAGAAAAAATAACCAAATTCAAAAACTGAAATAAGTTTTAAAAAAATTTGAAAAAGCATTTCCTCATCTCCTTATCTCTCAAATCTTTTGATTACACAATATTGTTTAAAAAACTCCCTTTATACAAACATATGAATAAAAGTACCAATTCTTATGCATTCAAATTTCTGTTCAGAAGATTATTGATTTAAGGAAAATCCTTAGTTTGTTCAGGTCAAAATTTGGAGTTGTCGCTTTTAATTTCCTTATTCTACACTGTAAAACAAGTTTAATGTAGCTTTAGAATATAAAAATTTTCCATACAATTTTTTTAAATGTATTTTATTAAATTTAAATAAAAACATCTGATATTTGAACATTTAGTTGTAGCAGCTAGATGTGCTTGATTTTGGTAGCGTTTCACACAATATTTTATAGCTTTCTCATTGGCAAGTAGATATTTTTGTAATTTTTTGTACGAAATTAAACTAAAATTAAATCACTTTCCAATGAAACATTTTTAGATTTTTTTGCGGTTTCTTTCCCGTAACCCATGGACCTAAATAACTGGGCAATACAGTAACTTTTTAAAATATTAAAAAAGTTTGAACAGACATGCTTTTCATTTTCATAAAACAGGGGCTCCCTATTTTCCCCGAATGTGCTAACTAAATATTGATTACAATTAAACTAACAGAACTGAATAACTGTCGCAAACTCACAAAAGTTATGAAACTTGCATAGTGTTTGTAAAAAACCCAAGAGTGTTAAAATAATATACTTAAGTTAGTCGAATTCTGGTATTCGTGGCGTTGAAAAATACTATGAGTGCACTCCTACTCAAACAGCACCTAATTCGGTTTTTCACGTTTAGTTTTTTTTTTTTTTTTTTTTTTTTTTTTTTTCAACCTAATGGTTTTATTTTATTTTTTAACCGTCGTTGAACAGCCGACCCAATTTTTGGGTTAACAATTGCTGATGACCAATTCTATAACTTTCTAACTTTAAACACGATTAAAATGACAAGGGAACTCTCGGATGAATCTGTCTCTGTAGAGGATATTTTGATGGGATAAACCCGCATTTGCGTTACATGGAGAGGAAAATCACGAAAATCTCTCACAGTTAGAATGATGGTAAGGTGACTCTAACCGTGACCTCCGAGACAGAGAAGGCCTTACAACTCTTTCGTGACGTCTCTTTACTTCGATCATTCCTCTCCCCTTGCTGCGAGCTTTTAACATGGGGAAAGATTTCCTAATATAATTATTTCTACTTTGTCTCTTTATATTATATTAGACACTCATTAAAATGCCGTAAAAATAGTTGGGAATAAGGACTGAATCCGATTTTTTCTCTTTAAATTTAATTAATAAAATTTTTAATAGAAAAATTTGAAAACTAAAAAATTCGCGCTAATCAAAAAATCTGTTATCCGTACAAATATATGATTCACAGTCCTTAAGAAGAAAGTTATTTTTGGAGCTTCGATACCATTTTTGGATATTATTTTATTTTTGAACTTAACTGAAAAAAATTGATATTTCGAATACTAAATAAAAAAAAAGAAACAGTAATTCACAAAAAAGGCATATTTTATTACACGAAAAAGTAACTAAAGAAACTAACTTTTAATGCTTAATGCCGACCATACATTATTTTTATCACAACAAATGAAAAAAAATTATATTCCATTTTTTTCCTACTTAAAAATAAACATAGAAATATATTGTAAATCATTATAAAATCATTAGACAATGAGTGTTACGTAAATTACAATAAAATTTTAGAAAAATATATAAGAATTTCAATAATACAATTATTGAAGTACAATTAGAAAAAATTCCAAGTTCTAAACTAAGAGTGATTAAAATTTTAATACAATTGTTGAAAAATAATATGGATTTTAACGTAACAATATTAATGATGTGCATTTATAACAAATTTGATATTGCAGAGAAACAGTGATCACACATTACAAAATAATTATTTTGTTACATTATTTAATTATTTTAATTTTGTAGAGCGTTCAACGTTTTATAGAAGTGTTTAATTTATTTTTTATTTAATAAATTAAAGTAAAAAAAAAACTAATAAAAATGTATTTAGTGATATAAAATAATTTTCGTCAGAATAATAAAAATAAAAACTTAACAACTCAAAAATTATGTATAATAATGTTTTAACTAAACATTGACATGCAAAAAGTTGCTAATTGAAAATGTAGAGTTTATTATGTCTGAGGATTAATTAATAATGCTTAGTATTATTTATTCTTGTTTAATGTTTCGACTTTTCTCTTATTTTTCTTTACTTCAGCTAACAAAGCTGCATTTTTTTCTCTCCTTTAGTAAAGCATCATTTTTTGTTTTTGTGTAGTTGTTTAGAAATCCATTAGTGGATGACCAAACAAACTTTCTCTCAATGCATCATTTTTAGGGAAGCTAAAAACACTGACTTCAGAGCCATTTTTGTAATTCCCTCGACATGCCGGTACACAACATGGATGATGCATACCTTGTTTAAAATTTTGTTATAATTAATTACATAAGAATGAGTTTTGATTACAAATATCCAAATCAAAAGACTAGTACAACTGACTAAAACAAACGAAGCAGAAAGTGTCAGATGTCGCGGGGAATGATCAAAGTATGGTGACGTCACGAGGGGTTGAAGATGCAGTTGGAAAACCTTCTCATCTCGAAGGTCACGCTCTAACCCAGGATCCGCTTACTACTGAAGATATTCCGTCTATTACCGAAGATATTTTAAGTCAGCACTGTGGTCGGTGCGAGCCGGGTGCGAAATTTTTATCAGCTAGCCATCGCTGTATTTCGATTCCGATTCACTTCATTGTGAGGCGAAACGCTTTAACCCCTGAGTCATTACGGCTCCAATCTAATACTTTGTAGCCCAAAACATTTAAGTTTCGCTTTCAAGGAAGTCATTTGGGTTTTGTTTGAAATATACATTTATCAGAGGTAATAAACTAAAAGCGAAATTTTTAAAAAAATTGAGCGAAAGTCTTGGATCGAAGGATTATAGAACATTTTTCTATCTGAATTTCATGTTGTTTAAAATATTTATAGGAAGTGATGAACAAAATTTAGTTTAATTCTAATTCATGAAAATATTAATACACTATCTTTGATGATATAAGGAGCTCCTTATTAAAACAGCACTAATTACGATAAGACATGCAGTTACACAAACGAAGCATAATTCATTTCAACAAAATTAATTAAGCGTAGTCTGTGTCAATATTAGTATGGCGATTTTGAAACTAATTCTCCCCTAAAAAATTTTTTTGATTTTTCCATTGTCTCCATTCTTTAGTACATATTCTTTTTTTATTTCAATTAATGCATATCACCAACATTTATTTGGCGTTCATTATATAACGACTTTTTGGAGTCCTCTTAAACAAATAAAAACCTTCGTTCTGTTAATTTTACTTTTTGTACATAGCTTTTTATACTTTAATATGAGCCGCGATGGCTCAGGGGATAGAGCGTTCGCCTTCCAATGAGGCGAACCGGGTTCGAATCCCAGTCGATACGAATTCCGCATCCGGCTTGCACTGACCACAGTGCTGACGTGAAATATCCTCAGTGGTAGACGGATCATGGGTTAGAGTCCCCTTGCCGTCAGGCTAACCGTGGGAGGTTCTCGTGGTCTTCCTCTCCATGTAACGCAAATGCGGGTTAGCTCCATCAAAAAGTCCTCCACGAAGGCAAATTTCTCCCAATACTCGATCCAGGAGTTCCCTTGTCTTCTGGATTGGGTTCAAAATTACAAGGCTACGGAGTTGAACATTAGTAGCCGTAAACCCATTAAGTTGGGTCGGCTGTTCAACGACGGTTATAAAATAAAATAAAATATACTTTAATATGAGCCACGATGGCTCAGAGGATAGAGCGTTCGCCTTCCAATGAGGCGAACTGGGTTCGAATCCCAGTCGATACGAATTCCGCATCCGGCTTGCTCTGACCACAGTGCTGACGTGAAATATCCTCAGTGGTAGATGGATCATGGGTTAGAGTCCCCTTGCCGGTAGGCTAACTGTGGGAGGTTCTGGTGGTCTTCCTTTACACAAATGCGGTTTAGTTCCATCAAAAAGCTCTCCACGAAGGCAAATCTCGCTCAATACTCAATCCAGGGGTTCCGTTGTCTTCTGAATTGGGTTTAAAATTACAAGGCTACGGAGTTGAACATTATTAGTTGTAAACCCATTAAATTGGGTCGGCTGAACAAAGACGGTGATAATATTATAATTATAATGTATTTCAATAAGTACTTTTTTTCTTCAATTTGGTCCTAAAACTAAGAATTAATTGTGCAATATTGGCGTCATAAACAATATGATAATTTTTTCGGTTCTCTTATGCGCTCATTTTCTCCATTAACTTATTTTTAAATCATAACTTCTTTTTGTTACTATCACCAAAATTATTGAATTTTAATTCTTAAAATAATTAGTAACGAAACCAATATCTTTTTGTTTGGCAAATGAACAAATATTGATACTTATTTCGAAGATCGTAAAAAATTTCCAAACTAATTATTATCCATATTATTTACTCTATTAGTGAAGTTTCATAGAAACTGGCATAAAATAATACTATTATTATACTATTGTAAGGGCTGTGGTAAAGAGAACTTTTTCTACTAATATAAGTTTCTAATATGGATACAGTAGTAAAAGGTTTTTTACCTCCTTAATATCACCTTACTACACATATATACATAACCATTATATTTTTATATTTTTTTTATAATCCATGGCGGTTTCATACTATTAGATTTACCGTAATACAAGTTAGAAGTTTAACTCACTAAAAGTTAGATTTACTATATATTTAAATATATAGTATCATTCAATCTGTGATATTTTGACTGCAATTTTTCCAAGTCTTGATAATTTGACTTACTTTTTTACACTTAATTAGCGTCTAAATATATTGACTGATATATGATATCGAAAATCACAATCACTCTAAATTGTAGGTCTCATTAGATTCCATTACTGTTTTATTTATCTTATTTTATTTATATGTTTTTCCTGAGACATTGAAAATAAAAAACACTTCTGAGAAAACACCAAAACATGTCAATCCAATACATCAGGACAATGCAAAAAAGTATTTATATTTCTTATTCATTAAAGACAATGCTCTTCACAGTCATAAAATTTTAAAATGAAATTTCAGCTTAGAGTTTCAGATCAAAACTAACTTTGAAAGATATAATTAAAATTATTATTAAATTTTAAAAGAATTTTGTTTTTTAATATTTAATATTCAAATAGGTGAAGAAATTCCCGAATCGATAAATTAATTTCAATGAATAATTTTTAATACTATTCAGATCTGGTGCAGTTCTAAAATTGACTCGAAATTTAAAGGAAAAAAAAAAAAAAAAAACCCGCATTGAGTTTTATGTTGCACTTTAAATGTAAACAAGTAGCTAATATGGTGACTATAATTGTTTCTGACTTAAATAACAGAAATTATTACTATCTCTGATTTTTCTTTTTCTGTGAAACATTTTTGCGTAACCCCTCGCATATTTATGGTAAGATCATATGTGCAAGGCGATGAGTATGATGCGTTATACCCTGTCCTATAAAAACAATGAGCATTTTGTTAATAATGTTAAAAATCATTTTTGAAACATCTCGTAACAATAAAAATTTTATTTAGCAAAATAAATAGGTATCCCACTTGTTCAAGATATTTCAATAATCAAAAACTTCAAAGAATTTTAGTCTTTTCTTTCAGAGACGGGTTTCAGAAACATTTCCTTCACATTTGTAACTTTTTTAAATTCTTCCTGACCTTACATTTTTTAAAAGAAAATTTTAAAATGTTGTTTTTTTTTTTAAAAAAAATAAAATCTTTATGATCACCCACTATTTCATAATAGAGAGGGGGAGGAGCAGTTTTTTCTCATTTTTAGGTAATGAGAAAAGTGAGAGAAGAAGGTAAGTTTATTTTCATGAAAAAATTTTTATAAACCCATTTTTTAGAGAGATGTTTGTTTATTATGATATTAAATACATGTCTCTTCTATGACATATTTTTAACGTAACTTTTTTTTTAAAGTTTTATTTTAAACCTTACATTAAGTAAAATATTTCAAAATTTGAAGCTATGAAGTTCAATGAGTTTGAATTTATTATTACTTTCTTTTTTTATTTTTGGGAAAACATGTTTTTCACACTTACCTTTAAAAATATTCCATTGGGCTTTTATTATAATTGATATTAATAACTTAATTCTTGGCAATGTAGCGATTGAGGTTTTCTATAATTTTTTAATCAGCTCCTTCACATTTTTCCGAAAAATAAACTTTAATAAGACGGTTCTAAAGATACGAAGCTTAAAAAAAAATTTCAAAATTAAAGACACATAAAATACTCACCTAAATTGTAGATACTTTGATCATTTATAATCTCATAGCCGCAAAATAAAAATTGGTTGAATAGTTTCTGATGTTTTGAAGGGTCGAGGATGAAATATAATTTTTTTCCGGGCGAATGCGAATTATATCTGACGATTCGTATGTGTTGTGTATCCACTGTAGCATGTAACTTAAAAATATCTAATTTCAAAAATCAATATAATTAAATATTTTATACATGATAAGCTTTCCAGAAAAAAGAGGATCTAAAATCTGAGAAAATTGTGTTGTACGTTCCCAAAAATCAAACAAATTTTAATTCAAAAAGAGACTTCCGAATATATTCATAAAACAAAGATATAAATGCAAGAATGATTCTTTTTCTTAACATCTTTAGCAATAACACTGTTAGAAATGTTTTGTAATTCGTCTCAAACCATTTAGTCAAAAATGTGAATGAATGATTATTAGGAAAAAGGAGTTTTAAATTGAATATGTGCCTCTCAAAACAAGGAAACTGCATCTTATTACGAGTAATGTCGAGCCCTACTAATTTTTATAAATGAAATATATCATTGTTATTATAAACTTCAAATTAAAATGATATGTTAATAAACATTGAAAATTACTTGGATAAACTGTTTATATAATAAATTATTAAATCTTCACTATAGTAAGTAAAAATAGATTTTTAGATGTATAAAAATTCTTTCAATATTTATGTATATTGAAAGTAAGCTTGTTTTTCTCTTTTGTTTCTATCTAGCCATACAGTTTGATTATAAGTTCCAAAAATGACAATACGTGATGCCTTCAATTAGTAAGCAAAATTATTTATAACATACGATTTTCGATTGCAATTGCTGAGAATACAAAAAGGGATCAAGTTCTTGATTTCAAAGTTGTGAAAAAATGTAGCTGCATCACAACTGGTAGCTGATTTTCTACCGAAATTTTTAATTATTTATTTGAAATATGCTCGAGATAGCATGACAAATAAAGCAATTTATTTTGTTCCACTTACAATACTACCAGAGATGCCAAAACTTACTCCGGACAACAAATAAATATTATAAAGTGGTCGTTTATCAATTGTGATTCTTGGTTTAATAAATTCAATTTAGTAGATTTTTAACCACCACTATTTCTAATTAATTCGTAGGCTTATATAATTCACCACTTTACAGGAGTTATTTTTTATGCAAGCAAGGTGCTTGTCTCCCAGTAACAGCCCTGCTGAACTCAAACTGTCTTTTATTTTAACTTTTTTATTACTTCATGATATATGGGATAGGGGCCTTTTGCGCGGCCCTTTTTTTTTTTTTTTTTTTTTTTAGCGGGATTGACGATAAAAGAAGCGATCGGTTCCGTACAGGGTATTCGCTCTCGTGATGATTCTTGGGTGAGAGATTAGACATTTGATCAATACGATTCGACTTGCAACCTTCATGAGTGAAGCATCGTCGTGGATAGATTGTTTGCTTATGTTCTGAATGTCACAGTAAAAGTATTCTAAAGGTATGATTTCTTTCTTAGTGAATTGATAAAGTTTATAGCATGTGAATTAACAACAACAAGTTATATTTTATCTACAACAACGATTGTTGTGTTCAAATATTGCAGTGGCCACGCCAACTTCTATTTCAACATGTGACTATATTTTGTGCTACAAAATGTGATTCCTATTGACAACAGATTTATTTGCTTACTACCGCCATTGGGGCGTATCACGCAAACTTCTACAATTTGTGTTTATGATTTGTGTTTACGATTTGGATTACAAATTGCAAATTTCCGTTTCAGTAGTGCTTACGTCAACAATTATAGTGGGCGTCTCATGAAAACTTGAAATAAATTAATAGTGTGATTTATGACTACAAAACCTGATTATTTGTGATTATAAACATTTGTGCATTCTGAAACTTTTATTTATGCACAGCAACAGCGTTGTCTTTGTGCTCAACTATCATTTTTCATTGTATTACAACAGTTTTGTGTCGGCGCAGGGCCCGCTCAATTGTGCACATATACCGAAATAGTCAGTTAAAATCAGTTTGATTGCAGTAACTGCCATTGAAATCAAATAAAACATTAGGTAGATGAAAAAACTTTGTTTCTCTATGCTGAAATTCACAAATAATACACATATCTACATCTTTTTTCAATTTTAAATTTATCATTTACTCATTACGACAGTGTTGTGATATAGCAGTGATCTTCAAACAAAAGTGCAAAATCAAATTGTTATAGCTAAAACCTCTTTGACTGACGTATACATTTTCAATTGGATTAAAACATGGCTACCACATCAAATGCAAATATACCTGCCTGGGTAGAAGATACAATAGCATTATTAAAGTCCCAACTTCAACAACAAAAAGATGCAAATCAAAACCTATCCACTCAACTTGAAGAACTTAGAAAAATGTTTGAAAACAAAATGGAAAGCCTACTGCAAACAATATAAAAACTCGAATATGATAATGAAACATTAAGAATAGAAAACAAGCATCTTCTATAAGCAAATAAACAAATTAGAGAAACAACAATAACCATTCCGGAAACAACTCCAACCTCTCCAAAGAAACGCAAACATAAAAAAGAAAACAGCAGCTAACAAAACAGCAGTACAACAACAACAATCTACTAATGAACCGAATCAACAAACTGTCACCAAAAGGAACAGATCTGAAAGTACGGATGAAGAGGAGCCAGCCCAAAATAAAAAACTGATAATTCAAAAACCAAATGCAACCTACACAGATCTTATACAACAACCATCGACCAGTTCCTTCGCACCACAACGTCAACATGAGGTAGCAGCTACACACAATGAAGTTGACAGAAATACTACCAACCAACAACAGGATGAAACTGATGAAGAAGAAATGGACGACAACAATGACTTTCAATATCAAAGACGGGAAAAACCACGAATACCACCAATAATCATAAAGAACAATAATGTGAAATGGCTACAACTCAAACAAAATCTACAGGACCAAAAAATTACAGAATTTGAAGGAAAACACAATGGCGAATATCTGAAAATACACTTCTTTAATATAGATATGAGGCGTCGAGCAATCGACATACTTAACCAATTAAATGTACAATATCACACCTTCCAGCTAAATGAAGAAAAACCATTAAGAGTCGTTTTAAAAAGCATTCCAGCATATATTTCCTCAGATGAAGTCGAAAAAAATCTAATTGAACAAGGACATAAACCAAAACGTGTAACTCAGATGAGAAAATATACCGAACAAGGAATCCTCAATCTGCCTCTACATATCATTACACTCGACAAAACTGAACACAACAAGAAACATTTTTTATCTGAAACGTTTCATGGACTTCTTTGTCACGGTATCAACCTACAGAGGGCGCCGAGGACATACTCAGTGCCACAGGTGCCAACAATTCAATCATGTGCAGGCATCCTGTCGGCACACTCCTAAATGTCTCAAATGTGGCCAGGAGCATCTAACTCATCTCTGCACTAAAGACAAAACATCACCAGCAAAATGTGCCAACTGTGGCGGTCCTCATCCAGCCAACTACAGACAATGTCCTAATTACCCAGTTACTAAAACCATCACCAGCAACAGAACCAGCAACAACAACAATAGATACAACCATCAAAATCCTTTTGTTCCTGGCAACACCAACTTCAGTTCATATGCAGACATCCTAAAAACAGCAAACCAAAACAACTCCAAAACAATACAACTTGATACCTCAACAATACAAAAAGCCAAAACCTTACTCACTGACCTCAAGCACTTTGTAGGATCCATGCAAGACAACGAGTGTTTCAAACTTTTCAAAAGAATGCAAAATGCAATCCAATCATATCAACAGGAAGAACAAGATGAATACTAAAACAACACAAAAATCTACCCTCAACATCTTTTTCTGGAACGCTAACGGAGTACTACAAAAGCAACATGAACTAAAGAACTTTATTTTAGACCATAACCCGGATATCATCATTATAACAGAAACTCATCTCAATGCAACCTACAACTTTACAATAGCCAACTATACTACATACAGGTGTGATAGAAAGTACAGAGGAGGTGGCGTCGCACTATTATCTAAAAACAGTCTTATATCAACATTATATAATTCTACAGATGACAGTGGCTACGAACAAATTTCCATACTGCTCAACCATCAAAAACAGAATACTAAAATAACTGGCATTTATAACTCGCCTACAAATAAACTCACAGAAAATGACCTAAGAAACCTATTCCCACCAAATCTGCCAACAATTGTAGCAGGTGACTTTAATGCAAAACATACAACATGGGGATGCAATAAATCTAATCATACTGGAAATCATCTTAAAGCTCTCATCATGAAAAATAAACTTACTGTCATAGCTCCAACCTATATTCCTACTCTACTCAATCACAGACCAGACATCCTTGACTTCACTCTAGCCAACATCGATATCCCAATGGTTGCATGCACACTAAATCACTTGTCATCTGACCATCTACCAGTACAATTGCTCGTCGGGCTAGCCATAAAACACGTTGAAAAACCCAAACTAAAAACTGACTGGAATCTCTTCAAAAATATACTTACCAACAACAATAGCAGCTTACCAATCTTAGACGATGAGCCAGCAATTGAATCATACATCCAGCAAGTACAGTCTGAAATAATTGAATCATACAAGAGATCAACTACTGAGACAGAATCAAAAGCTCATCACTATAGACTTCCGCCTGAAATCAAAAACCTCATCAGACTCAGAAATCATTACAGAAAACACCATCAAAGAACAGCAGACCCTATATATCTCAATGAAATCAGACTTCTTAACAAACAGATCAAAAAACAAAGCAAGAAATATAAAAATCAGTTATGGCAAAACAAAGTTGCCTCCCTCTGCACAAGTGATAATTCAATATGGAAAATAGCTAAATTGTTCAAAACTCCACCTCACAATATACTCTATAGATGAAAAAACTGAAGTATTTGCAGACTCACTTCAAAATCAATTCTCACCAAATCTCAATTCCGATCAAAATCATCATGACCTAATAACAGAAAAAGTAAGCAGTTTCCACCTTGATCATCCCTCTCCAGAGATCATAGAGCCTACAACCAATGAAGAAATATCATCCGGAATCTAAAAAACAACAAAACTCCGGGTGAAGATGGAATCAAAAATATTATGATCAAACTACTACCATCCAATTATATTCAGAAAATTACACACATCATCAATAGCTGCCTTCTTCTAAATTTTTACCCTCAAATCTGGAAAAATGCATCGGTTATCCTATTTCTAAAGAAAAAGAAAAATCCAAGCTGCCCTGAGAGTTACCGACCTATCAGCCTCCTAAATATTATTGGCAAAATATACGAAAAAGTAATTTACAAAAGAATTAAACCACTTCTTTCAGCCCTCCCAGACGAACAATATGGTTTCCATCAAAACTTGAGCACAACAAAACAGCTTATACGAATAATAGATTATGCTGGAAGGGCCTTAACGAACAAGGAAACAATAGCAATATTAATGATCGACATAGCCAAAGCGTTTGACAAAGTTTGGCATACAGGAATGATTTTCAAGCTAATGCAACTCACCTTTCCTCCCAGACTAATTAAACTTCTTTCATGCTACCTAACAAACAGAACCTTCCATGTCACCATTCAAAACAGAAAATCTTCCAAACGAAACATAACAGCTGGTGTACCGCAGGGCAGCATACTTGGACCAATTCTATATATTCTCTATACATATGACTTCCCAATAAATCATGCAGACTTCAACAGTATTACAGCCTATTATGCAGACAATACTAGTATAATTATAAAATCCAGAAACCCAAACCTTGCCCTGATGAAATTACAAGAACACATTTATGAAATAGAAGACTGGTGCAGAAATTGGAAAATAGCGGTCAATGCCGAAAAATCTGAGATCATAATCATACCAAAAAGAAGAATCAAAATACTTCCTCAATGCAAACCAAAGCTTTTCGATATCCAAATTCCAATAGTAAATAAAACAAAGTACCTCGGACTTACCATAAACAGCAAACTCATCCAGAGCGACCATATAAAAAATAAAATAGACAAAGCCAATGCAGCAATAAATGCAATTCAACCTCTCATCTACAACCAGAATGTTTCACTTAAAAGTAAAAAACTGCTTTATACTTCCATGATCCGACCCATTCTCACATATGCTTCTCCTGGTTGGGCCACAATTTCAGACCATCCTATGAAGAAACTGAACCTGTGCCAAAGCAAAATACTTCGTAAAATCACCTGTGCCAGATGGTTCATTAGAAACTCAAACATCCACAAAGACCTTAAAATCCCGACTCTCTCTCAGCCTATTTATAAACTTAATGCAGACTTTTACGACAAAGCAATCAACTGCAATACAGCTAACTTCAACGAAATATTTAAATTTTAAACTTTAAAAAAGACAAAAACCTTAGACCAATAGCTGCACACTTCACCTCTGACGGCTCATACCAAAACTACCAACATAAATAAAAACCTCCAACTCTTATATGAATAGTTCGTAGCAATAGTTCAAAACATCAATAGATTACAACATCTACAGCCTCAACAACAATACCAGCCTTGAAATCCGAACCTGATACCTCATGTTGACAATAAATTCACAGCCATCTTTACTACAGCAAGTTGCTTAGATTTAGTTTCACTTTTATTTTCAGTTAAACAAGCAAGGTGCTTGCTCTACAATATCAGTCACCCCAGAGACTCTGTATACAAACTGTTTATATATTTATTTAATTTCATGATGAATGGGATATGGGTCTTCTGCGTGGCCCAGCTTTTGTTAAATAAAGTAAGTAAGTACCGTTTTTTTAATTATTTTGGCGCGTCTGGAGCAGTTGGCATTGATTTTTAGACTAGTAGTTTCTTCTTTTCCACCTTCAGTCATATGAATTTTTTTAAAAACAGTTAATTAATTTAAATAGTTTATAATGAAAGACTAGAACTACGCAAAGTATATTAAACAATATGAAGAATTATGCTATGTTCTTAAATAATTCGAATAGTTGAAAATAGTAGTTTTGTGATTAGATAAAATACAATTTGCAATTTATTTACAAAAGTAATTTAGACATGAAACTCTGATTATACATCTTATAGCGATAATTCTTGTAATTTAACTCATCTCACTTGTGGTTATATATATTTATAAATTTAATTTTTTAATAATCTACAGTGATCATTTAGTAATCCATTCATCATCAGTAGGGCTGCAAGTTTGTCACGGGAAAAAAAGACCCAAAATTCGCCGGAAATTTTGAAAATTTCGCGGATTCTAAACATAAAAAAATTTACTGTATAAATGATGCAAAAGACAGAAATTGCGCAAGTAATAAAAAAAAAGCTTAAAAAATACCCAACAAATGTATTTATTTTAATTTCAAGCAATATTAATATTTTTAGATTATTTTATTATATTTTTAGATTATTTTATTATTTTTTTAGATCATTTTAATATTTAGATTATTTTTAGATAATTAATGAACAGAATTTTGGTACAACGTATTGTCAGATTATTCTCATTTATGCTTCGTCTTTCCTCACTTAATACATTATCATACTTAGAAAACTATATTTCTGAGTCAACGCTGTTTGTAGGTTCCAACAAACATCGCATTACCACTTTTGGATAGAAACTGACCCCCTTTTTAAGAAATCAAAAAAAGCCGCCGAGAGGAAAAATTGTCTGGATATGTAGAAAGGAAGTAGAAATTTCATAGCCCAGTGCAATAGTCTGTACCAATTTTTCTGTCAAAGATTTGATTTATAACATTTTCCTTCTTTTGTGATTCAGAAAGACCACCTACTTGACATGATTGTGATTATCTCTGAATTATTTTCTTGTCTATTCTATTGCTTCACTCCCCTAAATATCTCATCAATTTTATATGTTCAATTTAAGGCTTCAGGAAAGTAAAAAATTCTTTTAAATAAAAGTATTAAATTAAAAATGAAAAAAAAAAAAATTCAAATTTCAAACAATTTTCTCGCAAGTCAAAACATATTGAGAAATTCGCGGATTTTTATTTTATTTTTAAAGGACTATTACGAGGAAATTCGCGCCACGACAGACATGCAGCCCTAATCATCAGTCAACAAGCCTAAATTCCAACGTCTGGGCTCAGGATAAAGCTTCAGGGAAATGGAGCCTGTATTTAGAATACTTGTAGTAACCTTACCTACCAGCGAAGTTCACCTTAGTTACTGGCGTATGTTCGCTAAAAAAAAGCCTCTAATTACATAAAATCACTCTCAATATTTTTAGCGAATAAATTATGCAAAATATTTTTGTGTAAGCCATACTGTATTAAATTAAAAAAACAAGTTTTAAAAATAAATATTAATTTAAAGCGATAAGAAAATAATTCAATTAATTATACATTTTATTATTCCCAGAATGTTATTATTATTTATTTAAATAATGAATATGATGAATCATGAATGTATTAATAGTCTACAGCAATTCTGACTGTACCCTTTTTTAAAAAAGAAAATGTATAATATGTGCCGACCAAAATGTAACGAAAAAGTGTAAAAATATCAACTGTGAATTTTAGTTGAATTTAATTTAAATACAAAAGCGAAGCTCAAGCGTAAAATAAAGGGAAGAATAGAAAAATCATGAAATATAATTGTCCTGTTTTTTAAAAAAACATAGCTGAACTTAAAGATATGTTAAAAAGAAGAACAAAATGACTTATCAGCATATTGTTTTAGAAAATAAAAGGATTAAGATAAATAATAATCAGGGTAAAAATTTTGAGAAATAAAAAGCACAAAAATTTAAAACTGCTTTTAATACTGAAATACAAAACTAAAGCACGAAGTAATGATAAGATGTTTGCTTTAAAATTTTGATAAATTCAACTGACGATTCACTTTGGAAACATGAGCTCAGATTAAAAAGGCATTTGGATATTTATTAGAATGCGACTAGAAATTACTTCTACCTTTAAATAATATACAATAACTGATTTTTTTATTACAAAAAATTATTAAATTCGCTTTTGAGAAAGTTAAACTTTAATTCTTTTTTAATGAGTTCAGAGTTTTAAATGGTGACTGGTTTACATTAAATATGTCGGGTCACAAAGTCCTCCGAATTTCCAAAACAATTCAATTTCTCGGGGGGTACTAATCGAGGATTCCTTTGTCTTTAGGATTGGGCTCAAAATTACCAGGCTACGGAGTTGAACATTGGTAGCCATAAACTTGACTTTAGGTAGGCTGTTCAACGACGGTTATAAAATAAAAAAAGTCAATTGTCGCAAGTCGCCATATTAAGTAATTCAATGTAATTATTCGGCAAACAACTGTGATGATAATAGTAAATTCACATTTTCGTGAATAGCACATACACATTTTATATGGTAATTTATCTACGCATAAAATATAAATAGGTCACACTACAGCAAACTTAGATTGGCCAATTTTTATGTTTGTGCTTTGTTATCAGGTTATCCTGTGCTTTGATACTTAACATGGTTAAATGAAGGTGCACATTTGGCTTTCTATCTGTTTTGTTTCATCAGAAACTTACAAATGTAGATAGGTATTTCAAACAAACTAAAAATATAAAGAAACAATCAATAAAAAAAAAAAAAAAAGTTTATTTGAAAGTCGCAAACAAAAACCAATCGTACACTATTTATAAATACGAAACAAAATAATATTTTACGTTAAACAGTGACACTAGTAGCACAAAGAGTGTTCATAGGAAACAATAACATATGGAGAAATCATAATTAAAATATTCAAATCCTTTAGAGATTAGTCCTTAATATCTTACAAGAAATACTTTGAATCAATGATTCCAAATTAAAGTATTCAATTTATCCTGTAGAAATCTTTAAGAAGTAAATACTTCTGGACTTGTTTGGGAACGTCCAGTTCTTCCACTCCTTCGGGCAACTTGAAGTTTTCTCTTAATCCGTTTCTGATGATGCATCTTGAAAGGTGTTTCAGAGATCTTGGACGCTTATCTGCAGTTTCCTCATAATTTACTAGATTGCAGTACCATTGCCATACGTCATTTATCTTCTGATAGTATCTAGGATTGATCCCCTTAAAAAGTCTAAAAATATCGGTCTTGGTCAGAAGGGCATCTGGGATGGAGCTCCAGAGTACTCTTACGGCCAGTTCAATCAATTCAGATTTATCGAGATAAATGAACCTCATATAAAGATACAGAACCTGAATAGTACGGAAGTTGAGAGGATTTTTAGACATATCATCCCAATTTTCCACCCACGTATCGTAGCCTTCATCATCATCAAAAAACCTAAAAAGGAAAAAAAAAAAAAGTGTGAATAAATAGACTCTAATTCAATTTTTAAAACGCGTGTAAGAAACGTTACTCTGTTTCAATACATTTTAAAAGTGATTGCCAACACGAAATTATAGTTGGCTCTGCTGCATGGGGATCTGAATTTTTAATTAAAGTAAGAATAATCAAAATAGAACGGAATTCCTAAAATATGCCCCCAATAGTTTCGACAGGAGTGCCTCCAATTCAATTTTTAGAAATAGAATAAAATAACAAAAAATTTCATAAAATATCTAGATATAGAATAAAAATCTCATTTTGCCTTTAAAATGACTTTCTTTAAAATTATTTTTAAAAAAATTTCTATATTTTGCAAATCAAAGTGTTTCCGACAATTAGTAAATAAATTAAAAAAATAAGATTTATTTAAAGTTACTTTTTGCATAGAATTATCTTTGGATAAACGAATCTTATAATAGTGTGCAAAAACTTCATGAGTCGCTTAAAAAAGTTCTTCAAATATAGCGAAATACTCAAAAAGCTTTGTTAACATTAAGAGATCCAAACATTCAATCGCTCTCCTGCCTGAACAACTTTGGTAATATTTTCAGGCTGGAAAACTTTTAAAATATTGACTACCTTCCATATTTTGAGGATCAAAAATTCAAATCCATCGGTGGAAAAAAAAATCGTTTTTTTTTTTTTTTTTCTGGTTTTGTAACTTAAAATATCGTTTGTATAAATTAATTGGCATGTACATGATAATGTTCTCGAACAAAAAAAAAAATTGAGACTTAAGACGTAAACCATTTACGTATTAGATTGAAAGTTATTTAAACGAGTAATTTTGTTTCCCACTACACAAATATGAAGTCGAATCAATAGATAAACTGCATTCAAGTACGAAAATTTTGTGGTAGAAGCAATCCATCAATTAGCACCCAAGAGCCGCTACAATCGACTACGTAATCTTCCATGTTCAACCAGAACTATCGCCTCTAAAACAAACTAAACAGTAAAAAATTAAAAACAAATATTGACAAAAAAATTCAGAAAATTAGAAATTTTGTTTCATGAAATACAAAAAATATTATTTCGAACTGAAAGAAATTAGATGAAGGAGCTCATACATAAAATCTACGATACATTTATGTATAAGTAGAAAATAGGTAAATGTTAAAAATATATAAAATTGTAATAATACAGAAAATACAAAGAAAAACAAAAGGCATAAAAAAGACCCCTGGCAAAACATTTACTAAGTACAAAAAATGAAAAAAAAAAAAAAAAAGAGAAAAAAGTTTAGGAATTAATCTGTACAATTCACTTTGTTAAGTTTTCAACAAAAAAAAAAAAAAAAAAAAAAAATCAGAAAATTTTGAATGATAAAATAAAAAATATTATTTTGAATTAAAATAAATGGGTAAAGAAAAGATAAAGGAGCTTAAGAAAATCTTTACAATAAATCTCCTATTAAAAGAAAGAAGAAAAAAAGAAATCTGAAAATTATTTATGATAAAATACAAAAATGATTATTCTGAATTAAAATAATCAGGTGAAAGAAAGACAAAGTAGAACTATCCCTACTATGCATCTATAAAGAGAATACGTAAAAAAAAAAAAAAAAAATGAAAATTTGTCACACAAAGTATAAAGTAACTTTGATTAAAAAGAACAAAAAAAATTTGGGTAAAAAAATTACAAAAGCAAGAAGTGTCAACTGTCAATTATTGAGAATTGCTTGTTCCAGAAAATATTAAGGAATCAGAGATATTCTAAAAACAATGCTAATAAACTAAGATTAATGATCAAATACACTACACCTTAATGTTATGGTTTTCAAATTTAGATATGAAATATTCAGCGCAATTTTCATTAATTATGGCTTTAAAAAGATTTGAAAGTTGCATTAGCTCTACATTTATTTTAAAATTATTATATTCAATCTACTACTGGTCTTAAAAGTATATTATTTTGTATTCAGCGCTATGAATCTTAAAACCATAAAACTAAATTTAGATAATGACACTAAATATTTTAATATTGGGTAAAACATAAACAAGATAAAATAATTTAAGCAGAAAAGTAACCGAAATAAAAACTTACAATTTACAGAAGGGTTGAAGGTACAGGTCTTCTATTATTGTGGTTCCGTTAGAGGCTCCTGCTTCTATTATTCTGATGAATGCTATGAGATTTCTTGCGAAACTACCATTAAAAAAGTCGACTTCGTCTAATGGAAGTTTTTTCTTGAACATAGTCCAGAGATCCAATTTAAGTTCCTTAATCACTTTTAGGACAATGTCTATAGTCTCCCCATTATTATTTACAACATTAAAATACATATGATGCAATATGCCATTAAAAGTAGTATCTCTAATGTTATTAGCTTTATTTCTATATGAAAGAAGAAAGCGTTTTTCGTCAACGGTAAAATATTTATTTGAAGATATAGCAATAAAGCTGTCCAGGCGGTCTAAGCAATAATAATCACCCTGATTATTAGTAAGGGATCCAGCCATTGCTAGAACTCTCAAAAATGTAATAGTAAGGCCTAGTATTAATTGGTAAGACTTCCAGTCAGTAATAGATTCAAAGTTATTAAACTAGCTGTTCCCTTATGCCAGCTAGTACGCATGCGTGTTGTATATTTTGAACTGGCCAATACGATTGAACATCATGCGTACGCGTGTATGCCGTCACCTTCTCTAAAGACTAGGAGACTCCTCCCCCAGTACGCTTGACTTACAACCCACGTGGATTGTACATTTTCTTTCTTTCCCCAAAAAAAGTCCTAATTTTTCGATAAAAAAATTTATCAATTAAAAAAGAAAATAAAGAGTTTACTTTCTTCCTAAAACACGAAAATTTTTATACTTTTATGTATGAAACTGCAAGATTAATATTATTTTGATTAATCATAACAAAAGTAATGATTACGTAGATTTGTAAACTAATTTACTGTAATTTGAAAAAAAATATTTAGACTAAGAAATTCAAAATGTGTGACACAATAACCTAATGAGTCTATGACATATTGGTTGGTCATTTTCGTTTAAAAGTCATCTTTGCAAACTTTTTTTATATTTATATTACTGTTATATGAAATTAGGTTACTTAATTTTTAAAATATATATATATATAAAAAAACATATAAACCTACGGATTTAAAATTTAATACGTAAAAAAATAATAGGAATATGAGACAAAATTTAGTTAAATATGCTGACTTTAAAAAAAAACTTTATTTAAAAATATTTTGGGAAGCAAAGTACATTTAATTTTGTAACTTTGAAATATGTGATTCGTTAAAGAACACTCCTTTCACTTGAATATTTCCATATCAAATTGATGGGTTCTTAAAGGATCAATATTTTTATTAGAGATTTTAGACATTTTAATAAAAATTCTGTTTTTTAGCGACTTTTTTGCATTGATGTACTTTTACATCTTGGAAAAATGACCGTTCGTTTACTTAACTTAAGTCGCCACTTTGTTTTATTGAATTGACGAGTGGTTCTGTCAGCCAGTTCTATCGTGACCGCATAAAAATTTATTAAATATTAATTTGAGGCCAAAACAGTCAATTTTAACTAAGCAATGCTTTACTTAAATAAGAATTTTTTAACGCAACCATTTTTCTTATTTTTATAAGTACATAAAAGAATTCTTTAAATTAATACTTCATAGGTTAAAAATGCACTACAAATAATAGTTTGTCCCTTCCATTTTTCATAAATGGCATACCATAAGATGATTTTGAATACAACATGCTTTTCCTTGAAAATAAATTGATTTGCTGACAAAAATTGAATGTGTGAAATTGCACAAAATGTGTGAATACAGTTTTCAAACAAGACAAATATGATTGATAACTTTATTGTATCCTTTGAAAACAAATACAGACCATGAATCACGACCACCTGTGACTAAAGATGAGAATTTTGGGAATCATGTCATCTGCGTTCAAAGTGTTCTACATTTATTTTATAGTAAAAAAGAAGTAATAGTTCGAAATGCATAAAATTAAATAATGGTTTTAATTACTTTGAAAAATTTTCTAACTTGAAAGAGTACATTTTAGTTGCTATAAACGGTTCAGTAAGGACCTTCAATTGAAAACAAAAATAACATGGGTTTATGAAATAAAAACCGGATTTTATACATCGGTCATTTAAATAGAAGTTTCGCTGTTATGGGACATCTTACTAAAGAGCGCAGACTGTATCTATTTTAAGCTAATTAGATTGTAAGAGAATTCAGTTTCGAATCAAATAAAACAAGTTTCATCATTTAAAAATATCCCACCACTAGCACTTTTTTTCTATTGATAACTGCTTAGCGAGGGGTCAAATATTAATAAATAAAAGAATAAATAAAAATAAAAAATCACTGATTTGACTTCAATTGTTTCAAATGTTTGACTTCGAATTTCCTTATTTTAACGCTATTCAACACACTATTATATACAGTCATACATAGTAACCTATAGGGCCGCATTGTAGGCCCCCTATTAAGCCTATAACTGTTTCCCCTGGTAGGGTACACTAGTATCTAGTAGTACAATACCTGGTCTAATATGAATATTATGGGTCAATATTAAGGGGAGGTATAGGGCCGTTTTGTAATACAAAATATTGACTTTGAATTTTCTCATTTTAAAGCTTTCAAGACATTATTATATATATACATACATAGTAACCTTTATTGTCGCATTGCGGGCCCCCTAATAAGCCTATAACTATTTTCTCTCGTATGGTAGACTAATAATTGTGAATATAATTCTTGATCCAATTTGAATATTATGGCACAATATTTAATAATAGCAATATAGGGCCATGTTGTAATAAAGAATACTGACTTCGAATTTCCTCATTTTAACGCTTTTAACACACTAATATATAAATAAATACATAGTATACAAATATCTTGTAATTTTGGACCAGAATCAATCCAGAATACAAGGGAGCTCCTGGATCAAGCATTGGGGCAAACTAGTCTTCATGGAAGACTTTTTGATGCAACTTACCTGAATTTGCATTACACGAAAACCTCCCACGGTTTGTCTGACGGCAAGGGAGTTCTAATTCGTCGACCACTGAGGATATTTTCCTTCAGCACTGCGGTCAGTGCGTGCCCGCTGTGGAATTCATATCTACCAGCTATTCTTGGGATTTGAACCCGGTTCACCTCATTGGGAGGCGAACGCTCTATCCCCTAAGCCCCCATGGTTCCACTCCTAATAATTGCAAAATCTGAAGCTATTTGAGCGAAGTCACTGCTTCAAATATCTTACCACTTAATTGTCATTTAAAATTTTTATGCCTGCCTTTTTTGCAAGCAGTGTTTGAGAAAAACTTATCTGACATAATGGTGACAAAAGAATTGTAGTGTATCTACACTATAAAAATTATATTCCAATTCACTGGTATATAAGACATGTTAACTCAATTCTCTGACGAGGGTACCTTTTCATAGATGAAAGTTTACATTGTCGAAAACAACTCTACACGCTGGTGACCTTCACACGTGATGTAAACATGTCTACCTTGACAGAGACGCCCACTGCGATCTGAACACTCCTACTTCAATGGAATGTCCATATTGAACTCTTGACTCTCTTCTTCTGACAGTGGCCTTTTATGCACCTCCTCACGCTGTTGCTTCTCAGTCTTGATCACACACAACGTATTCACACCACTGCTAAAGGCTACACAGCAGCGACCACGACTGTGAACTTAATACAGCTCTTACGATCAGCATTCAGAAATGTGATGATCTTAATACAGCTCTCCTGGCTTCTCATAAAGCAGCAATGAATCAACTGGTGAAACCTGTTCATCAAATTTCTATTCCAGATAAAAACTCTGGTGGTGGAGTTCTGTAGTGTATATCGACCGCTACAAAAATTATAATTCCAATTCACTAGTATATACAGTTCCTGGACAAATTATTAGACGCACTATAACATTCTATGTAAAATCTTAATTATCAGGTAATACTATAGAACTTTATTGTTTTTACTCGGCTGAAACCGGTTTGTACTTTTTCACGTTCGTGTATCAAGAGGTTAACATTGTAATGCAATAAGTTTAAGATATATACAAATAAGAATCATATGAAAAATCTCCTGTATAAAACCGAAATACATGTATATTTAAATGTAAAAGTATTGCGCATAAACTTGTGCAAAACATGTAATTATTAAAACACTAATGAGGAAACTGTCTCTTTGCATCCTCTTGCCTGTCTTGATGTAAATAATTTCATTCTCTAATGTTTTCATGTAAACGTGTTCTCATAAAATTCCACACCACAACATTCTTGTGTTTAACTGTTATCAATAAAGCTCTTTGAAAAAAAGACATCAAGTTTTCAGTTAATTTTTTTAAAACATTTTATTAAACGAATTGTTACTTTTTAACAGTATTGTAGAGAACCAATTATTTGTGATGTTCGGGACCCCGGGTGTCTGAATTTCACGGTTTTCTGGATCGACCAAAAAGTGTCGTTAAGCGATGTTTTATCGAACCCAACTTACAGGAAAAATTGTGTCACATTTTAAAATAAGAAAACAAAGGGGAACAAAAAAAAAAAGGGGGAGGCTTCATGAAATACAAAACCACCCCCAGAACCAAATTTTTACTTCTTGAAAGAAACCACCTGGTGGCAGGATACCCGTGTTTCAAGTTTTGAGAAAGTCGTTTATTATTATTTGAACTACATGAATGGAAATATGACTTTAGTGTGACATTGACTGTGTGTTTGATTCTCGGAAGGAAGCTATTGCCTTTAAGATATGAAATGAATGGTCAGCTTTATCCTCGTCCCCTCAAATTACTGGTAAATCACTGCAAGATAAGTGCTTGAAAGAAGCACCTGCCTGAATGATCTGTTTGAAAGAATACTAGAATAGCGGATTTCTTTTCTTTTTTTGGCTCTGAAATAAGAAACTCTAATAAATGATCCAGCTTTTCTGGCTGAACCTGATCATTATAAAAGAAACTCTATTAGCAGCTTTTAATATACTAACCAAGAAAAAAAAAAATACTAATAATTTTGTGTTTAATGCGAAGAAGGAAATATTTTAAATTATAAATTTATTCTTTTAAAGATTGAAAATAGTTATCAGAAAAATATAACTCTTTTTTTTTTTAGAATTTAATTATTTTTATTTTGAATTGATCAGTTTACTGAGCTGATCAATTCAAAATAAAATAACTGAATTCAAGAAAAAAAGACTTTATTCAGGAAAATTTTTTTTATTGATTAGCTTATTGATTTTTTTTTATAAACGACTCTTCTCATAATTTTTTTTTTTCATTTAAGTTTATATAAACAACTGAAATATTGAAATTTGATTGGATATATTTTATAACCGTTATCAAACATCCATTCCAATTTTTTGGGTTTAAGACTACTAATGTTCAACTCCGTCGCCTTCTAATTTTGAACCCAATTCAGAAGGCACGGGAACTCCTGGATCAAGTTCATGGAAAAATTTGCCTTCGTGGAGGTCTTCTTGGTGAACTAAACCGCATTTGCGTTACATTGAGAGGAAAACCACGAATACATCCCACGATTAGCCTGAAGGCAAGGAGACTCTGACCCATGATCCGTCTACCACTGAGGAAATTTTAAGTCAGTGCTGTGGTCGGTGCAAGCTGGATGCGGAATTTGTATCAACTAGCCATCGCTGGAACTCAAACCCGGTTCAGCTCATTGGAAGGCGAACGCTCTATCCCCTGAACCATCACGGCTCATTGAATTTATATAAATATAATTACTGGTAAAAAAATCCTAACTTTTGAAACCTTAGTAATTTTTCCACGGAACTCTATGGTCTACCTTTTGGAAACCACTTCTCTATGCATGATATGTATGCGCGCGGGGCGAAAAAGAGCACCACAAAAAAAAAAGTCCTGAAAGCATGCACCAGAAAAAAGCATCTCATTAGCTAATATATAAATGTGACGACCTATTCAGGTCATTGAACTTGAATTTAATGTAATTAAATAATTATTCGAACATAATTATATATTTCCTAAGAAATAATTAATATATAAGGATTAAACTAAAATTTTCGGAAAAGAACCTTACTCTCTTCATTCTATCGATCAAATGTATTACGACTCTTCAGCAGCTCTAAATTTCAATAATTGCACTCATAGTATTGTGATATAATAATATACAAATAATACTTTTTTAACTTATTTTTTTAAAAAGGAAATTGTACAAAATTGAAATACTTGTTAATATTTATATAAGAATCATATTTGTTAATATTTTTAACAAAAATTGAATTTAAACAAAATTTATTTATATCATCAAAAGATTTTATCCTGAGGAACTTAATGAGAAATTATTTATAACAATTCTATTTTAATATAATTGTATTTACAACTAAAAATATGTAAAGCATTAAAAATTCTTTTTAGTCAACCGCAGATTAAACTTTGCATCTTAAGTTAAAAATTCAAAGAAACATTTAAAGCAGGAGAAAATGATATAAAAAGCAATAAAATAAAAGAAATGTGTGTTTGTAAGAGAGCACTTCTTCGTGGGACACACTTCGTTTGTAAGACACACTTCGTGGGACACACGCCTTTCTGTTGTCAGTGGAAAAACCAAAACTGACAGTGCCCCAAAGATCCCATAATGGATAGACAAATAGGAGAAAATCATTACCAGAACTGAAAATCACAGAAAAATAATGAACCAGCAAACACTACTCAAAAATACACATTGCAAGACTCAAAAACTAAACGCCCACTTGTAAATAAAAATAGTTACAGCTGAAGTTAGACTAACCAAATCAAAATAAAATATAAATTGCCGAATCAGTCAGAAAATAAAGTAAAAAAAAATCAAGTGCTGACACCTATTTGTAAATCTTGAACAACGAAACAAAAAAAATTCAATGAGCAAAACATTTTTTCAAAAAGTGCTACCAACTGCCTTGAAAAAAGATATCCTCAATTTCATCGCATAGGCCTATTTATGCGGGCTTCAATATCGTAATTATAGTAATTAACAGGAAAATTATTATTTAAGGCAATCCTGAAAGTCTCAATGGCTGATTGAAAATCTGTTTTATTATTACAAATAAATTTAAATTTAAGAATTTGACTAATAACAAAATTCTTAAAAATCTTAAAGTATAGGTTGGAACCAAAATGTGTTAAACAAATTACATTAAATTTAAAATCCCTTCTTTTTTCGTATAATCCAATGAAAATTTTATTGTTAAGAATTTTAATATCAAGATCTAAAAAAGATGCACAATTATCTTAAGAATTAGTCTAATTAAATTTAGTTCTTCAGGATAATTATCATTAATTAAACCAAAATCATTACAATCAAAAATAATTCAATCATCAATAAAACTAAGCCCAATTACTAAATTATGTTGTAAAAATTTATGTTCATAATAATGTAAGAATATATTAGCAAAAGCACTTGAATAACAATTACCCATTGAAATACCTTTAATTTGTCTGTAAAAACAAATACCTGAGGAAGTGCTGTCAAACACATATTTCTTTTATTTTATTCCTTTTTATTACTTTTCCCTGCTTTAAATGTTTGTTTGAATTTTTAAATTGAAATAAAGCAAATTTTGTTTTAGCTGCTTTAGGCGCTTTTCCATTTTGATTTAATGTTTTAATCGTTAATTTACTTCTTTGTCTCTTTTGTTTTTGTAAATTGGATTCATTTTATGATTAGACTTTGCATCTTAAAAAATTTTTTGCTAAGTAATTAATTAATATTGAATAACGATTTATTTACATTAAATTCGAATTGAATAATCTGAATCGAATCTGGCATTACATTTATATAATAGTTAATGAGGTGCTTTTTCTCCGATGCTTTTTTGTGGCTTTTTCTTCTGGTGCTTTCTTAAGTGTTTTTTTTTTTTTTTTTTTTTCTTTCTTTTTTTTTAACCATTATTCCGTGCCGGTAGGCTGTTCTACCATGGTAAGATAAGCCGTCATATGAAATAATGCAGTTTAATGCATATAATATGTTATTGTTTATAACAGTTGTGGTTCAGAAATTGTAACAGTGAATCATATGGGGAGAAAAAAAGAAAAACAAACGTCAAAAAAAAAAAAAAAAAATAATTAAAAAGAAGAAAACGATCCCGGAAAAAATCATCTTAACTATCATATAAATGTTATCTATCTACATGTAACACTATCCGGCCACAAGTATCATGTAATCACGTAAAAGATAAAAAATAGTAACAATGTTAAAACATTAAAATTTTTCTGAAATGAAAATGAAATTTTTCTTTCCTAACTGTTTTAAAAATGTAAATATGATAGAGTTAGGAAAATATGAATTGTTATTAGAGTTGATTACGAATGTAATTGCTACAATAGTTGTGCAGAAAAATATAACGAATCATACAACTAAAAACAGGTTTTAATTTTTCTTAATGCTACAAAATTTTTTATTTTAATGTCTTTCTGTTGCGGCAGAAGTCTTTAAAATTCCGCCAAGTCCTATGATGTAAACTTTTCTCAGATGAGATACACCTACGAATCGCCCCCGGTAACTTGCCTCCTGTTATGCAATGTCCTAAATGTTTTTCAAAAGCCTCTTTTTGATCATCGCTCCATATTTTCTTTGCCATTGTTTTGGACTTGACACCTAAAAACAAAACAGTGTGTAGTACATATTTGGCTTTCGAAAAGCTTTTTTCGCGGCAAAAAAGATTTCGTTTTAAAATGTATCATCAAAAAAGCAAAAGAGTTCTTGTAAACTACATAACGGATGTAAAAGTATATTTTAAATTGATAATACAACAAAAGTATTAATTTAAAACATTCTTATGTCTCAAAACTTGTAGAATTATTTATTAGAAACTAAATACGTCTTTCCTTTGAGTCCCTCTACACTAAACATTCAATGAGTTCACTTCAAAGTTTTAATGAGATTCAGATATAAAATCCTTCATCTGAAAATGTATAAAAAGTATTTTATAAAATTATTTAAAAATGTTTTTTCAGTAAAAATACAAGTACGCGAAACATATTTCAGTGCATATATATATATATATATATATAAATACAATCCAAAAAGTGCATATATATATATATATGCACTTCTCAAAAGTGAAATTGCAACACCAAGAAATAATGCACGTAGCGTCATGCAAATTTCAGGAGCGATAGTAGTGAGATGGATATGAAATGATTAAAAAAACAGACTAATAAAATCATTATAAAGCAATTTATTCATAGAAAATATGTTAATTTTATTATATGTTAATTTTATCATATAATGATTTTATTAGTCTGTTTTTTTAATCATTTCATATCCATCTCACTACTATCGCTCCTGAAATTTGCATGACGCTACGTGCATTATTTCTTGGTGTTGCAATTTCACTTTTGAGAAGTGCATATATATATGCACTTTTTGGATTGTATTTATTTATATATATATATATATATATATATATATATATATGTATATATATATAAAATTTTTACACATATTAGTATAGATATTGAACGTTAGAAATTGAAGTATTACGTAAAAATGGATTTACCATGTTTGGATTTAGGAGACCATTCTTCATCGTCACTGGTTTCATTTTCTGAACTTATACTATCGAAAAGAATAATTTCATTTAATTGAAAACAATAATAATCAGTATACACAATCAGTATAAACAATAATGATCAGGTATAAATTTTAGTTCAATCTTACAAAAACGTATACAAAACATCGACAAAAATAAATTTTAATTTTATTTTAAAACTATTTCAGTTTCAAAAATGTCTCAAATTTAAAAAATCTCTTTTTCACACAACATATGATGATCAGTTTAAATTACTATCTTACGATCATCACGAAAAAAGAAATTGATGAGTTGTATGTTTTTGAAAAATATTCATCGAAAACTACGTACATCAAGAATGTGCATATTTAAACACTAATTACAAAATCAATCATTTGAAATTCAGATAAAACCTGAAAGAATTTTTCGTACTGTTGCGAAATTAATCTCTTTAAAGAAACACGTGTAACGAGTTCTCATAGAAACTAAAAATTAATAAAAAAAAAAAAAAGAAAAAGATTTTAAAAAACAAGTTAGTTTATTTACCTTTTTTCTTTCCATTGAAATTTTTTCCTTTCTGTGATCAGCATGGTATAGTACTTGGTAAATTTCCCTCTTCTGAATCTGAATTAAATAAAAAAATTTTACATAAAAGTAAGTCTAGAGAAAAATAAATTATGGAACTTTTTACGCAATTGTTTTAACGAGTTTTTATAGAAACTGAAAAATTTAAAATATATAGTTAATAGTTTGGATAAGTATAGAAACTGAAAGATCTGAAATAAATAATAAAAATTAATTTTTAAAATTCAAATAAACTGAAAATTCTTAGATAAATAATTAATCACTTTAATACTTTTGTATTTGTACTATTTTGATAGAAACTGAAAAAAAAAAAAAAAATTAAAGAAAATTTTTATATTTGCCTTTATTCAATCCTTCGCTTTTTTGTCCTATCTGAGGCAAACATGGGACATGACATGATGAATTTCTCTCTTCTATATCTGAAATAAATAATGAATGATTAAACTTTTATTTAACTTTAAAAATGCAAACCTTAAAAAAAAAAGTATGAAATACCCAGTAGAATTTCAGTTAAATATTTTTGTGACAAAAAATTATTGCTTTTTTTAAACACTAATTAACATATATTTAAACACATTTTATGTATATAGCTTAATTTAAAAGTTAAAATTGTATAGTACAGACGCATATATACCTTTATTTATTTTTTTCCACAATTTTCTCCTAAAAGGTAGTCATCATCTTCTTCTGAATCTGAAATATTGCTTGATTTAATCTAAAATTCAATTTTTTGCTTATGACTTTTCGAATTAAATTTAGAGTAAAATTGATTACCGTTATCCAATGAAAACTGGATTTCATTCAAGGTTTTACCGCCCTCTTTTTGCAGGCTCTCTTGATCTAAGGAAAGAAGCATCTTTGATGTCTTGGCGATTTGGATGATATTGTTAGGTAACCGGTAGAATTCTCTATGTATTCGTATATCATGCCCCATGAATGACGCAAGGAAATCCATTTCATGTTTTTTTAAATTAATTATCTGCGAAAGTGAAGCAACTTGTTTTCTCAGTTCCGTAGATCTCAAACTATCAGGGCGAGATGCTCTTGCGGAGACAAGCTGCTCCCCGATAGTGTAGCTTTGCGGAATTGGAATGGCTTGCAAATAAGTAAGGGTTGTTTTTATTAACCCCAGCTCTGTCTCTGTGCTGCAAGCACACTTCAATCGCTTTACGGACAGATGGCGTTAGCAAAACTGGGATAGTTCGATCTCCCTTCCCTTGGATTTCCATCCTTGTCAAGATTTTACATAGAGCTCTTTCATTTTCTGAAAGATTCTTTTCTATGTCAGACCTTTCGGCTGAGCTTTTGATTTTTTTAAAGTCGTCTATTTTAATTCGGAAAATATTTCGTGGTGGAGACTATTCTTATCCTCTAAAATATGGCGGCATTCCTCCGACAGGTAAGAGCTCAGTTTTAAAACATCTGAGCTAAGAGGAATAAGCTCTTCTTTATTTCTCTTAGCTTTGTTTCGAATTCGCTTGGCTTCAGCACCGATTTCAGTTATAAAGGTTCATATTAAAGAAAATTTTCCTCTCTTTCCCGTAGAACTTTGTGTCCTCTCTCAATCGACATCCCTACTACAATGGAGGCACAAGCTTTAATATGAATGCCCAGCTTTCGAGCTAGCTCAAGAGTTGATCGGCAAGATGCAGATAAGCTCATTCCTGATATAATTTTAATAGATTCAACTATGTTTTCAAATTGGGCTGAATCAATTACGTCCATTATGGAGCATGAATTTTTATTTTTTACTTTCGTCATCTGTAAGAGGAGTCTTCCCATTTCCCTCGCATTATTGCGTATTTCATTTTGTCGTTGAGGTTGGTCCCCTCCTTTTTTGTGATATAACCTCCAAATGTACTCAAGAATGACATAGTCTGTTCAAACTGCAAGGGAGACTTTATCTTGCCGCATTCTGGTCAGTAACTGCTTAACATTTTCATCTACTGCATAGGGTGTGGGTATTAGCATTCGTCCTTCACTTAACAGCCGTACACCAGGTTGTTTAAATGGGCACTCATGCTTCCAAATTTCTCTTTTCTTCGCATACCACCCAAAACAACCTGGGCACGTTATGTAGTTTTCTGGATTTACTGATTGTTTAGGTCGATAGGCGACTCACCGTTCCCTTGTCTCATAATCTCAATGTTATGTTTATGCGCCCTTCTCTTTCTTAATTTCATTAGTTGGTCATCTCTTCTTTTTTTCCCAGTTCTATTCGATTTAAATCTCATGAAGAACTGGACTTCTTTTCCTCGTCCGCATGAATACTTTCGAAATGACGTGGTAGTTTTGCAAATTGCTTCCCACAAAATATACAATAATGCTTTTTATTCCACTTTCTAACATTACCCATGCTATTAGTATAAACATCATTTTCATTTTCTTTTTCTTTTTTACGGTACCTTTCTGTACAAGTAAAATCATCTTCCGAAAACTCATAATCGGAATAAACACTTTTATTTTTTACGAAGTGATCATCATCGAAATCTGTTGATTCATCCGAAATGGTATTTTTAGAATAATTCTTTTCACTTTTACTATGATCCTCTGAAATTAAGGGAAAAAATGCGTATTTAGATTTAATATACAGATTACAGGATAAAAACAAAAAACGTAAATATTTTAAATGCGTACTCTTAAAAGTAACTTTATGCATTTATTTAGAAATTTAATAACTTCAACTAAAACAAAAATCAGAGGGCATTAAATTGTTTAAATTGTTGTAAGATTCGGGCACTTGCTCAGTGATTCGTATAAATAAATATTATTAAAATCACGAGAAGAATGTAGGAGACCAAAAGCCTCCTTGACTATGGGGTTGCTTAACAGCCCCATAGTCGAGTTGCTACTTTATTAGATTATTACGTGAAATCGCAAGTTCCAAAAATGAAACATTTCAATAAATGCAATCCTTAGAATACGTTTTTAGGGTTTTTTAAAATTTTAAATTTTAATGTTTTTTTTTGTTTTTGAATTTTGCATTCTTTCAGAAATGTCATGAAATTTATAAGTATTAAAAAGTTAAAAAAAAAAATAATAAAAGAACACGCGAAGAATCGCCAATTCTAGATGACTCATTTCCGAAATCGAGATCACATTTTTTAAAGAAAAATAGGAATAAAATTGAATTATTTCTTGTATAAACTAAATAAAAATAATTTTTAATTTTTAAATCCAATGTTATTTGAAAAAATAAATAAAATAAAAGGACTTTATTTTTATTTCCTAATTACTGAAAATATTTGAAAATGGAAAATGACAAGCGTGAAGTGTGAAAAACATATCGCACTTGAGAGTGAAAAACATATCGCACTTGTCGACTCTTATCATGAAATAGAACGGAATAACTAGTCGTAGTAATTACAAGTAGAACTTATTTTATGGAAAATGTAAAACAATTTAAAACAATGAATTAAATATGAATTGTAGAATGAATTAAAAATAAAACAGAATCGATGCGATCAATAAACAAAGTGATAACAGGATAAATTAAATATAAATTTTCGAAATTGTGAATTGAGAATTTATTAAATATAAACGTATATAAATACTTTTATTTGTTGGAAGATAATAAAATAAAAAATAATTATCTTATTGTCATTGTAATTATTAAAATTGCAAGAAAAAATACGGTATCAATTAAAAAAGTTTTAAAGCATTTTTTCAAACTTTAAAATGTTGACGTGGAAAAGGTAAATCAACAAGTTTTTAAAAATTGTGGTTATAATGGCTTCTTAAAAATATTTTTACCGAAAACCATTAAACAAAAAACGGAGCTTAAAGAATAACATATTATGGGTCATTGCATCGTTAAGAATTTTTCTTTCTTTCGATAGCTGGTTTACCAAATTTTTAGGAAACAAAGCTATACTTAAGAATATAATTTCTAATTTTATTATAACCTATGTTATAACTAGATAATTTGTATAATTTTTAATTTCATTGAATGATTTTTGAACGCAACGGAACCCTTTAGCACTACTTTCAGAAGCAGATAACAGTTATAAGTGATGAGGAGGAATTAAAGTTAAAGTTTTATTTACCTAGGTTTTCCTCGAATTCCGGAATGGCGCTGTCCCTATCTTCACACTCGGATATTTGCAAATTTTCAGCAACCACGTTTTCTTTCCTAATTGTCTTGATTTTATTTTCTTGGGCTTTCTGTTTCTGTTAATAAATATGTTTTTCTGAAGAAGAAAGATTTCTGTTTTTCTGTACCAACAGTTTTCACTAGAAAGAAAATTAAAAAATAATGATATGTACGGATTTTAAATTTGAAAAAAAAAAAAAATTATCTAAACAAAGACTTTCTTACATTCGTCATGTACTACTAAAAATATCTACTTGTATTTATTATGTTTTCGATAAGTTAGTGTTTAGAAAATTAAAGCATATTATAGGTAAAATGAAAGCATATTGTAGTTTAACATGAACTTTTCTTCTTATAATAAGTTCTGTGTACTCTTATGAAACGAAGCTAAATATTACATCAACTAAAACTGCTGCAAATATTTTTTGGATAAACTGAAAAACCTGAGGGCGGGCACAGTTAAAAACAGAAATGTCATAAAGATTTGTAGATGAATTGAAAATTCAATTTAAATTATTTTAAACGAATTTTTATTTGTTTTAATTACATAATTCTAAAAGGAGTTAAAGTACGTAAACTACAAAAAGAAATATCAATTTTAAAGAAATACTTTTTTGCTTACCTAAGTGTTCTTTTAATTATTTACCAATTTTGTGCTCGCTGAATAAAACAGTTATGTTTTTTCCTGCCACGTTGGTTACAGTTGCAGGATAGTACTTAAAATCTGTCCACCTAGCTAACACAGTTTTTCTCCAACAACAAAACTTTTTGTTATCGATGGTCAGGAAACCTAAATGTGTAAGATAAAGCACAGTATTAAACATTCAAAGAGAAGTAACTTTTTTTTAAAGTATTAGTTGTTCTGCTAGTTTTTCAGTTAGGTAGTCAAGAAACATTTAATAAAAAAAATTGAAAATTTGTAGTTCCGATATTTAGTTAGTTAAAAATAAAATAGTTCCGATATTTTATTTTTTAACATAATTTTAAAGCTGATAATATATTTATTTAAAAATTAGGTTTATTCGAATTAAGTCAGTGACAAGAAAAAAAAATATAAATAATTAAATAAAAAAAAAAAATTTATCTTGCCCGTACATTCAATGCATTTTAATTCTTATAGCGTTTTCTTTACTTATAAAGTTTTAAAATATTTACTTTCATGTAGTCAGGTTTGCTTAAAAAATATCAATAATATTTTTTTCTTTCAATATTAAAATATGTAGCTGAAATATATGATTAAAAATAACAAAAAATAAAATTATCTGGAAAGAAACATTAAAAAGCCATATTAAATCAACTAAAGCTCCTCTTAAAATTAGGATAATAGAGAAAAATAATACTTTGCTATGTAATTTTCGCTCCATTATGAATTCAAGATGTAGCCTACACAGAGAAGTAATAAAATTATTGAAGACATATTTATTAAGACAATATAATATTTTAACGTGATAACTAACATTTGCGAAAGCTTATTGTTAAATTGTAAATTAGTTTCTTTCCCACAATGTATTTATTTGCCAACAAATACTTTATAATAATATTAACATACAGAAAAAACTATCAATGGAATACAACTAATAAATAAATAAAATCTACCTTCAACTTGCTATAATTTAAGGTATTTTGAAAACATGTTCTTTGAAATGAGAAGTTTAATTAAAAAGTTTTGTGAAATTCCAATTATAAAACTTTAATGATTTACTTAAACGAGGAGAAAACAAGTTGTACCTACTGAGTTCGTGGTGTTCAAATCTTTATTTCAGAGGGAAAAGCTTGATGACTATGTTTTAAACTGCAAATAGAAAACAGAAATTAATTGCATGTAAAAAAATAAATTAAAAAAAAAAAAACTGGTTCACATTTTATTCAGCTGTTTATTTAAAGTATCTAGCCTAAACTTTCTAAATTATTCCTTTTCTAATCATTGACAAAATGACTTGCTTAGTTCAGCAAGAGAAATTTTCTGTTATTTTAGTTCACTCAGAAAATAGAACGCAAAGTCTAGTTAAAATCAAAAGAAGGTTAGTATATTACATTTTAGATCAGCAAAAATAATAACTGAGTTAATTGCAGTTAATAAAATAAATTAAGAAACCTTGAAAAATAGAGAATTGAAAGCAGAAATAAAACACCAACTAAATAAATAAATACAATAAAATAGATAAAAATTAAAAAAAAAACATATTGTGTCACAATATGCAAAACATGTTTGTAGTACATCTTGTAACGAGTAAATATGTACAAAATTTGAAAATCAAATAAGTCACTCAGATCTCTAAAAATACAAACGAGCCCAAATTAATTCAGTTATAAAACTTATCATCGTGAAAAAAACTTAAATAAAACAAATCAAATAAAATTATCAAATAAAATAATAACGCCTTTGAAAATCATGTCATTTATCATTGATATTGTTAAAATAAAACTATTAAATTTCAAAACAACAGAAAAATAATGCAATTGTAAAAATAAAAATTGAATAAATATTATTACAAATAAAAGAAATCTTTACAATTAAACCAGTTAAGAAACCGAATTAAACTCAGTTGCAAAAATTCTCATTTCAAAAATAGATAAATGAATTCAAAATAAACGAATAAAATTAAAATAAATAAAATCACTCCCTTGGATATAATATCATGTACTATCAGATGGTAACAACTACCAGGAAAGTAAAGTTAAACTTTAATTTTTAATTCAACAGTAAATTAGCATCTTAGTAAAATGAAAATTAATTAAAAATTAATTAAACTATATTTCACGAAATCCAATACAGTTCTAAAATGGTGATCACAAAATTTTAAATCATAATACACACAGAAAATATAAATAAATAAAGAATAAAAACTCTTAAACTATCTAATTTTAAAAAATACATAAGTAACTTGTTTAAAAATCTATTTGACATAAAACAAAAACTGTTTTCGTATCCAATATTATAATTTTATATTATATATCTAAAAAACCTTTAAATTTAATTTAGACCTTTTTTGCAGAAAATTAAAAAATATAATAATAAGTACCATAGATATAAAGGTCCCTATATTAGTCCCTGTAAGTACTCACCAAAATTGTTGAAGTTCTTTAATTTAGTCATCACTCTCTGGGCAGGTAGGGGCATGGAACCAAAGAATATATAATGTGAGAAGAAATCTAGCTTCTCCGATACGTAGCAGGGGACCAGCAAGGTGCCTTTGTATGACAAGAAAAGCGCCAAAGGTTTTTGAGCCGACGCATGCGCACATCTTTCATCCATCATAGCGTCTCTAAACTTGTTTAACAACAAATTTTTCGCCATCTTTAAAGTGACTGTTTAAAGTGAGATCTTTAAGTGACCGATATCTATTTAAATTATATACCTATGTTAAAATAATAAATCAAATTTATTTTTTAATGATTTCGTCACAAGTAAATGTTTTCCTTGTTTAATAAGTAAACCTTTTTCAAAGCCATATAAGTCTGTAAAGAACAAAAGCAGACAAGTTTTGAGTCACTTTTCATTAGCTATTTACATGGGTGGGGAGGGGAGAGACAAGGAAAAAGTTGTTTGTTGGGAGCGAAGGGGAATGGGGTTGCTTACGGGGAAAGGACGGAGGGACCCTCTGTTAGGAGGCAATTTGTTTTCCTAGCAATACTTCCACACCTTGATGGAGGTAACCGTTGCCTCCGGAGCAGGTTTACATGGGAGCCTATGAGAGCTGGTCTTCTTCTCACTTACATATTCTTTGATGGAACCACTATAACACCACAAACTGATGGCCTTGACTTGACAGGATGTTGAACAAAGTACCTGCCTGCTAAGCGGGGATCTCACTTCTTCATCATTGCCTTTTGCCCCCTAGGGCAACTGGGAATAATGACTTTGTAAGAAATTTCCACAGGAAGGCTGTGGACGTCTTCACTAGGTGGTGGCTTGAAGGGAGATGACTGAGTCTATTATGGCTTTTCTGCTATCAGTGATCTGAGTAGACTGACGAGTGGTTCTTTCAGGAGTTGCTGCAATTCTTTGAGCAGGAATCTGGTTGCTGAGTCTGAAGTTCTCTTTGGCTTGGCGGGTCCTCTCTTCAGCTATCTATAACGGGTCTTCCACAGCAGCCTGAAAAACAGGCTGCTGGGTGCTCATAACTGATGGGCGCGGTTCTGTCCACAGATGAACCACACATATGGATGCTTTCCTATTGGACCATGGCTGTAGAATTCCTATAAACTAATTTGTGCCTTACGTGCGTTTTATGTTTAATATTTAATCAGTTTAGGCAGTAATTTTTATTTAATGTCGAATTTAATTTTTATTAAATTTATAATAATAAGATTTAAATAAAAACAAATAAGATATAAATGCAAGTTAAAAAAAACAATCCGTCAAATAACAACTCATCCCTGTAAATAAAATAATTTTATATTACTTTAGTAAACGAGAAAAAAAAAAGTGTGTACTTTCGCCCCACAAAGCATGATTTTAAAAATTTATTTATTTATTTCGAAGCTGATTGGTTGAATCAATTTTATTCTTTTTCGCCAACTCACTTTTGCATCGCATCTTTTTTTTTTTCTTGTTTTATTAAGACTATAATAATAATATTTAAACAAAAATGAATAAGATATATACGGCAAGTTAAAACCAATCCGTGAAATAAACAACTCATTCGTGTAATTAAAAAAATTTTACATTAAATTAGTAAACGGGAAAAAAAGGTGTGTATTTCCGCCCCACAAAGAATGATTTTAAAAATTTATTTCGAAACTGATTGGTTCAATCAGTGATATTATTTTTGACCAACTCACTTTTTCATCAAATAATTTTTTTTCTTGTTTTATTAAATATATTTTGCCCAGTAAGAATGCTTTTGATTGATTTAACATTGTCTAATTTTATCTTGCTTTTGATTGATTTAACTTTGTCTAATTTTAAGGACTGAGAGGATCAAGTCTTAAGACCCCGTTTCCATGGATACTGCAAATATTTTCTTTTCGTGTTTAAGAATTGTTCTGTAAAGTTAAGAGCTCTTAAGTAAAACTAAATATATGTACTTAAATTTACTAATATTTTATTATTTACTTATGTTATAGATGTTAAAAGAACCTGGTGAATAAACAACATGTAAATTTTTTTAAAAGTTACTTTTAGAGTGTCTATTTCAATCCTCTGCCTACTTTCCTCCAATTTCTAAATCAGACCTTGAACATATGAAATTTAAGAAAATTATGTTGCTTATTATGAAAAATTTCGTTCGTTTAATATATTAAAAACATAAAATAAAGTATTCAATGTATTCTGTATTTTCTTTGACAATATTTTTTTGTTTATAATATTTTAATAAATTTTTTGTTACATTGTTCATTTATTAACGTTAATCCAGTTAATGCAACTAGCTCTAATTTTTACGTAAATATGTTTATTTTAATCACAATAGATAAAATGTAAAACACATTCGTTGTTGATAAAGTCATTCCAATCGAAAGAACTCTACAGACTTCAAATTCCAGTCTCTTTTCGAGAAATATAGTAGAAAAAAAAAGAAAAAGGGAAACAAGAACTTTTTATTTATTTATTTTATTTATTTATATATTTAATTTATTTATTTATGTTTTTTGAAGAACGACGCCTTTTACAAATTCCCACACCTTTATTTAATTTTATGGGTCAACAAAGCTTTTGGTTTCAAAACCAGGTGATTTATTTTTATACATTTTTGAATCGACAAAAAGTCTCTATTTTCGTCATTAAATTTTTCGTTAAATTTATAAATATTTAATTTAAGAAGCTATAAACATCCTAAAAACTTACTTTTCACGTTTAAGAAAAGTTTTTGAACAATCATGCATCGTTATGGTAGGTAAGTATACGAGTATATTTTTCAATATGGGAGGTAAATATATGAGAGCATTTCATTTTGTCTTCAGGAGATATAATTCCGTATTGAAAAGAAAAATTCTTCGGGTGACCGAAATAAAGTTTTTCATAAAACTACATGCTATTACTCTTTTTTTTAAAAAATAGGAGATTACTTAGGATTTTAAAGGGGTTAGTATAATGATAGGGTGACACTAAAAGTTTTATCACCTCTTAAGACCACCCATTTTATCTAAAAAGTACGTATTTCTAAGGACAGGAAGTAATTTAGAAACTTTATTAGAGAAAATAAGAGACACGTGCCTTTCTCTGTTTCTCCTTTCCATTGATTTGAATGATAGAAATTAGTTCTGTATAGGGCTAGAGGGTTATTATTATTATAAGAAAACGTTCACGATTTCAGAGACCTCCCAGTTTAGAGTAAGGGGACAACAAGTTAGATATTTCTGAGCCCCAGGTACATAGCCACTTGGGGTCCCTTTAGAGAGGCGGCAAGTTTCAGTTTACAATCACAGTTATAACTGAAAAAAAGTAAGATTATTCAGCATTGAATGATCAGACTAATAAGATATCTTCATGTGTGATGATCATGTGTAATGATCAGACTAATAAGTGTTCATTATGCCCTCCCATAAATCAGCCATTGTTGGGATACCTTTGAGACCTAATAAGATATGCGTATTCTAACCCTTTGACTTCGTTGGGCAACCCTTTGAGTCCATTGTGGTTAACGTCCAATAAAACTTGAAATGTACTAGAGGGGCGTAAGTAAGCTCATCTCATTCATTCTTCTTCCTAGATCATAAACAAAATTGTTTATATAACCCTTTAATATTGTTTGACCTGCGTGACAGGGAGTTATCAGAGGTGTTATAATTATTTTTAGGTTCAATGAGAGCTTGAGATGTTGTCATATTCGTCGACACTTAACAAGCTCTCTAGTAAACAATCACGAAAACTTGGTGGTATGTCTCCGATATTGCTGTTATATGGGTGATTCTCACGAAATATGGCAATTCACTGTCCCTTGCTCCAAGATCTAATACTATTATACTAAAAGAACAACTTTTTTTTTCAAAAAAATTAATAAATAGCATCGCTATTATCATTTTAAAATGACTCTGCACTAGCAATGACTGTTTTGTATAGTTAAAAAATTTAATTGAACTTCAAAATGTCATTTTCCTGGCATGTCCCAAACAATGTTTCCAATAATAACTAGCTTCAAAACTTCCCATAAATTTTTCAATATCTAATTTTTTTTTATCTAAACCGTTGTAAGCTTTTCTAGAATATACGCAGAGGGTATTATTTACAAAAAATTCGTTTAAAATAATTTTTGTTGTCAATAATTTGTTTGTCCCAAGAAAATGTGTCATTTTCCTGGCTACTTTTATTTAGTGGTTTATAACCAAAATAGTTAGAGCCAGCAATCAATATCTTATGTTAATAGATTGATAGGATACCCTCCTATATGAACATGTCTTGTTACATGAATAAAGAACCAATTTTCTGGTTCAAAATCTATTTCAAAATTTTTCTCAAGGTGATTAGGTTTTTATGTTGTCATTTTCCTGGCTTTTTGAAATCAAAAATAACATAAACTACATAGATTTATCTGAGTTATTTTAAGAAATCCTGTTGTTTTCTACAGAATATACCGTCTTAGGCCAAAATATTAAATTAAAGTTATGCTACAAAATGGCGAATTTGTCATTATCTTGGCTGTCATTTTCCTGGTTTATGAATGACATGACATTGAAACAGTTACCAGAAATTTTTTTAAACAGTTGAATGTAAAGCAAATATTAACCTAATATCAAGTTTATGTAAGATTCTTATATGACTTAATGTAATCAAAGTTTTTTTTTATTTAATGATTGATTACTACGCACATATTTATTCTGTACATATCAGCAACAAAAACATGCTTGATTCTTTCTACAGTGGATAAAATAATTAGTTTAGGCAATTCATGATCTACCTAACATTAAGGCCTAGGTTTTGTTACTTACTAATAGCTTAAAATGATTGTTTTTTTAAATTTATAAGCTAATATGTCATTTTCCTGGCATTCAAGATTTGGTGAATTTCTATTTTATTTTTTTTCTCGAGCAAATGTCAATAAACTTCACTGCTGTCTCTAAGGTATTAATAAGTGTAACTAAAGAAGTATACAAAAAAAAAATTTAGATTATTTTGAAGACTTTAAATTTGAAGAAATTTTTTGGTCTGAATTGTCATGTTTCGCGAGAATCACCCATATAGATAATACACACAAAAAAAAAAAAAACAGTTTTAGTGCTTAAACTCCTCCTAAACGGCTTGACCGATTTTGATGAAATTTTATATGTATATTCAGTAGGTCTGAGAATAGGTTTATAACTAATTTTTTTTTTCATTTTTTGGACAAATTTAATGTATATTTTAAATATATCTTTATTTAATCGTATTCGGATCCAAACTAGACATAGAAACATAACAAATCAAAAATAATATTCACGCACGTTGCAACAAGTCATATTAAATTCTAATACTTGTGCTCACCCTTGAAAGAAGAGCATCAAATATATTTGCAAGTATTTTAATAAAGGCAGTGATATGGCAGTATTTCGAGTTGAAAATACCACTGTGACTGCTCTTCCAGTGAATAACAACGATGAAATAACGCTCTACCAAAGTGGCCGGTACATCAGCTCCAATGAAGCTGTTTGTCGTGTCTTTGGTTTCCCAATTCATGAAAGGGATCCAATCGTTATTCATTTAGCCGTCCATCTTGAAAACGGTCAGAGCGTATATTTCACGAACGAGACAGCGATTGACCGAGCTATAAATCCTCCACAAAACTACAGTCACCAAATTTTTCGAATTATGTAATCATGCGAATGCTTTTGGTGCCTTTGCGTGGACATTACTCTACTCAGAAGTACCACACTATTTCACATGGGCTCAAACAAAAAAATGGACACCCCGCAAGCAAGGCTCTCCGGTTGAAGCATGTTCCGGTTTATTCAAATCAAACGCCTTGGGGAGAGTATTTACAGTCAATCCAAGGCAGACTGAGGGCGTAATGTTGAAAAAACTCAACTAAAAGCAATTATGCACGTCCAAATGCTTCAAGATCCTTCTGCTGAAACATTCTCAAAACAGTTATTAGACATCGGTGATGGAAAAGTTACTAAGGATGAGACTGGATGCATAAAATTACCGGACGATTTCTGCACAATCATTGATTCACAAGGTGCTCTCATTAACCTAATATTTCGCGATGTACACACTCAATACAATCATCATGAGTGGCTGGCAGAATGGGCGATTTTAGCAGCAAAAAATGTGGACGTTAACGAATTGAATCTGAAGATACAACAGACATCGCTCGGTAACTTGGTGACACATAAATCCGTTGTTGCAGTTTGCGATCCCATTGAAGCTGCAAATTTTCCAACAGAGTTTTTAAACTCATTGGATTTACCAGGCATACCACCGCATAATTTAGTACTCAAAGTTGGATCTCCAGTTATTTTGCTTCGTAATTTGAGCCCACCCCGGCTGTGCAACGGCATGCGATAGGTCGTTAAAAAATTAATGAACAACGTTATCGATGTCATTTTTTTAAATGACAAATTCGGGGGTGAAAGTATATTACCTGCACGAATCCCTATTATACCCACAGATGTGCCAATTCAATTTAAACGCATTCACTTCCCCATTAGATTGGCATTTGCAATGACAAGGTCAAACAATGTCTGTTTGTGTCTTAGATTTGAGCACACCATGTTTTTCACATGGACAATTATACGTGGCATGCTCTCGAGTGGGCAAACCATCCAGTTTATTTGTGTTAGCTAAAGATGGAATGACAAAAAATATTGTACACTCCATTGCACTAAAAGATTAATATCGTTGTACATATAATTTATAAGAAAAATTTATAATAAATTACGGCACTCCATTCCTCTTCCACTCATATACCACATACTCACACACTTACAATAAATAAGATATATTTTATATATATATATAGAGAGAGAGAGAGAGAATAAGCACTTACAATGACAGGCATCACATGGAATTCTCTAACAGTATACTAATTTTTTAAACAAGCTCTCTTGTGCATGAATAATTAAACCAATTATAAAGTAATATGATTTATAGGTTTAAAAGTCTTTACATAAAACTTGAGAAATTAGATAGTTTTTTATTAATCAGAAAAAAGTATATAGAACTCAAAACTTTTTACCAAATTTCGAGTTTGAGACTACCGATGTTCAACTCCGTAACCTTGTAATTTTTAATCCAATCCAGAAGACAAAGGAACTTATACATAAGGTATTGAGAGAAATTCGCCTTCGTAGAGGACTTCTTGATGGAACTAACCAGCATTTTCGTCACATAGAGATGAAAACTACGAAAGTTTCCCTTGATTAACATTACGGCAATGAAAATCTAACCCATGATACGTCAGTAACGGAAGATATTTTACGGCGGCACGTTCTTTCATTTTTGTATTAGTAAAATGTAACAAAAGTTTTTACATCTCAACAATTGTAGAATTAGGTATCAGTTCAAAGTAAATTTAATTTTGTTATTCTAGTTATTTAGTTTTATTATTGTTCTTTTTAAAAGAAATATAAGTAAATAGAGCGACTAATAGTTAAAAGTTCATAATACGTTGCTTCCATTCCCCCCCCCCCCAATCAATTTTTGGATTTTGTAGAGTTGGCATGCTGAATTTTTTCATTTGTCTGTCATTTTCCTTTGTTTTATCTTCTTTTTGATATATATATATATATATATATATATATATATATATATATATATATATATATGTATATATATCAAAAAGAAGATAAAACAAAGGAAAATGACAGACAAATGAAAAAGGGGGGAAAAAGAAAATTATTAAAAAAATAAAATTAAAAAAAAGGATTAAATTCTTTTAAAAAAATCCAGTAAAAAAAAAGATATAATCTTTTCATCAGCCCACACGATTATATCTGCAGAAAAGAGTGCTTTCTAATATTGTATTTATATAGCCAAAGCAAAATATATCAATACAATAGTGTGAGGAGCACTCAAACTTTTTTTACAAAAATTACACTATTGGCCAAACAACCTTGCTCTTTGGTCTCCAAGATTACAACAAATAAAGTATTTATTTATTATGCTATAGTGTATATATATATATATAATTGTTTCTTTGAAAGTTAGAATTAACATTCATTATTTAATATATTATTTTTATGATACATACTTCTTAATGCATCAAATAAAGCGAAGGTTAAAATAATTGAAGCACCATCAGTTATAATCATATTTAAATTGTAAGATGTCGAATTGTCATATGTGATAATTGAAATGATTCTAAATTTCCACATCACCAACGTTCCTCCCTTGCATCCTTAATTTAGTGAGTATGGGAGGTCCAGTTGTAAACAAATTGTACAAAAGTAGGGTTGCACACCAGCAAAGTAAGTCCACCAGCCCTCCTTAACTCCCCATCTCATCAAAGATGATGTATGAGTGATAATGATGAGTGATTGGTGAGTGTTAATGTATATTTAAAATTACTTTTATAATAAATGCAGCAATAATTTTAATATATAAATATTTAGCTTTTTCATTCAGTGGAATATATATGTCGCTTGGTAGTGTAATACTGGATGGTGTGTTTTGTTCTATTCTTACTTTCTTTGCAGATTTTCTTTATGGTTAAGATTTATAAAAATAGATAATAATTTACAAGATAAAGGTGTATCAATTGCAATTTTAATGATTTCTAGTTCTTATGAATTTAAAACCCGTTTTGCATTGTGTAAGTGTCTTTTAAAAGGTTTTCTGAAAATATGTATGTGAAAGGACAATACGGTTCACCGACTCTTTCAATATATTTTATTACCTCAAATTAATATTTAGGTTAATTAATAGGCATGAAATTATAAAAGAGCCTAATAATTAAATTACAAGTTAATTGAAAGTACTTGTAACAGAGGGGACAAATAAAGTACCACATTTTTGACATGCTCTCTCATTTCAAGGTAAAATGAAATAATATAAGACTTTTAAAATAGCACACATATTTTTTTTCAATTCAAATAATGCATCGTAACAGAGAGGACATGAAATGTAAAAGAGGGGACATCTTGCAAATTTGACAAAAAGGTAAAGAAAAATATCACTGTTAAAAGTGACACTTCGGTTATTTCAAGCAAGAGTTGGTAGCACTGCTATAATTGAAACCCGGGCTACATCTTTGTTGTTATATTTAATAATTTATATCATTTTACAACAACGTGTTGGAAAAAAAAAAACAAGTGCATTGTTTCCTTCTTTCTTAATTTCAGTTACTTGGGTAAGAAAATTAGCTACCCATTTCTTTTCCTAGAACTTTTTGCACTTGCAAAACTATCTATTGCAACATCAAAAGAATCCTAGTGTTTTAAATGGTGGCTGGTTTACATTAAATATGTCAGGTCAAAAAATCCTCCGAATTCCCAAAAAAAATTATTACCTCTCTGTTTATTAATCGAGGATACCCTTGACTTTTGGATTGGGTTCAAAATTACAAGGCTACGGAGTTGAACATTGGTAGCCATGCCATAAACTCGAATTTGGGTATTCTGTGTTCAGCAACGGTTATAAAATATAAAAAAATTCAATTGTCGCAAGTCGACGTATTTGGTAATTCTATGTATTTATTCCGCAAACAACTGTGATTTTAATAGTAAATTCACATTTTCGTGAATAGCACATACACATTTTATATGGTAATTTATCTACGCATAAAATATAAATAGGTCACACTACAGCAAACTTAGATTTGTCAATTTTTATTTGTCAATGCATCTGCTTTGATACTTGACATGGCTAAATCAAGGTGCACATTTGGCTTTTTCTCTGTTTTGTTTCATCAGAAAATCATAAATGTAGATAGATATTTAAAACAAATTTTAAAAAAAAACAAAAAAACAATCAATTAAAAAAATATTTATTTGCAAGTCGCAAATAAATACCAATCGTACACTGTTTATTAATAAAAAGAAAAAAATATTTCTCATTCAACAGTGAAACTAATAGCGCAAAGAGTGTTCATAGGAAACAATAACATATGGAGAAATCATAATTAAAACATTCATATCCTTTCGAGATTAGTCCTTAATAGCTTTCATGAAATACTTTGAATAAATGATTTAAAGTTAAAGTATTCAATCTATCGTGTAGAAATCTTTCAGAAGTAAATACTTCTGGACTTGTTTGGGAACGCCCAGTTCTTCCACTCCTTCGGGCAACTTGAAGTTGTCCCTTAATCTGTTTCTGATGATGCATCTTGAAAGGTGTTTCAGAGATCTTGGACGCTTATCTGCAGTTTCCTTATAATTTACTAGATTGCAGTACCATTGCCATACGTCATTTATCTTCTGATAGTATCTAGGATTGATCCCCTTAAAAAGTCTAAAAATATCGGTCTTGGTCAGAAGGGCATCTGGGATAGAGCTCCAGAGTACCCTCACGGACATTTCGAGCAATTCAGATTTATCAGAATAAGTGATCCGCAGATAAAGATCCAGAAGCTGAAGTGCACGGTGATTGAGAGGATTTCTAGACATATATTTCCAATTTATCACCCATTTATCGTAGTTTTGATCATCATCAATAAACCTAAAAAGTAAAAAAAAAAAAAAAAAAAATTTAAAAAAAAATGTGTAAATAAAAAGACTCTAATTCAATTTTTGAAAGGTGTATAAGAAGCGTTACTCTGTTTCAATTAATTTCAAAGTGATTGCCAACACGAAATTATAGTTGGTTCTGCTTCACGAAGATCTGAATTCCTAATTAAAGTGAAAATAGTCAAAATGGAAAGGAATTCCAAAAATAAGGCCCCAATAGTTTCGACAGCAGAGCCTCCAATTCAATTTTTAGAAATAGAATAAAATAACAAAAACTTCATAAAATTTCTAGATATAAAATAAAAATCTCAAAATGTGATATTTCAACAACTGAACTATTAGGACAATATATTTCAGATGATAGCTACTCACTGTAATTCTAAGTTAAGAATCCAAATCCGAAATAAAAGTATTATTATTTAGAGGCAATTTATTTTTTTGTCTGATCTTGTAGTTCAACTAAGAAAAATATTGATAGTATTTGATAGTTTTCTTCACTGTATAGTGTAGGATAACAACATGAATAACTTTCTTTATTGTGATCCTGTTTAAAAGTAGCTCTTCTCTATTTTGGAATTAATTGCAGTTTAAATGCGCGTTCAAATATAAATTAATGTTGTATAATAAGAAAAGTTTATCTTGAAACATACATTCGAAGTTTTTCATGTTTAAATGTATTTAACTTATAAATACCTTCTCAGTAAAGCGAATGTACAAAGAAGAAGGAGGTGTTATAGTTTGGCGCTGGATTAGTTTTCAAGGCCAAGGAATTGGCGCGTTGGCTAAGTTTTTACACTGGTCAGCCAGCTCGTTCCCTTCTCCTTGTTTTTTTTTTTTTTTTTTCGCTTTCTTTCACTCACATCGCTTAATTTTTCTTTTGTTTTTTATTAGTTATAAACTGTTAATTTGTTGTTTTTTATTGGTTAGTTATTGTTAGCTCGTTTTTACAGTTATTAATTTTTTGCATTAATTGTTAACTTGTTGTTTTTTACTTGTTATTTAATGTTAGCTCGTTTTTTATTGTTATAATATTTTTTTTTTTTTGCATTAATTGCTAATTTTTTTTGTGATTCCTTGTTAAAATTTTTTCTTCTTCTTTTGTTGCTTATTACTAAATGTTAGCATGTTTTTTTTTGTTAGTTTGTATTATTTTGTTACTTATTGCTCTGAATGCATAGAAACCATTTTGAAACAAATGCATGATTGAAATTTAAAGACTAGGTGAAATAGAGAATTTAAAAATACTTTAACTTTTAAAACAAAGTTTCAATTACCAAACCATAATTTTGATTTAAAATTGTGATTTCTTTTTCTTTTCTTTTGATTTTTAAAATGACAAAATAATGTATCAGATTGTGTTTATAAGTGTAGTCATTCATTAAAAAAAGTTCAGCTGAAAAAAGTTTTTAAAAAAATTTATGTAGTAATGGAAATTTTTTTCACTATATTTATTTATAGAAAATCTGATAATGCCAAAGATACTGTAAACATATTATGAGAAAAAAACTTAAATGTTTACTTCAATCTGTACTTTCAATCTCAAAAACCAAAAGATTTTTAAAAAAGTAATTTTAAATGTGATGGAATCTAACACATACCAAGAAAGAAAGTAATTTCGTTAGCTAAAATTAATTAATGCAGCAATTTATTTAAAATGAATTTTAAAACTTAGAAAAGAAATAATAAAAGTATCAATGATTTAAAACACTGTTTCTTTTATTTTTTAAAAAAAATCATTTGATTTAAATCATGATTCAAATCGTGATTTAAATCAACAAACCCTGTTCATAAATGAAAAAAAAAATAACAAATTTAAACCAGTATAGTAAAATTGTAATTGATTATTTATTTTTCTAAATATTAACCTCATATGTTGTACAATATTTAATGAAAAAATTTTTCCCTTCGGAATGAATTAAAAAAAAAAAAAAAAAAAAAAAAAAAAAAAAATAGACAGGTGAATATTATTAAACTGATGACAGTTGAGCATATTTGCTGTGTAGCTAATTCAGCATATGATTTCATTATTATTTTTTTACGACAAAAGTTAAAATTGCGTTTGCTTTATTCAATCTCCTTAAAGATTCAAATTTTGTGTCTTTTGCGCCATGTGTAGCTCTAAAGTATAATTCGCTTTTTATAGGAGCTTTAATAATGCGATGGCGGAAATTTAAGATTTTTAGTTTTGTTTAATTAAAGGGATTTTTAAATATTATCTGAAATACAAATTCCATAATATAAGTGTAAGTATAGGAATTGAAATAATTTTAAAAACAGATACAAAATGTGAATAAAAAATTCTTTTTTTAACATCGAAAGGTCATTTTAAACCAGTCAATATTTTAATTATTATTTTTGAAATACAAAGCCAAAAAAGCTGAGAAATTCTTTCTATTGTGTAGAAAATATTAAGATATTTCAGTAGCTGACAAAATATTTCCAGACTAATTCTACTATACTTAAATAGTGGCCGGGATAGCCTGGTCGGTAGGGCGCTGGGCCCATGTCCAAGAGATCGTGGGTTCGATCCTCGCCGACCGAAGACTCCCCGTGTAGTAAATGGTGACTGATGCACGTTAAATCTGTCGAGTCTCAAAGTCCTCCATGTTCCCATAACAAATCAATACCTCTGGGGGTACTGATCCAGGAGTTTCCTTGTCTTCTGGATTGGTTCAAAATTACAAGGCTACGGAGTTGAACATTAGTAGTCGTAATCCCATGAAATTGGGTCGGCTGTTCAACGACGGTTATAAAATAAAATATACTTAAATAACTAATTATACGGATTTATAATTAGTTATTTGATTTGATCATGATCACCCGCAAAGATCATGAAAAGCAACGGAAGATTCTGATATTTTAAAATATGTATTTTCTATTGAAAAAATGCGCCTAACCACCCAAGTAGAATTTCTCCTGATAAGAAGTTGTGGATTGAATTCAATTCAGGGCGGCCCCACGAAAAGTTTGCAGAAGGAACTGTCAACTGTTAAAATATTAAATGAATAACATGATAACCACCAGGACAGGTCAATGAGCTCTTGTTGAGTCTAAGATGGTGGGATATGACAGCTGAAAATATGGGGGGGGGGAGGGAGGGAGGGGGGCGTACATACAGTACGCGCTTCCTATGTGGATAATACTAAAAATCCAAGTTCTTTTGTCTCTAAGAAGCAAATATATTTCAGAAAAAAATTATTTTTATATTAAAAAAAAAAAAAAACTGTTCTGAAAAAAAAGTTAGAATTTTTTATTTATATATAATATATATATATATAGAGAGAGAGGAATTGTTTTTCAATATTTACTGTTCTTTTATATATACATATATATATATACATATATATATATATATATATATATATATATATATATATATATATATATATATATATATATATATATATATATATATATATATATATATATATATATATTTATATATATATATATATATAAACAGTAAATATTAAAAAACATAGGTATGATATTTTTCATGATCAATGATCCCCTGCCTTGGATTTTTCTTCCCCCTAAAAACACCAATGTGGGATAAATTAATAAAAAAGCTATATGCTACAAAAAGTAAGCATATAAAAATAAATATTTAAAACAACGTATTTATGCGCATCTATGCGTTTCTTTTTTTTACTTACAGCAAAAAAAAAAAAACTTTTCAAATATATTTTTTTTCTTCTATTGTTTACAATTAGTTTAGTTTAGTTAAAAAAATCTTAATAAAAAAATCTGCTTTTTAAATATTAATTAAGAAATTAGCTTACAACTAGTATCTAAAATAATAAATATTCGAAATGCTCTAAAAAATCGTGTTCTTTTCTGTATTCTGTTCAAAATTTTAGTACCATTCTCGGTTTAAAAAAAAAAAAAAACATCGGCGTTTTGCTTTCTTTAGCGGCAATACTGGCAACTTTATCTCCTTTCTTTGCTACCTCATCCCTCAACCGCTCGAAAGAGTAACCCAGTTGCCATGACAACGTCTGTAATCCGGTCTGCCTACCCTTTTCTCCAGTACCAACTTAAGGTGGAATGAAGATTTAAAGATAATCATAAAGATTTAAAGAGGTGACCTCCAATGGGAAATATAATGACAGCTGAAGCTGACGTCATCAGGGGTACCAGCCCCGAAAGTCATAAATGACTGCCTTTTATAACTTTTGGAAAGTAATACCTAGAGAAAAAGAAATTTTTGTGTCTGCTTCTAAAATTTAACTAATAGTTAGCAGCAATTGGTTAGCTTATTTAATGTTCGGCCATTAAAACATAAAGTTAGACAGTTCGTGAAAATTCAATCATTCGAACAAAATGTATTCAGGGCTGAATAGCTATTTAATCCTACAATATATGAAGTCATTCTCGGTAGTCAGTTGCGAAACAATAATTATTTCTTTTGCATTTTTTTTAAAATAATAAATTTCAGAAATGGAAACATATCAGAAGTTCTGCCATTAAACATAAAAAAAGGCGCAAATTAGGTAGTAGTTTGAGCTGGCTGGAATTTTTCTAGATTGGTAATAAATGTAGAACAGCAGAAAACGGTAGTTTACTGCGCTTACTTCATGTAAATTATAATCACAGCTTTTCTATGAAAAAGGTTTTTTGGAAGTCTTTTAATACCTGAGTCTGGAAACAGTAAATTTGAATTTATGTGGTATAAATGTTAGCTAAATAAAATGTTTAAATAGAATAGAGGAAACTACGATAATTATTAACTGTAAACTACAGAATCTTAAATTTATTTAACAGTATACTAACATTTACCATTACCCTCATTTATACTTAAAAGAATGAACAGAAGTACGTACCAACTGAAATTTTTTGAGAGGGAGAAAGAACTGCGAGAAAGCATATTCCCTTACAAGTTAAAAATCAACGTGACAAAAAATTTCAAAATTGAGATTTTTATAAATATGGCATCTTTGTACGATAAGCTACATATTGAAAAAAAAAAATAATAAATAAATAAATAAATTTAAAAATAATTTTTTTATTAAGTTTTTGAAACACTAGTTTAGCGTTCAAAGCACTTGAAATAGAAGGGAAATAGTTGTTAAGCCATTTTTCTCGGAATCAATCGGGAGTTAATCTTAAGATGTTCTTTCAATTACACGGCAGCATAGCTGTTACACATTGAGATTGGCATTGGAGTATTTCAAGGTATCCTCGAATCCTGCCAAAATTCTTATAGACCAGAAACTGGCCAATTCTCTCATACTTTTATATATTAGAAGTATTTCATTGAAACTATGAACTGTTCATGTTATTTCTAAAATTAACTTTTTATGGACTTTGCGTTCTGACAGTACTTAAACAAAAAATTGATTTGATATGTATGGAAGAAATGTGAAGGAAGTTAAGAATGTTTTTTTTTCTGGGGTGGCAACACATACATATTTTTGCGAGAATTAAGCTTTTATTAATCTGAATTTTTGAAACATATGTTAATTGCCAATAACATTAAACAAAAATTGAAATAAATACCAAAAAGTTCTCTATATAAAAAGTATATAATATAAGCTTTCCTGAAAAATTATTTTCAATTGTCATTTTAAATATTTTTTAGGAGAAAATGTTTTTTTAAAAGTTAATGAGTAATGAAAAATTAACAAATTAAAGTGTAGTTTAAAAAATTGAAGAATATTTGTTAAAAAAAAAGATATTCTTGAATGAAAAGTTTCATTCTTATTCTTACAATATATATAGATCATATATAATCTTATATATAATCATCATAAAGATATATAAAATATATATATATATAATAATATATATATATAATAATATATATATATAATAATATATATATATAATAATATATATATATATATATATATATATATATATATATATATATAATAATATATATATATAATAATATATATATATATATATATATATATATATATATATATATATATATATATATATATATATTTTATATATCTTTATGATGATTATATATAAGATTATATATGATCTATATATATTGTAAGAATAAGAATGAAACTTTTCATTCAAGAATATCTTTTTTTTTAACAAATATTCTTCAATTTTTTAAACTACACTTTAATTTGTTAATTTTTCATTACTCATTAACTTTTAAAAAAACATTTTCTCCTAAAAAATATTTAAAATGACAATTGAAAATAATTTTTCAGGAAAGCTTATATTATATACTTTTTATATAGAGAACTTTTTGGTATTTATTTCAATTTTTGTTTAATGTTATTGGCAATTAACATATGTTTCAAAAATTCAGATTAATAAAAGCTTAATTCTCGCAAAAATATGTATGTGTTGCCACCCCAGAAAAAAAAACATTCTTAACTTCCTTCACATTTCTTCCATACATATCAAATCAATTTTTTGTTTAAGTACTGTCAGAACACAAAGTCCATAAAAAGTTAATTTTAGAAATAACATGAACAGTTCATAGTTTCAATGAAATACTTCTAATATATAAAAGTATGAGAGAATTGGCCAGTTTCTGGTCTATAAGAATTTTGGCAGGATTCGAGGATACCTTGAAATACTCCAATGCCAATCTCAATGTGTAACAGCTATGCTGCCGTGTAATTGAAAGAACATCTTAAGATTAACTCCCGATTGATTCCGAGAAAAATGGCTTAACAACTATTTCCCTTCTATTTCAAGTGCTTTGAACGCTAAACTAGTGTTTCAAAAACTTAATAAAAAAATTATTTTTAAATTTATTTATTTATTTATTATTTTTTTTTTTCAATATGTAGCTTATCGTACAAAGATGCCATATTTATAAAAATCTCAATTTTGAAATTTTTTGTCACGTTGATTTTTAACTTGTAAGGGAATATGCTTTCTCGCAGTTCTTTCTCCCTCTCAAAAAATTTCAGTTGGTACGTACTTCTGTTCATTCTTTTAAGTATAAATGAGGGTAATGGTAAATGTTAGTATACTGTTAAATAAATTTAAGATTCTGTAGTTTACAGTTAATAATTATCGTAGTTTCCTCTATTCTATTTAAACATTTTATTTAGCTAACATTTATACCACATAAATTCAAATTTACTGTTTCCAGACTCAGGTATTAAAATACTTCCAAAAAACCTTTTTCATAGAAAAGCTGTGATTATAATTTACATGAAGTAAGCGCAACATCTTTTAACATTAAAATAATGGCTTTTCGATAAAATTTAATTTAAAATCTTTAAAAATACAAAAGTTGAAAATGCTGTTTCTGTAAAATATATTAAAATGTTTTTTTAGTTAACGTTACATTCAGGTAAAAAACTTTATTATAATTTGAATTCATAGATAGAAACACTTTAATTTTTAATTTAATTTAATAAATTTTAAAATTAAAATTCTTCAACAAAAATAGAATTTAAATTCTTTAAAAAAATAGTAGTTTAATTCTTAGATTAAAATGTCTATATGCATGAATAAAAATTTTTAGGACAAATATCGATATTTCTATGTACCAAAAATTAGATACCATTGAAATTCAGGTTTTCTTTTTTCCTCTTCTACTCTTCTAGACGGTTCAGTGCATATAGTAATTGAAAATATCAGTATATAGGCTATGTATCCAGTATAATAAATAAAACCCCTTACCTTAAGAATTGTCTATCGGTAATCTAGGTTAATAATATTGAATTAAATGATAACATAAGTTTTCTTATCGGACCATAATTTGGTAATACCTCAGTCAAAAGAATTATTCACTGTTTCAAGATCAAATGCAATCAGGCTTCAGACAGTTATGCTAATGTGGGACATACAATAACCGAAAATAAGGAAAGAGAGAATTTCAGTTTAGGGTTTTTTTTTTTTTTCTTCAAATTTTCAAGAAATACTTAGAGGATTATTTGTAACTATTGAGGTTTTTTGATCATGTGATTTCTCACATTGAAATTCGTGATGTTTAAGAGACTAACAATAAATTACGAACAAAATCAAGTACTTTTGAACACCCAATGCTTGAAAATATAGCAATAATCTTGTAGTTTGTATCGATTACTTTGATTGTCACTTGCAATAATTGCATAAAATTTCGTTTTAATAGTTATGAAGATAGGGACAATTTTATAAAAAAACTACTCTCTTTGTCTCATGCTTTTTTTTTTTTTTTTGCGGCAGTAATAATATTCATTAAAATTGAAAAAAAAATTTGAAGCAATTTTTAAATAGTTACAAGACAATAATTTTAAAATTGAAAACAAAATTGTTAAAAATTGCGCAAGATATGAACTATAACTTTTTTTTTCTTTCAGAGCTTTGCAGTGATCTGTATTTGGTAACACGTGGAAGAAAATCAGATTTGAATATTAAAAAAATAGATATATACTGCAAAATTATGGAGAAAAAAAATTTCCTGCGCAGGATGAAAAGAACTATTTTAAATACTCATGTAGTCCACAATTTTTTAACGATTTTTTGATATTATGGGAAGAAAAAAAACGTAGAACAAAAAAGAATTAGTTAACTTAAACGTTATAAAATATTCCTTCAGGATTTTTTTTGGAAATTTAACACAAAATTTTAATAACTGAAAGTGTCTCATCTACTATTATACGTTAGTGTATAATTAAGTTCCATTAGCCTTGTTTCATAACAATTTCATTCATTATAAAACATTAAGTGCTACAAAGAAAATAACTGTTCTATCTATGCTTTGGAGGCATTCAAACAGTGGTTTTCGAAAACACCGTCAGTTTTAAAATTTACTCGTCAGTTTAAAAATTTTTGTCGTAAGTTTTGATGATTTCTCAACCTTAAATAATTTTCTTTTTCATAACATTATTTTAAGACCGCCTATGTGCAGTTTATCTACATTTCATTTTGTTCAAGAATTCTAAAAAAAATTAGTCGAAGTCACAATTATGGAACAACCTACATACAGCCAAATCTAAACAATTAAGCGGGTTATTCGATTAAAGGGGGAGTGCAATATTAAATCTTAAGTTCTAAATTTTTGCGAAAATTTAATTTTTAATGGAATTTAATCCATAGAATAGCTTTTTGATTTATTTTTAATTTATTATTAACTAATTTTTTTTCTAATCCTCAAAATTTGATAAATGTTAATAACTCAGTTTTATGATCAACAAGCAATTATAATTAAAACTATCTATTTTAGAATCATAAAATATAAATGTCATTTAAAGTTACATAAAAATAAATCAATGTCGGTGTAAAGTATAATATAGGTACTAAAATATTATTTGATCTCCTCCGAAAAATTCTATAATCGAATATTGTTCTTATACCCGTCAATTAATTTGTCAATTTATCATAATTAGTTTTCTCATTTTAGTTTCTACATTCGGAATTTAATCAGATTAACTTTTTTTTTCTAATCCTCAAAATTTAAGAAATTTTTAAATCAATGCGCTATTTTAATTTGGGATTTTTTGAAATTTATTGTTTCCATGATTCAATCAAATCTTTTTCTCTGATTAATTCAAATCATTCCTTTTCGCGCTCAACTAGCAACCAGCTCAGAGTTATTCACTGGGTTAAGCAATGATTATTCCACTAAAGAGAAAGACACACTGTACTCAAATGTGTTAGGTTTATGAAACTTTTTTCTTATCAAAGCTAAGAGCACACCAGGAGAGCGAGAGGACCACAAGTCTTGACCTCGACCTCAAAAAAAGCAAATCATTCTGTACCTATTTTACATTCTAAATGATGTGTGAGTGAAGTAAGTCAAAGACCATTTTCGTTTACGCCAATGTATATTTCGCAGCTAGAATTGATTAATTTTTCAATTTTACCCCTGCTTAGACTAATTAATGAACAGGAAGTCCCTATTGAAGTGAATACCTATTTTATCCTTTCCTTACCTTAACTGAAACTGTAATTCCATTTTAGCGGGTGAAATATTTCGTCAATTTTTCAAATTTTTTGTTAAACTCAGTACCTTATCTTTATGCAATTAGCCAGGAACAAAAAACAACAAATATCTGTTTAAACGGGGAAGTTTAACATTAGTTTGATATAAAATGATTTGGTTCCATTAAATTTTATTCGCATAAGCGGTTAATCGATTATCCGATATGCCATTAATAAGGGGCGACTGTTTTAAAAAATTATTGGTGAAAACGATGCTGTTCTTATCCAGCACGTGACTGATTAAATCGCAATAATTTACAAATTTTTCTGTAAATAATCAATAAATAAAAATTTTAATAAACAACACACTAAAAAAAAAACTGTCTAAATAAATTTTATATCTAGTTTATTTTAAGTTTTATTAAATAGTGTGAACGAAGTGTAGTGAGTGCTTGAAAATATTATAAAACAACTCTTTGATAGGAAATTTTTTTTTATAATTATAACAATAAAAAAAATCTGGCATTTTTCTAAAATGGCAAAAATCGAACATGCATTTACAACTAAGAGTGCAGTTTATACAAACTGTTTCTTCGGAAAGTCAACCAAAATATTAAAAATATTTCTATAAAAAAATTTGGTTTCGATTCTTATATGTTTTATAGATTAAAATAAATGAAATAATTAGTTTCCTATAAAAATTAAAAATTAGAATTTTTTTTTCCATATTTTTAACATAAAAACAAAATGTTCCATTAATAAAGACAAGAAAACAGTTGGTGGCATTTTACGTAAAGGAGATTGTTATACAAGTAATTTGCTCGTATTTCTCAACAGGAGAAAAATTTAATATTTCTTTAAGGGAATATAAAATATTCGTAGAATCTTTTTATAGAAATTGAAAAAAAGTTATCTTGACAATTCCATAATTTTTAATAAATTTATGGATTGAAAAAAATTATAAATCGTAAATATTATATATAAGAGATTTATTAGAATTGCACTTGCAAAAATATTGAAAATATTATTATGAAAGATATTTTTGTGAAAATGTAAAATTATTACCGTTAATATTATACTCATATTTTTCAAATTAATTTAACTAATAATAAAATCGGTAACTAAACTATTTATTTCAGTGCATTATTTATATTACTCTTGTTATTCCTTAATTCAGTGCAACGATAATCGATATTAGTGATTTCAAGTTCTTGTTGGGCATTTCCTTAATTGGCACTATCCTTTGTACTACGGAAAAAATTCTGAGCCTGCTTATCATGTTAAAATACTAACTTAATTTAAAGGTGTTTATTATTTTTATTATAATTGGGTCAAAAAATTCTTGGCAACTCAAAACTTGAACTTCTGTGGTTTAAGAGGCTTTACTGCAGTGATCCCTAATTTTTTTTATATGGAATTATAGTTAGATAGAAATTTTCTAATGTGTTGTTTAATATGAAATATTTTGTGCCATACTTTCGATGTACGACAAAACTGATATCACATTCGCTTCACTATAATATCAAGACTCGAAGCTGGACGAATTGAGAAATTTATTCAACGTCACAAAAAACTCGGACAAAGTAATTGCATCACAGAATAGAAAATAACTGATATCTTTTTAAATTTTGGCCTCATTTCTCTTTTTGTAAGTTTTTCCCACACCAATTATAAAATACATAATAGTATAGTGTATTAATAGTATAAATCTTTTTGCTTTTTTTACCTTTTTACAATATCAAGCAAAGGAACCGTTATTTTTAAGATGTTTAAGCAAGAAAAGGAGTGTTTAAAATCGCACATCTGGTCTCTATACAATCGTTCTACATTAAAAATTTGTCTATCTAAAGCAATCGCTTCTGTTGGAATATGATAATGATTCCATATCGCTGCAAAATTTGCCTACTTTAAAACAAATTAAAATTTATTAATTATCAGAAGCATGTTCTTATTATTATTAGCTATAAAGATAATTAATTTATCTTTTATAAAGTCATATAAAGAAATGTTTGTCCATTTTTTTTCTCTTCTTTTTTTTGGTACAACTAATGTACTTTGAGTAAAATATAAAACAACAACTGTATATTCCATTTAGAAAAATTTACACGGTTTAAAAAAAGAAATGAAATTTATTCAATTGAAAATCTACACTCACAGCAGCAATTTGGGTTTGACATGTAGAATATGTGTTTTATGTTAGTTAAATTGTAAATTATCTTTGTAATGTCAAACATGTGGACAATATCTTCTGAACCATAAAACATACATTTGCACAATGTTTAAAAAATCAGATATAAAATATGAATATTTTTTATGAGCTCAATGTGAATATTTTTTTTCTCAAAAAATGGCCGTTAAATAATTTTTCTCGGAAAGTAAAAATATAAATTTGAGTTTAGACGATATTTTAAGCATAAACAGAATGCTACAATAAATCTACTGAAAAAAAAATTTGAAAAAAAAGAAAAATATATAATAAAAAGAAAAAAAATCTAAAAATTACCAATTTCATTTGATAGAGTTCAAAGTTATTATTTAAAATTAAAAAAATGGACAATAAAAAATGAATCTCCTGAAAATATAAAAACACAATGGTTCTCTAATGCCCCAATGACTCCAAACAATAAATGTGAAGCACTTGCTTTAGCTATAGAAGTATAAACAATGCGTAAAATTGCATCTAAAAGATGTAAAAAAAGGGTGAAAAATAAAAAATAAGCGCAAAAAAGTCTTGAACTTAGGAATTTTACTTGCTAAAATATATATATATATACTTCTTTGAATTAAAACAAATGGGTGAAGGAGCGATATAGCATAAGAAAGACATCTATGACACATCTTTAGAGGTAATGCGAGATAATAAGAAGAGATTAAAAAATAAAAACAAATATTGACAAAGAAATTCAGAAAATTAGAAATTTTGTTTGATGAAGTACAAAAAAATCTTATTTCGAACTGAAAGAAATTAGTTACAAAAGATGAAGAAGCTCATAATTAAAATCTACGATACATTTATGTATAAATAGAAAATAGGTAAATGTATAAATAGAAAATAGGTAAATGTAAAAATATATAAAATTGTAGTAATACAAAAATATAAAGAAAAAGAAGAAGCATAAAAAAAAGAATCTTGGCAAAACGTTTATTAAAAACAAAAAATGGAGAAAAAAAACTTAAAAAATATGAATTTTGTTTGATAAAATACAAAATTACAATCCTTAATTAATACTAATGGGAAAAATAAGTTTAAGAATTAATCTGTACACAATACATCTTTAAGTTTTTTTAAAAAAAAAAAAGAAACCAGAAAATTTTGAGTGATGAAATAAAGAATATTATTTTGAATTATAAATGGGTAAAGAATTGGGAATAGAAGGGGTAAAGAAGATAAAAGAAACTTAATAAATCTCTACAATACATCTATTAAATATTAAAAAAAAATGAAAAAAAAAAATCTGAAAATTATGAATTTTGTGCGATAGAATACAAAAATAATTATTCTGAATTAAAATAATCGGGTGAAAGAAAGACAAGGAAGTTGAGAAAAACTTTCCCTACTATGCATCTATACAGAGAATATGTAAAAAAAAAAAAAAAAAAGAAAAAAAAAAAAAAAAAAAAAGAAAAAAATAAATGACTCGAGAATACGTGAAACTAAGACAAAAAATGAAAAATAAATATGAAAACATGGAATTTTGTCTCATAAAGTATAATGTAACTTTGATAAAAAAAAAAAAAAAAAAAAAAAAAGAAAGAAAATGAGTAGAAAAATTACAAGGAAACAAGTGTCTGCTGTCAATTATTGAGAATTGCTTGTTCCAGAATATATTAAGGAATCAGAGATATTCCAAAAAAAATGATAATAAGCTAAGATTAATGAGCAAATGCACAACACCCTATTGAGCACTCCATCCTAATGTTATGGTGGGGGCGTTTTTAAATTTAAATATAAAGAATTCAGTACAATTTTCATTAATTATGGCTTTAAAAAGATTTGAAAGTTGCATTAGCTCTACATTTATATTAAAATTATTATATTCAATCTACTACTGTTCTTAAAAGTATATTTTTTAGTATTCAGCGCTATGAATCTTAAAATCATAAAACTAAATTTAGATAATGACACTAATTATTTCAATAAAGGGTAAAACATAAACAAATAAAAAAATATTTAAGCAGAAAGGTAACCGAAATAAAAACTTACAATTTAAAGTCGGACCGAGGATACCGGTATCTTTCTATCGTTGTTTCGTCAGAGGCTCCTACTTCTGTTATTCTGATGAATGTTATGGGATTTCTTTCCAGACTACAGCTAGAAAAGTCGTCTTCGTATAATGGAAGTTTTTTCTTGAACATAGTCCATAGATTCAATTTAAGTTCCTTAATCACTTTTAGGGCAATGTCAATACTATCCCCATGATTATATACAACATTAAAAAAAATATGATGCAATATGCCAGTAAAAGTAGTATCTCTAATGTTATTAGCTTTATCTCTATATGAAAGAAGAAAGCGTTTTTCGTCAGCGGTAAAATAATACGATTCGTATTTATCTGAAAATATAGCAATAATGTCGTCTAGGAGGTCTAAGCAAAAATAATCACCCTGATTATTATTAAGGTATTCAGTCATATCGTATTCAGTCATGGAACTCTGAAAAGTGTAACAGTAAGGCCTAGTATTGATTAAGACTTCCAGTTAGTAATAGATTCAAAGTTATTAGACTGGTTGAAACCTTATGCCTGCTAGTACGCATGCGTGTTGTACATTTTGAACGTCATACGCACGCATGTATGCCGTCACCTTTTCTAAAGACTAGGAGACTCCTCCCCCAGTACGCTTGACTCACAACCCACGTGGTTTGTACATTTCCTCCCCCCCCCCCCCCAAAAAAAAGTCCCAATTTTTCAACAACAAAAATTAATTAATTAAAATAGAAAGAGTTTATTTTCTTCCTAAAACACAAAATTTTTATAGTTTTATGTATGAAACTGCAAGATCAATATAATTATGATTAATCATAACAAAAGTAATGTTTACTTAGATTTGTAAACTAATTAACTGAAATTGAAAAAAAAATATTTAGACTACGAAATTCAAAATGTGTGTCACAATAACGTAATGAGTCTGTGACATATTGGTAGGTCATTTTTGTTTAAAAGTAAATTTTTGTAAACATTTTTCATATTTAAATTACTGTTATATGAAATTAGGTTACATAGTTTTTTTTTAAATATATATATAATACAAATAAACTTACGGCTTTAAAAGTTAATCTTATACTATAATACGAGGAATGGTTGCCAAGTCGAAAATCGCCCCAGAATTAATAAACTCCGGTAAACTTGAGGGTCTGGGGTTTTTGGCCACGAGGAATCGATTGGCGCCGGTTTTGAAGCGCTACGGTCGAGCAGTTCGGAGTTACAGATAGGATATTTTCAAACTTTATTAGTTCTGTATTAGTCTGTTTGTAATCACAATATATCGCCCCAGAAGCCTCGCCCAGGCACGAAAATTGTGTTTTGACATAATGAAGAAGTATTTTTTTTCTTTTTCAAAAATTTGGATTAAGTTTTTAGTTATCAGTCATTTTGTAAGAAAATCTATACTTTTTCGTCTTCAAAGTGCCATATTCAAAAAACTTATTAAAAAAATACATATCTCTTATAAATATATGCTAATGCGAACCTTACAATTGAAATATTAATTTTCGACAACTTAAATCAATAATATACGAAGGAATTAATAATTTAATTGCAAGGTTCGCATTAGTTTACATTTATCAAAGTGGAGAAATGTTTAACTTTTGTATTAAAAATGTGGCAACATATTAGATACGTAAATAGAACGCTTAGCTGTCGTTGTTCATAATTGTTATAATAAGTCTTTCCACGATTTAAATTCTTATAATTTTCTTGGTCTATTGCCTAATAAGTTTCAAGCGGTAACGTGCTGCCATCTATAGCCAATATGGCGAACTAATAAAGTTTGATGACCACACGATTATTTTTAAATCACAAAATTAAGGTAAAGCAAATATAAAAGAAAAAAATAAGGATAACTTTGATATTTTTACTAAATTTTCTTTTGAAAAAGTACGATTCTAATTCCACTGCTTTTTATTAAGGGAAATTTGTTAATGAAATTTTGAATTTAGCGCTCGTTCGTTAAATAAAAAGATTCGTTCTTTTTGATTCGTTCAAAATTCCAATTTCCAAATATTCGAATTTCCAAAAAAGCATTTAAGGAACTGATTTCGATTTCAAATCACCGTCAACAAAGTCCGACATTTCAACATTCATCAGATTTCAAGCTACATTTTCAACATGCAGAACGCACCTCTACATGAAATTCTTCAAGGAGCCGGAATTTTGGAACAACAAGCGATCAACTCAATTCTACTCGCAAATGGACAACTAGAAGATACCGTCATTGTCAGAATGCTTCTCCATTACGCCGAACAAGCTTACCCGACCGTCAAAGTTGCCGTACTTCACCCTGAATTTGTCGCACGCTTCTACGTTACAACAGCGGATGGCGCTTATGAAGGAATGGCTCTTCTCAACGATATCAGCGACCAGAACAAGGCTTCCAACTATCTATACGGCGTTCAACAAGGATTCGACGTGCTACTCATACCCATTCACAGTGCTGTCCAGTTCAACAACGTGCCAACAAAAGCGAAATACTCGACCTTTTGATCAAGAGAAGCCATCTGTGGCAACACTTCAAGACTTATTCGCTCGAAAAGAACATGCGCGTTGATCCCGAAGAAGAAGAATTCGCGAAATACCTGCTAAAGCTCGGCAACGGGGAACTCGAAGTGAATGAACTCGGCGAAATAGAAGTCCCAGAAGAAATTCGCTCTGGTGGTAACCTCATCGATGAAATCTTCGGACCATGCCTCAGAAGTGGGAACTACGAAGCAATGAAGAATCGCGCTATTCTTGCACCATTGAACGACGATAAGGACAAGATCAACGAGCAGAGTATCGCTATGCTTCCAGGCGAAGAGAAGACATACACAAGTTTCGACTCGGTAAAGGATCAACATGAAGGGGGAATTCAATTCGCGCCTGAATTCCTGAACTCGATCAACATCGCCGACTTGCCTCCACACAATCTGAAGCTCAAGAAGAACGCCATCATCATGCTTCTCCGAAACTTGGACGTCTCTGAAGGAATGTGCAACGGAACACGATTGATTGTCACCGAACTTTGCAACAACATCATCAAGGCTAAGATCATCACCGGTGAACACGCAGGCCGACAAGTACACCTTCCAAGGATCACGCTCGACTCCAGCAAATCACAGCTTGGCGCAACTATGCAACGGCACCAATTCCCAGTTACTCCAGCATTCGCCATAACGATACACAAGTCACAAGGCCAAACATTCGAATTCGTCGGCGTGCTTCTCCTCACGACGGTCTTCGTGCACGGAATGCTCTACGTCGCGTTTTCAAGAGTCAAGCGTCAAAGTGCGTTGAAGGTCCTGCTGCCTCCTGAGAATACAACCCACACCCGAAACGTCGTATGGAAGGAAGTCCTGAACAAGAGAAACTCACCAGCCGCACCTGCCTCTCCGACAAGAAACTACCTGGACAACATGGAAGACTTCGCAATCGATGATTAATGTTTATTATGTTTATGCTGTTATAGGTTTATAATATGTTTCTTATGTATGTATATATGTTTGGTTTTTCTAAATAAATTTGTCAAAAATATTGAACTTCAACACACTTCAATCTTTACACTGCTCACTTTGTACCATTTCTTTAATTGTATAATTTTTTGTTATCAATTACATTTTATTTCCTATGACTTTTCAAACTTTACCTTTGTATAGAATAGTTCCCTTTCCAAACTCTAACTTTGTTTAGATAATTTACAATGGTGCACTTTAACCGGTTATCTTTTCACCAATGGTTTCACAAATTTTCTTATGGCATGTATTGTTTTGATAAATCACAATTGAAAATTTAAATCTTCGAGTTAGCTTCGATACCTGTTTTCTCCGAGCCGAGCTCGGTAACCCGCTGGTACATAAAATAATATGAATATGCGGAAAAATTTAGTTAAATAAACTGACTTTAAAAAAAAACTTTATTTAAAAATATTTTGGGAAGCAAAGTACATTTAATTTATACATTGTAATTTTGATATATGTGATTCGTTAAAGAAAACTCCTTTCACTTGAATATTTTCATATCAAATTGATGGATTCTTAAAGGATCAATATTTTTATTAGAGATTTTGGACATTTTAATAAAGATTCTGTTTTTTAGCGACTTTTTGCATTGATGTACTTTTACATCTTGGAAAAATGACTGGTTGCTTACTTAAATAATCTTTTTAAATGAACTGACATTTGTTCGTTTTCATTGAAAATCCATGTTATTCTTTAATTGTTTTTTGGCAGTTTTTATAATGCAATCATCCCTGATGATTTTAAAAATTCCGATTTTTATAACAACATGTGAATTTTAAATCATGCATTCAAATAATTACTCATAGACGAGCTTTATTCGTGCTAATGTAATTGTAAATTAATGCTTTTTTTTCCTTCTTCAAATATTGCGATAATAAATTTAAATTATCACTTTTTGATACAATATATTTTTGCATATTTCTTCGTAAATATAAGTTATTTTTCCGTCATCTTTTTGGGAATTAGCGGCATTCCACATTCCAAAATTTTAATACAACAGGAATGCAACAAGAAAAATTATAAAAGTAGAGGAAAAATCGAATTTTTAAGCTGATCACTGTTTGTAATTTTGTTTTAAAATTTTTGTAGCTTAGGGGATATCTTACAAAGAAAACGTTTCATATTTGAAATTCATAAAACGCTCTAAAAATTCAAGAAATAACAATAACGCCTGAAACAAAATAAACATGGAATCTTTTTTTATACTATAATGAGTTTTTTCTTTTGAGTTTCGCTTTTTGTTTAAACCCTATAAGTTTTCTTTAATAAAAATATTTAATTTGATATTATATTATTTATTGAAATACATATGTATTTTTTTTTTTTTTTTTTACACTTCATTCAGTTAGCATTAAAATTTTTTTGATAGAATTTCTATTCCTCTTCCCCAATATTTAAAAGTAGATGCATTATAAATTTTTTTTTGTTGTATTAATTACTGATAAATAAAGAAAAAAAATTGAAAAAAAGTTATGTTTTTTCATTTTTTTAAAATTGAAAGTATTTATTTTCTGCTGTAGTTTACAAAGTAAACTTACTTTTATCTTATTTTATAACCGTCGCTGAACAGCCGACCAAATATTTGAATTTACGGTTCCATTGTGCAACGCCTTTTCCTTGAAATTTTGAAACCAGCCCCGAAGACAAAAGAACTCCAGGATTAAGTATTTGGAGAAATTTCACTTTCGTGGAGGACTTTTTGTTGACACTTACCAGCATTTGCGTTATATGGTGAGAAAAACAACGAACATCTTCCACGGTTTGTCCGACGGCTAGAGGACACTGATCTAGGGTCCGTCTACCACTGAGGATATTTTACGTCAGCACTGTGGTTGGTGCGAGCTGGGTGCGGCATTCGTATCGACCAGCCATCGCTGGGGCTCGAATCTGGTTCATCTTATTGGGAGTTGAACGCTTTATCCCCTTAGCCACCACTCACTGCTATAAGTATACTTAAAAAAGAAGTCTTTAGAACAAAATCATCATATTTGCGACCGACATGACTAAACTTGCCCACCACTGAAAAAGATTATGCACCCCTACTAGGAGCTGAAATTAACATTAAAGCACATAAATAAATAAATAAATAAAAACTGTTTTTAACTTCCTTAGTCATAAACATAAAAATGAAGTGTTAAAAGCCTTGAAGAACCGAAAAGCGACTATCATACTTTTTTAACGTTATTATAAGTTTAGAGAAATAAGAAAACTGCTTATGTCTCTTTATTACAAATTCTTATGGTTTTCTTAACATTTTTGCTTTTTGTTCACCTCAATATCAAGTTAAAACGATTTTTTATTTCATTTTTATCAAGATTTCTGAAAAATTTATTAATGGTAATGAAAATTGAACATCCTGTACAAGAGTTAATTATAATAATTTTTGGGGGCTTTTTTTTCTTCAAAGACTAATTTAAAATATAAATTTATTTCATTGGAAAAAAGAAGAACTGTAAAAATTAATAAAACTTCCCGCTGACTTCCAAAATATTTATTTGAACGTAATGAAAGGAAGAGAATATTAAAATGAAAAGGTGAAAACAAACATAAAAAAATATTTTTAGAAAGATTTAAAGAAATCTTTGGAAAATTTGAAGATTTGGAAAAATCTATTTTTCCAATTAAAAGTTTTAAATCAATAAGAGAATTCAATTTTTCAAACGTCAGTCCTGAACGATATAATTGAAAGTTTTAAACTATTTTCGAGATCTGGGACTAAATTTGCTTTTTTCATCCACTGTCCAAATTTTAGGACGCTAGCCCAAATGATTCTGGTGTTTTTTTACAAAGTCCCCCACACTTAGATGCACAAACTCTTCATTTTGATATATGAAAATGGAAACACTGAAAGAAAGAAATAGAAAAAAATTTTGAAAATATCTTTAAAGTTTAAGAGTAATTTTTTGTTTTTTAACAAGAAAAATTTGCAATTAATAAATTTTTTCGTGGGACATGACATATACTGTGATGTATCTATTGTGAAACTATTGAAAGTCTATTTCTCATATTCTTAAATTAAAAAGGCTCCGGAAAATTTCTCCTTTTATAAACCCTTCCTATAAAGCAGTGTTTCCCAAACTTATGACTTTTGAGTACCCTTTCTAAATTTTTCGTAACGCTGTGTACCACTCATAAAAAAATTAATGTATTTTTTACTATAAAAAAATTGCTGAAAAGTTAAATATCACATCTGGTTGTTGACACCACTAATTATTAACTGTTAACTCTGCAAAAAATAACCAATAGAAAAATACGTAATCGTGAATTTTCATAGCTATCTTTGTTTTTAACTAAAATTTTTTGAAATTTTCGTTTGTTGCAAGATATTTCGCATAAGAACGTTAAGCAACCTTTGAACTCTTCCACACTTGTCATATCTGGACAAACTTCCGAGAAATTGAGAATAAGAGATATTAGAGTACTTGTGGTAACCTTACTTACCAGTGAGTTTTGGCAACTACAATAATAAAACTACGTTGTATGTTCATCAAAATTAAGCCTTTACTTTCATAAAATTATTCTCAATATTTTTAGCGAATGAATATGCTAAATATTTTTTCGTGTACGTCATACTGTAATAAACAGAAAATACAAATTTTAAAAAATAAATATTGCTTTAAAGCGATATGAAATAGAAATATTTCAATGAGTTTTACATTTTATATTATTCTCAGATTGTTGTTATTATTTATATAAATAATGAATATGCTGAATTATGAATGTATTAATTGTCTACAGCAATTTTGACTGCATCCATTTCTAAAGAAGAATATGTCTAATAAATGCCTACCAAAATGTAACAAAAAAGTGTAAAAATATCAACTGTGAATTGTAGTTTAATTTAATTTGAAATACAAAGCGAAGCTTAAATATAAAATAAAGGAATGAATAGATTAATCCTGAAACGCATTAGTTGAACTTTTTAAGTAAAGATCGCTTAACTTATCTAAAGATATGCTAAAAAGATGGAGAAAAAAATTATTTATCATCAAGTTCTGTTAGAAAAAAATAAGAAAAGAAAAATGAGCACCAGGGGAAAAATTTGCGAGACGAACTTAACTGACGATTCAATTTGAAAACATGAGCTCAGATTAAAAATGTATTTGAATATTTATTAGAATGCAACTAGAAATTACATATAATTTTAAATGATAAAAAAGAATTGATTTTGTGATTACATAAAGTTTTAAAATTCGTTTCTGAGAAAGCTAAACTTTATTTCTCTATAGAACTCTTTTTAGAATACAATGAATGCACTAAATGTATATTTTTTTAACCAAATACAAATAATATATATTTTCAACCATATAGTTTTGAAATTAATTGACAATTTATTGAAATGAAACGAACATTTTTATTTACTTTTTAACTGTGCGATCAAGCATTTATGTTAAATGTTTTTCGCTGCCAATGGTGATAATCTTATTTCTCCATCATTCTCTTTATTTATTTATTTCTCTTTTTATATACATATACATCAAGTCTGTATTAAACTGTAAAACTACTGCGATTCTCAATCTGCAATGAAAAATCTCCTAATTAATCGAGAGATGTTATGAAATATATTTTTATAAAAAATAACTTTTTAGAAATAGCATATGTAAATAATTTGTTATTATTCTCTAAGATTTGTACTCGGAATATCGCAAAGTCTATGAGTTTAGTATGAGGGAATGATATGCTTCGTGACCAAAATTAACAAATGCTTTCTTTAATTTTTCCCAAAATAAAATAGCAAAAAGGAGCAAAAATAAATATTGCAAACTTCAAATTTGCCTGTTTTTTTTTAATATTTTTTATTATGTAATTGTAAAATAATTACAAGCTATTTACTTATCTTAATCACTTAATATCTTATGTAAAGTTGATAAAAATAAATATTTAAAAAAAAAATAAAAACCCTTACTAGTTTTCTTGATTAGATGTTTCGCTAATTTTGAAAAAAGTTGTCACTTTTTAACTCATGGCTGTACACCCGTGTTTTATAAAAATTACGTGGGCTAGTGAAAATGGAAGTAGTCTTGTTTGCTGCTTGTCAAAATTGAATACTGACTAAAAAAATGAATCGCGAAACAAACATAAGAGAATTACAAGAAAAGGAGAAATGTTGCGGGGGGAAAAAAACGCAGTGGGCAAGAAGAACTAATTACAAAAGTCCCTGTTAAAAGCATACCATTAATAATTATGTAAATTTTAAGTTTGGTTAGATTTGATCTAACATTTTCGAATCATTACAAAATTTAGAAAGCATTTATTTTTTAAAATATAGCTTGTTGAAAAAGTATTATTTGTATAATTTTAGATCCGTAGGTGGAGGGAAAAGTCAAAATAGAGGACTGTAAGGAATAAAATTTTGAAACCAGCCAAGGACAACAAAGGGTTGTAGAGCTATAGAAAATGAAGAAATCCCTGTATAATTATCGATATTTAGAACAGTTTTAGAGCAGCTGAAGTGTGAGTCTGTTAAACAGCATGAAGTGAGAACAGTTCCTATTCGTGAACTTTAAATTAATCATTATGCATAAATTAAATTTTAAAAATATATATTTTTTCTTTTTCAAATATTAACATTTCTTTCAATGTTTAATTATACAAAATTTTGATGCATCAGTCAGAATTCCACCAGCAATTAAATCCATATAATTATTAGCGAGGTGATTTTTCCTGGTGGTTCATTTTTAGTGTTTTTTTTTCTAATTTTCTTTGTTTCTTCTAACCAATAAAAGAGGAACTGATGTACCTCTGCACAATTTTACAATCATTTGAGTTTCCTCACTATGTAACACAAATACAGACCAGTTCAATCAAAAAGTTCAGCAAGAATGCTATTGTCCAAATGCTTGATCCAAGAGCTCCCTTGTCTTTTGGGTTTCGATTCAAATTTCGAAACTACGGAGTTGAACATTAATAGTCGTAAACCCAAAAATGGCTGTTAAACATCAGTTTTAAAATAAAATGTGAGTTTCTGTCTTGAGAAAATTTTATTCGAGAAAAATTTATTATTACAAAATTAACAAGAATAAATGTTAAGTTCAGAATAATATAATATTATTTTAAACTTATATTAAAAAGTAACAAGAATAGGGTTATTTTTAAAAAGTGTAACAATTAAAATAAAAAGATAACGTTTTAGTAGTGCACAACAAAAATTTGTACATATACAGTACCTGCCAAATTATTATATGCACCATAAGATTTTTTGCAAAATTTTAATTTTCAGGTAATACTTTACAACTTTATTGTTTTTATTTGACTGAAACCGGTTTGCACTTGTTTACGTTAGAGTATCAATGGGTTAAATTTGACCATGTATAATATAAACTTGACGATAGGATAAATTAGACGTTATATTTTATAAATGTAGAATATTTATTATATCAAGCATTATATTAGTATATTATAATAATTAGATCAAATTATTCGACACACTGTAGTATTTTAATAATGATACGATCTGCACGAGTTTATACGCAATAAACATACATGTAATCATTCAGAAGATTTTTATATACTTACAAACTTTCTATTTGCATTTATTGTTAACGTATTGCATTAAAATGATAACTAAATTATACAGGAACGTAAACAAATGTATCCGAGTAAAAACAATAAAGCTGTAGAGTATCACCTGATAATTATGATTTTACATAGAATCTTATAGTGTTTATAGTAATATAAAGGACTGTATATATATATATATATATATATAGGTGCTGTCGTTAGTTATCATCAATGGTAAACGGATCATGACTTAAAATCCCCTTGTTGTCGGGCTAACTGTTTGATGTTTTCATGTTTTTCCTCTCTGTGTAACACAAACGTGGGTTAGTGCTATCAAAAAACCCTTCATAAAGTCTAGTTTGCCCCAATTATTGATTTGATCCAGGCTGTCCTTTAGTCTTCTGGTTTGGGTTCAAAATTACACGGCTACGGAGTTGCATATATATATTGTTTCATTTGACGTGTTATCTTAAATTTAGGGAAAAAAACGATAATTTTGCTGTCTTTACTTTTATTTTGATATCCTGTGTCTTTTTTAAAGGATATTGCTTGACCTTTAATTGTCTGTCTTTGACTTGCAGGCAATGTTCTCTGAAGGTCAAGCATTGTAGAACTCAGTAAAGGGGCCTACTATCGCCTAAGTTACTGGTGACAGAATTTTTTTATTTATTCATTATGATTTTTTTTTTTTTTTAAATTTTGATTTTTACTAGCTATTTATTGTTAGCTAGTTTTTTATAGTTATTAATTTTTTTTGCGTTAATTGTTAATTTTTTATTGTGATTCCTTGTCAGATTTTTTTGTTTCTTTTTTTGTTGCTAATTACTAATTGTTGAATAAATTTTCTCTTATGAAAGTTCTCCAAATTCTTTCATATTATTTTTGTATTGAATTGTATTAAATACTCCAAAAATGCCATATTACTAAAATTTTCTTTACAATTATTCATAAATGAAAAAAAAAAAAACATAACAAATTTAAACCAGTATAGTAAAATTGTATTTGATTATTTAATTTTCTAAATATTAAACCTCATATGTACAATATTTAATGAAATTTTTTTCCCCCTTCACAATAAATGAAAAACCAAAATAGACAGGTGAATATTATTAAAATGATGATAGTTGAGCATATTTGCTGTGTAGCTAATTCAATATGTGATTTTATTATTATTTTTTTACGACGAAAGTAAAAATTGTTTTAGCTTTATTCAATCTCTGTAAAGATTCAAATTTTGTGTCTTTTGCGCCATGTGTAGCTCTGAAGTATAATTCGCTTTTTATAGAAACTTTAATAATGAGGTGGCGGAAATTTAAGATTTTTAGTTTGGTTTAATTAAAGGGGCTTTTAAATGTTATCTGAAATACAAATTCCATAATATAAGTGTGTAAATCCGCTAGTTATAAAATAAAATGCATAAGAATTAAAATAATTTCAAAAAAAGACGCAAAGTTTGAAACATTATTTTTTTTCAACATCGGAAGGTTAATTTAAACAAGTCAATATTTTAATTATTATTTTTGAAATACAAAGCCAAAAAAGCTGAGAAATTCTTTCTCTTAAGTAGAAAATATTAAGATATTTCAGTATCTAACAAAATATTTCGAGACTAACAGATTATACTATACTTAAATTACTAATTATACGGATTTTTCTCTTAAGCCACCTTTCACCGGCAAAGATCCTGAAAAGTAACAGAAGGTTCTGATATTTTAAAATATGTATTTTCTTTTGAAGAAATGCGCCTAACCACCCAAGTAGAATCTCTCCTGATGAAAATTGTGGATTGAATTCAATTCAGGGCGACCCCACAAAGAGTTTGCAGAAATAACTCTGAATTGTTAAAATATTAAATGAATAACATGATAACCACCAGGACAGGTCAAAGAGCTCCTGTTGAGTCTAAGAAGGTGGGATATGGCAGCTGAAAACATGGGGGGGGGGGACGTACAAGCAGTACGTGCCCCCCATGTGGATAATACTAAAATTCCAAATTTATACCATTTTTGAGAATTATTTTTTTAAGGTAAGTTCTTTTGTCTCTAAGAAGCAAATATATTTCAGAAAAAGATTATTTTTATAGAAAAAAAAAAAAAAAACTTTTCTAAAAAAAAAAAAAAAATTTGAATTTTTTATTTTTAAAGAAAAAGAACAGTAAATATTAAAAAACATAACCATAATATTTTTCACGATCAATGGTTTCCTGTCTAAGTTAACTTTTCCTTCCCCAACAAAACAAAACACCAATGTGGGATAAATTAATGTACATTAATATACAAAAAATAAGCATATAAAAATAAATATTTAAAACAAAGTGTTTATGCGCATCTATGCATTTCTTTTACTTAGATTTCAGCAGAAAAGAATCCTTTCAAGTATATTTTTTTTGTTTAAAATTAGTTTCGTTTAATTAATAAATCATAATAAGAAAAGAACAGTAAATATTATAAAACATAAGTATAATCTTTTTCATGATCAATGATTTCCTGCCTGAGACGTTGCTGCCTGTGGCACGTGATCGTAAAATGGTGAAGTCAGATCCTTCTGGTCAAATAGAAATGGAGCAACAACATTGTCTTATGCATTACGTATATTTTTATTCAGGAACACTTTTGAACACTGGAACATAATGCATGATTTTGCTACTTGAGGACACGTGTCTCCTCTGCATGCTCGGCTGGAAGTTTTTTTTTCAAGAAAATCAATATATAAAAATAAGACTATATCCTAATTATTCGACTCGCATAAGATGCGCAATCGTAATAATCTAATGGACAACCAAAAAAATTGAGAAAGAACCAAGCACGCGGAGAAGGAAAGAAAATACTCAATCTTCTCGCTCACCAACACAGAGCGTAAACACACTTCGAATGCTCGCGTCCATCCGGGTAACCGGCTCAGCAAAACTCACGGTTGCAGTTAAAACAAACTAGGTGCAAGGCACCGTTACAAAAGTAACATTTTAAATGTAGATGGGTGCAAAACTGTTAAAATTTAGGTGTGTTGTGATAGCATCATCACAAATTCCCCCCTGGAATGGAGAAAAAATTTTGCATACTAAAAAAATTTTTTTTTTTTTTAAATATTTGCTACTATCTAACTAAATTAGAGTTCCAGTGCTCAATGAAACAAAGTATCAATAACAGTGTATCAATTAAACAATACTGAAAAGAAATATCTAGTATATAAAATACATGAAAAATTTTCTGGGTTATTATGAAAAAACACAAAGCTGCCCACACACGTGTAGCAAAAAACAGTCTAAAAAGAAAAAAATTTTTTTTTTTTAAAAGGATCACAGATACCAGTCCAAAGTACTTGATTATCACAAATCTTAGAATCGGAGTTGGTGTAACACAAACATACCTGCCACCAAGTATATATGCTTACCGTCTGAAATTTAAAAATCTAGAAAGTTTCTTTCTTTGAAAGGTCACACTAAACACAAAGTTCACAACTCACATCATATGTACTTGAAGATCACATAACTGATGAAGACAGTACACATAAGGACTGAAGATAACACTTTAACACCACATTTCACATAAGATGTGTCCGGAAGGAGATAAGTCCTGAGGCTTTGAAAGTGGTAAAAAATTTAGTGCATCAAAAAAGTTTCACAGTATCACCAAGTATTATTTCTAACTGAAGAGTGTGTCTTTTACCATGTGCAGAGAGCTTTTCTTGCAAAAATATTTTATTTGTTTCCAGGCAAATTTTGCAGAACCATTATGTAAATGTTAAGTTAAAAAAATCACTAATTAAACTATCATATACATTGAAATCAAAATCAAGCATAATACTGCAATAAGTATACTTTCATTGAATTGCAAATCTATCTTTAAATAACCGATAGTTTGTCATATATTAACTCAAAACAACAAATTGTTTAAAATTCGAATTTATAAGCATTTTAACCTTTTTTTGTTAAAACGAAATTTGTAAACGCAAAAAAAAAAATTTTTTTTTTCTTATGAGCCCTCATTTAAGAGCTGATTTGCTAATACAAAAAATTATAAGTTCATTCAATTATCAAATATTAGTATTTTTCTATATTGATTATTCCAACCATGTGATATTTCAAACAATAAATGTTGCTGTTATTCAAATGATAAGATATTTGCAAATAAGTAAACAATATAATTCGTAAACAGTTAATGTTTTTCAATCAGAAAGTAAACAAATCAAAAATATACATGTATTTTTTTTTTTTTTTTAAAAACTGCAATTTGTCTATTTATGAAATGTAAGTATAAAACATTACACACAATTTGTACAGCAGAAACTAAACTTATTAAAATAAGCTTAAATTGAAATTGAACTCATTCAGTTCAAGAAATTGAAATGCTATTTTTATTTATTTATGTTTTAATTAGATGTATAAAAAAATTATAAGAGTTTTAATTTTCTATGAATATTAACACTCAACACTATCTTAAGTTTGCATAATTTAATGCTTAAAGAGTCATTACCAACCAACATTATGATCAATGTATAAAAGGGATAACTATATGATGTTAGATACTTAATAAAAACATTACCAAAATAAAATCTTTGCAATGTAAAAAAAATTGAATATGAAAAGTGTTAGTTAATTCACATTCACAGAGAAAAATATAATAAACCTTTCAACTCTGCAACGAAAGATCATTAAACAAGTAAAATTATTAAAAAAATTTTGAGATTCAATAAAATTTTGTCATCAAACCATTCGAAAATTCCGTTTGAGTAGTCGCGCGCCTACTTTTATTGCCAGCAATAAGTAAACAATTATTATCTCACGTTTGATATTTTTTTTTTTTTTTTTTTTTAAAGCCAAAACTACTAATTAGGTAGTAATAATTACATTGTTTAACGATATCTGCAGCAGAGATGCCAGAATTTTTATTTATTTATTTTTATCTGGATCGAAGATTATATGAATGATGGGGATTATTCATTGGGGAGGGGGGAGCATTAGATGAATAATTAAGTTCAAGGTGTGTAAGTCTTCGAACAGACCCTCGTAGCCTGTCACAATGGACAACAAAGCCTTTATTTGAAATATCATCCAATGGCCTGATTTTAAAATTCACATCACTTAGTTTGTCAATGATTATATATGGTCCAAGAAATTTCGGTTTAAAAGTATCGCTTGATTTTAAATAAACAATGTCATTAATATTAAAAACTCTAAGTTTAGCTTTCTGCATCTGTTTTTCATTCTGGAAGATCTGTTGTTGTTTTAAATTGCCATAAGCCTTTTCATAAGCAATTCGCAGGTCCGAAATAAAATTTTGAATAAATGAGGCGTTCTGTAATTGTCGTGGTTCCACCTCAGGATTATATGTGTCAAAATAAAGAGGAATGCATCTTCCAAAATGCAAAAAGGATGGTGAGAAATCTGTACTAGGGTGTACTGCACCATTATACATGTTTTGATGAATTAGCAAAGAATTTCGAAAAGATACACCAGCCTCATGAAGGGTTAAAAGAGATGACTTTATAGATTTACTTAGAGCCTCTGAAGCACCATTTGCTTTGGGATTTTTGGAAGAGGTGTGGTTTAAACATATGCCATGTTAATCTTCTCTGTATCGCTCCAATTTTAGTATATGTACTGTGACCAGGATTGAGACGTTGCTGCCTGTGGCACGTGATCGTAAAATGGTGAAATCAGATCCTTCTGGTCAAATAGAAATGGAACAACAACATTGTCTTATGCATTACGTATATTTTTATTCAGGAACACTTTTGAACACATTTTGAACACTGGAACATAATGCATGATTTTGCAACTTGAGGACACGTGTCTCCTTCTCTGCATGCTCGGCTGGAAGTTTTTTTTCTCAAGAAAATCAATATATAAAAATAAGACTATATCCTAATTATTAGACACGCATAAGATGCGCAATCGTAATAATCTAATGGACAACCAAAAAAATTGGGAAAGAACCAAGCACGCGGAGAAGGAAAGAAAATACTCAATCTTCTCGCTCACCAACACAGAGCGTAAACACACTTCGAATGCTCGCGTCCATCCGGGTAACCGGCTCAGCAAAACTCACGGTTGCAGTTAAAACAAACTAGGTGCAAGGCACCGTTACAAAAGTAACATTTTAAATGTAGATGAGTGCAAAACTGTTAAAATTTGGGTGTGTTGTGATAGCATCATCACACTGCCTATGTTGACTTTTCCTTCCCCAACAAAATACCAAAGTGGTCTAAATTAATTTACATTAATCTGCAAAAAATAAGCATATAAAAATAAATATTTAAAACAAGGTATTTATGCGCATCTATGCATTTCTTTTCTTTTTACTTAGATTTCAGCAAAAAAGAATCTTTTTAAATATATATATTTTTTTGTTGCTTACATTAGTTTAGTTTAGTTAAGAAAATCATAATAAGAAAATCTGCTTTTTAAATACTAATCAAGAAATCAGCTTGCAACTAGTACCTTAAAATAATAATTATTAGAAATGCTCTAAAAAATCGTGTTCTTTTCTGTATTCTGTTCAAAATTTTAGTACGATTCTTGGTTTTAAAAAAAAATCTTAAACGCCAGTACTGGCCACTTTCCCTCCTTTTTTTGCTACCTCATCCCCCAAACGACTTAAAGAGTAACCCAGTTTCCATGACAACGGCTGTAATTCGGTCTACCTACCTTTATCTCCAGTGCCAACTTAAGGTGGAATGGACTATAGGGATGTGAGTTCGATAATTGATATCACTGATTGAAGGGGGTTTGCATAGTTCAGACCGACCCCCCAAGAACGGAATGCTGTATTCATAATCATCTTATGGTATGCTATTTATGAAAAATGAAGGCCACAAACTATTATTTGTAGTGCATTTTAACTTATGAAGTATTAATTTAAAGTTTTATGTACTTATAAATACAGAAAAATTGTTGCATTAAAAATTCTTATTTAAATAAAGCATTCCTCTGTTAAAATTGATCTTAAATTAATATTTAATATATTTTTATGCGGTCACGACAGAACTGGCTGACAGAAGCCCTGGAAATAACCACTCGTCAATTCAATAAAACAAAGTGGCGACTTAAGTTAAGTAAACAAACGGTCATTTTTCCAAGATGTAAAAGTACATCAATGCAAAAAAGTCGCTAAAAATCAGAATTTTTATTAAAATGTCTAAAATCTCTAACAAAAATATTGATCCTTTAAGAATCCATCAATTTGATATGGAAATATTCAAGTGAAAGGAGTGTTCTTTAACGAATCACATATTTCAAAGTTACAAAATTAAATGTACTTTGATTCCCAAAATATTTTTAATTAAGGTTTTTTTTAAAGTCAGTATATTTAACTAAATTTTGTCTCATATTCATATTATTTTTTTATGCATTACATTTTAAAGCCGTAAGTTTATTTGTTTTATACATATATTTAAGAAAAAAAAAAAATACTAGGTAACTAAATTTCATTTAACAGTAATATAAATATAAAAAAAAGTTTGCAAAAATTAGCTTTTAAACAAATATGTCCCTCCAATATGTCACAGACTCATTAGGTTATTGTGTCACACATTTTGAGTTTCTTAGTCTAAATTTTTTTTTTCCAATTACAGTCAATTAGTTTACAAATCTAAGTAACCATTACTTTCGTTATGATTAATCATAATCATATTAATCTTGCAGTTTCATACATAAAACTATAAAACTTTTCGTGTTTTAGGAAGAATATAAACTCTTTCTTTTCTTTTTTAATTAATTAACATTTTCTTTTTTAATTAATTAATTTTCTTTTTTTTTTTTTTTTTTGAAAAATTATGACTTTTTTGGGGGGAAAAAGAAAATGTACAAACCACGTGGGTTGTAAGTCACGCATACTGGGGAAAGAGTCTCCTAGTCTTTAGAAAAGGTGACGGCATACCATACTTGCGTACTTTAACATATGGCGTGCGTATGACGTTCAATCCTAATGGCCAGTTCAAAATGTACATTGCGCATGCGTACTAGCAGGTTTAATAACTTTGAATTTATTACTAACTGGAAGTTTTACCAATCAATACTAGGTCTTACTATTCAGAGCAATGACTGATAAGAATCAGAATGAATATTTTTCCTTAGACTTCCTAGACAACTTAATTGCTATATCTTCAAATAAATATTTTACCGTTGACGAAAAACGCTTTCTTCTTTCATATAGAGATAAAGCTAATAACATTAGAGATACTACTTTTAATGGCATATTGCATCATATGTATTTTAATGCTGTATATAATAATGGGGAGACAATTGATACTGTCCTAAAAGTGATTAAGGAACTTAAATTGGATCTCTGGACTATGTTCAAGAAAAAATTTCCATTTGCGGAAGTCGACTTTTCTCACGGTAGTCTCGCAGGAAATCCCATAGCATTCATCAGAATAACAGAAGCCCTCTAACGGAACAACAATAATAGCACGTCGGTCCTACTTTGGAGCGTAAGTTTTTATTTCGGTTGCTTTTCTGCTTAAATTTTTTTTTAACTTGTTTATGTTTAACCCATTATTAAAATAATTTGTGTCATTATCTAAATTTAGTTTTATGATTTTAAGATCCATAACGCTGAATACCAAAAAATACACTTTTAAGAGTAGTAATCGATTGAATATAATAATTTTAAAATAAATGTAGAGCTTATGCAATTTTCAAATCTTTTTAAAGCTATAATTAAGGAAAATTGCACTGAATTCTTTATATTTAAATTTAAAAACGCCCCCTACCATAACAGTAGGGTGTAGTGCATTTGCTCATTAATCTTAGTTTATTATCATTGTTTTTAGAATATCTCTGATTCCTTAATATATTCTGGAACAAGCAATTCTCAATAATTGACAGCAGACACTTGCTTCCTTGTAATTTTTCTACACATTTTCTTTCTTTTTTTTTTTTTTATCAAAGTTACATTATACTTTATGAGTCAAAATTCCATGTTTTCATATTTATATTTCATTTTTTGTCTTAATTTCAGGTATTCTCGAGTCATTTTTTTTTATTTATTTTTTTTTTTTTTTTACATATTCTCTGTATAGATGCATAGTAGGGATAGTTTTTCTCAACTTCCTTGTCTTTCTTTCACCCGATTATTTTAATTCAGAATAATTATTTTTGTATTCTATCGCACAAAATTCATAATTTTCAGATTTCTTTTTTTAATTTTTTTTTTTTTTTTATATTTAATAGATGTATTGTAGAGATTTCTTAAGTTTCTTTTATCTTCTTTACCCCTTCTATACCCAATTCTTTACCCATTTATAATTCAAAATAATATTTTTTATTTTATCACTCAAAATTTTCTGATTTTTTTTTTAAAAACTTAAAAATGTATTGTGTGCAGATTAATTCTTAAACTTATTTTTCTTTATTTTTCCCATTAGTATCAATTCAGGATTGTAATTTTGTATTTTATCAAACGAAATTCATATTTTTTAAGTTTTTTTTCTCCATTTTTTGCATTTAATAAACGTTTTGCCAAGGTTCTTTTTTTATGCTTCTTTTTCTTTATATTTTTGTATTACTATAATTTTATATATTTTTACATTTACCTATTTTCTATTTATACGTTTACCTATTTTCTATTTATACATTTACCTATTTTCTATTTATACATTTACTTATTTTCTATTTATACATAAATGTATCGTAGATTTTAATTATGAGCTTCTTCATCTTTTGTAACTAGTTTCTTTCAGTTCGAAATAAGATTTTTTTGTACTTCCTCAAACAAAATTTCTAATTTTCTGAATTTCATTGTCAATATTTGTTTTTATATTTTAATTTTTTAATCTCTTCTTATTATCTCGCATTACCTCTAAAGATGTGTCATAGATGTCTTTCTTATGCTATATCGCTCCTTCTCCCATTTGTTTTAATTCAAAGAAGTATATATATATATTTTTTAGCAAGTAAAATTCATTAGTTTAAGACTCTTTTGCGCTTATTTTTTATTTGTCACCCTTTTTTTTTACATCTTTTTATAGCAATTTTACGCGTTGTTTATACTTCTATAGCTAAAGCAAGTGCTTCACATTTATTGTTTGGGGTCATTGGGGCATTAGAGAACCATTGTTTTTTTCAACTTTTCAGGAGATTCATTTTTAATGTTCTTTATCTTTTGATTGTCCATTTCTTTTAATTTAAAATAATAAGTTTGAATTTTATTAGACGAAATTGGTAATTTTTAGATTTTTTTCTCTTTTTATTATATTTTTTTCTTCCATTTTTTCCCCCGTAGATTTATAGTAGCAGTTCTGTTTATGCCTAAAATATTGTTTAAATTCAAATTAATATTTTTACTTTCCGAGAAAAATTATTCAAAGGCCATTTTTTTTTTTAAAAAAATATTCACATTGAGTTAAATAATCTAAGAAGTAAATTAATGGATCCTGCACAAAATTTTAACGTTGTTAAAGATTTATATCTAATCTAAAATGTTTTTCTTAAATTATGTATCTAAACAAAGCACGCGAATGTAAATGATTTTTGACTTCAAGTTATTGACATGCAGTATTTGAGTTTTATGTCACTGAATATATAGATAGTTGAGCTTTACATGGACTTTTTTTTTTTTTGAAAGGAGCAGTTTTACTTCATTTTTTATATCGGGATTTTTTATTTTATGTCAGAATTTTTAAATATTGTGTAAAATGAATGTTTTATGGTTCAGAAAATATTTTCCACATGTTTGACATTTGAAAGATAATTACAAATTTAACTAACATAAAACACATATTCTACATATCAAGCCCAAATTGCCACTGTGAGTGTAGATTTTCAATTTCGAATATAAATTTTCAATTGACTAATTTTCATTGCTTTTTGAAACCGCGTAATTTTTTCTAAATCTAATAACACAGTTATTATTTTATATTTTACTCAAAGAACATTAGGGGTACAAAAATAAAAAACTAGACAAACAATTCTTTATATAACTTTGTAAGAGATAAATAAATTATCTTTATAGCTAATAATAATAAGAGTATGCTTCTGATAATTAATAAATTTTAATTTGTTATAAAGTAGCCAAATTTTTCAGCGATGTAGAATCATTATTCCATTCCAACAGAAGTGATTGCTTTAGAGAGACAAATTTTTATTGTAGAATGATTGTATAGAGATCAAACGGCGATTTCAAACAGTTGTTTTCTTGCTTAAACAACTTTAAAATAGCGGTTCCTTTGCTTGATATTTTAAAAAGGTAAAAAATAATAATAATAATAATTGCGTACACTAGAAGATAATCTAGTAAATATTTGATAATTAGTGAGAGAAATCTTACAAAAAGAGAAATGAAGCCAAAAATTAAAAAGAGATTAGTAAATTTCTATTCTGTGATGCAATTACTTTGTCCGAATATATATATATATTTTATATAAAATACATTTATATAAAATTATATAAAAATTAATTAAATTATAAAATTATATTATACATATAATTTTATATAAAATACATATAAATAATATACATTTGTATATATATATATATATATATATATATATAATATATACGATGTATAATTTTTTCAACCCGTAAATTTATTAAAAATTATGGCATTGTCAAGATAGCTTTTTTTCAAATTCTGTAAAAAGATTCTACAAATATTTTTTTTTCCTTAAAGAAATATTAAATTTTTCTCCTGTTTCTCCATTTCATTGTATTGAATTTTTCTTCCTGCATATATATATATATATATATATATATATATATATATATATATATATATATATATATATATATATATATATATATATATATATATATATATATATATATATATATATATATATATATATATGGGTGATTCTCTCGAAATATAGCAATTCGGACCAAAACATTTCTTCAAATTTAAAGTCGTCAAAATAATCTAAAAAAATGTTTGTATACTTCTTTAGTTACACTTATTAATATCTTACAGACAGCAGTGTAGTTTATTGACATTTCCTCGGGAAAAAAAATAAAATAGAGATTCACCAAATCTTGAATGCCAGGAAAATGACTTATTAGCTTAGAAGTTTAAAAAACAGTTATTTTAAGTTAATAGTAAGTAACTCACCTTAAGCCTTTATGTTAGATGGACCATAAATTGCTTAAATTAATTCTTTCTATGAACTGTAGAAAGAATCAGAAAAATTTTTGTTTCTGATATGTACAAAATAAAATTGTGTATAATAATCAATCATTAAATAAATAAATAACTTTGATTAGATCCAAGCATATTACAATCATGCATAAACTTGGTATTGGGTTAATATTTGCTTTCCTCCCTTACAGTATTAGCAGTTAAAAAAAAAGTTATGGTAACACTTCAATGTCCTGGCATTCATTAGCCAGGATATTGACAAATTCGCCATTTTATAGCAAATAACTTTATTTTAATTAAATATTTTGGCCTAAGACGTTTATATTCTGTAGAAAACAACAGGATTTCTTAAACAAACTCAGATAAATCTATGTAGTTTATGTTATTAATGGTTTCAAATAGCCAGGTAAATGACAACATAAAAGCCTACTCACCTTGAAAAATTTATTCAAATAGATTTTGAACCAGAAAATTGGTTTTTTATTCATGCAACAAGACATATTCATATAGGAGGGTATCTAATCAATCTATTAATATAAGATATTGATTGCAGGCTCTATTTTGGTTATAAACCACTAAATAAAAGTAGCCAGGAAAATGACAGATTTTCTTGGGACAAACAAATTATTGACAGAAAAAAATTAATTTAAACGATTAATATATATATATAATTATAATATATATTAATCGTTTATATTATAATAATATAATATATATATATATATATATATATATATATATATATATATATATATATATATTTTTTTTTTTTTTTTTTTTTTTTTTCCTCCAGAAAAATATTTAAAATGACAATTGAAAATAATAGTTTAAGGAGTCTTATATTATATACTTTTTAGATAGAGAATTTGTTGGTACTTATTTTAATTTTTGTTTTATGTTATTGGCAATTAACATATTATCAAATATTCAGATTAGTAAAAGTTTAATTCTCTCAAGAATATGTATGTGTTGCCACCCCAGAAAAAAAAAAAAAAGCATTCTTAATTTCCTTAGAAATAACATGAAAATTACCCAGTGCATAGTTTCAATGAAATACATCTTATATATAAGTATGAGAGAATTGGCGAGTTTCTGGTCTTCAAGAATTTCGGCAGGATTCAAAGATACCCTAATATACGCCAATCTCAATGTGTAACACCTAAATGAAAAAACATGTAAGATTAACTCCCGGTTGAATCCGAGAAATGCGGCTTAACTATTTCCCTTCTATTTCAAGTGCTATGAACAATAAACTAGTGTTTCAAAAAGCTAATAAAATTTTAAAATTTTTTTATTTATTTATTTGTTTATTTATTTTATTTTTTTTTTCTTTGCAATATGTAGTTTACCGTACAAAGATGCCATATTTATAAAAATCCCAATTTTGAATTTTTTAACACTTACGTTGATTTTTAACTTCCAAGGAAGTATGCTTTCTTACAGTTTTTTCTCCCTCTCAAAAAATTTCAGTTAGAAAATACTTCTGTTCATTCTTTTGAGTATAAATGACGGTAATGGCAAATGTTAGTACTGTTAAATAAATTTCAGATTCTGTAGTTCACAGTTAATAATTATCGTAGTTTCCTCTATTCTCTTTAAACATTTTATTTAGCTAACATTTATACCACATCAATTCGAATTTACTGTATCCGGTCTCAGGTATTAAAAAACTTCCTAAATACCTTTTTCATAGGAAAGCTGAGATTATAATTTACATGAAGTAAGCGCAGTAAACTAGCGTTTTCTGCAGTTCTTCATTTAATATAATTCTAGAAAAATTCCAGCCAGCTTAAACTACTACCTAATTTGCACCTTTTTTAATTTATGAATTTGTAATATGTTTCCATTTCTGACATTTAATATTTTATAAAAAATGCAACAGCAATAATATCTATTTCTCATCTGACTACCGAGAATGACTTCATATATTGTATGATTAAATAGCTATTCAGCCCTGAATACATTTTGTTCGAATGATCGACTATTCGTGAACTAAGTGTCTAACTTAAAGGTTTAATGGTCTAACTTAATGGTCTATTTATTTACACATTTTTTATTTACCTTTAGGTTTTTTGATGAGGCTGAAGACTACGATATATGGGTGGAAAATTGGGATGACATGTCAAGAAATCTTCTCAATTTCCGTGCAATTTAGCTTCTGGATATTTATATGCCGTTAACGTATTTCGACAAATCTGAATTGCCCGAAATGGCCGTGCGAGTACTCTGGAGCTCTATCCCAGATGCCCTTCTGACCCAGACCGATATTTTTAGACTTTTTAAGGGGATCAATCCTAGATGCTATCAGAAGATAAATGACGTATGACAATGGTACTGCAATCTAGTAAATTATGAGGAAACTGCAGATAAGCGTCCAAGATCTCTGAAACACCTTTCAAGATGCATCATCAGAAACAGATTAAGAGACAACTGTAAGTTGCCCGAAGGAGTGGAAGAACTGGACGTTCCAAAACAAGTCCAGAAGTAATTACTTCTGAAAGATTTCTTCAGGATAGATTGAATACTTGGAATCATTGATTCAAAGTATTTCATGAAAGGTATTAAGGACTAATCTCGAAAGGATATGAATGTTTTAATTCTCCATATTTCTCCATATGTCATTGTCGCCTATGAACACACCCTTTGCGTTATTAGTTTCACTGTTGAACGTGGAATATTTTTACTTCATATTAATAAACAGTGTACGATTGGCTTTTGTTTGCGACTTGCAAATAAATTTTTTCTGATTGATTGTTTCTTTTATTTTTAATTTGTATGAGATATTTATCTACATTTGTGATTTTCTGATGAAACAAAACAGACAGAAAGCCAGATGTGCACCTTGATTTAATCATGTCAAGAATCAAAGCAGATGCATCCAAACATAAAAATTAGCAAATCTGAGTCTGCTGCACTACGACCTATCAATATTTATGCGTAGGTAAAGCACCATATAAAATGTGTATGTGCTATTCACGGAAATTTGAATTTACTATTAAAATCACAGTTGTTTGCCTAATAACTACATAAAATTACTAAATATGGCGACTTGCGACAATTGACTGTTTTATTTTATAACCGTCGTTAAACAGCCGACCTAAAATTGAGTTTATGGCTACCAATGTTCCACTTCGTAGCCTTGAAAATTTGAACCCTATCCAAAAGACAAGGGAACCCCTCGAATAGTACCCCCAGAGGTGCTGATTTGTTTTGGAAATTTGGAGGACTCTGCGACCCTTTAAAACACTGGGATTCTTTTGATGTTGCAATAGATAGTTATGCAAGTGTAAAAAGTTCTAGGAAAACATTGGGTAGTTAATTTTGTTACCCAAGTAACTGAAATTAAGATAGAAAGAAACAATGCACTTATGTTTTTTTAACACGGTCTGGTAAAATAGCATAAACTTTTAAATATAACCACAAAGATGTAGCACGGGTTTCAATTATAGCAGTGCTGCCAACTCCTACGTTAAATAACTGAAGAGTCATTTTTAACAGTGATATTTCCCTTTAACTTTTTGTAAAATTTGTAAATTGTTGCGATCATTATTTGGATTTTGAAAAAATATGTTTGCTATTTCAAAAGTCTTATAATAATTTCTTTTACCTTGAAATGTGATAATTTCAAAATTTTTTTTTTTACAGATAATGTTTAGGATGGTCTAAATCACAGAATTTAGCGTAAATAACAGTGCATGTCAAAAATGAGGAATTTTATTTGTCCCCTCTGTTGCAGGTACTTTCAATTAACTTATAGTTTAATTATTAGTCTCTTTTATTATTTTATGCCAATTAATTAAACATTGCACCCTAAAGTAGCATATTCTAGTAGAATTTTTGGTTTCAAAAATATTTAATGTTTTTATTTTTAGCCAAATATTTAATTTTTAGCCCAAGATTCGACGAACAAAAGGCATTATAAGGAGGTTTTGAAAGGAACGGCGTTATTTGTGGTATTGGTGGATGCACATCCGTTCGTTTTAACATACGAAGAGGACACCCCTTCGGTTTGGTGTCCGTAGGGGTGACGCTCCAGTCATTAAGTGAGAGGTTGAACTGATGAGTCTTACTTGCTGATATAAATTTTCTGAAATGTATTTTCGTCAAAACTGGTTCGTATAAGCGTATACTAATACAAGGGAGACGTTTGTGAAGCGATGTGATCAAATTTTAAACATGATAACATACAATTTTGACTTTAAATATACAACATTTTACAAATTAGTTGGGTCAACATACTTTCATTTAAATACGGCCGAAAATAGCCTGCAATTTCTTCCCTCTGAAAGAGGAGGCAGTGTTAGAAATAATTTGTATCACTTTAAAAGAACTAATAAAGACTATAAATCGGTGTGATATCAAAGCGTACTCATTGTAACTCACGTGTATGTATTAGAGATGAATTATTTTATTCCATGTCTGGAAACCACAACCATGAGTCAGAGGAAGAAAGAGCATTTACAAGAACTCTTGTTTAAAAAATTAAGGAAAAAGTAATTAAAAAATATTTAATAAATTTTATCAGTAGTCTTTTATATAGCTCTTTAATACATATATATCTATTTATTTATACATATAATAAAAGAAATAGTGTTTGAGTCTGCAACTGGATTGCTAGTAAGCCTTATGCTCTAAAAATATGACATTTAACATGAAGCGAAATTAGAACAATTATAAAAAAAATTACGAAGTCCGGTTTACGATTTTTCGATGATATTTTTAGTTCAGAGAAATTTAAAAAAAGAAATTTTCTCTTTGCTTTAGCGAAAGCCATTATTTTTAAGTAAACTATACACGATTCAGCTTTGTTAATTATTATTGATACCAATTATTAATTGAAGTAAAATAATAAGATTTGTACAGAATGAAATGTAATATAGACATTGCACTAATTCGTATTAGTGTGCGTAACAAATCAGCAAACTATTATTAACACCAATGATACTAAGTTTGGGTAATATATACTTATGGCATAATGGAGATTGATGCAATTTTAATAAGCAACAAATACTCTTACATAGGTACAGAGTATTTTATGAACAAATATAGTATCTATACAATGATGCATCGATGCTGTATGTTCGGATAGGTGCTGGGGAATAAGTTTTAAACGGTTCCTCGAAGATATAAGTAGAGGAAAATTTTTAAGATATTCAAATCGGAGTTTACTTTTTAGTTGTCAACTACGATTCAATACAAAATTGACATCAATTTTTTTCTTAATTTTTTCCGCACATGCGCAGTATAAAATAACTACTTTAATTACTCTTATCTGCCGCAGTTTTTAACTTTTTTTTTTTTTTTTCAAATTTTAGAGTAGTAATCAGTTTAAAATTGATTCAAACGTTTTGTTTAATTTTATTGAAAATTTGTAAAGTTATAACAAAAACAGCTAAGAGAAAAATTCGTTTTTATAAAAATGTTCGTTTATCTCTATAAATATTTAAGCAAGGTTTGCCAAGTTTTGTGCAATTATAAAATCTCCCCTCTCTTTGAGATTGCATTATTACACTATTCTTTTCAATTGCTTTTTATCGAATAGTTTGCTCCGGCAACACTCGACCTCTCTACGTCATTACAAACAAATTACTTAACTAATTTGTTTACACCTAAACAAATAATTTTTACAGAATTGTAATGAAATTTTTTAATTGCCTTTTTGAGAAATATTTTGCTAGATTTAAGGAAATAAAATATTTAAGAAATATTTATAATTGCAATAACAAAATCAGAAAGTTATTTTGGATAAAGAAGATATATCATTTTTTTCCCTTTCTTAAAGCATTTTAAAACATGTAATGAATTTATTATACTAAAACTTTTATAACACAAATTAAATCTAAGACACAAATTTATTTAATTTTAATTGCACATAAGGTATTAGTGAAAAATAATATATTAAAATGAATTCTTTTGATTTAAAATATATCTGTGAATAACAAAATAAAGCGAATGAATCAAAAGAAAAAGAAAAAAATGGGGGGAGAAGAAAGAAAGAACTATAGAAAAGATGATTTGGTACTAAGTCAGGTAAGCGAAAAATCACTTTAATTAACTAGTTTAACGATCCAGAAGAAACCAGCATCCAAACAGAAATCGGAACTTTTCTGCTACAGTTTTCACTCAGGATTTTAAAAAAATAAATAAAAAAGGACAATTGGTTTTGTTCAGGATAATCTTGTACAGGCGATAAAGAATCATGCCTAGTACACACTCAGAGCATTCAGGATTCTTTCAAAACGATCACCCAGAGACTAATGACAGGGGCTTTCGATATTCGACGGGTAAGGAAGGCGGCATGAAAATATGAAATTCACCTAGGAGAAGAAATGGACTAATATCCCATGGAACCGAACATGCCTATCTTGACAGAGACGCTCACTTCACTTCGATCTAAACACTCCTACTTCAATGGATTAAATTGTCCACATTGAACTGTTGACTTGCTACTTCTGACAGCGACATTTTATGCACCTCCTCCCGCTGTTGCTTCTCAGTCTTGATCACACACAACCTATTCACACCTCTGCTAAAGGCTACACAAGAGCGACCACGACTGTGAACTTAATACAGCTCTTACGATCAGCATTCAGAAGTGTGGTGATCTTAATACAGCTCTCCCAGCTTCTAAAAAAGCAGCAATGAATCAACTGGATGAACCTGTTCATCGAATATCTATCCCAGATTAAACTCTGGTGGTGGAGTTCTGTAGTGTATATCGACCGCTACAAAAATTATAATTTTAATTCACTAGTATATACAGTACTTAGCAAAGCCGTTTTTAAGGATGGGCCCAGAGTTCTGATCCCTCGAAAATTCTTAATTTTTTTTCAAGTGTTATTCGGAGCTGGGGCTCTCAGAAGCCCATAATACATTTTTTTTTCTTCTTTTTTACATTGTCGGACGCTTTTCAAAATCCAATCGAAGTAATTACAACTATAAAAAAATTGTTACTCTTCACTTTTCTTATCAAAAGAGAAATAAAACGCTCTTTCCACTGATGAAAATATCCCCACTTGCTACCAACCCACAGAGTTGTCAAATAGCCTCCTCACTTTAAAATGTGGATTGCCTTGGATTCTTTTTTCCTGACTTCAGAAATATCAGATATCCACAGAATCACACTTTTGTCTGATTTCTGATCATAAATTGCTTGAAACAAAAAACTTCTAGGGCTGTAAATAGGGTGAGGGGTCTTGTTTGTATTTCTTTGGGTCACTCTGTTTTGAGATTTCCGTTGTGTCACACACGTTATCGTTAAATTGGGACTCGTTCAATTCTAATTTTTCTTTTCTGCAAAATTTAGGTATTTTTTAAAATTTATTATAAAAGCTTTTTTTTTCTTTTAATCATCCTAAATGTTTCAACTAACCTAATTATTTAATTTACTTAATTATTGTAATTGATTTTATTTTGTTATTCTCCAAATTAATCGTACATGGTACATGAATCCGTGAAATAGGAACTTCTATATCAAATTTTCATACGATATTAAGAAGACATAAATTTTTCACTTTTTGACGTAAGCAAATTTTTTTATTAAATCAACTTTGGTTGTGGTTAGGGAAAACATAGAAGGTTTGAACAGTTTTTTATTTATACATTTTTAACATAATTATCTGATAGCTTTTAATATCTGCCCCCTGTTTATTTTTTACCTAACTGAGAAACTTTGTAAATTTTTTAGGAGCTAAAAAACTGGGTTAAACCATCTTACTAAAGGGTAATTAGACGCACTTTGTTCTGAAGGATGAGTATTTAAAGAACCAACAAAGCAGTTAGTAAATGTAATAAATGCGATAATTTTGTTTAAAGAAACGTCAAATCTAACAGTTATTTATTGATGAAGAGTAAGAAATTTGAAGCAACATTGTTTAAATGAATATTAAGGTTGATTCAGTAATTTGAGCTATGTGGAGAAAAATATATATTTTTTACTTAATTTTTTATTTTTAATATTTTGTGATTTTTTGTGTTTATTTATTTAAATGGCAGGCCACTATTCAGTTCCCTCTTTGATAGGCCGATTTGCCAAGATTCTTGATTTGGTCCATTCTGTATAAAATTGAGATCACAAATGTGATTTTATTTTAATTTTACTTACTGTTAATAGAGAGAAACAACATATGATTGTGTTTGATAGAGCATTGAAATCAAATGATCGTCAGCTAAACAAATGTTTAAACATGAGGAAAAAAATTATTTGAACCTCCAGTATGACCAAATTTTCCTAATAGAAAATATGAATAATTTCCCCTAAATATGAAATATGTTTAATTTTTAAAAAAATTATTTTTTAGCATAGTTGAAGGGAAAAAAAAACACGTGTCTAAAAGTTTTACACAAAGAACTTATCTGAAAATTTTCAACAAAACCAAGAATGTCAAATATCCAAATGACTTAATTTATGAAATTTTTAAAAAGAAATAAAAAAATCCGCAAGGCAGGTGAGTATATTTGGGCAGATGATTATGATATCTAACACAAAACTGTGAGATCGGGTTCTATTCCAGCTGATGACAGTTTTTAATTATATTTTCTTAATACTGAAAAATATTTTTCTTATTTTTTTAAAGTATGCCTGTTAAAAACTAATAATTTAACAATTATTTAAAAAACTAGGAAGCTCCACCCCCTGTTTATTTCGCTCACTAACCCTCGTGGTTGCATCTATTTGAATCAATGCAGATTAAGAGGAAAACGGTTTACTAACCATTTTTTTCTGCAAAAATTACGATTGAATTTCCATTTACATTTTGAAGATGACTAAATTTAGGCAAATCAATAAAATTTATAACAATCAATAAAATTAGAAAGCTGATATATCCCGCGGAGTTATTACTCAATGAAGATGGACTCAAGGGATAGAACATTTTCCTCCGAATGGGGTGCACCGAGTTCGAATCCCAGTGATGGCTGGTCGATATGAATTCCCCACCCGGCTCATACCGACCACTGTGCTGACTTAAAATATCCTCAGTGGTAGACGGATCATGGGTTAGAATCCCCTTGCTACCAGACTAACCGTGGGAAGATTTTGTGATTTTTCTCTCCATGTAACTCAAATGCGGGCTAATTCCAGCAAAACGTCCTTAAATCTTAAGATTTAAGAAAAACTAAAGACTTTTTTTAAGATATAAAAAATAAGATAAGATCGAGCACCTAAAATGGCTGCTTTTTCTTTGGTGCTCAATAATTTCTTTTTTATATCTAAATATAATAAAACTTTAAAAAATGCATTATAGTGTAACATTATATTATAGGAAATAATAAGAGTAAATTAATAAAATTTTAAACAGCAGTCAGCTAAATATTAAAAGTAAAATTAATTTTTACATTTATAAAAAAAGTTTTTATGTACTTCTTTATATTCATTTCTTTTAAAAAAAATATTTTCAATGAAGTTGCATAAATATGCATCTAATTTCTTTTAAAAAAATCTTTCAAAATATATTGCTTCCAGTATTAAACTTGTAATTTTATAAGTTCTTTCAATACAGCTAAAGAAACCGGACAAAATAAACCGAAAAATTTTCTATATTATGCAAGGCTTTTATATTTTTATTGCGTAGAAAAGTACTAACTTTTATGAAAATAAACTCTTTACTCTTGCAAAAAACATAATTAGTGTAAGTTTTTATATTTTTTTTAAAAATTTATAAGAAAAATATTTTTGTTATATAATATTCATTCTTTTTAACTCTTGTATGATTTGCATACTCAAACCCCTCATCAATTATTAGCTAGACTGTCTACTTTTTACAATTGCATTTTGAATGTAAGCATTTCCTTTACTTTCACACATTTCCTGCAATTTCTTCCTAATGGAAACAACCAATTATTCTATATCCTCTTGTCAGGTTTACCTTCTGGGTGTATCTTTTCAAGTAAGGCACGTTATTGTCTCTTTTCAAGTATGCGACGTCAAAAGAAATCTCATATATCATGTTATAAATTTCTTTCAAGTTCCAATGAACTTTCAATTGAGCTTTCTATGAGCACAGCTTGTTGCCATGCAGCTTACTTTTCACAAAATGAAATTACTATTTCTTCTTTAAAAGAAAAAGATACCGAAACCAATTAAGTATTGCCACTTCTACATGCAGAGTGCTATTTCTTGGTGTATGGTGTTATCTTGTCAGAATAAATAGTCTTCTTGATAATATATATTGAGGTCTGTCGTTTTTAAAATTCTTAACAATAGTTAGTTCACAATACCTGAGGAAAAGACCACACGGTGATCAAGGAAAATGGATGTTTTACCTTCAACCAACTGTCAACCAAGCTTGTATAGATATGTCTGGTAACAATCAATGACTTTAAAATTTTCAAATAGATGTGTAAGTTGTGATGGATTTCAGCTCTGGGGATGTTTTATTTTGTACTAAACTTTTCTAACTTCTTAGAAAAAAATACTTCTTTTTGCAATTACACTGATAATTAGTGTTATTTTGTATTTAATAATATATAATACAGAATTTTGAAAATATAATGAGACTTTTAAATCTGACAATAAGAGGTTCAGATATAAAGTTAATAGAAACGTGGAATATGTTTTTATTATTAAATATATATTTGTTGCAGAAAGGATGCTTTTCTTTAAATTTATAGTGAACATATTCTTACATGTTTTTAGAGACTTTATATTTATTATTTTAACCAAAGAAATATTCTTGTAAAATATTCATGAATTCCTTTGAATACATGCATGAAACTTTTCATGTTATTCTAAAAAAAAAACGAAAGCAAAAAGCTTTCTGAAAATTTTTAATTATTTTTCGTATTAAAAATTTAAGTAATATGACATTTCTAAACAGTATTTTTCAATGTTAGTACAATTTATGTATATAAAGTTTTGTAGCTTTTTTTTTTTTTTTGCATAATATTATTCATTGAAAAAAAAAATTGGTCTCAAAGTTACAACTATTGATTAAATGAAAAGAAGAAAAAGTAAGCATTTTTGTTGAATAAAAAATATTTTATTTATATTAAACGTTTAATTACAATTAAATAAACTTTTATTCAGCGTGAATATGTATAAATGAAATAATATATAATAATATATATATAAACGTTTATATATATAAATGAAATAGAAATAAAATAGTTAAAAAAGTATATATGATATATTTTACATATAATATATTTTTACAGGAAAAAAATTTCGCTTACTCAAAAATTATTAACTGGATGAATTTCATTCAAGAAGCCAAATAATATAGCATTATAAATTATCTGTTTGAAATAAAATTTTTGTCTCTAAGAATATTTGTATTACAATTTTGTATGAATGTAATGTATGCGACATTAAATAAAAAAAAGGTCAAATAAAGATAAAAAATCTATTTAGTATAAAAAAATTTATGTAAAAAAAATCAACATTCGATGTCAACCTGGTCAAAATATAAATTTCTTTTTTAATAAGATTGTCGGTAATTGTTTTTTTACCACTTTAAAAAAGAGTGAAAAATGTCTGGCATTTATTGAAAGTGGCGTTGATTTATGTGCGTCCCCTTACAAGAAAGATAAATGCGCCCTACCTTAGACTTAACAACAACAAAATTTATTTTTAAAATTTTAATATGAGGCAAGAACACTATGAAGAGACATTTGGGAATTTACAATCGTTCAGTAATAAATCTTTCAGTAATTAATTAAAATAAATTATTATAAATTTAAATTTATATTAATTTATTCTTATTTAAATTATTTTAATATGAATTAATTAAGACGCGTTGAAAACGAGGAATTAGAAAAGGTACTAAATTAAAATAATGTGTAACGAATTAATATATAAATATCTTATAATGAATATATATACATCTTGTAAAATATAAAAATATTTTTATTGAAATTCATATTTTTAACCTTAGGACGTTGATATTTAGTGAATTATAAGAGATTTTATGAATGTTAAATCTTAAAATAGTCTTTTTTTTACTTTTTTAAGCTACCAAAAATTAGAAACAAAGCTTAAGATAATAAATGGTTTAAAACTCACTATCGAATTTTGCTTTTTGTTATAACATTGTTTCATTTAAAAAATCAAGTCGTAAAAAAAAAGGGGGAAATAGGATCTATATTTTTAGCAGACTTTAGAGCATATTATTTTCAAAAAAACCTTTGGTTCGATATTAAGCTAGTTTTGATACAACTTCCTTTTCAGACATATCTTGGGCCGATGCTGCCAATCAGTAAACGAATTCTAATCTACTTGTTCTATTGTTCAATTTACATCCTTAAATTCTGGATTCAAAATATTAGCTGCCTAGTGCTTAGATTTTAATGTCATAGCTTCTTTTTTTTTTCACACTATCGAGCACATTATAAATCGAGCTGATGGTAAAATGTTCTGCAAGCTTTTGTAAATTTTTATAAATGTTCCAACAACCATATTAATGGTCAGTTTGTCTGACTCTAATGTTATGATCCATTTTACAATAAGATTCAATCCCAGGCAGCAAAATAAGGTTTATTTTCACTCAAGAGAAACCTTTTAATGTAAACCTAAAAAGGCTTACAATACGGCTTACGTAATACCTTCTAACCTTAAAAAGAGATCTGCTCTGTACCCTAATACAAAACCTTGGAAAACTATCTTTTATATAAAAACCTGGTTGACTCAGGCGTGAATAAATCTTCTTGTATGCTCAGTTAAAATCTACTTATGCCGGGATCGCCTGGTCCGAGAGTTCGTGTGGGTTTAAACCCCGCCGGCCGAAGACGTGCGTTAAAAGTGACTGATGCACGTTCAATCTGTCGAGTCGCAAACGTCCTCCCATAACAAATCAAGACCTCTGGGGATACTGGATTGGAGATCGATCGTTCTCTGATTCAGGTCAAAATTACGATCTGTGGATGAATGAATGGATCTATGAATGGGTCCGACCTATAAACGGGTGCAACGTATAATGCGGCAGAAATCGAATTCTTGGCCGCAGATGGCGCCACTGGAAAACAAGAACAATCACACCCCCTCTGCCTAAACAGGCATAGGTCAACAACAACAAGTCACGCATTGCGATTCACAAAAAGAGAGATTTAAGAATTACCACTTGCAATTCATCAAAATGATTTAAGAATCGTAACATAGCTGTTCGCACCTTTCGAATCACAATTCACATGCTAATCTATTAGCTTTATAGCTATCACTATTAGCTAATCACACAACAAAATTCATATTGAAGTGATTTTCGTCTTGTTAGTTAGTGCGTTTTATATCATTTGCTATTCATATTGTTCCAATTTAAGAAACCGCAATTCAATTTCAATTTACAAATCACACATGGTGATTCGTGATTTATGTAATCTTTGAGACTTACTTCTCCTTTCATATTATTTTGATTTACATATAGCATATCTAGATTCGTATAAATGCGATTTAAAAATTACGCTTAGTGAAAATTACGCATATTCACAAAATTTTAAAAATCACGCTTCACATTTTATGGATATATTTTAAAGAAAATAAAGCTTGGTAAGTCTTGGTTAGTTTTCCGTAAAATATTGTTCTACAATAGAATTTATTATATTTAAAATACATTACTCATTTTCTGAAGTAACAAAATAGATAATTTGTTATTGAAATTGAAACAGATATGTTAAATCGATATATTTTGTTATTTTATCTATTTATATACATTTCCTGTAGCCTAAAATTATTTATATTTTAGTAACTGTGCAATTACACAAACTTCATCAAATATTTACTACGCTTGTGTTGTGTTTAATGTAATATGCATTATTCATTCTCTCAGTTTTAATTCACTTCATTAAATTTTTCAAGAAAAGATTCACTGATGCTAGTTTTTAAATTTTGGCTAGCATCCTATGTCAATTGGAGTTTTTTTATTTAGTCAATTTGAATTTCTTAAGTGGCTTGATCAGCAATGTAACTATAAACCAATTGTATTATTAGATGATAAATTTAATAAATAATTGTTTTGTTGTTAAATAAGCATTGTGCTTTAAATATATACAATTCAACTCTGATTTTAATAGTAAATTCAAATTTCCGTGAATAGCACATACACAACTTATATGGTGTTTTACCTACGCATAAATATTGATAGGTCGTAGTGCAGCAAACTTAGATTTGCGAATTTTTATGTTTGGATGCATCTGCTTTGTTACTTGACATGATCACATCAAGGTGCACATTTGGCTTTCTGTCTGTTTTGTTTCCTCAGAAAATCAAAAACGTAGATAGATATCTCAAACAAACTAAAAATAAAAGAAACAATCAATAAAAAAAAATTTATTTTCAAGTCGCAAACATAAGCCAATCGTATACTGTTTATTAATATGAAGTAAAAATATTCCACGTTCAACAGAGAAACTAATAGCGCAAAGAGTGTGTTCTTAGGAAACTATAACATATGAAGAAATCATAATTAAAACATTCAAATCCTTTCGAGATTAGTCCTTAATATCTTCCATGAAATACTTTGAATCAATGATTCCAAGTTAAAGTCTTCAATCTATCCTGTACAAATCTTTCAGAAGTAAATACTTCCGGACTTCTTTTGGAACGTCCAGTTCTTCCACTCCTTCGGGCAACTTACAGTTGTCTCTTAATCTGTTTCTGATGATGCATCTCGAAAGGTGTTTCAGAGATCTTGGACGCTTATCAGAAGTTTCCTCATAATTTACAAGATTGCAGTACCATTGCCACACGTCACTTATCTTCTGATAGCATCTAGGATTGATCCCCTTAAAAAGTCTAAAAATATCGGTCTGGGTCAGAAGGGCATCTGGGATAGAGCTCCAGAGTACTCGCACGGCCATTTCGGGCAATTCAGATTTGTCGAAATACGTTGACCGCATATAAATATCCAGAAGCTGAATTGCACGGAAGTTGAAAAGATTTCTTGACATGTCATCCCAATTTTTCACCCACCTATCGTAGTCTTCATCCTGATCAAAAAACCTAAAATGTAAAAAAAAAAAAAAAAAAAAAAACATTGTTAAATAAATAGACTATAATTCAATTTTTGAAACGTGTGTAAGAAACGTTACTCTGTTTCAATACATTTTAAAAGTGATTGCCAACACGAAATTATAGTTGGTTCTGCTTCATGGGGATGTGAATTGTTAATTAAAGTAAGAATAATCAAAATGGAAAGGAATTCCTAAAATATGGCCCCAATAATTCCGACAGGAGTGCTAAAAATTTAAATTTTTTTAAATAGAATAAAATAACAAAAATTTCAATAAATATCTAGATATAGAGTAAAAATCTCAAAATGTGATATTTCAGCAACTGAACTATTAGGAAAATATATTTCGGATGTACTCACTGTAATTCAAAGCCAAGAATCCAAATTCAAAATAAAAGTATTTTTATTCAGAAGCAATTCATTTTTGTGTCTGATCTTGTAGTTCAACTAAGAAAAATACTGATATGGTATTTTACTTATTTAATAACCCTCCTTTTAACCAAAAGTAATTCTCGGGGATTAGTTTTCTTCACTGTATAGTACAGGATAACAACATGAATAACTTTCGTTAAAGTGATCCTCTTTCATCGATCTCAGTACTAATCATTAACATCCAAAATGCTAATACCTTTGTATTGTCTTAATTAGAGAATCAGACACGAAAACGTACTTCATCAGAATAAACATACCGTTTTTTCGACATAATTAAATCTCTGGAACTCAAAATATGAGATGTAGCCGCAATCTTAAAAATATATTTGCCAAAAGCAAATTTTAAGGAACTGTGAAAATGAAGAAGAAAATGGGAAATATAATGACAGCTGAAACTGACGTCATCAGGGGTACCAGTGCCGGAAATCATAAATGACTGGCTTTTATGATTTTTGGGACGTTATATCATGAGAAAAATATATTTTTGTGTCTGATACTGAATATTAACTTATAGTTAGCAGTAATTAGTAAGCTTATTTAATGTTTGACCTTTAAACCAGTAAGTTAGACACTTAGTTCGTGAAAATTCGAACAAAATGTATTCTTGGTTGAATAGCTATTTAATCCTACAATATATGAAGTCATTCTCGGTAGTCAGTTGCGAAACAATAATTATTTCTTTTGCATTTTTTTTTTTTTTAAATAATAAATTTCAGAAATGGAAACATATCAGAAGTTCTGCCATGAAACATAAAAAAGGCGCAAATTAGGTAGTAGTTTAAGCTGGCTGGAATTTTTCTAGATTGGTAATAAATGTAGAACAGCAGAAAACGCGGGTTTACTGCGCTTATTTCATGTAAATTATAATCTCAGCTCTTCTATAAAAAAAGGTTTTTTGGAAGTCTTTTAATACCTGAGTCTGGAAACAGTAAATTTGAATTTATGTGGTATAAATGTTAGCTAAATAAAATGTTTAAATAGAATAGAGGAAACTAAGATAATTATTAACTATGAACTACAGAATCTGAAATTTATTTAACTGTTCTAACATTAACCATTACCGTCATTTATACTTAAAAGAATGAACAGAAGTACGTTCCAAACAGAAATTTTTTGAAAGGGTGAAAGAACTGCGAGAAAGCATACTTCCTTGCAAGTTAAAATCAACTTAAGTGACAAAAAAAATTAAAAATTGAGATTTTTATAAACACAACATCTTTGCACGGTAAGCTACATATTGCAAAAAAAAAAAAAAAAAAAATACTTGAGACGGACGTTGGTGTATTTCACGGTGTCTTCGAATCCTGCCAAAATTCTTGAAGACCAGAAACTCGCCAATTCTCTCATACTTATATATAAGAAGTATTTCATTGAAACTATGCACTGGGTAATTTTCATGTTATTTCTAAAATTAACTTTGTATGGACGTTGCGTTCTGACAGTACTTAAACAAAAGAATTGATTTGATATGGATGGAAGAAATATTAAGGAAGTTAAGAATGCTTTTTTTTTTCTGGGGTGGCAACACATACATATTTTTAAGAGAATCAAATTTTATTAATCTGAATTTTTGAAACATATGTCTATTGCCAATAACATTTAACAAAAATTAAAATAAATACCAAAAAATTCTCTATATAAAAAGTAGATAATATAAGCCTTCTTAAACTATTATTTTCAATTGTCATTTTAAATATATTTTAGGAGAAAAAAAATTTGTTTTTAAAAATTTATCTTTTAATTATTTATTTTTATATATATTGCATGTTATGAAAAAAATTTAATAGTCATGAATAATGAAAAACTAACAAATTAAAGTGTAGTTTAAAAAAAGATAATATATATATATATATATTAATGAAGTAAGATTTGAAAAGAATGAAACTAATTTAGGTATGATATATATGCGGTGTAATGTGTTTTTTTGCTCTTTAACCTGATATGGGTAACACATGTGTTTTGTGCATTAATCTGGTAAAATTCGTGTATGAATCCAGTATTAAGCCATTGATAAATCAACTCAATGATATAAATCTTGCATAATCGCAAGAGGGATGCCAGTATAAGAATTTTGCATGTTTCTGTTGAACTTTTTAAAAAAAATAGTTTAATGATATAAATCTTTATACAATAGAACTCCGAGATCCAGAATCAGTCTAAAGGTGAGACAAAATAAATAAAATATAATGTGACACTGCTCATTTCAAAAAAAAAAAAAAAAAAATGTCTGTGTAAAGCCCAACTATTTATATATTCAGTGAAATAAACTCAAGACCTGCATAAAAATCTTGTCAATAACTTGAAGACAAAAAACATTTACAATTAAAAATAATTAAAAAAAAAAAAAGAAATCTGAAAATTATGAATTTTGTTTGATAGAATACAAAAAAAAAAAAAAAAAAAAAACAAGTGAGAAGATGTTTCAAAAAACTATTCCTACTATGCATCTATAAAGAGTAATGTAAAAAAATGACTCGAGAATAAGCGAAATTAAAGCAAAAAATGAAAAATAAATATGAAAATAAGGAATTTTGTCCCATAAAGTATAATGTAACTTCGACAGAAAAAAAAAAATGGGTAAAAAAATTACAAGGAAGCAAGTGTCTGCAGTCAATTATTGAGAATTGCTTGTTCCAGAATATATTAAGGCAGTGATTCTCAACCACTGTGCCGCGGCAAAAAAAAGAAAGGTTGAGAATCACTGTATTAAGGAATCAGAGATATTCTAAAAACAATGATAATAAACTAAGATTAATGAGCAAATGCTCTACACCCTAATGTTATGGTGGGGGACGTTTTCAAATTTAAATATAGAGAATTCAGTGCAATTTTCATTAATTATAGCTTTAAAAAGATTTGACAGTTGCATTAACTCTACATTTATTTTAAAATTATTATATTCAATCTAATACTACTCTTAAAAGAATATTTTTTAGTATTCAGCGCTATGAATCTTTCATCATAAAACTAAATTTAGATAATGACACTAATTATTTTAATAAAGGGTAAAACATAAACAAGATAAAAAAAAAATTAAGCAGAAAAGTAACCGAAATAAAACTTACGCGACAAAGTAGGACCGAAAATACAAGTGTTCTATTATTGTTGTTCCGTTAGAGGCTCCTGCTTCTGTTATTCTGATGAATGCTATGGGATTTGTTCTGAGACTCTCTTGAGAAAAGTCGAATTTCTCAAATGGAAATTTTTTCTTGAACATAGTCCAGAGATCTAATTTAAGTTCCTTAATCACTTTTAAGACAATGTCAATTGTCTCCCCTTTATTATATACAGCATTAAAATACATATGATGCAATATGCCATTAAAAGTAGTATCTCTAATGTTATTAACTTTATCTCTATATGAAAGAAGAAAGCGTTTTTCGTCAACGGTAAAATATTTATTTGAAGATATAGCAATTAAGTCGTCTAAGACGTCTAAGGAAATATATTTATTCTGATTAATAACGTAATCAGTCATATCGTATTCAGTCATATAACTCTGAAAAGTTTAATAGTATTGATTGGTAAGAGTTCCAGTTAGTTCAACGTTATTAAACTAGTTAAACCCTTATGTCTGCTAGTACGCATGCGCATTGTACATTTTGAACTGGCCAATAGGATTGAACGTCATACGTAAGCATGTATGCCGTCACCTTTTCTAAACACTAGGAGACTCCTCCCCCAGTACACTTGACTTCAACCCACGTGGTTTGTAAGTCAACATAATTTGTGTTTTTAATTTTGTGTTTCTTAAATTATGTCTTAAATTATGTATGGACTTTTTTTCCCCAAAAAAAGTCCTAATTTTTCAACAAAAAAAAATTTATTAATTAAAAAAGAAAAGAAAGAGTTTATTTTAATTAGTTTATTTATTAAAGTAGAAAAAAATATTTAGACTAAGAAATTCAAAATGTGTGACACAATAACCTAATGAGTCTGTGACATATTGGTAGGTAATTTTTGTTTAAAACTAAATTTTTGCAAACTTTTTTTTAAATTTATATTATTGTTATATGAAATTAGGTTACATAGTTTTTTTTTTTTTTTTTTTAAATATATATACGACAAATAAACTTACGGCTTTAAAATTTAATACATAAAAAAATATTATGAATATGAAACAAAATTTAGTTAAATATTCTGAATTTTCAAAAAAAAAAATTTATTTAAGAATATTTTGGGAAGCAAAGTACAAATAATTTATACGTTGTAAATTTGAAATATGTGATTCGTTAAAGAACACTCCTTTTACTTGAATCTTTCCATATCAAATTGATGGATTCTTAAAGGATCAATATTTTAATTAGAGATTTTGGACATTTTAATGATAGTTCTGTTTTTTAGCGACTTTTTGCATTGATGTACTTTTACATCTTGGAAAAATGACTGGTTGCTTACTTAAATAATCTTTTTTAATGCACTGTCATTTGTTCGTTTTCATTGAAAATCCATGTTATTCTTTAATTGTTTTTTGGCAGTTTTTATAATGCAATCCTTAATGATTTTTAAAAATTCCGATTTTTATTACAACATGCGAATTTTAAATCATGCATTCAAATAATTACTCATAGACAAGCTTTCTTCGTGCTAATTTAAATGTAAATTAATGCTTTTTTTTTTCTTTTTCAAATATTGCGATAATAAATTTAAATTATCACTTTTTGATACAATTTATTTTTGCATATTTCTTCGTAAATATAAGTTATTTTTCCGTCATCTTTTGGGGAATTAGCGGCAATTGAAAACAAAAATTGAAAACAAAAATAACATGGGGTTTATGAAATAAAAACAGGATTTTATACATCAATCATTAAAATAGAAGTTTCGCTGTTATAGGACATCTTACTAAAGAGCGCAGACTGAATCTATTTTAAGCTAATTAGATTGTAAGAGAATTCAGTTTCGAATCAAATAAAGCAAGTTTCATCATTTAAAAATATCCCACCACTAGCACTTTTTTTCTATTGATAACTGCTTAGCGAGGGGTCAAATGTTAATAAATAAAAATAAAAAATCACTGATTTGACTTCAATTGTTTCAAATGTTTGACTTCGAATTTCCTCATTTTAACGCTATTCAACACACTATTATATACAGTCATACATAGTAACCTATAGGGCCGCATTGTAGGCCCCCTATTAAGCCTATAACTGTTTCCCCTGGTAGGGTACACTAGTATTTGGTAGCATAATACCTGGTCTAATATGATTATTATGGGTCAATATTAAGGGGAGGTATAGGGCCGTTTTGTAATACAAAATATTGACTTTGAATTTTCTCATTTTAAAGCTTTCAAGACACTATTATATATATACATACATAGTAACCTTTATTGTCGCATTGCGGGCCCCCTAATAAGCCTATAACTATTTTCTCTCGTATGGTAGACTAATAATTGTGAATATAATTCTTGATCCAATTTGAATATTATGGCACAATATTTAATAATAGCAATATAGGGCCATGTTGTAATAAAGAATATTGACTTCGAATTTCCTCATTTTAACGCTTTTAACACACTATTATATAAATAAATACATAGTATACAAATATCTTTGGACCTAATCCAGAATACAAGGAACTCAATTTCGAGTTAAATAAAAGAAGTTTCATGATTTTAAAATATCTCACCACTAACACTTTTTTTTCTATTGACAAATGCTTAGCGAAGGGTTAAATATTAATTAATAAATTAAAGAGTAAAAATAAAAAAATACTGATCTCACTTCAAATGTGTAAATTTCTTATGAGAAAAGAATCTTAGCTCTAAGCTCACGTTTTTAATTTTGTATTTTCTTACTCAGGATTTTAAAGCATTGTTTAACTCGCAAAGCGCAGAATCTAAGAAAATGTCAGAACTTGATTCGGAGGACTAACAGAATACAATACTATAACAGAATACTGGCAGAATAATAATCCTTTAACAAAGTAATAAAATCATCGCAAAAACTTATTTAATTAAAAGGTATTGGCAGCTTAAACTGTTTCTTTTTTCCCGACTACCTATTATTTAAAAACGAAATTATGTTTGCAAAACTAATTCGTTTGGCATTAAAATTTGTTGAATATTCAAGTTCAATTTTGAATTATTGAATTAGAATTTTTAACTTAACTAGTATAAGAAGAATGTCACTTGATTGTAGCTTAGATATCATGCAAAAAAAAAACTTCTTTTAGCTGAATAATATTTACCTTTTCCAAAGTATGATATTTGATATTGAACATGTCTGACACATTAGATTATTTTTATAGAAAATATAGTTTTCCGGATTTTTTATATAAGAAGGAATTATACTGTACCAATATTCAAAAGATGATATGGTGGTTTGATTGATTTATTAACAAGGAAAATTATTTAAAATTTCTAATTATTTTTCCTATTCAATTCATTATCATAATTTAGAAAGAAGATAATACACATGAATTATTTATTAGCTCTCTATGTACAAGAATTCAACATTGACCATAACCTAAAACTTTTCAAATTAATTAAAAATAAAACTTTAAAGTCTTCAAGGAATTAGAAGGTTTTGCTCAAAGTGTAGTTAATGGGAAAAAAATTAGTCAATAAAAATAAATAGTTTATAAAAAAAATTGCTAAACAATCATCATTAAATCAACTATGCAAGAAATGTACTGAGCATAAATTTGTTTGCCAGAAAAAATAACCAAATTCAAAAAATAAAATAAGTTTAACAAATGAAATAAGTTTAACAAAAATTTAAAGAAGTATTACCGTATCTCGCGAATCTTCTTAATACACAGTATTGCTTAAAAAACTTCTTTTATACAAACATATGAATGAAAGTACCAATTCTTTTACATTCAAATTCCTGTTCAGAAGATTATTGATTTAAGGAAAATCCTTAGTTTGCTCAGGTCAAAATTTAGAACTTTTAATTTTCTTATTCTACACTGTCAAAAAATGTTTAATGTAGCTTTAGTGTATAAAACTTTTCCATGTATTTTTTTAAAATGTATTTTATTAAATTTAAATAAAAGCATTTAAAATTTTATCATTTAATTGTAGCTGCTAGAACGCTTGATTTTGGTAGTGTTTCTGACAATTTTTTCAAACTTTTTCTCATTGTCAAGTAAATATTATTGTAATTTTTTGTACGAAATTAAACTAAAACTAAATCACTTTCCAATAAAAAATTCTTAGATTTTTTTGCGGTTTCTTTCCCGTAATCCATGGACCAAAATGACTGGGTATTACAGAAACTTTTTAAAATATTAAAAAAGATTGAACAGACATGCTTTTCATTTTCATAAAACTGTGGCTCCCTATTATCCCCGAACGCGCTGAGTAAATATTGATTAAACTTAAACTAACAGTACTGAATAACTGTCGCAAACTCACAAAAGTTATGAAACTTGCATAGTGTTTGTAAAAAACGCAAGAGTGTTCGAATAATATACTTAAGTTTGAGGAATTCTGGTATTCGTGGCGTTGAAAAATGCTATGAGTGCACTCTTACTCAAACAGCACCTAATTTGGTTTTTTATATTTAGTTTTTTTTTTTTTTTCAATCTAATAGTTTTATTTTATTTTATAATCGTCGTCGAGCAGACGACGCAATTTTTGGGTTAACAATTGCTGATGTCCATTTCCATACCCTAGAAACTTTGAACCCAATTTAGATAACAAGGGAACTCTCGGATCAAGTTTTGGGTTAAACCTATCTTTGTTGATGGGATTAACCCGCATTTGCGTTACATGAGAAGGAAAATCTCGAAAACCTCTCACAGTTAGACTGACGGTAAGGTGACTCTAACCCAGGATCCGCTTACTACTGAAGATATTCTGCTACTACTGAAGATATTTTACGTCAGCACTGTGGTCGGTGTGAGCCGGGTGCGGAATTTTTATCAGCTAGTTATCGCTGTAATTCGATTCCGATTCACTTCATTGTGAGGCTAAACACTTTATCCCCTGAACCACTACGGCTCCAATCTAATACTTTGTAGCAGTAACATTTAAGTTTCGCTTTCAAGGATGTCATTTAGGTTGTGTTTGAAATACATACTTGTAAGAGATAAGAAACTATATTCGAAATTTAAAAAAAAAAAAAAAAATTGAAGTGATGAACAAAATTTAGTTTAATTCCAATTCATGAAAATATTAATACACTATCTTTGCTGTTATAAGGAGCTCCTTATTAAAACCGCACTAATTACGATAACACATGCAGTTACACAAATGACGCGTAATTCATTTCAACAAAATTAATTAAGCGTAATCTGTATCAATATTAATATGGCGATTTTTTAAACTAATTCTCTCCTAAAAAAATTTGTTGATTTTTCCATTTTCTTCATTCTTTAGTACATATTCCTTTTTTATTTAAATTAATGCATGTCACCAAAATTTATATGGCGTCCATAATATAACGACTTTTTAAAGTCCTCTTAAACAAATAAAAACCTTCGTTCTGTTAATTTAACTTTTTGTACATAGTTTTTTTATATTTTAATATGGGGCCGGGATAGCCTGGTCGGTAGGGCGCTGGGCCCATGTACAAGAGGTCGTGGGTTCGATCTTTGCCGGCCGAAGACTCCCCGTGTAGTAAATGGTGACTGATGCACGTTAAATCTGTCGAGTCTCAAAGTCCTCCATGTTCCCATAACAAATCAATACCTCTGGGGGTACTGATCCAGGAGTTTCCTTGTCTTCTGTATTGGTTCAAAATTACAAGGCTACGGAGTTGAGCATTAGCAGTCGTAAACCCATGAAATTGGGTCGGCTGTTCAACGACGGTTATAAAATGTAAAATATATTTTAATATAAGGCAGGGATAGCCTGGTCGGTAGGGCGCTGGGTCCATATGCAAGAGGTCGTGGGTTCGATCCTCGCTGGCCGAAGACACCCCGTGTAGTAAATGGTGACTGGTGCACGTTAAATCTGTCGAGTCTCAATGTCCTCCATGTTCCCATAACAAATCAAAACCTCTGGCGGTACTGATCCAGGAGTTTCATTGTCTTCTGGATTGGTTCAAAATTACAAGGCTACGGAGTTGAACATTAGTAGTCGTAAACCCATGAAATTGGGTCGGCTGTTCAACGACGGTTATAAAATAAAAATATATTTTAATATAATGGTGACTGATGCACGTTAAATCTGTCGAGTCTCAAAGTCCTCCATGTTCCCATAACAAATCAATACCTCTGGGGGTACTGAACCAGGAGTTTCATTGTCTTCTGGATTGGTTCAAAATTACAAGGCTACGGAGTTGAACATTAGTAGTCGTAAACCCATAAAATTGGGTCGTTTGTTCAACGACGGTTATAAAATAAAATAAATTTTAATATGTACTTTATTTTTTCAATTTGTTCCTAAAACTGAAATTAATTGTGCAATAGTGGCGGTAATAACAATTTGATAATTTTTTTTCGGTTCTCTTATGCCCTCCATTAACTGATTTTTTAATACATAACTTCATTTTGTTACAATTACCAAAATTTTAATTCTCACAATAATTAGTAACGAAACTAATATATTTATGTTTGGCAAACGAACAAATATTGATACTTATTTCGAAGATCGTAAAAAATTGCCAAATTAATTATTATCCATATTAACCATTATCCATATTATTTACTCTATTAGTGAAGATTCACAGAAACTGGTATAAAATAATACTAGTATTATACTATTGTAAGGGCAGTGGTAAAGAGAACTTTTTATACTACTAATATAAGTTTCTAATATGGATACTGTAGTAAAAGGTTTTTTACCTCTTTCTGAAACGGATAAGTTTCTTAATATTACCTTACTACTCATATATACATAGCCATTATTTTTTTTATAATCCGTAGCTGTTTCATACTATTTGATTTACCGTAATATGAGTTAGAAGTTCAACTCACTTAAAGTAATATTAACTATATATTTAAATATATTGTATCATTCAATATGTGATATTTAGAATTGACTGCAATTTTTCCAAGTCTTGATAACTTCACTTACTTCTTTACACTTAATTAGCGTCTAAATATATTGACTACGAAAATAACAATCACTCTAAATTGTAGGTGTCTCATTAGATTCTATTGCTGATTTTGCATGTGTCAACAACACAGAATATTTTTAAACCAAAAGGCTAAATTTTGTCTTACCACTAAAGGTGCAGTAGCTTGCCAAAAGTATAAGTGTGGAAAAAAAGCTCTTGAAACTTAATTTTTTTTTTCCTGAAACTGAACTGTTATAGGTTAGAGTTGGTGTCACGTAAACAGTATGATACCTGTATAAATATTTAATGTAAAAATATGTTATTTTAGTAGAGAAATCTTGTTATTTGAATATGCAGTTCAGAATAATTAGCAATATAAAATCCTGATTGCAACTCCAATCTTATTTAAAGTATTGCTAAAATTTTTCCACTACCATTTCTGGTCATTGTTTCTCTTAGAAACTTTGTTATGAGGAATCAGAACTTGTGGATGAGAAATAAAAGTGGGATTTTTTTTGTTGTTGTTGTTGTTGTAGTTGATAACATCAAGTATTGCTTGCAACTGAAAAACTCCCCACAATCAGGAAGGGAAAATTATTCTAAGTATGATATTCAATATAATTGCAGTGAACCCCATTGATGAATGCCTTCACAGTTCTAGCATTCTCAAGTGTCATACCTCCCTGAAAGTACTAATCTTATCAGTATTGATCTCTATTATGTTAGAATATCAAAAAAGTAAGCTTTACAATAGTACCTGTCCAATTCATTCATTTATCAACTACCAACAAAGTAGAAATAATTCTTGACTGTCATTGTGAAAAGAAGAAAACATTCCTTTCTACCCCCCCCCCCATTCTGTTTCAACATCAATATTTTGCTTGAATAAACGTCAGAATAACAAAGGAATGAAAGACTCACAACAATACGCTTTTTGAATTCTTAACACGCCTTGATTAATAAGTCAGATCAACTAGGTTTAACAAAGATTCTATCCATTAAAATTTTAAATAAAATATACATTTTTATGATTACTAGAAGGTTATATAAATTACCTATTGATTCTCAGGCGGGCATTGAAAAAAAAAACTTTTGCAAAGTTAATATTTTTTTTCTCAGATACCATTTTAGAGCTTGGAAGAAAAAAAACATAAGCAAAATTTCTTATCATTTTGAAAATATTTACTCTATACATTGAACTGCTTCTTTTTCTATACATTGAAAGGGATGCCTAACTGCTCCGCTTTCTGTAAAATATTTAATACATTGGTAGCGAATTAAATAATAAAACTTATAGTATAAGGAAAATTATGCTTACTTTTTCAAAAAAAAAAAAAAAAAAAATAACCACGAGATAAAATCTTTAATGCTAACGGACATATTTAGGTGCCAGCCTTTCGGCACTTGCCTATTCAACGCAGTTAAATGCCTGTAAACAAGACATTAGTTATAATCAAATTATTGTAAAAGTGTAAGTGCATCTGTGGTGATAATTTTGTCATTTTAATAAAATTATTTTCACTATAATCCTTAAGCTCAAATAAATTGAAAGGAACTTAACTGGGTCGAAGGAATTTAAACTAAATGATTTTATTTCAATTTTTTTATTTTATAATCGTCGTTGACAAGCTTGATCAATTGACCAATTTTTGGGTTTACGACTACTAATGTTCAACTCCGTAGCCTTGTAGTTTTAAGGGGTTATTCCCCACTCTTTGATAGCATAAGATAATTCCTTTATGACCTGATAACACAGGACATCCAAGTGTCGATGAATCAGTAAGTGGCGCTTCGCGCCAATAAACTGAGGTACCCATCATATCCAGCATCCAACCTTGTAGTTTTGATTCCAATCCAGAAGACAAGGTAATTCCTGGATCAAGTATTGGGAAAATTTTGCCTTCGTGGAGGATTTTTTTTGATGGAACTAACCCGCATTGGCGTTACATGGAGAGGTAAACTACGAAAACATCCCACGGTTAACCTAACGGTGGTTATGGCTCTAGTCCATGATCCGTCTACCACTGAGGATATTTTACGTCAGCACTGTGGAAGGTGCAAACTGGAAACGGAAATCGTATCGACCAGCAATCACTAGGATTCGAACCCGGGTTTTTTAATATTAAGTTTGTAGCTAACGGAATAATTTATTTTCTTTAAGTATATATATATATAGATCCGTAGGTGAATGACTCTATATTTTCAGAGTTGTCAAGGAGGACTTAAAAAAAAAAAAAAAAAAAAAAAAACTAGTAAAACTCAAGATTTTAGTAAAGGAGATTGAGATTAGTTATTTTTTTTTATCTCCTATATATTCGATTTGCTTTAAAAAGTGCAAAGAATGTTTCTGTTTTAAATATAAATAATTTGAAATGCAAGTCATAGTGGTAATTAACGATTTAATAATTAAAGAGATGCGATGAGAATTTTTACATTCTGAGTTACCAGTGGCATCCATTAATTTTATTTCGTTAGTGGAAGCTGATGTTATGAAATCTTCTGCTTCTTTATAACAAATTTGATACCAGTTATTAATTTTTTTCTGGTGCGTACGAACCCTGTAAAATTGAAGTCCAAAAAACTTTAAATTGAAATCTTTATTTATTCTCTCTTAATATATTTTATTTGGGAACCGTGGGTAAATACCGCATCTGCTGATAGTGATAATCAGGTCCTGTAAAAAGGAAAAAATCTTTAAATCATTTTCTCACGTTTTTTTGAAATGGAATTTTTTTCAACATGCTTCTTAATCTCCTCTCTTACTTTAAATTTAATTTCTATTTCCTTTTGTATCTTTTTCTAGCTACTAGTTTTATTTCTCCGTTTTTTTCGATAGAAATTTAATTTTTTGTAAAAATATGAGTCAAGATAAAATTGTGCTAGATTAAAATATTCGCAGTCTGTTCTAAATAATCGCCGTTTGAAAAATACTGCTCTATCAGTAGATCCTCTTTAGATTTTTAAAATTTTTCCAGATTTTGTCCTCCTTGGTTTATGCTTGGTATCAGGCATTTGGGTTTCTAAGTTTGCATATTTCATACCCTGACAACTTAACCCTATTTCTTGCAGTTGCAGAATTATCAACACGGAAGTTACAGCCATAGACGGGTCATAGTCATAGGGCTAGGATGCACGTACTTCCACTCTAAGTTTTCAAATCTTAAGAATAATAGTAATCCAATTAGCAATAAAACAAACGTAAATACAGTAGTTTTATTTTATAACTGTCGTTGAACATCTGACCCAATTTTGGGTTTACGAGTACTAATGTTCAACTCCGTAGCTTTGTAATTTTGAATTCAATCCAAGACAAGGGAAATCCTAGATGGAACTGACCAGCAATTGCGTTACATGGAGAGGAAGACCACGAGTGAATCCCACTGCTAGCCTGACGGCAGGTGACTCTAACCCATGATCCGTCTACCACTGAGGATATTTTACGTCAACACTGTGGTCGGTGCGAGCCGGAAGCGGAATTCGTATCGATCAGCCATCGCTGGGATTCGATCCCGATTCACCCCATTGGAAGGCGAACACTCTGTTCCTTTAGCCATGAAGACTCAAATACTGGTATTGATGCTTTTCACCTCGGTTCCCTCATTAGTGATGCAGCAGATTTTCAGATTATTTTTCTTCTTCATTTTTATAAATATCTTGCTTCTCTTACATTAATTTTAATAATGGATCACTTATGCTTGCACACGATTAATGTATAATGGAGTAATTGAGATAGGATATGATTAAAGTAACAGAATTGCCTTTGCTTTCACTTTCCATTCAACATAACTAGACCGAATTAGTTTGGAGTAAGCTTGCATGATTTTTTATATTAAACATGGGCAAATTGAGCAAAAAAAAAAAAAAAAAAAAAAAAAAAAAAAGGAGAACTAGCCTTCTAATAAATCTATATCTGTTTAGATATCTCTCTTTTCTTCTTATCCTGCGTTGGAACCACACTAAAAATGTCACGTTTCCTCCATTCAGCTCTTTATTTATATTATAAATAAGAAGGTAAATGCGTAATTTTTTTAAAAGATAAATTGCAAGAGGGAAATAATTGAGTTACCAGTCTTCATCTTTTTGAAGAACGTTTAGGGAAACGTCCATGGGGTCAATGGGCTTACATCATGAACAGGGAATATTAGAAGAGCTTAAAAAGTTGTTTAGTTAAAAGAAGAGTTTAACAAAAAATGTTTCAGGTGACATTTGGAACGTTGTTACTTTTCAGATCTGATGTTGGAAATATTTTGTTGCAAGAAACTTATAAAATACCAGATAGAAAAACAGTAGAAGAATTTACGAAAGTACTGAAGAAAAAAGGAGCTGAAATGGTAATAAATTGGACGAAATATATTCTGATTTCAAGTTCTAAAATTCGACAGACAAACTCAGGGGGGTGATAAAAGGCATCAAGATGATAAAAAATATACCATTTAGAATATGTTGTTGCAAACCACGTTGAGATGGGGAAAACTCATTGCAGGCTCTGAATCCAGAGAAGAGGGAAGGTGCAGGTCTTTGACAGATATCGAAAGCACACATAGCATTTTTGAGTGCGTATAGGAATCGATTTTACGTTGTTGTAGATTGTGTTGCGATGTCAGCAGGAGTCACAACGAATAAGTCTTGTAACAATTGATAAAATAAATCTTTTCGTTGCTAGCAAGTTTATTGTGTCTTTTGCAGTTGTTTTCCAGTGCGGCTGCGGAAACCTACACGATTGTTTTGTGATTTTTACCCTTCCGAATTGTTTGCTGACCCATATTTTAGAGAAATTTCCACCTTCTTGGTGTATTTTTTCATCCTGTCGATCAAAGTTTTGAACACCTTGCATTTAAACGCATCTATAATAAGGCTCGTGTAATACTTATGTTATATTACTTATAAATATTATGATGTTATATTACTTATTATTAAGGTTATATCATAATAAGTAATATAACATATATTACTTACATGTTATATTACTTATGTTATAACCTTATTAATACTTATATTAATAAGATTGATTTTTCTGGCTAGCAACCCACCTGGAAAACCTTCAATACTTGGAGTTATCAGAGAATTTTTTTATACTGAGACAAACCTAGAAAAGTCAGGGAAATTTTTTAGAAAATATGGAAAAATCAAGGGATTTTTTCTCGTTTTTCTTAATTTTACCACTTATTTAGACATAAATGTATCGTCAAATGCTTTAAATATTATCAGCTTAGAAATAATGGGGTTGCTAACTTTCTATGTTTTGGTAAAAATTTATTGTAGTGGTAAGTTAATGTTAAATGTATTTTTTCATTTAAACTTTTTTTCGACTCCACATAAAGATTTAAAAGTTTATATGCAACATCAATTTGTTCCTACTCTTACGTGGTGAAACAATTAAAATGTTGACAAAATTTCTGAAAGCTTTGGTTTTTAAATGTCTACCTTCTTGCTTCAAAACCTACTTATTATAACCCTCTTACAGGCTCGTTAAACTACTGCTCTTTCTGCATACTGTTTAATAGCGACCAAAGCTTTCAGAAATTTTGGTAATTTTACCAACATTTTAGGCCAATCAAAAGTTTGGGGCCCTTAGATTAAATTTTTTTCTCGTATATTTTTTATTTATTCAAATATAAAAGTATTTATATATCTTTTCTTTTAAGAAAGCATATTTAAAATTAAAATAAATAATAATAAATTAAATTTTATTTTGTTAAATTAGAACTAAAAAATAATCATAACATTTTGAAATATAAATAATAACTAAAATAAGTAATAAATAAATATGTAAAAAAATTATGTAATAATTAAGTAAAAAAAATATCGTATTTTATTAATATATATTTGAAATATTTTTTTTTTTAAAAAAATCATTGTTTTTCTTAATTTCTTAAAATTATTTTCAAAATTTTTTTTAAGAGGTCCCTAGTCATTGGGGGCCCTAGGCCATGGCCTAATGGATAATCCGGCACTGGAAACAAGAATAGCGCATTTCAGGGAGGGTAGCTTCTCTTCACTCTAGGACTAACTCAATAGGCCGAAGAAAAAATTTACCTTTCTCTCGTCGACTGGAGCCAAAACCTATTCTAAATAATGACCCCACTCCCCTACTTGAAAACGTCCCGCCGAAGTCAAGCATCACTGGCTGCGGTAAGTGTGCGGGTGGGTGACCACTTGGATCAGTCTGCGTAGGGACCGAGGGTGTGCGGTATTGGTCCTCGTTAAACTGTTCTACCGTAAAGTGCTCGACTTCGCGTACAGGTCGTTGGGCTACCGAAGCAGGGGTGCCATCCCCTCTGCAGAAGATCAAAATTGTGATGGCATGTCTTCGGATCATCCTCAGGGATGTTTCCCAGACCGTCGCCAATAGCCCATTGTGCAGCTCTAGTGCGACGTAAATTAACAACATCACATCATCATCCCCTACTTGAAATATTTCTACATCGTTGCCATAGTCACCACCATGGGTCCAGACGAATGGCTAGGAGAGTTTTTACTTTAGATAAACTATAGATCTTAACGAATTTACCCATTCATTAAACAAAAATTTCGAATTGTTTTAATTAGTCATAAACAATTTAAAGTTTTTTTTTACTTATTCCTTAAAATATAAATTGTAGAAAGTAATTAATGAAATTCAATAAAAATTTTTATGAATAAGCAAAATTGTATGAGTTTGAATCGAAATAAGGAGCGCCCTGTTTGAATATTTGATAATTTTAATTAAGTTTCTTATGAAAATTATGAAATATTCAAACATGGTCTTCCTCTCTCACCACAATCCTTGCTTTTCATAAATTGGACAGTTCCATAGTCTCCAAAGAGGTCAAGTCCTGCAGTGGTGGACTGACGGTTCCCAATAGAACACTGAAGCCAAGCATAACTGTCTGCGGTCACTAAGCGGGTGGGTGACCACTTTGATCACCCTGCGTAGGGACTAAGAATGCGCGGTATCGGTCCTCGTTATTCTGTTCTACCGTAAAGTGGACGACTTCGCGTAAATTGTCGGACTACCAAAGCGGAGGAGCCATCAACTCTGCAGAGGATCAAAGTTCTGATGGCATGTCTCAGAGATATTTCCCAGAGCTCGCCGACAGCCTAGTTCAGCTGTAGTACGACGTAAATAAAAACACCTACCAAAAATATAAAAGGTTTCTCCCTGTATTTAGCAACCATGGCAGAGTTTCAGGAGGTTGTTCTTAGTCAATCAGGTCTAAAAACTTTAAAAAAAAAAAAATTATTCTAGTTATAAAATCGACGCACCAAGAAGCAATCATCCGATTGCTTTGCCGAGCCAGATTACAGTGGTGCATGGCTCGATCAGGCTGGAATGATGCCGACTGGGGACGTATAGTCTTTAGCGACGAATCTCGCTTCCAACTGTGTCCTGACGATCATCGAAGATGTGTTTGGAGACGCACAGGGCAGAGGGGGGATCCTGCCTTCACTATTGCACGCCACACCGGCCCTCAACAAGGCATTATGGTCTGGGGTGCCCTTTCCTTTGACAGCCGGATCCTTTTGGTCGTCATTAGAGGTACACTTACTGCACAGCGGTACATCGACGACATCACCTGTTTTGCTACCGTTCCTTTTGCAGCGCCCTGGGCTGGTTTTTCAGCATGCAATGCCAGACCACATATGGCACGTGTTGCTATGAACTGTCTGCAAGCTTGTCAAACTCTTCCTTGGCTTGCCAGATCACCAGATCTCTCTCCCATCGAGCATGTCTGGGATATGATGGGAAGGCGATTGCATCTGGCACGGAATAATGATGACCTCGTTCGACAATTGGAATGAATTTGGCAGGAAATACCGCAAGAGACCACCCGGGAGCTTTATCGGTCTATGCCACGCCGTGTGGCAGCTTGTATCCAGGATAGAGGCGGGTCAACACCTTATTTAACTTGTTGCTGTAACTCTGCAATAAATTATTCAATTGTTCTGAAATTTTAATCATTTACTATTCTGTACATTGTCTTCCTATCCACCAATTTTCGTTTCAATCGGACAACTCCTTCTTGGTGCGTCGATTTTTTTTGTTATAGAGTGTATATTATATTTTATTCATTTAAACTTGTAGTCCACACCACTACACATAAGTGGTTTAAAATGTGCAACGCCATTTTGTTCCAGTACTTTCTAGTCCGCCCCTGCTTGTTTCCATAGCAACAGACGATCTCAGACTTAGGGGCGGGGGGAGTTCTTACCGTGTATAAACTATATTTAAGGCAAGGAGTATCAAAAATATTTACATGCTTTCATTTTACATTAGCATACAGTTCAGGATATCTTGACTACATAAGAATATACCTTCCTTGTTAAAAGTATTCATTTGTATAACGCATTATTTCTGTTTAATATATCTTTTTCGGCCCAATCCGATAAATTGGTAGATGCAATAAAAAAAAAAATTAGGCTAATAGTTTATATAGAAGGCATATTTCAAGATATTTAAGAACGAATTGAATAACGTTTGAATTTTTACGCCATATGAAGAAAAAAAAGCCATTTATATGCATATGATGTGTTACAAAATCTTTGGTTTTCAATGCATCCATATATTGGACAATACATCCAAGATAAGAAACAAATGAAAAAAAAGAGCTTAGTCACATATGCATTTCCAAAAATCAAAAATGAGCAAGTTGAAAATTTATTACCTTTGATTTAATTCAAATAGAAGATATTCAAGGGGCAGTGCCAGGGCCAAAGGAAAAGAGGAAGGCCGGTCCAAAGGTTTGACGAGGTGAAAAAAGACCTTAAGACTCTAAAAGTCCGAAACTGGAAACAAAGAGCTAGAGACAGGCGACTTTGGAGGAAAATTGTTGAGGCCATGGTCCAACATGGACTGTAACGCCAGGGAGTTAGTTAGATTTAATTGAAATAGTATAATTCATGAGAAGAAAAAAAGAACTAGAAAGATATTCCATAAACTGTTTAAAAAAAATTCTTTAGTTTTCAAATGGAACTATTAAATGGATTTTTCAACGAGGAAAAATTTTAAATTGTTATAACAAAACCACACATTTCTCTCCTTTAATTAGGGATGTACAACTTCTTTTTCTGACACAGAACATAAAAAAAAAATCTCCTTCTGGAGGTCACAATGAATTAAGTTTTTATATCAACTGCTTAACTCCTCAATGCATTTAAAACAAAATCTCTTAATAATTAAAAGATAAAGTACATCAAAGTGAAAGAAGTATATGTACAATATTATCACAAATAAAAACATTTGAAGTTTAATAAACCGAGCCTTTTTTGATTTTAATAGATTAACTTGAAGAAAAAAAATTCTATAATTTCTTACTACATGCAAATTGCATATAATTACAAAAAAATGTAAAGTTTTGATTTTTATTATTTCTATTTTTCAGTGTTTTTATCTTTTATATATATTTATATTTCCTTTTACTAAGTGTGAGAACTATATTATTCCCTCAACCAATTGTAATTACTAATGTTTCCCTTTTTGCATGCGACTTGAAAGTTTATCAAGACTTATTTGAAAGGTTTTTCCTAGCTTTTGAGAGAGAAGGACTTCGATTTTAGATTGTTTGTTTTCTTGCTCTCATAAAATAATTAATAAAAACTTCTATCCTGCTTGGATAAGCTGCTTTTTCATATATATATATAACCTATGATACTTGCACCTCTTACATCTTGTCATTTTAGTTCGAAGATTATTTATATTAGTTTCAAAACCTAACACTAGGTGTGTACATTTTCCAGACTAATTTTCAGCTACCAAACAAGGAGGGGAGGGGGGGGGAGTTGATATATTGACAATTATAGAACCACATTTGGCCACTGGTTGTATTAATGATGCAGGCACGAATACCAACAGCTCCACATTAGTGTTTAAGAAGTGGTACAATATAAAATGTTAAAACTTACAAAATTTAGTTGCTTTTGCAAGCATTTCTAAAGGCTCATCATGAGTAAGCAGGAAAAAAGTGGAGTTTCAGATAAATATTTGAATTTATTAGTGATGGGCGAATATGCCTTTAAAAAAATTTTGTAACAACATTTTACAAATATATAGGAAAAGTTATGATAATGATAAAAATTTTAATAAAGAAAATAAGAGCAATTTAAAGCTCACATTTTATAAATAATTTTTTAATGTGTTACATTTAGCGCTATATTTAAAAAAAAAATTAATTAGCTTTGTTACAGATTAGACAATATTTTTTAAAATATTTAATTAAACAACAAATTTTTGGAAATTCCATTAGATAACAGTGCAATGTACTTAAATATATTTTTGTTTGCCAATAAAGTCTTGTCCTTTTAACCAAAATGCTCTCCCGAACAATTTTAAAAATGTGACTTATCATTATATTGTCCTGAATTCTTTTATTTTTTGGCCTATTCCAAAACCAAATGCATTGATTGTAACAGAAGCAAAATAATCACACTGGAATGTGAACTTTATTTATAATGAGCATGATAAAAACAAATAATTAAAGTTTCATTTAAAGACAGCAGACAAAAAACATAACATGTAATGCATGGTAATAAGCAAATACAGGCGAGGGCTGTTGTCAATATTCATAATTACTACTACATTGTGTACTTCTCACTTGAGAAGTATAATCTGTCTCAAACAACATAAACACCAATAAACTTAAGTACATTTAAAAAAAAAAAAAATTTTAAAAAACTCTGAAACACTGAGTAAATGCAGTTTTTGCAAATCATTATAAAATAAATAAATTTCAAGACTGTTTACAACTTAATTTTACAAGTATACCTAATAAATACAAGGTGTAGAGAAAATAATGTGAAATGCTTAGAGGCCTTTTATGTGTCTCGCACAGGGAATAATAATAATAAAAAAGTGGGGGCAAAAGCTTAACAGTGTGTGGTTTAAATTTCTGAAAAAATTCTATATTAATTCAGAGGACAAATGTGCATTCATTTGTAACACAAAATACTTGAAGTACTTCATTTTCCCCATCAGTAACTCTTGGTATTGCATTATTTTTTAAAAAAATGAATTTAAACTGCAAATTTTACTAATAATGATACAAATTATTTCTTTATTTTTACATTATACATAGTAAATTACCTGTTATAGGACTCTAAACACCCCACATTGTTACATATGCACCTTGTATGTACACTATATACATACAATATAATCCAACTAAACATTGTGGCAAACTTAGAAAGGGGTTGAGGGATACATTGCTTTCCCCCTGAAATACATTAAATATGTTAACATTGGAGGAAAAAAAAAATAGCTTTTATGAATAGCTAAGACTTAAAATAAAATCTAGATCTACCCAAACCAAATCATTGTGCACACTCATTACATTAAAGTTAAAAGCAGATTAGTGTAAAATTAAAAAAATAATACCAACTTTATTTATGAAATAATCCAAAGGAAAATGATTTTAAAATTCTTTTTTAATTGAATATTTTATTATTTTCTGTATCACACAATCTATCATTAAATCTCGGCTCGGTGAATAAATAAAGCATAAAATATTTATGACAACTATAATGAAATGCAGCAGCGAGCAATTACTTACATAGTCAATATCAAAAAAGTTTGCAATCGTATAAAATTTGCCGCTTAGTGAAAGTAGAAAATATTTTTCTTCAACAAGTTTTATTAGTTTGAAAAATAAGACTGGCTAAAATATTACAGATTTTTAAATGTTTTATCTATAAATTGAGTCAATTGTTTAAAAGATAAATTTTTATAATGATTTCATAATAGATAAATCGAAATAATTGCAAATTTACTTTTGCCAAAGCAAAAAACGAATTTTTCTTATGTTTACTGTCAAAAATCACATTCATAAATTGACGTAATGTTATTCTATGTAACAGTTTTCTTTAAAATAGGTGTGAAATATTGTACTGACTCTGCAATAATTAAAATTCAGTATGGCTTGACCCTTTACATTTAATAATATTTTTGCACTGGTGTATAAGAGAAAAATCAATTGCAGCCTGATATGGTAGTTTTTCTCTTAAATATAAGGTAAAGCTTAAAAAGAAAAAGAAATCAATATTGAATCTCCATATCGTACACAATTACACTAATTTTTGACCATTTCACATTTAATGACTTTAACAATATTATAATATTTCCAGATATGTAAGCTTTTCTTTTTTTCTTAATTTACTGATTATATGAGATGGAATTTTAAAAAAATGTTATTTTTAATGTTAAAATACAATATTTCATTTTAGTACCCTGTTATTCAAATTTTTTTTTCATCTTCCACCCTACTTCTCTGAATACCATAGAACCAGAACTAAAAGTAACATAATAAGTTTAGAAGTAAGTGTTTTAAGAAAGTTTTCCCAGTTTTAGTGTCACCTACTAGTGCACACATATGTGTTTTTAGTTTCTTTCTCCCAAAGGAGTCAAATTGTCATTTTGAAAAAGTAATAAAATTTGCTTTTTTAACCATCCAATACTACTTTTAACTAAATATTTATTAATATCTTAGTGTTGATTGATTCTCCTTGTTGATGAAAACATGGTAACCAAAGCTTTCAGTAAACACAAAATAAATGAAAATTTATTTCTTTGTATTCGATATAATAAATTATTTATGTTGCGTCATATTTTTTAAATCACAGCTTTGTATAAAAAACTAGAAGAAAGAAAGAAATGAAAAAGGAAGGAAACTCAATTATACAAAACTATACATAAAGCTCGAACATAGGGTAAAACTCATTATAGATTCCCAAATACGGCCTATTATATCAAAATAGTGTATAAGGTCATTTCCGTACTTCTAAACATTACGAAATGAAGTTTATATAAAGTATCCGTAGATTATGTTTCTTCCATAAAGTGAACATACAAAAACCTGTCATGTCTGGATTAGTACAAAGATAAAATATAAAAACTGAATTTTTTCAATACAGTTTATAAAAACCAATACTATAAATGACAAAAAAAACATGTTTTTGTTTTGAGTTTAAATTTAAACTTATTATTTGATCATGTTACACACAATAGAAATTACTACATTCAGCATCATATTTTTGTCTAAAAATTGTAAAATACCTAAGGAAAAAGGACTGAAAATCTATGATAAAAATATGTAATATCATACAATTTAATTGTAAACATTAATTAAAAAAAAAAAAAAATTGAAGTAAAAGCATGTCATACAAATTTTGACTAAAGTTTATAAAAACAATAAATCATCAGAAAATATTTTATAAGAATAATTATAACAGATTAGTACCATAAAGATACAAAAAAAAAAAAAAAAAAAAAAATCAATAACCAACTAGATACACACATAACTCAATGAATCCATGCAAATGAAAATGAAATCCTCTCAGTAAAAACAGTTAACTTTGACTAATTTCGCAAAGTAAATTAAAACACAGTACAACCTTGATTATCCAAAATAAACAAGGACAAACCTAAACTCAGTAACTGAAATATTTGGTTGGTAAAGGTTCACTATTTTTATCATCTGATTTTATTGATCAACCACAAAAATAAAGTTTTAAAAAAAAGTCTTTTTTAAAATTTTTATTTATTTGGCCATTAAGTCTATTTTGAAATTGTATTTTTTTTGACCCTATATCACCACATGAACTTGAATTAATTATTTTCATTATTCAACTTTTATGCAACCAGTAAGTGCTTCATTAGCATTGATAGTTGATTTCTATAATATAAAAAGTGCACATAAAAATAACAGTTATATTTTCTGTCATCAATATCTTTGCATAAGAAATATTTTATATTAAAAATTAATGCCGTTCTGCATTTGTAGAAGCATGCATACTTTTCCTGAAGTACTGTTTAGAATAATTGGATAATATATATTTTTGTAGCAATCATTTTATTGTAAATGGTGTAAAATTATATGATAAACTGATGAAGTAAAACTCAAATTAAAGTAGAGGCACAGAATATACATTTAATACAGTCTATGCAGTGTAAATGATTGCAACATAAATGTTTAGAATGCACAGCAGTTGTTTTTCTGAGGGCAAGTAAAAACCAGAAGTACAAATTTGAAACATCATGAATTAATTTTTTTTTAAATCACCATTATGCATCATTCAAACATGAGCATTGATATAACCCAGCACTCACTGAGTAAAAGATAAAAAATAAATAAATTGGAAATTTATTTTGGCCGACAGAATTTCTTTTGTATGACAGGAGTTTGGATAATCAAGATTTTACTGTACACATTGTTTTCTAATTAAATAGAAAAAAATATATACATAAATATAACAAAGCACCGAAGAAAAAATGTCTTCATGTATCGATATTAAGAAAATTTCACTATATTGATTCAAATAACAATTCATTCATCCATTCTAATGCACAATAAGCATTCATTAAAATAAATTAACAAGCATGATACTTCACTACAAGTGAATTTTATCAGTTCTCAAAAAACAAATGACCTTGTATAATTGTTCCAGTGATTTTGTTCAATGTGGACATAAGACATGTAAGAACAAAACTGGTGCATGAAAAGAAGTGTAGTTTCCCTTTGATTTTAATTATACATAAAATAGACGTACTTTAGAAGTGCTGACTAGGAGATCACCATCATAAAACTTAGTCTCAATAATGACATTACCACTGAAAAATAAACAAAATTGTAAGAAAAATAAAATATCTTTACACGAAGCATTAAAAATAATATTCTTGAGTGGAAGGATAATCAAACTGATTGTGTTGGCAAAGAATTATAATTTTCGCCAAGGCTGTATAAACAATTATTACAAAACCTTCAAATTACAAATCAAAAGCCTTCGAATCAGTTACTAAAACTTTGTTAAAAAATATTTTCTAAATACTTTAATTGATAAAAAAAAAAAAAAAAGAAGAACTTCATCACTACTTTTAAATTTGTAATCAGTATGTAAAATAGGATACATACTGTTTGAGCTATTCATTTTTTTAAAGTTAAACATTTAATTTTTTTAATATATTTTAAGATACAAAGTTACCTAAACTCTATATCAGCATAAATAAAGAACTGTCCAACTTATTTGTTTTAAAATACAGTTTCTGTCTTTAAAATAGCTATATTATACAAGAAACTCAAAAATTATGATTAAAACATAAGTAATTAATGTTTATAGAAGAAAATTAACTGAATTATGATTACTTCAACCACAATTTTTTTTTTTTTTATATTTCTGCTAAATTTATTGAAGTATAAATGAAATAATAAATATTCATACATAAAAATGTATCATTAAAAATATAATTTTACATATTTGAAAGTACTTTTTCAAGTCCTTACCATATACACTAAAGTTTTATTATAATTTTTTTCAATCAAATAAAAAGGCTTAATGAATAATAATTTTGAGGCTGTTTTAACTCTTGATTGTCCAGCAATTTTACACAGGAACTATGTCATCGGCTATTATTTTGTAATTGAAGATGGTAAGTGAAGTAAAATAAACTTCAATATATTTTATAAAATTATATGAAATTAACATGATGTAGAACATGAATTATATGAATAACTTTGGAAAAAATCTATATTGCCCTGAATTTTACAAATTGAAATGAATAATACAAGTGCAATGAAGAGCCTTACCATATTCACAGTTCTATTAATTTAATATTTTTTTTAATAAAAAGAGGATTAATGAATATTTTGAGGCTGTTATAACTTTTTGTTTACCAGCAATTTTACACAGGACCTATGTCGCATGTCACCAGTTATTATTTTGCAATTGAATATGATAAATAAAGTAAAATATTCTAAATAAACTTCAATAAATTTTATTTATATTGAATTATATGAATAACATTGAAATAATCAATATTGCCCTGGATTTGATAAATTGAAATAGATAATACAAGTACAATGCAGAGTTAATAAACATAGCATCAGGGTTGGCAAGTTTCAGGAGAGAATGGATTAATCCTTGGTTAAACCATCCTGCCCAAAACCCTTTTACTCAAATTATGTCACAATTTTATCTGAACAATATTTAAAAGGTAAAATAAACAAAGAACTAATAACATATTGATAATTAAATCTACTAGAGAATATTTGTTTTTAAAAGTATAATGTTTTATTAATATTGTTTGACTCTTCAATTTAAACCTTAAACAAAGGAATATTAAATATAAAGGAAGATAAAAATTATTCTTCTTCTTTATTATTGCATTATCTATCCTTATGCAAAAACATTATTTATCAGTATTAAAAGCATATTTATATTTAAAGGATTAGGTATTCACTTTTGCTGTTCAATGAATTGTGGAGCTTCAAAAATTATAAACCTTCTCCTATTATATTATATTATTTTCCTTTAATAAGTTAAAGTAAATTGTAGAAAAAATATCAAATATTTATTGATACATGTAATTATTACGTGTACAATGGTTACACCTATAGAATTTTTACCTTTTACCAAAGTTCAAGGTTTTGGACACTTTAAGACAGTTTTAGCCAGTTTAAGACAGTAAAACATACGTGTCTTGTCCAAAACCCCAATCCTGCATAGCATACATTTACATGTAATGAGCCAAGCAAAATAGCTGCGAGAGAAAAGTATTAAGGCATTGTAATTCGAAAAAATCTGGCCCACACATTTTTCTTTAATGAATAAAAAGCATGCATACTAGATTCATCACATTTAAATATGCTAATGTAAATAATTATTAAATAGAAATTACAAGTTTTATAGCAATGATTATCATAGTCGAAAGTAAATGTATTTGACAAAAATTATAATTGATCTAAAATAAAAGTAAAAACAGACAGGTAACTAGAAAATAAAGAAACAAAATAGTAAGGCAAACAAATTTGCAGAGATAAACGTTGAAAGTTATTATAATCAGTAAACATTTCGAGCCAAATTTTCGCACAAATTATTAGTAATAGGTGAACAATTGATATTTAAGTTCCAAAAATAAATATAAAAGATATGTTAATGAAAATTGCATGAAGTGTAAATATATACGATAGAGATGTTTACTGTATCTAGTTTTATTACTGAAAAACCAATAGCATTAACGAATTGTACTTTAGAGAAATTACAATTTATCTGAAATAACAGCAAAAATAAATAAAATCTTTGCAATATACTTACTTTAACACATTTGCTGGCATCATTTGGGATTCAGGCGCAGCTTCAATCAATGATTGCCAAGTGTTTGTTGAATTGGGTATCACAAAACCAAAGTCAAAAAACCATTCTGTAAAAAGAAAAATATTCCCTTCATTTTTGTAATGATTTGTGTAAAAATAAAATATTTGAAGGATGATTTATATTATAGCTGCTCAAAAGTTGTCAATCTTACTTAGCAATATAAAAAAAATTAAGTCAGATCTAGTCTATAGAATTACCATATTTTCTGTATCATTACTTGTACCATCATGTAAAAAATAAAAACAAAATTTTTTTTTTTACTTCAGAAACAAATAATTTTGTGTATGTTTAGTATTCAAGTTAACTTTTTTATTCACGCTCGTTGAAAATTAAATTTTTACTCTTTACAAATTAAATTAATGTATAAAGATTCAATTTTTATTGTTAATATTTAAAAGCGCACAAAAGTTTTTTTAAAATAATTTCACAAAGGTATTTCTAAACTCGAACTACTTTGCTGCTCGTTCTTTCTCTGATAAGGAATAAATATTTCAAGAAATAATAGATCAATTTTCAGGTAAAATTCTCCAATGAATTTGGCCTGAAATTGAGAATATTTTACAAAATGCAGCAAAGCTGCACGTAAGAGAGCAAGAACCTCACCGAACCTAGCTCAGTAGAAGCAAATGCGAACTCGCAAGTATTTCATCAAACATGTAAAGTGATTGACACTTTAGTACGGCATTAGATAATAATCTGACGTTAGTTAGAACGTAGTCAACACAGAGATGCTAATGGAATTATAGGAGAATCCTACATACAAAATGATGTAAATAAGATTGTATTGGAAGTAGATAGTTAACGTTGTGCAAAGAAGGATCTGACAGATTGCACAGATGGGAGCAGAGAAGGTGGTCGACGTAATTAATGTTTTATTACTCAACGCAACATTATCTGCAGGAGTTTAATTATTTAACTTTGGTTTTAGGAATGAATTTCCATGACCTTAGCTATCTGCAGATTGATCGTTTTTGCATGCATTTAGTATTCCTTAGTAAATACAAAAAATATAATCAATCAGTTTTATTCACTGATAATAAGTAAGGTAAATATTAAGCATGATTTAGACTAAACCTCTGTTTTACTAGTTTGTTCAAATAAATTAGTTAGAAATATTAGATGTACGAGAGAAAATTATAATACCCTGTTTAAATAAACACGAAAAGATACATAATGAATCAGAATAAAAACTGCTTAACTATCCATACCTTCTAAGCACCTTCCTTTAAAAAGCACACGCTGCTCAAGACGAAATTTTTCCATTGGTTCAATAGAAGAAAAGTTTATTTCCCGAGAAACGGCACGACATTTCAGAATTTTCTTTGGTACACGAGCTGAAATCAATATATTTACATGAAATCTTTTTTCATTGAACACAACATAACTATCTTAAGGTAAAATTTTATTATCTAAATATCAATAGGCACACAAGCTACAACCACAATGCATCCATAACTACCTCATTTAAAATAGCAATGTTGTCTACTTTGATCCATATTATTTGAAATAATCATGTTCTTTATTTATAAAAAATAATAATAAAATAAAGAAATGAATATTAATTATCAATGTAAAAATGCCTGAATTGCCAAAATATATAAGCAAAACTCTTGTTTTTATCAGTATAGCCCAAAGGTTCTTACACTAAAAAGGAATTAAATTAACTAATTCCTTTTCACAAACTTATAGGTTATTTTAATTAAATATATTTGATAATTCCCTGATTTTTTTTATCCTGATAAAATTTTTTGACTTTTACTGTTTTGTGGCCACTTAAATGAACTTCGTTGTTTAGTATAAAAAGTATTAATGAATATCAATCAATAGCATGAAAATGTAAAAATATCTAAAGAAAATTCTTGGCTTTGTGCTATGTCTAAATTTTAAAATGTTTTTAAATAAAAAATATCTAAAAACATACATATGTATAAAATACTTTGAACATGCTTTAAATTTTTTTCAGGAAATTTTTTTTTTATTCCATGGATTGATAAGTATACAATAAATATTAAGTAAGATATAAAAATCTATAAATAAAATTACAATGTGTTGCATGTAGATGGATATTATAATCACAGAGTACATTAAGCTTGAAATTAAATATTGAGAAATAAATTATGCAAACCTGATTTGTTTGTGTTTTATGTAGAATGTGAACACCAATTCAGAAATTTAAAATTTCTGCTCTTTTGTAGCATATATATTAGCATAAATAATATTAATCACATACATATCATTGTAAAATAGCATTTAAATTTTAACATGAAACGTAAATGCAACTTCATATTTTAAAACATTAGAAGAAAATACATTAGAGAAATACATTCATACAGAAATTTGATTAAACCAAGGATCTACTGTCCACTGCTTAAAATTTTTTGCCAGTTAGTCTAGCGTTTATATAAACAATGATCGTACTTTGACCAAAAATTGTCTAGTATTTCAACAGTACTCAAACAGCTAACTTTCAGACCCCAAGTTATTGAAAGTAGTATTACACACAATAATTTAAACAATTATAAACATTTCTCTTGATATAATAATGTAAAAAGTGTCAAAATAGCCTCCTTTCCCTATTTACAAATAAAACCTCATCTCAGTATTCATTAATAAAAAATACATATTAGTAATCACTATGGGTTGAATTCACTGATAATTTCATAATTCAAATTGGCAAGAGCAATAATTTTCAGGTATGTTTTTTTTCTTCTCTGACTCGAATATCAAATAAGTTTCAAAATGAATTTCGAAAGAAATAAATATATGCCATTTCTTTCTTTCATTTCTTTATATTTCAATCAATTGAAGAAAATTGAATTACGAAAATGTGAGAAAAAGAAAAGGATTATAATTGCACACACATGTAAGCCAGAAAAATATATTCAAATAACAGGTCACTTTCCTCCATTGCCAACAAAAAAATGGATTAAAGTGTTACCTCGCTACTTAATTCTTGAGCCAAATTCTTCGAGTCATTGTATAGTAACTCAATACTTTCATTTTATGAGTAATTTATATTTTTGATTTTTAATGGTAAGAAGAAATTGTCTTCCGAAAAAAGCAAACTTAGCTTTATTTTCAGGATTTTGTTAGCTTTTCATATGCATTGAATAAGGTTGAAAATAAGCTGAATTGGCAAAAAATTACTTTAGATATAGTCATAAATTTATTTATTTAATTGAAAAAAAAAAAAAAAACATCAAAAAAAGCATTGAAAGAATCAACACTCCTTTAATAAAAATTAAATAATTAATTTAAAATAAAATTAAAACAGGAATATTTCTCTATCATTTTAAAGTATCAAAATTAAAAACAAAAATATAGCTAAAAATAAAACTAAATACCTTCATGTTCAACATCAGGCTTGGACCTGAAAAAAAGAAATTAATAAAATGAATCATTAATATGATAGATTATAAATAATTTTAAATATGATAAAAAATTATCGATTTACATTAAGGAATGTAATGGTATTTTAAAAAAATATAAATATATACTTATACAACAAATGAGTAAACAGTATTATAGCTACATATATATCATAAAATCAATAATTAAAAACATTTATTAAATTTAATAAATTTTAATATAATTAATAACAATTTTAAGTAACTATTAAAATAAATTTTCATTAGTAGAAGTATCGTTAAAAGAAGTTAGTTGGTATTGCTTTATGGTGTTTAAGATAAATATATGCATAAAACTATTAAAATTAGGTACAAAATACTTTGAAAAATAATTTTAATACTAATGAAATAATTTTAATAACAATTAATTAATACTAATAATTAATTTCAATACTAATAAAATAAGATAATTTTAAAACTAATGAATAATTTGCAACACCAATGTAAGCGAAATTACAGAAAGGCTCACTGTGAAAATTGTGAAGATGGTGGGACTTGTTGCACCATCTCTTAGCAATATTTAGAAATAAAAAAATAATCACGGGATTTAAAGAGACATGTAAGAAGCGGCGAATGCAATTTCAATGATGCAGGTTTTCTCGTCGTCTCGTGGCATGCAACGCTGACCATATCTGCACAAAAACGCCTAACATATGAGATGGCATGCCATCAAAGAAGGGGTTAATAGGGTTGTAATATTTAATCTCACTTTTGGCATGTGAAAAAAGTGATACCAATAAAGATGTGCCAAAAATGGTTGGTGCGAAAAAAATTGCCAAAACAGACCCATAACAATTGAGGTCTGGTTTAAAGCTTTAGCTTTTAGTAAAAATAGCATATTTAATAAGTTGAAAAGTAAAATATAAACTCTTCAGGTATTCACTTGTAGTTTTCAAAATATTGGGGGATCACTGTACGCATACAATACAGTCATAGGTATACAATTTATGGTATAATAAAAGAAATAAACATAATTTAAAGCTTTTGCAGTCTCAACTTACAGATCTTCTGATCCTTGCCATAAGACTTTACCAGAATCAGCATCTCGTAGATTCATCCAATTTCTGTAAAATTAAACATTAAAAATAAAAAATAGTAAAAATATCAAAGAAAGATAATTATTTATCAATTAAAAAATAATCCGTAAGAATTTGATCATTCTCATACAATCATTAATTTACTAGGAACATTTACTTAAATTTATTCGCATAATAAGCATACAAAAGTTTAAATAAATTGTGTATTTCATAAATAAAAATTACAAAACCTAAAATAGACTACAAAAACATTATTTGGATAATATTGAAAAGGGTAAGGTAAAGCATGTGATAGAAAAAAAGAACCAAGTGCCTTTAGGTATAAAAATGAAAAAATCCAAACAAGATTCATAAATATCCCTTGAAAAATAAGATCACTCTCAAAAAACACCTCTTTTAGAACTTATACAAATATATACTGAAAAGTTAAAAGAAGTAACCCCAGTAGTAAGAGATTTTCCTCCTCCTTCTCAGCTGTCAAATATATCAAATCGGATTTATGGTTCTCTATTAAAGAAGATCTTGCTGAAGCTATACTGTTTCTCAGAAATAATTAATGCCAGTTTTTCAATTTCACAATAAATGCTTAATATAAATATTCTGCTATGCCATTAATTTTTCCCTCTGAAGCATCTCTTACTTCTTTTAGATTTAAAAAAAATAAATAATTTACATCAAATGTGCCCATGTTTATAAATATGAGGGAGTTGGAGTCTTTAAGCAGGGGTCTGTTTCGAAGAAATTTGGGTCCGTTAACGCAGTGTTTCCCAACCCTACGGACCGGTACCGGTCTGTGGATCAAATGATACTGGGCGCCCATTTCATTGAAACCTAAATTAAATTCCTAGGTTTATACCCCAAATTAAAAATAGTTCCATTAAAATTTTATTTATTTAGATAAAAGAGGCCTCCAAAGGTAGCGACAAAGTAAAAAAAAAAAAAAAGAAAAAAAAAGAAAACCACTGTAACTATTTTCTCTTTCAATTAGTTTTACTAAAAAAAAAATCAACCATCATAACTGTAAATATCATATATAAAACATGAAAGCGCGGCGCGAAATTTATATTGGAACTAATGAAGAACTTCGTCTTCTCTCTCGATCGTGACTAATTGATTTAAGTTAAAATGCTAGCAAGTCAAAATGTTAAATCTTTTTATATTTATTTTTTGGTGTAACTGTATTTTATTTTGAAGGCATGTTTAAATACAATTAAATTAAAATTACTAAATCAAAAAAATCTAAAATGTAAACAATCAATCCCAATCAAACATTCACAGGTCCGCGGTGATAAAAAAGTTTGGGACCACTGTGTTAACGGACCCATCACAAATTTGTTTATCTTCATTATTGTTTTGTTAATCGAATAAACCCTTCCCAGGGGGAGAAGGAAAGAAGGTTCAAGACAAACCAAGTTTCCCTTAGTTTAAATCCCAAATGAAGTATTCTAAGAAAATATTTCTACTTTTACAAACATCGTGTGTGCATTCTTATTAATATTAAATCATAATTTTTTTTGTAATTAAGTAATTGATCAATTTATATTTATTCATAAAATTAATTAATAGAATATTATGTAAAAAAAAATTTATTTCTGGCAATTTTTTAAATAAAATATTTTAAATTTAAGAATTGTTTAAGTTTACTTAATACATTAAAAGTGATACATTACTAAGTTGTGTTATTTAAAATATATCAATTGAAATTATTAAAAATGCGAGTGATTTTGTTTCCATTATGCGCTCGAAATGAATATCCTGTGCTGCAGTATACGCTAAATACTAAATATTCGTATGTTGCATCTCTAATTTAGTAGCAGCAATTGTTGAGCAGAATCTTGTATCTATTTACAATTTAAAAACTTCTTGAAAAGGTTTTCAGAAATTTTTGCAATAACAGGACCCTATTTGCACAAATTCACAATAACAGGACCCTGGTTGTAAGAATGTGACTCAACGCTTATTTTATATTCACAAATTATGAACAGTTTTATCACAATTTTAGAAAAACAGGACTTTTCACAAAATGTCTAGACAGACCTCTCTTAAATATAAAATTTCAGGTGTTGTAATCAAAGTATTATTTTTCTTTGTTGACTCCATAGCCTTGAACAAAACTGAGAAATTTGTGCCATGGTTTTCTTTTTCATTTGCATCAGCATAGGTATGATTGAATATTTTTCAGCATGGAATAGTGAAAAATTTTGAAATTCACAAAATTTGTAATAATTCAAAAAGTGTCTTCTAGATAAACTTAATTACATTTTAGAGTGTCAATTCTATAAGAAGAGATAAAAATATGCATTTAAGCTAAAAATGTTTGTTCTACATTTATTTATTTATTAACCCAATGTAATTGCTTATAACTTAGAGAAGTTGGAACATTTTAATTTGCATCAAAATCCATAAAGTTTCATTATACCTATCTAAACTGCCTACTTATTGCTAAAAAAGAAAGCATTATGAGACATTTTAAGTTTTAAGCTACAACAAACATTTTATTGCAAATCAAACAATAACAGCAGAATTTTTCCATTTGATTCACAGCCAGAGCCAAAAATAAATATTTTAAATTAATTCCAATTAACCCTTTGCTTGTGGCTGGTACAGCATATGTACCGGTAGAAAAAACTTCTCTTATTGCGGCGCTGGATCAGCAGTTGTACCGGTGGTTCTCTTCCCCCTTTTCTACTAGACCGCCATCGCACCTGTCATTTCTTCAAGAACCCCCTGTAATTTGCTCTTATTGTTTTTTTTCAACACTCGTTGTGCTCACTTTCGCAGAAGGATTTTTCTCTTTTATTATCAGTTGGCGAGTTTCGGGGTATGAGAATTTCTTTCATTCCCATTGAAAGTACTAGTTGCATTTCATTCGTGATCTTTTCAGCGATATTTAGCGAATAGTTTATTTTTTTCGATTAATTTCTTTGTTAGTTACGTTTATTTCTTGTTTACGGTTTTGTTAATTTTTAAATTTTTTGCTAATGTTTTAATAAAATTTTTATTTACGTTTTATTTTTTAATTTGTTACTTTCATTTTTTTTTATTTATTTTTTATTCTTTCTACATTAAAAGAATTTTTCGCATCTTTTAAGATGCCACGTAGAGGGAGACCACTCACTCAAGAAGAAATCGATAAAATAATGAATGATTTCGATGATGAAATGTACGCTGATTCAGAATCTGAGTGTAAGGAGGAAGAGGAAAAGAATGAAGTGGATGAAATTGATAGTGAGGATGAATTTAAGGATGATTGTCAGTCAAATTCTGTAAATTCCAATTTAAAAGCAGTAGAAAGAGTATTTTGCCGTTTACTGGAAACGTTGGATTGAATGAAAAACATAAAGATTTGAAAAGAGAAGTTGAATTCTTTGAACTTTTTTTTAGTGATAAATTGTTCAAAATATTATCTGACGAAACAAACAGATATGCAGAACAAATAATGGATGCAAGACCGGAATTATCAGGCAAAAGAAAGCATCAGGCAAGTTGGGTGCCAACGAATCCCGATGAAATAAAGAAATTTCTGGGAATAATTATGCTGATGGGCCATGTAGACTTAGATAATATTTTACACTACTGGTCAACAGACGAACTAGTGTCTACACCGCTTGTGAGGAAGTGCATGCCTAGAGATATGCATTTAAATCATGTTTCTATTAAAATAGCACAAAATTATTAAAGCAAAGTATTGTATATTTTTTATATAAGTAATATGCTGCTCCTTGGGGTAAAAGGGAAAATCTAATCAAACATTTGAAACTTTGAATCTAACGCACACAAAAAGATGAAAGCATGCTTAAATTTTTTCGTTGGTAATTTTATGGAATCTAACTTTTGAAACCGCTAAGAAAATGTTTCAGATTTCTTTCTTTTTTTTAAAAAAAATAAGGGGAAAAAAACACATTTATACTATTAATTTGTTGCAAAAAAAATACTGTTAAAAACTGAAAAGAAAAAATATAGGTATAAATATTTGTGGGAAGATGAGGGAGCATCTATGGAAAGGTTTTCAATGCGTGACCTTGAACAGGAAGTTTAGTCACAATGAAACAATTTCTACTTTTCAAATATTTAAATGTGATAAACTACTGAACTATTTTAAAAAGGTATCTTTCGCGCCTCTTGCTACAAGTTCTCAAGGACATATTTTTCTTTCAAGTTCCGATGAAGTTTTTCTAATGAGAGTTTTACACTTTGTCATAATTTAACTTGCTGGATACAAAATAAATTGTTACTCCTTCTCTAAAAGATAAAGGAAACTGAAATCATTCCTGCCTATTCCACAGGTGAGGTGGCATTTCCTGCTTATTGTTGCGTTATCAGTCAGAATGCGTTTTGGGAGGGCTCTTATTATTTATTTTGGTTACTGTCATTTTCAAAATTCTTAACAATAGTTATTTCAAACACATGAAGAAAGACCACACCATGACTAAGGAAATAAATGTATGTTTTACAATCATTGTGTCAATAGAACTTGTATAGATGTGTTTTATAACAATTGATGACTTCAAAATTTCATATAGACATGGAAATCATAAAATACTTCTCAGTATCATGACTAAATAACTCAGGGGATACTTTTTTTGAACAAAACCTTTCCTACTTCTAAAAAAGATTAAAATAAATAAGAAATTAAGAAGAATATTCCTTTTTGTATTAGAAAAAAAAAAAGGGAATAAGGAAAGTATAAAGAAAACCAATCAATCTGAAATTGCACTGATAATTAATATTATTTCGTGTTATTATTATTTTGTATTTATTATTTTATAAAATTAACTAATATTTCAAAACAAAATTTCAAAATTGAATAATATCTTTATTCTTTCAATATGGGCCTCAAATATAAGGTAAATAGAAACGTGGCAAATTTTTTATTGCTTAATATTTTAGCTGTAAAAACGATAAACAATGGAGTTTTTTTACTCTTTGCACTTATTTCAAACTAATTCTTTAATATTTTCAGTTTCTTTATAGTTTTTTTATATTTCTAATAAGGTTTCCATAAAATATTCTTGCAAAATCTTTATGAATTTCTATTGAATATACGCGTGTAACATTTATGTTTTTAAAATAGAAATCTAGGCAAAACCTAAATAACTATATGAATAAAAAACGTTTAACAGAACAAATCTACATTTGCTATTTTTTAAGAGATAAAAATACCTACGAAAATGCATAAGAAATACAACGTTCATCGTTTAAAATTTTAATAATTTGCTTTTCAAAATTATAAAAACTAATCAGTGTCTTTAAGATGTTAGGATAAAAATAAAACTTCAAATAATGCTTTATATATTCGAAAAAATTAAAAAAGATTTGTTTATAACAGTTTATAAACAATCTTTTAGATGCAATAAAATGAACATTTTATAAGAGCACATGCACATTTTATAATGCACATTTTATTAAAATATTTTTTTTATTCTCTTTTAAAAAATTAAAAGAGATTTGTTTATAATAGTTTATTAACAATCTTTCAGATGCAATAAAATTCATATTTTATATTAAATTAACAAAATATTTAAATAATTTTTAAATGAAAGCTTTCTTTGCATTAGAAAAAACATCGCTTTATTGAGTAAAATTAATTAAAAGCTATATATTTTTTTTTTTATCATAATGTGTTAAACGTCATAAATAAAAAATGCCAAAGTATGCATAACTATGCCAAAACGTCTGCGATAACGATGTACATAACAACCCTACTACTTTTGCCTCCTAGAAAAGTGACACACAAATTACAACAAAACGTTTCCTATTCATAGCTGGTTAAAGTAGTTACCACCCACTGACTAAGAATGGGAAGAATTTCTGCAAAAATGCGCCGTAACGAGAGGAGAATTTTTACACCTGACTAGCCGCAACTAAAAGGTTAAAAAGCTGAATAGCTAAGAAATGGCACCTTGGGAATTGCAGTTCCTTAATAGCATATGTTTGTAACTGCAATCTCCCAGTGACATAGATTAAAATGAATATGTTTCAGCAATAAATTAGATTAAAAATAATCACAGACATAACCATAACCTAGGAACTTCACTTTTTATTATACTCTCATTAGTAAGCAAAGCAACAGGCTCAGATCCCAGCTTAATTATAACTTTGTTGGAAAAAAAAAAAAAAAAAAAAAGACTATGTGGTACATTATATTTTTTCAAATAGCCTAATATTTTTCTGTTGAAAAATTAAACTTCTGTTGAAAACAGTCAACCTTTTTAAACAATATTTGTTTGTTAAATAAACAACATTTGTTTAAAAAAAACAAATGTCACAAAAATAAAAACACTTCAAAGCATTAGATTAATGATTGAAGGCATCAATCACTGGGTAGAAATTACAAACATTGAAGATCTAGAACTTTAAGAGGTAAAAATATCAAAAAAAAAGAAAGAGAGAGAGAGGAACAAAAGCAATAAAATTTATTATTTATTCATTTAAAATTTATTTACTATAATAAGGTGATATTACTATTTAGAACTTCCGTAAATAAAAGTCTGAATCACTTACAATAAAATATAAAATAAATCTTGTTAATTTTGATTTTTTAATTATGATAGAGAAAAACATAAAATAAATTAATAAAATAAGTAAATAAATATACAGTTTGAATCCTTGAAGAATGTCTTCAGCTTTTGACGGCATTGTATACAGTAATAATTGACTGAATTTAAAATCTTTTAAATATAAAACATTTTATACCAAACTTTATTAAGAATTAATTAAAATTAAAGTAGAAAAAGCATTCTGTAATTAAAAAACTTGACAAATTTCGTAGCAATCAGAGATAGAAATTATGGATTCGAGGAATTAATGGTGATAAAGTTGAAGTGCTTAATCAAAACTAATTTAATTGAAATGTTGCAAATAACTTTTGATATCTTTAAAAATTTTACAAATATTTTTAAAATTAAATACTCGTAAAGAATTTAGACTATGCTTTTTTTTACTAATAAATTTAAAACTTAATCATCCAATCATCAGAAATACTAGAAAAACTGTTATCATTCGTAATACTTTATAATTTCTCAAAAATATACATACAGTTTTAAACTTTTCACAATGAACGAGTTTATTTCATGTAAAAAAATTAGATTGAGTTCTTGCTTCCAGATTTGTTTTATTATTTTATAAATTTCCTCATTATTTGTGGCAACTATTGTATTAAAGCTTTGTTTATTTTCATTTTTCGGTAGCTGTGAGAAATAAAATTTGATAATTAAAATGACTGTTTTAAGTACTTTGTCTCTATTAAATCGATTACCCACGGCACTCAAAGTATCTAATGTCTCTAGGATTCTCCTCACGAAACAACAGAATGTCATTATGGAGGGTAATTTAATAATTTTCTTGTACTTAACATCATGACCTTGTCATGTTTTTAATAATTTGATTGTGGTGTCCTACCGCTTACTCTTTTTGTTTTTATAATAAAGTAAATAGTTAGAAGCCGTAGCTGTTAACTATAATTTTTTAGTCTTGAAAAAAATAGTTAAACGTCACTTTAAGCTTAAACAAAATACCTTGCTAACTCACTAAGGCCCATTTTTTCACAGTATATACGAAAATTAGGTCCGTAAAATAGGAGTTATTTGTTATAGGCTTTTCAGATTATTATTTTTCTATAATGTGTAATTTTAGTAAATGATTAAGGCTAAGGTTCTAATGGCCTTAAAAACTGTAGAGCTTTTAGAAATGATAGTTTTAAATAACTCTTGCTTAGGGCTAGTTTAACCCCTTTTTATTTATCCTCCACTGATATTCATTATGTTTTAATCGTGAAATCGATGCAATCCCTCATATGGGGTTACTTAGACAAATGTTAAGAGTCATAGTGGTAAAAAGTATGTGATAATTGCTTACACAAACTAAACTTTTAGAAAATTTCACTTGTTGAAAAAGTTATGTTGAATTTATTGTCATACAATTATACAAATCGTTTAAGCTTTAAAAAGAAGGATAATCTTCTAATATGGTCTGTCACGCCATCTACCATTAATTGCCAAGGCGTCAAATGGTTTTGAAAAAATTATAGATGTTTGTCTAAACATGGCTACAAGTTATACCCTTCAAATTGGTTTCATTCTATGTTTTTTTTTTTTTTTTAACATTTTATAATTCTTCTAAATGAAATTAGTACCATAATTAATTCTTCTAAATGAAATTTGTACCATAATGAATACTTCTAAATAAAATTAGTACCGTAATTAATTCTTCTAAAGGTAATTAATACCATAATTAATTCTTCTAAAGGAAATTAATACCATAATTAATTCTTCTAAATGAAATTAGTAGGTACCATACTTAATACTTCTAAATGAAATTAGTACCATAATTAATTCTTCTAAATGAAATTAATACCATAATTAATTCTTCTAAATGAAATTAGTATACCATACATTTTTAGTGCCATAACTCAGTCATCAGCTAAGAAAAATTTGCAAGTTTAAGGCTGTTTTTGGCATAGGTCAATTCTACCAAAATTTTTTTTTTTTTTTTTTTTTTTTTTTTTGCGATATGCACCATACACAAATAGTTAAGCAATATTCTGCAATTAGCTTATAAATGAGTGAAAATTTTCTGCAGATTATGCATGTATTTCTGAGCAAGCATACATAAGTATAACTGTTTTAAAAATTTCATTTAAAAATGAGATGCGAAATAAAATATCTTAATGACTATGTATGTGGCACGTAATTGTTATTGTTGCACACAGTTACAAACTTAATTGGATTTAGTTGTGACTATTACAGGCAATATTACATATGTTTGCTATTGCAAATAGCAGGCATCTATATCCAAAGTAAAAATTAGTATAAAATCGTAATTTATATTTGGCGGTTTACGCAATAATGGATTAATTTGAAAATTAAGCTAATATATTATCAAATCAGCAATCTTTTATTAAAAATAAAATACATCAAATTTTTTTTAAAAAATGTGACTTTGCAATAAGAGAAGGGAAAAAACAGAACCCAAACATGGAATCTAATAATTAGTTATTTAAACAAAATAGAACTATCCACTATAAATAGAGAAGTAGGGTTTCCCTTTTAAGAACATAGGAAAATGTTAGCATGCTCAGAATAAAAAGATGTAATTTAAAATAGATCTAACAAGATAAAATAGTAAAAATTGCTGGCATAAACAAATTGGGCTCTGAAAGTAATTTTTGACAAAGTCTTTTTTTTCTCATCTATTAATTTTTATTATTCTGAAACTAAGAAATCATCAAAAGTAGTTGATGGGCAGAAATATCATAAAAATAAAAATTTAACATTAAATAATTAAAAAATATTGAAAATTCTGAAATATTAATGGTGTGCCCAAATTTCAGGGAATCTTGTAAGACATTTTATTTAAAAAAATTTGTAAACTTTTGATAATTATAATAATTTTTCCGTAGTATCTTTGTCGATAATAATTTATTCTTCTTTCTAATTAGATTCTTTCTAATTAGATTGGAACAGGAATCATTATTAATTCTCAGTATTTTTGTTCAAATTTAATAAATTTAATATGTATTTTTCATTTCTTGAACATGTTTAAGTAATAGTGACAGGTTTATAGCAATAAAAACATTGATTTTGGGCTTTCAAATATTCTGAAATAATATGCGTCTTGTATTAAAAGCAATCTACTTTTTTTTTGAGCAGATATTTCTAAAATACTAGGCATGCGTTTGAATTTTTAGTTTTCCCCTTCTTCTTATATTTAGTCAGGTACTTTGAGGTTACAATCTATGACAGCACAAGCTGATCTGAAAACTTGCTTTCATAAACTAAACCCTGCCTCAGCATGTAATAGTTTTTTTAAAATTTTTTCAGGATAAAATTTTTCAAAATACTTTTTTCATAAATTTGTTTTTTGTATACTCATTATTCTACAGAAAAGATTCTTGTTCTGTGGAGTCCGCCACACTTTTTGGCATATTCTGCTATGAGAACACTATGATCTGTAAAAATTTATCTATATTTTTTACCTAAGCAAATAGTAAATTTAACGTGGTATTATTTTGTTACTCATTTGCTTATATATTATTTTCACTCTTATTTCTGCTTTGCTTGTGCAGATTAGTTTACAGTTTGAGCAATTAAATATCTTATTTTGTTACTTCTCGGTGTTTACAATAAATCCTACTTAGCTACTACAATATATCTAAAGATTGCTGTTTTTTTTAAATTTTAATTATCTATTTATTTATATTTAATAGTTTGGCAACTATAATTGGTTGATAGTAGAAAAAATTGAAATAAATGTCTATACTTTTTATTTATTGAGATTAAATTTACGTAACTTTCAATTATCAATTATGATAATAAAATGCTAGAGACTTAAGAGGATACATTGCTGTGGGAGAAAATTTTCATGGCAAATTCTATTTTTCCACCATTATTAATTTAAAACATTAAAAAAGTGACCTTGAGTAAACCATAAAGTTTAAAATGCTGAAAAAAAAAATTTAAGAAACAAATAAACAATTGGGAAAGAACTTCCTTATTGTGTAATCTTAATTTATTTTCCTTTTGATATTTTAAGAATTTCTTTTCCAGTATTTGAAATTTCAATGTTAACTCTAGGTTTTTTTGGTATAAATTATTTCTGGAGGTAAAGGAGAATTTGTGAAGAAAAAATTTTCTCCTTTGGTATAATGTCCTCTTTAGGAGAAGACAGTTAACTATAGATGGTTATCTCTTTCACAATCTTTCTGTGATTACTTTTTAAAATTGTTAGCCAGTTTTTTCACATACCATATTTGTTTTATGAATGAAGTCTTAGAGGTTAAGGGAAATATGCCCTTCTTTCTTACATTAAAACTTGATTAATACCATGATTCGTATTTATGCTATTTAAAAATCCGATATCGCAATTTGGGTGAGAATTTAATTAGAAATTTTTGTCCAAAAATTTACATTCAATATTCATAGTACCTATATACAGGGTGCGTAGCGTTTTTAAAAAGTGCTTAAAGGTGCTGATTTTTGATTTTCGTTTTTTAAAAGTGCTTTTTTCATTGGGGTTTTTTAAAAAGTGTTTAATTTTCCCTTTTTCGAATTGAGATTTTTCCTTTAGCATGTTGATTTTCGCTGCGAATTATGCAGAAAGACACCGTTCACATTGTTCTACTCAACATTTTCACAATTAATTCAACCCGAATCTATTTCGGCACATCGTCAGTCCGTAGCATATGAAAACGCCATTCGATTTACATGATTCAAAAATTTTGACAATTGTTAAAAACAATGCAAAGAATTTTTTTTTTTTTTTGTTGACATGACTGTTGAAACCAAATAAAACCCTCAATTGTCAAAAACTTTCCAACCCTACCTAATTATGATATTCATTTAAAGTGCTTAGAAATATTAGAGTGCTTGAAAAGTTCTTAAAAGGTGCTTATTTTTTGTTGAATAATTTTGCTACGCACCCTGATATAAATTGATATTTTGTTATTGGTGTTTGCACAAAACATTTTCAGGGTTTTACTCTGCAATGCTTTGCTAGATTTTAAAAAATTCTCCTTCTGTGGTACTTCCATCTCAATGACTCACGTAGTTTCCTATTTATAACAGTGCCTTATTTCACCTATTCATTGACATTAATGCATTTCCTACACATTGAATTTCATTCTCAAAAAGGTACACCTTGATATTTTCTCATCAAATTTTGTACCATCAATAAATTTTTATGTTTTGCACATGCAACATTCCTGACTTTAAAAACTGAAGAATTTTGCATTTATGGGCCTTGCTCTAATAATCACTTAAAACTAATGAAATAAAGCTGAGTTTCTTTTAGCTATTTCTTGCTTTTCTATCTATGATAAAATCGAAAAGAATGTTTTCAAATTTTAAATGTTAAAAATATTATTTTTTTACTATAAAATAAACATGTTTCTTTAAAATTTGATCCTTTGTGTTAATTTAGATGTTGATTCTTTTATAGCTGTACGCAAAATGTCAGATGAAAGGAAGATGCATATAACCCCTACTAGATTCCAGTACACTCGCTTTAAGGATGACTTCCATTTCTACATTACAATAGGAATTGTCCCTCTAACTCTTCTTATCCTTTATGTAAACATCTTCATTGGACCAGCTACATTGACTGAAACTCCTGAAGATTATCAACCTAGACATTGGGAATATCATAGGGTAATTATAATTTTTTTTTAATAAAATTTTTTTTAATTTGTGATCAGGGTTCTGTCCAGGCCGAATTTACTACCGTTTAGTGGTACTTTCACAAATTCAACTTTAGGAAAAACGGTAGTTTCACAAAATACTTTTTCTTAAAATTTTACTTATGTATCCCTTAAGAAACGATAGTTTCTAGGTTTTTCTGAAAGGTACCTATTTTGTGAAAATTTAGACATAATTTGTGAAAAATTAAAAATTATATTAAAAAATCAACACAAAAATATGGATTTATTGTTTTTTAGGAGATGCAAAAATAAAATTTTAAGAAAAAATATTTTTCACAAAATATTTTTTCTTAAAATTTTATTATTTACTACCGTTTTTCCTAAAGTTGAATTTGTGAAGGTGCCGCTAAACGGTAGTAAATTCGGCCTGGACAGACCCCTGTCTTTGTTATTCGGTTCTAATTATATAGCGCTTTTACATCTGTTTTAAAGTTAGTTTATGCTATTTCATGAACAAAATTGAAATAATTCATTGAGTATTTCTGCATGAAAGAGTAATCAGGAAAAGTATTTTATTTTCTGCTATTGAGATTAAATATACAGCTTTCAAACTATCTGTTTGCTATTGTTTAATTTCACTAGATATTTCACACTGTAGCTACTTAAAATCAATTTTCATTAAATCATGAAGGTTTTTTTAAGAGTTTTTTTTTTAAAGAATTTGATATTGTTATTTAATTTCTTATTTTATAAGTTTCTTTAATTAAAAACATTAACTATAAAATAAGCAACAAAAGTAGAGGGGGCAAAAACATCATGGGCTTAGTTATTCATTTTTATCTGCTACCCAAATTTTTTACCCAATCTGCTACCCAATTCCTTTTTTTTTAGTTTTAGATTTTTAGAATTATTTGAATATGAACATGATATTCTTATGTAAGAGATATTAAAAAAATTCCTGAAGTGAAACATATTCTTTAAACTTGATAAAAACATATTTTTTTGAATTTTTACCCTGGACACGTATTTTGAAAAAGGGCACTTGTCACAATCACCCCATTTTCAGTTCCACTTGACCCTTACTGTTATAATTTGCTGGAGGAATATCATAAATTTTTCTAAATCTGAAAGAGGCAAATTTGTTTTTAATTAACCCAGGAATTTTTCTGGGTAGAAATTCGGATGGTTTTACAACCCCTTTATAACATCTGAATTAATATAAATGGTCCTTTCACAAAATTCAAATTTGTAAAAAGGACCTCTTAACAAAGTTTTCAACAACTGTAAATAAGTAATGCCCAATCAATATGTAATTACTTTTTTTTAATAAGCAAAGCTGAACATATAAAAAAAAAAAAGAATTTTTTACTTAGTATTTTATCAAATTACTGTACTTACTTGTTTGGAAATACTTTTGATATTAAACATAAATCTAGTGACTGCTAATATTGAATGTTACATCTAATTAAGAAATTTTCACAAAAAATATTTCCTCTTCTCTATAAAATTTATTCTCATTATTAACCTCTGTAATCTTATATTGCTAAAAGTGCTTTAAGGTGCTTATTTTTGATTTTTTTTCTTCTTTAAAAGCCCTTAAAGGTGCTTTTCTTATTGGGAGTTTTTAAAAAGTGCTTAATTTTCACTTTTCGAAAATAAGATTTCTTTCTTTTCAATGTCGATTTTCGCCACGTATTATGCAAAAGCGTGGTTTTCATATTGTTCTATTAAATTTCTTCATAGTTCAATCAAACACTATGCATTTAAGCGTACCATTGATCCGTGCCAATCATTGTATATGTTTGATGAAATACTTGCGAGTCTGCGTGTGCGTCTACTGAGCTGGGTTAGGTGAGATTCTTGAACTCTCATGTGCAACTCTGCTGCATTTTGCAAAATAATTCAGGCTTCATTTTCCACCCTCTAAAATCGAACTGAAAAATCTCTTAATCTTTTTATGGTGGCTAATATAATCAAGAAAAGAGTTCTTTGTCAAAAACTAGTTATTTTGTCATGATTATGTAAAGTCTGAAAATTATTTTGCATTTTGTTAATGTATGTAGTGCTTAAAAGGTGCTTATTTTTTGTTGAAAGATTTGGCTATGCACCCTGTTCTATTCTTATTTCTAAAATTAATGTTTTCCTTAAAATGTGAATGTTATTCTGAAATATGGTTCTAATTTGTATATTTCAGCATCCCATTACCCGCTTTATTGCTAAAAATTTTCATCTTGACCCGCAAATCCATTATGAGAAAACAATTCAAGGATTAGTTGAAGAGGAAGAAAGAGGCAATTGGATGTAAGTCAAAATTTCTTTGTTTTTACTAAGTTGGTACCTATGAAGTCTCCAATTTTTAAGTGAATATATTAAACCGCGTATATTTTTTAAAAATTGTTTTTTTTCTTTTTCTAAATATGCACTATTTACTTCAATACACTTTTCCCAATGAGATTTTAATGCATAGATATCTGTCTTAAAGAAATTTTGACCCTAAAATCAATAAACTCTAATATGGAATTTTTTCGAATGTCTTCATTTTTTTTTTTTTTACTGTTTAATATGTAAAAAATTTTTCAAGTTGGTTGGTGTAAGATGAGGTGAATAAGCTTATTCAACAGATCATTTGCCATATGCATGTAGCATATTTTGATTAAATGAAAAGCTTTTGAGAGAAGATATGCAGTTTTATACATTCCCTTAGAAAACCAACTTTTCATATAGATACAACATAATAGATATAATGTGCATTTCCTTTAGAAAAAAGGGAAATATGCTGACTTCTGATGTGTTATGCAAGCTGATTATTCAATTAAATTACATCTTCTTCATTGTACATCTTCTTTCTGTATTAATAGTATTTCAAAATGTATAGTATCAAGTTTCTTCCTTTTTTTCTATTTTTATAGTAATGGAATTGTATTAGCCACTATATTATTTTGCATGTTTTGAATGATAATTTTCAAGTAATTTCCAATCATTTATTACAAGCTATGATTTAAAGAACATTGTTATTTTTTATTATGAGCCTAATTTGGGATTTTGCTCGGAATCATTAATATTATTTTTTGCTTTTGGAAACTACTTTATGGAAAAAAAGCTGAAAGTTTCTGGAAATTCTTTCCCCTTTAAAAGGCATTTAAATTCCTTTTCTAAATTAGAGTATTTAAAATTGCATGTATATCTGAATAGACGAGAGGTCCTTGATCTATCTTTTCATAAATTTTGTGTCCTGCTGAGCCTCAATGTTGTAACAGATAAATGAAAAAAAAATGTGGAATTTTTTTTTTAATTATTACTGTGAGTAATGAATACTGTTGCTATATGCAGCTGTTTGAGCCTGCAAACGTAAAACAGTCTTAGTCTAGAGCCACTAATAAAATAGTTACCTTTGAGTTGTTTTGTTTCTCTCCCTAGCTTTCTTTTTGGTGTTCATAAGTTACGAGTTTCTTTAAGATCATTGAAACTATGGATATCTATTAAAATAAAATTGATTAACACAAGTATTTAGTGAATATTACTCTTAGATGCTGAACTCTTTTTCTTCTTGGAACACCATCTTGTGTTTCAGTAGCTACTAAATGTTTAATTTTGAACAATTTGTATGCTCCTTTACATCTAAGGTTTTCACTTTTTGATCTTTTTTTAACATTTCTTAAGCATATTTACTTTTTAAAAGTCTCAAATTATCTAGCCAAAGTTTTGCAAATGAACTTGCTTACCTCACTATCCAAATCGTAAAATTCAAACACATGTCGCTCTTAAAATTTCTGACTTGATGTTTGAATTTCGTGTCACATTTTTTTAATTATTTAACAACAAAATACAAATTTTAATGCTCTTCAAATAGCCATTTTTATACACTTGTTGCCATGATTTAGTGTTGTGAACAGATTTGGAAATAAGTGGTAATCTGTGATCTCTGACAACTAAAATCTAACTCAGTCAAGTGTAATTGTTCTCTAGATCCGCAACCGAATGTTGCAAAGTAAAGGTATGTTGTTTGGGTTTTTTGGTTTCTGTTTTTACCCGAAGTAGCATATTTCATCATAGTTGTGAGCATTACATATTTTTTAAATTGTAATTTTTCATTTAAATTCCCTTTATTAATTTATGAAGAAAATATAATAGAGGCATGTCGACTGACCAGTGAAAATGTGTGCCGGCTAATAATATCTTTTAGTAACTGGTTCTGACTAAAGTTTCTTAATTTTTTCCTCTTGATGTTTCCTCTAACAAAAAGAAATTAACATACAATATACTTTCGATGTATCGAACTTCTATATCTTGAATGTCACATTGTAATGTCAGAAAATATTTTTTCCTCTTAACATGACATATCTACATAATGTTGATTTTAATTCCTATCTTGAAGAGTCTCATGTCAAAACCTTGTTATGTCGAATATTTTTCAAAATAGAAAATGAATTTTTTTCATGAAATTAACAGTGTGAGTTTATTGTAAACCAATAATTTTCTATTTAATGCATAATTATTTTTGTCTTATTTTTAAAAATAAAATTATCATGGCTCTATTTAGACTTACTATCATGACATACATATTTATTAGTAGTTATTTTTATGTTGCATGACTCTACTTTTTAGAGTACTATATATGAATATATTTTTCTACTTTTTAGAGCATGTTTAGCTCTGAACTTGTTATCTCGAAATATTTTTAAGTATCCCTTCAACTTTGAGATATTGAGAGTATACTGTACCATAAAATATTTATTTTTTATTTACAATTCCCACCTGTGTTAAAATTTCGTTAATTCAGGCATTTACAGAGCAGATTTGTTGGCCACTCTTTCAGGGACACCATATTAGGTGGGTCTACCTTGCTTCCACTGCAAGGACAGATAGTACAGAGAATGAAGAAAATCCATACCTTGTCCGGGATTCAAACCCAGAACCTTTCTGATGCAAGGCCAGTTCCCTAACCCCTACAAAGTCTTGTCGACGTACCATAAAATATAAATTTTAAAATTGTGTTAAATTAAACAGAAAAAATGCATTTTTCATTTAAATGTTTTATATCTTCTATGAAATCTTCTAGCATATAATTTGCACCTAACAAAATTTCAAAAAATATTTTTTCAGGAGAACGATTGATAAAGTGAATTACTTGATGGGTGAGAGAGATGATTACAAAGCCTGGTATTACTTGGAATCTGAACATGGAAGGCAAATCAGATATGCCAGATATGAAAATGATAAATTAGATGAAATGAAAGGTTACAAATAATCATATTTCAAAGTAGATAATTTTTTAGAGATGTTTGTAACAACCTATGAATCGTTAATTACAAACATTTTGGAAGTTTTGTTATTGTGTAAATAGTACTTATTAAAAACATTTCTTTGATTTCTTGTTATTTGCCAGTTTCATGTATTTCCTAATAAATAGTCCTTATTGTTTGTTTGAGCAAATTATAGCTCTTACTTTTTACTGGTTATTATACTTGCAAGTTTTCTTAGTGAATGGTTTTTTGCAATCAGCTACTGGAAAGTTTGTGTGAATAAAATATTTCCAAAGAACTTATGTGAAATTAATATGATTTATTACAATATTTAAAAGATTGTTGCCCTATTTTGAGATGTTCAGAGTTTTATGTAATTGTGTTTAACAGGGAAAAAATAAGAACATAACCTGTCATTCTAGAACGATGATGTGACTGAGAGTATTGATTCTCAAAAATGTAATAAAATTATTATGTTTCTCTATTGTAAGGATAAAAATTGTAAGGACTATCTCCACTGTTTTGAGTGTTCAACTTAACCTTAAATTTTATTTTTTGCGCAAAAACTATAAGACATGGAAACTTGAATGGACTAAGGTCTGTAGGAAAATGTACAATGCACAAAATAAAAAATGGACCACTCTGAACATCTTTTGATCTAATGATCAGATCTTCAAGGTCTAGGACTCAAATATGCTAATTAATTAGTGCTGACGATATTTTAAGTTACAAAATCAGACACAAAACATATTTTTTGACCCCCAAAATATAGGGGGTAGCTGCAATCTGAAAAATATGGTAGGGTATGGTTAAAAAAGTCGTATAGTTAAAATTTCATTTCTCAGGAACTATTCAACCAATTTCATGCAAATTTTAAATTTTGCCATGTAAAATTATATACTTTAAAATTATGCAAAAATGTATATACCTTATAATTCAAAAGTTTTAGGACTGTTATTAAATAAAATAATAATAAAAAAAATATAAAGTATTTACTAAAATTTATTTCTTGCATGGAATTATCTTTGGATAAACAAATTTTGTAATTGTGTCAAAAGATTTTTCAATTCATTGTAAAAGTTCTTGAGATACGGCGAAATACGCAAAAAGTAAAATTAACATTAGGGGTCCAAACTCTGAATCACTCTCCTGACTAAACTATGGGGACCATATTTTCCAGATTGTGGCTACCCCTTATACATTGGGGGGCAAAAATCTCAATCCTTTGAAGAAAAAAAAAAAAGCTGTGTTTATTCAGAGAAAATACGTTTTTGTGTCTGATTTTGTAACATATCAACTGTACTAATTAATTAGCATATTTGAAGTCATCCCCTGGAACCATTGAGATGGAGTCCTAGAATGTTAAATTCTGATCTTTAGATTATAAGTTATTCAGGGTGGTCCATTTTTTATTTTGCGCACTGCACATGGATTACAATAGAATGAAAAAATTTGACTTTCAATAATTTGTTTTAAAATTTTTGAGTCTAAAACTTGTAGGAAAAAATACCATACAGGCTGCTCTACAAGCCATAGAAATGCAATTACTTAGTTGACATGCTGGAAAGACAATTTTTGTTTAAGAACTTTTTAAAATTCTAATATTATCAATTGCAAATTCAAGTGCTTTTTTGTGAATTTTTTTTACTTTTATGTTTCAAATAATGATATTTTACCCATTGTTTTTGAAAAAATTATCTATCTCAAGACTTTAATTTTTTTTTTTTTTTTTTTGCTCACTCACTGCTTTTTGTCAAAGTAACAAAAATGGGGAAAATAAGTGAAAGAGATTAGAATTTACCACATATAAATCATAACATTTATATTGAAATTTTTTAAGAATATAAATGTCTCATAAAAGATTAAAACCCGTTTCAATTTTGAATGTTATACACTATAAGGTGTAAGGTTATTGTTAACAAGTAATATTACTTATTTTTTACTTCCTATTCTATCACACATTCTATAATTATAAGTTTAAAAATTTTTTCCCTGTACAGTTGATTATTTTTCAAATCCAATTAATCGTTCATTTTGTTACGATTTACAGGGATGAGATTTTTCCGCTTGTGTCTCTCGAATTTTATCAAAAACTCTGATTCTCTAAAAGTTTTTTTTTTCTTTTTCTAATAAATATTCTGCTTTTTCTGAAAATTCTTCAGTCGTTGAAATAAAATATTTATATTTATTTCCGATTTTCAAAGATAAACTGAAAATCCAAACTACGTAGCTGCCATTACTTATTTTAGCTAATTTTCTCCGCTTTTACGCGCAGAAAATAAGAATTTCCGTTTTTTTTTTACCCGTCCGCCAGATATCTCGTATTTTCGTAATTGAGGCGTCGCTGCTTCCTGTTTGTTGGCGTGAAAACAAACGAAATAGTAAAAATAAATAAAAAAATAACGGTGGATTTGCGTTCAAAATATTTATTTGCGCATTTAATTTTTATTTATTATGGCTAAACAAAAACAAGACTTTTAGAAATCCCAAGCACGGAATCTGCTAATATCTCGATTCTTATTCACACGATTTTAATATAAAACATCGATTTTCGTATTTACCTGATTTAAAAGTTGCGTATTGCGATTCTTATTGCCTCGATTTAAAAATCGTACATTGAGATTCTTATTTAAGAGATTTAAAAATCCAATATCGCGATTCGTATTTACGCGTTCTTAAAATCCTATGTCATGATTGTTAATGCGGTTGTAATATCGATTTTCGTATTTATACGTGATTTAGACATTAGGATTCGTATTTACGTGATTTAATAATTGTGCATCGTGATTCGTATTATCTAAAGACTACGCGTCATAATTTGTATTTTCACATTTTTGAAATCCAATATCGAGTTTCATATTCACGTGATTTAAAATCCACATATCCGGATTCATATTCATACAATATTAGAATTAATCAATTTTTTTAAAAGTTAAAATCGCACTTTTTTGTCAAATTTTTGAATATCATAGCTTCTACGTATATATATATATATATATATATATATATATATATGTATATATATATATATATATATATATATATATATATATATATATATATATATATATATATATATATATATATATATATAAACACTCTCTCGTCGCTGCGATTAACATAATAACAAAATGTTCTTACACAAAATTATATTTTATAACTATCCCAAATCTGAGTTTACATATATTGATGTCCAACTCCGTAGCTTTGTAATTTCTAACCCAATCCAGAAGACAAGAGAACTCGTGGATCAAGTACTAGGACAAAACGACCGTCCTGGATGACATTTGCGTTACATGGAGAGAAAAATCTCCCATATTTAGCCCAACAGCAAGGGGATTCTAACTCATAATCTGTCTACCACCTAGGATAATTTATGTAAGCCTGGTGCAGAGTTTGTATCGAATAGGCAAGGCTGGGATTTGAATCTGGGTCTTTTGAATGAGAGACAAGCGCACTATGCCCTGAGCCACCGCAGCTCTTACATAAAATTATATTTTTTCGCCGTCGAACAGCTGACTCAATTCTGAGCTTAGGACCATCAATGTAATGTTCATAACCTTGTCATTTTGAACCCAACCCAGAAGACAAAAGAACTCCTGGATCAAACACTGGGATAAACTACCCTTCATGAAGGACTTTTTGATGGAACTAACCTGAATTTGCTGTGCATCCCTAGAAACCACGAAAACCTCCCACAGTTAGCCTGGTGACAAAGGAATTCTAACCCATGATCTGTCTGCCACTGAGGATATTTTGCCTTAGCACTTTGCACGGCAGCCCTACATAAATGTTTTTTTTTTTTTTTTTTTTTTTTTGAAAAATATAAAAATATTGAATCTTAAGAAAAAAAGTTGAGTAAGGATCAGGGGTTGACGAACAGAGCCTCTTAGTGGTAATTATAATAAAAACAGAAGGTAATATAGCAAGCTAAATCAGTTCCATAGTATGTATAATAACAAAACAGAACTATATTAAGTCTATAAATGAAAAGTAACTGCTAACATTATAATAATATAGTACTATAGTAATTAGAAAATAAATTAGTAATAATAATATTAAATCATTAGTTTAATACATTGTATTCCAACTGGCAGCTTCCCTGCAGTTAGGAACTGTAAATAGTTTTACAAAAAAATAATTCTTATCGCAGAATTTTAAATAATTAAAATAAAAAATATCAAAATAATAAATTTATATGCATGTATTTATCGCACTGTTTCTAATTCAAAAATAATAATTTTTATGTTTGAAACTAATTTGGTCTTATATATAAATAAATATGTATTTCTTATTTATCTTCTTGAACATAACGGGGATACCTGCAAGTGACGTAGTGTGGGTATCTGTATCCTGATTGGTTGTTTACTTTAACAATTGTTCTTTCTATTCTATTTCGACTAAGCCAAGCCCGTTAAATATCAATTATCTTAAGTGACACATTCTAAATTCTTTCACAAAGATTCTTTTTCAAAGATTTCAATTATTTCCCTATATATTTACTCAGAGACATAACAAAAAGACAGTCATGAAGCCATGTAGAACATAAACTAATTATGCATCGAAGTTGCCAGGTACACAAAACAAAAACATATCATGGTTACAATAAAATAAATAATAAATCTAAGTTAAGTAATAGAAGTAGGCAAGAAAGAATTATATTTCAACTAATTTGATATGCGATACGGCTCTGTATTTAATTAACTTATCGTTAATTAACATTCTAACTTATGTAGAGAAACTTAGATAAACTTGAATACGCCATTTTGTTGATAATGATTAGCTGGCACTGATGTCATAGGTCACATGTATGGGTATGGAGGTCTTCTTCTTCTTGAAGGGGAAGTACCCAATTGTTATATTTTTAGAGTATAATAAGTATAACTTAGCTAGAAATTATTACTATGGTCGCTTTGTTGATAAAATTTCTGTTGAATATGACACCCAAGGATACGTCTATTTTTTCATTCATAATCAGTATTCTAATCACAAGATCGTAAAAGGTAGTTCAAATTATAAAGTATATAAATGTTTTCATCTTGATGAAATCATTCACTGATAAAATCCAAAATTTCAAACCAAAAAATAAATAAACGAGAATTTAAGTAAGTCTCTGAAAATAACGGTTTTAATTTTTCACAAAAATGACGATTGGATCACCATCTCCTGCATTTTGAGGATTTCTAAGTTATGACAAATCAATAATATGAAAAATCGGTTCACCCTGAGAGTTATTACTTAGTGAAGATACAGCATACTCTGTAAAAACCATTCATTTCCTCGCGCAAAATTGTTTCTTATCCGAATAGTGGCTTTTGTGGACATGAACCGTTGTTCCCTTGTAGTCTTCAAACAATTAAGTAAATAAATCAAATTGTATCTCTGACTGCTCTTGATAAACCAAAATTTACTTTTTATTATTACTACCACGTTTATATCAACTTGGCTTCGTGTATGTCTGTTCGGGTGGAATTTTGTAATTGATTTTAAAATAACTTCCCGACTAGCTACACACTTCAAATTTGGCACATAGTTCAGAATTGGATAACAATGCATGAAAATGAAGAGAAAAAAAGACTAAGTAAAATAAAATTAAAATTAAAGAAAAATTAATATTTTCGCGATTGTCTTTTGTTGCCGATTCGACTATTTCAAATTAGTGTCACATGTCTGTTGAAAAGTTTTGTGTACAGTGAGTGAAAAAATTGAGATTTCGGAAGTAAGAACAAGAAAAAAAAATAATAATACAAATAAAAATTATATTTATTAATTATATATATTGTAAGAACCACGTTTTTATAGAGGAGAATAATAATTAAAAAACAAAAATTTGAGAAACGGAAATCGTGGGGCGCATGAAATACATAACAGTACATATACACATACATATACACATTTTCTTACTCATACACATGTACATCCACATACACATGCATATACACAAACATATTCCACATCCACATTCAGATACAATTACAGATATACATGCACATATTCTCAAGAGCACACATACTGTTACTGTTATGTGCGCCCAACGTTTTTCGTTTCTCAAATTTTTCTTTTTTTAGTATTATTCTCCACTACAAAAACGTGGTTTTTAAAGATATTATTTTTATTATTATTATTTGTTTACTCAGCTAAACCAACACCTACTAGTGGTTATGGCTAAACTCCTATGATCTGTACGGGGTAAAAACAAATGCAAATAATCTATAAATCAGTACTATAACTCTTAAGTCATGTACAAAAGTGTTAGACATATGCCAGCACAATAAATCCAAATTATTTCTAATTTTATTTAATTATTTGTTACCCTTTCCCGTAGCTTTACGGTATTGGATGGAGCAAAACATATTTTTAGTTGTTTACCCTGTCAAAATAAGAACTAACTGTATTCAGTATGATTTGGTATGATGCTGTTGCTCGAGGCCAACTCATGCTAGATAAAATTTACGACATTCAAGCAATTTTCTCCTGTACTTATCCTTTTAGAGGAGCCGTAAAATATCTCTTTCCACAGTATCTATTATAAAACTGCACACCATTGATGCAGTTTTAATAACTACTAAATATACAGGTATAATACATTAGACCTATATTAGTATATTTGCTACCTATTAAAACTTCACTAATTACCATAATACTAGTAGTATCCATTATCAAATTGAATTAAGCATCATTGGCGTCAATAATAGTATGAAAATTTTTTACGTTTCTTCTAAACGAACTACTTACTACCATTCCTCCATTAATTTTACTTTCTAGTACGTAGCTTATTTTTTTAATTCAATAAGTACCTATTACCAAACTTAATTAAGCATTAAGCAGTGGCGTCAATAGTAGGGCGATTTTTTACGTTTCTTCTAAATGAACTACTTTCTACTAGAGTGCCTTCAGTGAACAAGAGTGGCGTCAATCGAGGTGAAAAGCAAAACTGCGCAAGCGCATAATAGGCTCGGGTTACCAGAAGATAGGTATTAAAATATTCAGATTTCACATCACTAATCATGCTTCCCGTGTTAAACGAATGGAGAAATTTTCCATTTAGCCTGCGGCGGTAAAAACTTAGTTTCCTCCTATCAGATTTTGTCGGGAGGTTGGCGCCACTCTTGTTCACTGAAAGCACTCTACTTTCTACCATTCCTGCACTGATTTTACTTTCTAGTGCATTCTTTTTAATACATTAAGTATTTAGTACCAAAATTAATAAAGCACCATTGGCTTCCATTATAGGCAGGTGATTTTTTACGTTTCTCTTAAACTTTTATTTCCTGTTAATTAACTTATTCTCCTGTTATTAAACTTATAATTCGCCATTAATTTTTGAAGTGAAACTTCTTATGCGACTTCCAAAAAGGTTGCGTTAAACGTTTAACGCTACCGTTGTCATGGAAACTAGATTTCTCTTTACGTTCGTTGAGCACACGAGGTAAGAGAAAAACATAGTAGGTAATATTGGCGTTAAAGAAAACAAAGCGATATTTTTTTTTTAAAATTCGCCAAGAATACCTTATTGAAATTTAGAACATTTATAAATAAGCTGATTTCTTATTATAAATTTTTTAAAAATATATTTTATTATTAATATTTTTTAACTAAGCGAATTTTTTTTTAAATGAAACAAAGAATTGTATATAAAAAGTTAATTAGTATATTTTTTTTATTAAATACAATTAAAAAAATACTTTGATGCACATAGATACTCTACTTTAGATACTTATTTTTCTATGTTTTTTTTACTTTTGCCGGTTATAATTTTATAAGTGAAACTTCTAATGCGACTTCCAACAAGGTTGCGTTAAACGTTTAACGCTACCATGGAGGGGGTATGAAAGCACTGTTGCGTTAAACGTTCAACGCTCCTGGGGAGGGGGAATAGAAAGAGACAGAGCGAGAGTGAATGCGTGGCACTCGAACGCATGCGCGTAGAAAATGATAATTAAAAGATGCGATCAATTGTGAATTGTAAGCAATGTTAATAAAGTTTGTCTTAAAGAAACAATATGATTTCACAAAAAATCAATTTCTACCCCTTCCTATTTTCATTTACACATTGCGAAGTTTCACTTCTTCCGCGTGGAGGGACTCCGCGGACTATTTTTCTTTCTTTTCAGCGTATAACATATTTTCATTATTTGAATTGTGGTTGATTTTAAATTATTTAGTTTTATAGAAACTCTCTTTAAAAGCATAACTATAAACAAAATAAACGCATGACTTCAAACAACTTTATCAAAACTAATTTGATGAAGTAATCTGCGCATGCTACCACGTTCACATTCATCATTTAGTTTGTCTGATATAACGAATATTAAATAACTATTAAAGAATGTGCAATAAGTTCCTTTTTTTAAATCACGAGAGCTATAAAGTTGCTAAAATCAATGATGTTACCGTTTAAAATAGAGCCATCTGTAGTTTAATATAAAACAATATGTTATGCTAAGCCCATCAGTAACTTTTTTAAAAATCGCCAATTTGGCGCCATTTTTTCACCTAGTTAAAAATTATCAAAATCACTGCCTTATTCTCAGTTTTTGCAAATGTTTATGAGTCCAGGTAATGCAACATCTAATATATATAATTCTCTTACGTGGCTCCCAAATTTTGGCTGAAGTACTTTGTACAACTAAATAAGATTCTTTTCACAACACTTAAATATTACTTTATTTTCTTCATTTATAGAGAAAACAGTCGGCAAAGAATTCTGTTAGGTAATAAAAGGTTAGGTAAAAGAAATAAAAATAAACAACGGTTGGCGAGCGCCAGCGAGCAGGGGTGAAGCCTCCTAGTTGTATTATATTATAACCGTCGTTGAACAGCCGACCCAATTTTTGGGTTTACGTCTACCAATGTTCAACTACGTAGCCTTGTAATTTTGAACCTAATCCAGAAGACAAGGGAACTCCTGGATCAAGTATTGGGAGAAATTTACCTTCGTGGAGAACCTTTTGATTGAACTAACCCGCAACATTGTAGTAAGTTTTTTAATATTAAAAAAATAGACCACAAAATGCTTTTCATTTTCACAAAAATGTGGCTTTTTTTCCATATTGATATTTTGCTCCATTTTCAAAATAAGCGTCGACAGCGCTGGCTTCAGATAGGCTAAACTTGACCTAACGGTCATAACTTACAGTTGCAAGTTCACAGCAATTATAAAAATAGCATATTATTCGCTAAAAAGAATATATTCATGTTACGATGGAGCCTTAAATAAACAGCCTTAATCATAAGTTCATAAGGTATAGATATGTTTACACTATGTACTACAATTCTTGTACCATTGGATTCTTATACCATCATTAAGAAAATAATGGTGAATTTAACCGTTTGCAATAACCCGAGATGCTGAGAATTAAAGAAAATCCATGTTGAAAACATTGTATATGTCTTTTTAATATCTTTTTTTTTATTGCTAAATATAAACTGCTGATCCGCCGTTGGCTCAGGGGAAGAGAGGGTTCGCTTCCCAATGATTTGAACCAGATTCGAAATAAAGCTGTGGCTGGTTGATAAGAATTTTGCTTTCGGCTCGCACCGAACACAATGCTGACGTAAAAATATCCTTAGACGGGTTATGGGTTAGAATCCTCTTGATATCGAGCTAACCGTGGGAGGTTTTCATGGTTTCCTCCTCTCCATGTAACGCAAATGCGGGTGGTTAGCTCCATCAAAAAATCATCCACCAAAGCAAGTTTTTTTCTATGTTTGATCCAAGAGCTTCCTTGTCTTCTGGGTTCAAATCAAATTTACAAGGCTACAGAGTTGAACCTTGATCGGGCCTGCCCACTGCTACACTTTTTGTAAAATATTTTATAGAGTGGTAGACATTTAAAAACCAAAGCTTTCAGAATTTTTAGTAATACTGCTACGAAACAGCTGGAACAAAGTGTCGTTGCATACGAACTTTTAAATAATTTATATGTAGTGGTGTGGAAAAAAAGCTTAAATAAATGAAAAATACATTAAAACATGAATTTAGTTACCATTAGAAAAAATATTTACAAAAAGCGTAGAAAGTTGGCGGCCCTGCTTGATAGTTGTAAACTCAGAATTGCGTCGGCTGTTCAGTTCAGGTTATAAAATAAAATACAGGGTCATTCATAATTCCCTCTGTTTACTACAACCTTATATTTACTACAACTGGCTTCAGTGGTACATGTTACTGCCATCGACTGGCAACTGCTTAAATTAAAATTTGAATACTTTCGGAATAATTTCTTTTGTTCTTTTTTGCCATATTGGTCTTCGTTTTTTTACTATAACGCTACGAAACCCCTGAGGGAATTATGAATTACCCTGTATATACTGCTGGAGCAAAATCTTTTTAATATTTATTAAGAAAAAATATTTATTAAGTCGTAAAAGATTATAACATAAGATAAATGTGAAAAATTACGAATATAACACGAAATCAATGAAAAATATTCTAAGAAAGTCTTAAGAGTTTCCGTTCTTTTATAAAAGTTATTTATTTGATGAGGATTTATACTATAAAAAATTAGCATTTTAGAAAAATTACAAATGCGTGTACTTAAATTGTATATTGTAATAAATTTTGTTGCGAACATGTAATTTTCCTCAGCTTAATAAAACGTTTTAGAAAATTACGAGTTACTTGAAGGAGTTGTTAAATATTATTTATTTTCAAATTATCGTACTCTAAATAAAGTAATTGTTTTCTGCCATTTACAAAAGATCCGGATTATAATTTACAATATTAAACAAACTGAATGAATAATATTTGTAATATTTTCATTCTTTAATAAGAGTTATTCGTTTGAAAAGGAATTATAACACAAAAGGAATTATAACACGAAATGCATCATATAAAACTTTGTAATTAAGAAAAAGAAATTTAAAAGTGTGTACTTAAATGAGATATTTTAATTAATTGTGTTAAAAAAATATGTTATTTCTAGAATTTTTCTTAAAATTTATTTATTTCTAAATTATGATTCTCAAAATAAACTGTTTTCTGTCATTTATTATTCTAGGATATCTAAAACTTTTTACCAAAATTTTAACAACAAAAATTTAAGTCTTCTATAGTTTAATTAAAATAGGATTTAAAATTCTATACCTGTATTTAAAACTTGAAGAATTTACAAAATTCAATTTTTTGCTTCCTTTTATTCGAACTGTTTTCAATAGTCTTAAGAGATTCGATAGTCTGTGGCTTCCACTAATTCTCCGTCGAATTTCTTTTTCTTTCTTTAATCCCCTGCGCAAATACTAAACATATAATCTTCGATAACATTTATGAAAGATTCAGAAGAATTCTAAACCAAATATTTATACTGTCGTATTAATTTGGCTGGCAGGAGGATGAAAAATAACTAGATCTTTTGAAATCTTGAACAGCAGAATTTGCATTACTTTCGAAAACATTGTTTAAAATTAATCTTTTGTTAAGCTACTTTATTCTCGGTCGCAAAAAGAAAAATATTCTTTCGTCAAGCCAATTATCGTGGTTCTTGAGCGCAAAAAGGAAAATATTCGAACGAAAAAAAAAATGTTCCAAACTCAATTCTCGTTATATGCTTGGCCATTTTTTATTTAAATTTTCACTTTAAGCTCTCTAATTTCAAAATTAAAAGTAAATAACCAAAACTTGCACTGTAATTAAATATGATTGAAGATAATTTAAACTAGCAAGTGCTTTTGTGTCCGTAAAGTATATAATTTAATTTACCTTTTCCGTTAAAAAGAAAACATTTAATAACACAGCTGCTCGTTTATATTTCATTGCTACAAATAATTTAAGAATTAAAAACAATTCTTCTGGGGAAAACTAATGCCACAATTTTCTTGCGTCATTAGTAAAATTTCTCTTGTTTCTTTTTACTCTTTTGATGAAATAAACTTAAAAAACTATTTCTACAAAACAGCTAAAAACAATGTTTTTAAAAATAACGTAGTTTCGCGTATTGCATGTCCTTTGAACTAAAACTTTGGAAAAAATTATTTTTGACATAATGATATAAGAATGAAATATGAGTATGATTTCATGAGATTTTTTTTTAAACAATTTTAATTTAGGACATACTTTAGGTTCAAAGGAAATTTATTCCTAAAATCTTATTTCTATTTTTGTAAGAAATAAAGCAGGAATAAAGAAATCGTGTTGATTTTGTATTTATAGTAAACAGCTCTTTAATTTTAAAATACAACATAGAAATATAAATATGCAAAACGATGACGTCAAAAGATTTAAATAAACCTCTGAAATTACATATACTGTTGAACATTTAAAAATAAAACTGAAATCTAAATCTATCAGAATCACGATTGGGTTTCAACATCACCCAGCTTGGCGATGCTTCCTCGCTTTATATAAGTTTGTAATATTGTTTGTATTAAAATTGCTTTATATAAATTTATAATAAGCACCTCTGACATTTTACAATCCTATCATATTCTCTCTGTTGTTGTTGGAGGATATATGTTGGAGGATGAAAAATTGCCAGCTTATCTCCAGGAAAACGATTTTAAGTTTGTTCGAGAAGCGAACAAAAATGTAATTGCGTAGCAATTATCGGGGGTTGGCGAGCGGTAACGAGCAGGAGGCAGAGCCCTCTAGTATATATATATATATATATATATATATATATATATATATATATATATATATATAAAGAACATTTTAGAATGAGAAATTTGTTTTTTTTCTTTTTGAGAAAATGATTTTTTATATGCTTCTGATACGTTTTCAAATTTCAATACTTTTGTTATTGAAGACATATTTTAATGAGTAAAAATTTATCTACTGGAATAAAATGCAAGCGTTTTCAGGTTGAAAACGTTTTTATTTTATTTTTATATCCTAACGTAATAATACGGCTGTAACTAAAAATGATCGACCACTTTTCTTATTTTATTTAGTATAAATTATAATCGTTTTCATGTTGAAATCGTTTTTATTTTAATTTTATATCCTAACGTAATAATACGGCAGTAGCTAAAAATGATCGACCACTTTTCGTACTTCATTTATTATAAATTGAAATCGTTTTTATTTCATTTTTATATCCTATCGTAATAATACGGTTGTAACTAAAAATGATCGACTAATTTTCGTACTTTATTTTGCTTAAGTACACTTTGATTCTCTCGCAATTATATTCTTGTAAAAATAAAATTGATTGACTAATTTTTATACTGTATTTTATACAAAAGCATTATTTTATTCTAGCATAATACTCTTGTGAGAAAGAATAAGTGACATTTTCATAGACTTTATTTTACTAAATTATTGTTCAAACGAATGATACACTTGTATCTGAAAATGAATGACTTCTTTTTATACTTTATTTTCCTCAAGTATACTTTAATTTTCTCGTAATTATATTCTGGTGATTAAAACCGATTGAAAATTTTTTGTACTGTATTTTATAAAAAAAAAAAGAAAGGAGAAAATGCTTTTTATACTTTATTTTATTAAAGTATGCTTTCATCCTTACATATTTATACTATTATAATTTAAAAAGGAGTCTAGTTTAAGAAGTTTCACATCTTATTTAGATTAAAACATTTTATTTGTTAATATGATTTTTACAAAATACGTTTAGGATTGCCGAAATATGATAATTTCAAAAACAAATTATTTCTTTTGAAAATTTCTTTCAATCTCAGAATATCTAGCTAGTCAAAATCAGAAGCTTTGTGAATAGTTTCAAAATAGTTTTCGACAATAGAGACCCTGAAATACATCTCGATTTGATTACAGCACTACGTGCAATGCATTATAGTAGTCTAATAACTTCGACCACCTTTAAGTGCATCATAAACTACTTCAACTTGAAAATCACTAAATAAAAATCTCTTGTAAATATAACCGCAAAACAGATATCAAAAATAAATTAAGTATATTTCAGAAATTAATTTTTATGGACAAATGCTGCTCTAGTCAATACTACAATGACAAAGATTAATTATAGACAAAGATAATTCTCCATACTCTAAAAAGGCTAGCTCAATAAAGAAAAAAAAATCTTTATCAAATATCTTCTACTCTAATAACTTCAAACACCTTTGATGACACCAAAAAAGACTTTGGCGAGAAAATCCCAGCTAATACAGAAAGCCATATAAAGCGGAAATGACATCGCATCACATATGAAAAAAAGAAAAGCACCTTAGTGCTTTATGAAGCTTAAGGAAAAGGACAAAATAGAATAAAAAAAGAACACGTTTCCAACAGATGAACTTAATATATTTTTTATACAGTTTCTTCATATCGGGAGAGCAGCTTTTGTGCCTTCTGCAGATAAACAGAGAATTTTCTAGCTAGCCCGTTAAGGTAATAATTTTTGTTCTAGAGGCTTGGACAATAGCACAGTGGCATAGATTGCCTTCCATTGCCTAAATGATCATGGATATTTGCGGTGGAGTTTTGGCAACGGCTTAGAAAGCCAAGCGATAAGACCTCTGGCTGATTAATAGGAGAAAGAAATTAATGCAAGAAAACAAGTAATGATCGTCTGCCGTTTGTCTTTCTTGAAAGAGGTGGGGAAAAGTAAGGAATTTGCTGACTTACTGAGCGGGAATTAATGTTCTTTAAAAAGAGAAAATTTTAAAAATAAATGTTTAAGTTATTTAATTTATCTAAAATGTTTTAAAAAGTAACGAATTAAGGAATTTTTAATTTTATGATTCTTTGAATATCGATAGGACGTATTATACTATTTCTATTTATTCCAACTATGCTGAAAAAAGAATTAAAATATTGTAAAATAAATTTTTTAAAAACTGTGTTTTTCAAATAAGGTAATAATTTATGACTATTAAGTAAGGATTATGTTTTTCAAATATTTTATCAGACATAAAACGAAAAATGTAATTTACTCACTTTTATAAGAAATCATCCATAAATAAAGTTAATAAATAAATATTTTTGACTCGAAGTTCCCTTTTGTCACAAAGTGTCACGTTTCATCATACCCCTGACACCCCTCATCACATGTTACGCTATATTATACGTATGTTCAAAAACAAAAGACAGGATGTTTCAAATTTGATGATTACAGTAATAAATACGTCTTTTGATGATATATGTGAGCCGATTTGTGAGTGATTTTGTGATATTTGTGTATTAATTAGCTGAGTACTTATTTTGAAAAGAAAAATGAAAAAAGTATAATCTGTTGTTTTTAAAAAATAATTTTTTTTTTAAACCAAAATGGGGCATGTCACATTTCCTGTTTTCCCTTTCTTCCTCCCTCACATATTGTCACGATTTATCCTCCCACCTTTCCAAATATGACATCATTCATGGACGGTATCATTCATGGACTTAAGACATGAAGAGAATTAATCCCGTGGTAAGTTCATTTTGAAAGTATTGAACTCTACATATCTCATTTTAGTTTTGATAAAAACACATTTATTCTCTCCTTTTTAGTCTATTTAAAAAGCTTTTTTTTTAAAAAATCATTTTTATTATATTTCCTTCTTTTTAGCCTACTTGAAAAACGTAGTTAATAAAATTATTATTTCATCATATTATTTTCTTCTTTTTAGGTTTGCATTTATTAGTTTGTTACGCCATAAAGTGGTCGAAATTTTAATTATCGATAATTTAAATTTCGCCTGCTCTATTTAGGCGAGAATCGTAACTTGTAATGAGATTAGGTAAATTGGCTATAATGTTGATTAGGTATATTAATGTTTTCCCAAAGGAATATATTTATTAATAGTACAGTACTGTTTATCAATAGTGTAAAATGCAGAACAAACAAATGTAAATAATAAGAAAAAAACTTCTATTCTTCTCCCCAACCCCAATAGTGGTTGGGAGGAGAGGAGGGTGGGAACCAGTTTCAAGGACTTCTGCTGTGTGACCCTAAATGTTGTTTTTTCCTTTATACCATAGATACCCCTATATTAATCATGGAGGACTGGTTTACATTATGTCTACGGAAGCTAGCCCTTTTCCCCTGCGTATATAGACAGGGTTAGTCCTACGTCATCAACGACGTCACTAGCTCTCCTCGTTCCAAACTTTGTTCTGAACGGAGAAACACTATGGCGTTTCTCATATATTTAAAAGTGGGTCAACTATATCTTTGAATATATTAATATAGAGTCGTATTTAACAACTGAAATGGCAAGAAAAACTGTAATTAAGCTCTTCCATATCGTAAAGTTTTTCTCTGATGAACCTAAATTGATTGAAAGAGGAGAGAATGCTGTAGAAGCTAACTTTTTGTATATATGATTGGGAGAATTTGTATTTAATATTTACCATATAAATTCTATTTATAATCTGGAAATCGGAAATTTGTGAATTTTATTATTTGGAAAATGTTATTTCTAATTTATGTTTAATTTTTCTTAAAATATGTATATTATATTAAATCAATTTTTTTTATAACATTGAGACAACTTATTAATTGTAAATAATTATGAAAATTTTAAAACAAATTAAAATGTTATGTAAGGAGCATGATTAAAGTTAGATAAATTAGTGAAAATTATAAAACATTTAAGATACACGTTTTTAAAATAGCTCAAATTTATTGATAAATTTACTAAAATGATAAGAAGTAAAAAAAAAAATTATATAAACTTAAACAAAAGTTTGAGAGTTGACAGGTCTTAAAATATATTTACAACCAATTAAACTGTAGTTATTATGAAATTAAAAATAAACTTGGATAATGGTGACTTGAATGTTACGTTCAACATAAGCACTGTAACAAATAAAATATTATTATGAAGGTAATTCAAAAAATTTTGATTTAGACTGTCAAATGCAAATTTTATTCCATAAAAAGTGATAACAGTAACATTTGCCAAATATAAAAGCTGTATAACTAAATATGTATACATACATTAAAAAAAGAGTTAAGTTTCTAAATAAAAAAAACTCTTAAAAATTTGAATTATATTTATTTGAAATGCATGTGAAATTAATATTATTAAGTATGTAAAATTTAAACACCTATCTGAATACATAGATTAATAAATATGAATGTTAAATAAAAGTTTATGTATGGGATAAGTATATTTTAAAGAATTCTAAAATAATTCATGTTTCACTTTCTTATCGAATAAAATAGGAATCTGAGATTTTAAGACAAATTGATGATAAATGAGCTTATTGATGGCTCCCTATCTTGTCCTCTAAACAAAATATAGAACTTGAAATTAAAACAAAAATATAGGAAATTTAAAGCTTTCTAATGCTTTTCTTTAAATAAAAATTTTAATTAAATAAAATAAATTCTCATAAATTCTTAAATTTGCTTTAATTTAGCTATTCTATATATTAAAATTCTGGAAACTAAACATAGTATTGACCCTGTACTATCATAACACTACACATTAACATAGCACTACACTAGTTACGATAAGAAATAATCTAATATTAATTATCTAATAATAAGGTATCTGAATTTTCTCAAAAAATTAATGCATAAAACTACTGTTAAAAATTAATTAATGATGATGTTGGCAAATATAAACAAGAAAAAATGTCAAGTCAAAATAATTCTAAGTTTAAACTAAAACTCTGTGCAGATTTAACCATATGTATGCGTATTAAATAAGTTAGTTACGTAATTTATTCCTATTTAGTAGTTAAAAACTAAAGCTTAGGAGAATTAGCAGCAATAATCAGAAAATCTTAAGCAAACAAAGTTTACAATAACTACAAATTTAATCATCAGACATAATTAAATAAACAGACATTAGTATTGATAAATATAATCTAATTATAGATTAAAAATTAATTTTAGAACGTTGTAAAACAATGCATGCCTTTCCAAAACTAAAGAAAAAAATTAGATGTAGGTATAGAATAATTAACAAATTCTAAATAAAATAAGACATTATTATAAACATGAAACAAGAGTTAAAAATATTGACGCTAATAGCATTTAATGCACTTAACTCGTAAAATCTACTGATACCCCGTATAAAGAAAACTACTTAAATTAGGAATAAGTTCCTTAGAAGCGCTATATAAATTTATTTATTTCAATAATAAATTAAAAATCTTGCCGTCTTAAATTCACATAGGAAATGCCATATAAATGGTTCGTTCGAAAAAATGTTTGGAACGAGTTTGAAAGGAGGCGGGGTTTGACGTCATGAAAAACGTCATCACTGTCCCTGTCTATTCTTTTTTAATATACCTACATCTAATTTTTTTCTTTAGTTTTGGAAAGGCATGCATTGTTTTACAACGTTCTAAAATTAATTTTTAATCTATAATTAGATTATATTTATCAATACTAATGTCTGTTTATTTAATTATGTCTGATGATTAAATTTGTAGTTATTGTAAACTTTGTTTGCTTAAGATTTTCTGATTATTGCTGTTAATTCTCATAAGCTTTATAGTTTTTAACTACTAAATAGGAATAAATAAATTATGTAACTAACTTATTTAATACGCATACATATGGTTAAATCTGCAGAGAGTTTTAGTTTAAACTCAGATTTATTTTGACTTGACATTTTTTCTTGTTTATATTTGCCAACATCATTAATTAGTTTTTAACATAGTTTTATGCATTAATTTTTTGAGAAAATTAAGATACCTTATTATTAGATAATTAATATTAGATTATTTCTTAACGTAACTAGTGTAGTGTTATGATAGTGCAGTGTAGTGTTATGTTAAAAGGGTCAATACTATGTTTAGTTTAAAGAATTTTAATATATAGAATAGCTAAATTAAAGCAAATTTAAGAATTCATGAGAATTTATTTTATTTAATTAAGATTTTTAATTAAAGAAAAGCATTAAAAAGCTTTAAATTTCCTATATTTTTGTTTTAATTTCAAGTTCTATATTTTGTTTAGACGACAAGATAGGGAGCCATCAATAAGCTCATTTATCATCAATTTATCTTAAAATTTCAGATTCCTATTTTATTCGATAAGAAAGTGCAACTTGAATTATTTTAGAATTCTTTAAAGCATACTTATCCCATACATAAACTTTTATTTAACATTCATATTTATTAATCTATGTATTCAGATAGGTGTTTAAATTTTACATACTTAATAATATTAATTTCACATGCATTTCAAATAAATATAATTCAAATTTTTAAGAAATTTTTTTATTTAGAAACTTAACTCTTTTTTAATTAATGTATATATACATATTTAGTTATACAGCTTTTATATTTGGCAAATGTTACTGTTATCACTTTTTATGGAATAAAATTTGCATTTGACAGTCCAAATCAAAATTTTTTAAATTACCTTCATAGTAATATTTTATTTGTTACAGTGCTTATGTTGATCGTAACATTCAAGTCACCATTATCCAAATTTATTTTTAATTTCATAATACCTACAGTTTAATTGGTTGTAAATATGTTTTAAGACCTGTCAACTCTTAAACTTTTGTTTAAGTTTTATATAATTTTTTTTTACTTCCTATCTTTTTAGTAAATTTACCAATAAATTTGAGCTATTTTAAAAACGTGTATCTTAAATGTTTTATAATTTTCACTAATTTATCTGACTTTAATCATGCTCCTTACATAAATTTTTAATTTGTTTTAAAATTTTCATAATTATTTACAATTAATAAGTTGTCTCAATATTATAAAAAAAATTTATTTAATATAATATACATATTTTAAGAAAAAATAAACATAAATTAGAAATAACATTTTCCAAATGATAAAATTCACAAATTTCCGATTTCCAGATTATAAATAGAATTTATATGGTATATATATATAAATACAAATTCTCCCAATCATATATACATAAAGTTAGCTTCTACAGCATTCTCTCCTCTTTCAATCAATTTAGATTCATCAGAGAAAAACTTTACGATATGGAAGAGCTTAATTACACTTTTTCTTGCCATTTCAGTGGTTAAATTGGACTCTATATTAATATATTCAAAGATATAGTTGACCCACTTTTAACTACATGAGAAACGCCATAGTGTTTGCTCCGTTCAGAACAAAGTTTGGAACGAAGAGAGCTAGTGACGTCGTTGATGACGTAGGACTAACCCTGTCTATTACGCCCTTTTAACTCAAATTGACTTTAAGAAACCAATTAAAAATTATAACTATTATAAATCTATGGTTTTTGTTCCTTTTTTGCACTATATTAAAGGACTCCGTGCAAATTTTATGGAAATTGATTGTCGGTCAAATTGGCTGAGTATTTAATGTGTTGTAGTTCGAAACATTCTTTCAAAGTTATCATTGCAAAATCAAAGCAAAAGTTATCATTGACACAAAGACCAAAAATTGATAGTTTTCGGCATCAAATTTTCGCATAAAATACTTTGTACCTACATTAGAGTATATTTAGTACTTATTAAGACTGCACTAATTACCATGATGCTATACTCCATTCCACCTTAAGTTGGCACTGCAGGGAAGGGTAGGATATGTAATACTCCGCCTTTGAAAAGTAGTTCTTCTCTATTTTGGAATTAATTGCAGTTTAAATGCGCGTTCAAATATAAATTAATGTTGTATAATAAGAAAAGTTTATCTTGAAACATACATTCGAAGTTTTTCATGTTTAAATGTATTTAACTTATAAATACCTTCTCAGAAAAGCGAATGTTCAAAGAAGAAGGAGGTGTTTTAGTTTGGCGCTGGATCAGTTTTCAAGGCCAAGGAATTGGCGCGTTGGCTAAGTTTTTACACTGGTCAGCCAGTTTTCGCTTTCTTGCATCGCTTAATTGTTCTTTTGTTTTGTTTTTTATTAGTTATAAACAGTTAATTTGTTGTTTTTAATTGGCTAGTTATTGTTAGCTCGTTTTTTATAGTTATTATTTTTTTTGCATTAATTGTTAATTTGTTGTTTTTTACTAGTTATTTAATGTTAGCTCGTTTTTTATAGTTATAAATTTAATTTTTTTGCATTAATTGTTATTTTTTTTTGTGATTCCTTGTTAAAATTTTTTCTGATATAATCTTCTGATATGATCTTCTTTTGTTGCTAATTACTAAATGTTAGCATGTTTTTTTGTTAGTTTGTATTATTTTGTTACTTATTGCTCTGAATGCATAGTAACCATTTTGAAACAAATGCATGGTTGAAATTTAAAGACTGGATGAAATAGAGAATTTAAAGATACTTTAACTTTTAAAACAAAGTTTCAGTTATCAAACCATAATTTTTTTAAATTAATTATTTAATTATTATTTATTTATATAATTAATTATTATAATTTAATTATTATTAAATAATTCAATTATTATTTTTTTACGACAAAAGTTAAAATTTTTTTTGCTTTATTCAATCTCTTTAAAGATTCAAATTTTGTGTCTTTTGCGCCATGTGTAGCTCTGAAGTATAATTCGCTTTTTATAGGAGCTTTTTAATAATGTGATGGCGGAAATTTAAGATTTTTAGTTTTGTTTAATTAAAGGGATTTTTAAATATTATCTGAAATACAACTTGAAATAATTTCAAAAAAAGATACAAAATGTGAATAATACTTTTTTTTTTAACATCGAAAGGTCAATTTAAACCAGTCAATATTTTAATTATTATTTTTGAAATACAAAGCCAAAAAAGCTGAGAGATTCTCTCTCTTATGTAGAAAATAGTAAGATATTTCAGCATCTGACAAAATATTTCCAGACTAATTCTACTATACTTAAATAACTAATTATACGGATTTATCTCTTAAGCCACCTTTCACCCGCAAAGATCCTGAAAAGCAACCGAAGATTCTGATATTTTAAAATATGTATTTTCTTTTAAAAAAATGCGCCTAACCACCCAAGTAGAATTTCTCCTGATAAGAAATTGTGGATTGAATTCAATTCAGGACGACCCCACAAAAAGTTTACAGAAGGAACTGTTAAAATATTAAATGAATAACATGATAACCACCAGGAAAGGTCAATGAGCTCCTGTTGAGTCTAAGATGGTGGGATGTGGCAGCTGAAAATATGGGGGGGGGGGTGTACATGCAGTATGCGCTTCCTATGTGGATAATACTAAAAATCCAAGTTCTTTTGTCTCTAAGAAGCAAATATATTTCAGAAAAAAAAATTGAATATATATATATAAAAGAACGGTAAATATTAAAAAGCATAGGTATGATATTTTTCATGATCAATGATCCCCTGCCTATGCCTGCCTTGGCTTTTTCTTCCCCCACAAAACACCAATGTGGGCTATATGCTACAAAAAGTAAGCATATAAAAATAAATATTTAAAACAACGTGTTTATGGCATCTATGCATTTCCTTTTTTTACTTAGATTTCAGCAAAAAAAAAAAAAAAAAAAAAAAAAAAACTTTTCAAATATATATTTTTTTCAATTGTTTACAATTAGTTTAGTTTAGTTAAAAAAATCATAATAAGAAAATCTGCTTTTTAAATACTAATTAAGAAATTAGCTTACAACTAGTATCTAAAATAATAATTATTAGAAATGCTCTAAAAAATCGTGTTCTTTTCTGTATTCTGTTCAAAATTTTAGTACGATTCTCGGTTTAAAAAAAAAAAAAACATCGGCGTTTTGCTTTCTTAAGCGCCAATACTGGCCACTTTCTCTCCTTTTTTTGCTACCTCATCCCTCAACCGACTTAAAGAGTAACCCAGTTTCCATGACAACGTCTGTAATCCGGTCTGCCTACCCTTTTCTCCAGTGCCAACTTAAGGTGGAATGAAGTATAGTAGTGCCAATTACCAAAATTAAGAGTCATTGGTGTCATTAATCGTAAGACGACTTTCTATATTATCTTAAACGAATTAGTCCCATTTCTCTATTAATTTTGATTTTCAGTATAATTCCTTTTTATATTTCAACTGCAGTTGATTTATTTTAAATTTTCTTTTGTAGTATCATGTTTTAAAAAGCATAACTGTAAAACAAAATAAACTCGCGGTTTCATATAATCTTCGAAAATGCTTGTAAAAAGCGAGCATCAATTTAGGTATAGAGATAAATTTGGTTTTTAATCTATTTGGAAGATTAATGAAGAAGAGATCTATTAACGACAATAAATTCTGTTTTTATTAATCAGAAAACCCTCGTAGTTTGCATTGTTATCAAGCTAAGAGCTCAATTAAAGATCTGAATGTTCTAATCAATCGCAGAGTGGTCAAAATTTTGATTGCGACATTCCATCACTAAAACATAAAAGCGAGATAATAAAATCATAGTTAAAAAGTTGAATAGTTCTATAGTATTTGTGTACTAAGTTTTGACTTTAATGAACACATATTGTAGCATCTAATATTTCTTTCGAAATAGATAATTTTATTTTTATGTCTATACTCCAACACGCTTCTGTTATTTGAATTCAAAAAGATAAATTTAAATAAATAGCTTTTCCATTGGAATGGCAATATGAAACGTTAGCTAAACCCTTAAAGTAAACTAAAGACGTTATATTTTATGATTACTAACTAAGCTTAAACTATGTCATCTATCTTACTTATCAAAATTCACTATAAGTCATATAAAGGTTAAGTTAACCATAACTTACGGTTACAGCTCATGCACAATAGATAATAAGGTTACAGTTAAAAGAAAGAGAAATATCTTATAAGCAATGAGAAAAACTAGATGATTTTTTTTCGTTAAGGGAACAACTATTTCTTCGGTATTAAAAGGTGGAGATATGAATTGACTGACAATGAATCGGGGCAGTTTTGCTCTTTTCCTTTATTTTCCCGGGTATTAAGAGGCATGTTCAAACTTTTTCTAACTACGTGATAGTAAGCTTATAATACAAAGAAGAAAAAAAAATATTGTTTTGATAAAGTGTAAGAAAAAATATTTTTCATCAGTCAAAATTGCTTTACAACAGCTTCTTCTATTAAATAAGTTTAATTACTTTATAGAGTATTGCATGTTTTTGCAACATCTAAAATAATTATTAACTTAAGCAATAATTCTGCATTGATTCAAACAATAATTAAGGCTTTTTAAATAATTATTGGTAAGTAAATATAATTAAAAATTTTGTTTATACTTTTTTTTTGAAAAATAAAAAAGATGATTCATTCATTGATTTATAACACTGGGGAACGTTGTGTTTGCACAAATACTTAATTTTAAACAATTCGGTTGTGGGGATTTCAAATCTGAAATTAGTTTTGTTATAAAGGCTACAGATTGTTTTTAAAATAATCTTTATAGTCCTTTTTATTTTCCTTTTCTTTTTTTGTCAAAATGCACTAATTCAGAAATGTTATAAGTAACAGGGGGTCATGTAAATGTTGTGGGGAGTTAGAACACATCTTCAAAATTAAAATATAATAGGAACCCATGCCCAAAAATAAATGACAAAAGCGTCTGAGGGGGAGGCTTCGTTATAATGATTAGTTCAGGTGCACACGAAGAAACAGTTCATAACAGGGAAGCCCCCCTAATGGCGTATAACGACATTTTCAAGCTTGGGTTCCTGCGCAGTTTTTATCCTGATTATATGCCCTAACTTCTCTATAAGTTTGTCGCAACATCTATGCAACACCTTGTTATTTATGAGGTTTTTAAGCATGTACATTTCATTAAAAAATAGACTAAAAATGTCATTAATGTAACTCTGGGTTAGGCAGCAGAACATATAGCAGATTTGAAATGAACGATGCTGCAGTATCTAAGATCTGTTCAAAAATCTAATGCAACAGGGGAAGAAAAACAAAAGCACAATGAAAAACATTTTTTTTCAGTGTAATTATTTGTGGAAATTTCGACAGGCTTTGTCTCGAATTTACTAAAACCATTATAATTTTTAAGGGCCGGGTTAACCTTGTTTGTTAATCAACATCTCAGTTGTTTAATCAGCATCTCTTACAGAGCTACAAAATATATCTTATATTTTGTTATATTTGTTATATATATCTTATAAATGAGTAAGAGGTGCTGATTATGAGCCTTTCATTCTCCTCTTTTAGCTAAGCATTTGGCCTGAACAGCCAGGTTGGCAGGGCGCTGGACTCACGTTCCTGAGAACGGGAGTTCGAATCCAGCCTCCTGAAGACTACTCGTATGATAATGGTGACTGGTACACGTTAAATCTGCCAGGTCACAAAGTTCACCATGGTCTTCTAACAAATTACCTCATTTAATGATCGATCTCCAATTCAGAACCTCTGGGGGTACTGAATTGGAGATCGATCATTCACTGGTTCAGGTCAAAATTACGATCTGTGGATGAATGAATGAATGAGTCCGTCCTGCGGATGTGACGTATGGGTGTGGCAGAAGTCGAAATCTCGGCCATAGATAGCGCCACTGTAAAACAAGAACCATCGCACCCCTTCTGACTTAATGATCGACAACAACAACAGCTAAGCATTTGGATACAACAACCACGGTTATACGACCTCATAGTTTCTCGAAAGTTATTTACTTTTTTAATTTACGAGTATTAAAATCAATACAAATCAACTCACTTGCTTGTGACATTCTTTTTGTACGACAAACCAAATAAATAACTTTCAAGAAGACATGAAAATGATTTTACACTGAGAAAAAAAAAGGTATGGTCAAAACTATCAGAATAAGGTAAAATTTACCGTGTTTCTGGCTCTATGGGAACACCAAAGACCCGAGTAATTTTTTCTGAAGCACTTTGATAGTTAATTTGTTAAAATTAACAGGAAAAGATGCTTTTATAATGCGTCATAAAATTTGGTAATTTTATCATGAAACCTTAGAGCATGCATAAATACAATTTATTCGGTTTTATTTACTTTTCAGTTTTTTGATGTTTTTTTGTGGTAATAAGAACTATAATTTTTAAAATCCAGAATTTTCGTATATATGAATAAACGGAATCAAATGTCATCAAATAAACGGAAAAAATTACCAAATGGTTAAATACTGTATATTTTAATTTTTACTACCATGATTTTCTTTATTACTAAAAGTATCATTATAGTACTGTAATATTAGTAGAATTGATTTCTCCGAGTACAACTTCGATGATTTTTATTTATCATAGAGTAACGTACATGGATGATAAAATACTATATCACTTTACAAATCTTGTTTAAATTGTTATAAAATATTATTAGTAATAAATGGAGAAAAAGCTATTTCTATATGGGTGATTTGATAGAAAGTATGATATTTAACCATGTTGACCCAAGCTTTCGTAATAAAAATTGTCAGCAGTTGGCTCTGCGAGTGTGGTAAAAAATAACTTTTTCCTCCTTAAAAAAACTTAATTGAAAGTTAGAATGAAACTCAAGGCGCGGCTTGTCTCATTTGACTTGTTAACACTCATCACTGTTATTTTATTTTTTATTTATTTATTTTTTTTTCCCTTAACATTTTTTCTGAAAAGTTTTTTCCGAGTTTTTTTTTTTTTCTTTTTTTTTCGGAAAAGTTAATAAAAAATTACCGAGTTTTTTTTCTCATGAAATGAAGATATAGGTATAGTGTAAGTTATTTTTTGCAATTTCTTTTGTGGGGGGGGGGGGAAGACTAGGGAGCTGGGGTTGGTGTGAAACTTTAAAAAAAAAAAATTACTGTTTAAACAAAGTTTTTAAAAAAAATGGGATTACAGGTTTATTTTTAATTTCGAAATATTAAAATCAAATTAAATAAATATATCAATTAATAATCAATAAATTAAATTAATATATTAAATAGCTAATCATGCACCACATGGTTTACACAAGATAAATACTGCGTAGTCGTGTCATCTATGGTATATAAATTTTTGTTTTCACACTTTTCAAGTTAAGTCACGAAGATAAAGACAACTATGTTATTATAAGAGGGTTTAAATAAATAAGTCAATTATCTCGAATAATACTAAAATATTTAATTCATATACATTTCTGTTCCACTAAGCCTAATTCGATTTGCTTTTATGTTCTCTCTGTGATGTGCGTAGGGTTGAAAAATAAAACTAATTTTATTTCAAGAATCGTTGAGTGTTTACATTCTAAATTAAATGGTTTTTGTTCTAAATTCTAAACCGTAAAAATAACTTTACTGACTTACACCGAAGAGCCATTACATTATGACCACCCTGCTAATAACATGTAGGACCAACTTTAACCCTCAAAACTGCTAGCACCCGCCGTAGCATTGATTCCACAAGATGCTGATATGTAGTCTGCGGTATCTGGTACCAAGCACTCACCAACTGGTCCTGCAATTCCCTCACATTGCGAGGGGGTAGCGTGGCAGCACAAATTTGGTTTTCCAAGTAGGACCACAAATGCTCTATTGGATTAAGGTCAGGTGAATTTGGGGGCCAAGACATGACTTAAAAGTCACTGGAATGTTCCTCGAACCAATCCGTGACGATTCGACCCTTATGACAGGGTGAATTATCCTGTTGGTAAACACCATCCCCCGCAGGAAAAACTGTTGCCATGAATGGGTGAATCTGGTCTGCAACTATGTTCAAGTAGCTTACAGAGATCAGGGATTGTTCTATGAGGATTATGGGTCCTAATGTGCCCCATGAAAGCATTGTTCCTGGGCGAGAAACCATGAAACCATGAAAACCTGGGCGAGCCCATTGTTATAGATGGAGGGTGGTCATAATGTAATGGCTCTTCAGTATATATATATATATATATATATATATATATATATATATATATATATATATATATATATATATATATATATATATAACTTTAATCCCTAAATGACACTACACTGTTATCTTTACCATATCTAATGTCATTAGAATTGAAGAAATAAAAAGAGCTTACTTTTTTTTCCAATTTTTCATTTCCAGAGCGTTTTGCTGTTCTTTCTTACCTTTCTTTGTAAATTGCTACACGTATGCTTAACTTGTCTTTACTTTTTCTATTACTATTTATCACAATAGAAATTTTGTTACTGTGTACATGTTCCCACATTAGCCTATTTTATTCCAACTCACTCTTTTATTAAAAAAAGAAAATTATTTAATGGAAATTACTTTATGATTATTGAAGTTTCACGTCAAGAAATTTATAAAAAAACGGAAACTGGTGCTTTTAATTTTTAAAAAATCCACTAAGGAAAATTTTCTATTTGAGCAGTAAAGTTTGACTTTATGTGTTTAAATAATTTATCAAAAAAAATAAATGTTTTATGTAATAAATTTTAAAATATGTGAAACTGGGAAAGATATGTGTTTTTACCATTGCGAATGAAACTAATCAAATCAAATGAGTCATCATTAGCGAATCAAATCAAATTAGTGTCGAAATCTTAAAGATTTTTTTTAATTACAAATATTTATTTAATCAGAAAAGTTGATAAAAAAAGTTTATTTTACTTGCAAAAAGTTATCATCAAATAAATAAACTTTTTTTTTCTTCAAATTATAGTGTATAAAAATATTTTAAAATCTATATATTTTTATTTAAAAAGAAATTACATATTTTATGATTATTATTTATTTTATTTTCATCTAAAACGGTCTTAGAAATCATAAGTCATAAAAATTTGCTTTAGAATTACCGTTAAATTAGTTTTTTTACTAAACTCGTTTCCTAAATTCTAAATCCATTATCAAATTTAGATTTTTTAAAATAAATAAACAAAGTAAAAATTGAATCCGTCAAAAGTTGCTTCAGCTTTAAAAAAAAACACTTTTGTAATAAGAGTAGAATAGATAAACATAATCAAATTCACAAATCGGCTAGCAAAGGAATAAAGTATTGCATGAAACGTAACAAAAACACACCCACGAAGTTTATTTTGTTTAACAAATTTTAAAAATCTTACTCGTTTCTTTCATAAATATGGTGTTTAGCATTAACATATGTTCCGAAATTCAACTGGAAGAATTTCACTTTGCTTTTGCATTATGCATGCGATTTTCGTTTTTCGAATAAAATTACGAAAGAGGAATTGAGCGTAGGCGTTCGAAATAGAAACTGAAGAGTTTGTTGGTTCCCAGCAACGTTCGTAAAGTGAGTTAGATTTTGCGGATTGTTTCGGTGTAGAGAAAGCATAGGCTCTTTTAAAACTGGAGAAACTATTCAATCAGTTTGTTTCTGATCTTATGTTAGGACTAAACTTGTGAGAAGAAACTTTCCTGAAATATTTTAAATGTTGGAACTGTAGGCATACTTTGGTACACATAATAAGGACATTTTGTGTAGTCAAGAGAAAAATTTAAGAGCAGAATTTCTTAGCGACATTTTAAACCATTTTTAGATTTTCCATGAAAAAAAAATCGAGCTGCATTTAATAAAATCTCTTAGAAGTCACTTATACAAAATAGAAGTAAACTATTTCGATTGAAGTAATCTGCAATTCCACACAATTTGTAAGCATATTTCGGTTAACATATAGCAAAACCATGGAGAGAGGCATTAGCTGCAATTTGAAATCAGAAATATTTTTGATAATATTTTGAAAATTTAACCCAACTTTTTTTCTTTAAATTCAATTTTCTTACTGCTCTCACATATGTTCGTGTGCAATATATATCTAGTTCAGAGTTTATTAAAATCTTATTTATTAAACTCTTCAGAAAAAGACAGCAGAACTACAGGGCGAGTTTATAACAAACATATACCATAAATTCAGAAACATGCGACTCTTGTAATTTTTACTCCTTTGATATATATACTTATAGAAAAATGAAGTATATTTATTTGATACGTTATATTCCCTTAACTAATTTTAAGGAATATAACATATTAGATATGTACATAACATATTCCTGTATTATTTAGGGAGGTCATTGTTGTGTGGTTTTTGGTAAGCCTATTTTTTTTTCCTTTGAGTGACTGTATATTGCATTTTTAAAATGATTGGTATTCTAAAGCAATGTTGCAAATCCTTTAAATTTGCAAATAAATTAAATTTAAGTTGCAAATTTGAGCGCACAATGTGGTAAATTACCATTTGCACTGGCACAGTATGGAGAGCACTTTAGATATACTAATAAGTTATAAATATTTATACTATAAGGTTCTGAAAAAAGGAACTAAATTTATCATTCTTCATACTGTATAAAATGTAAAAAATTTATTAAAATTTTTTACATTTAGAATTTATAAAAGAAATTGTATTTCAATGAATCTTGAAATAAAATTTCTTTCGTGCATCAAACCTACGTACGTTACAGAGGAAGCATAAAAACAAAATCGAAATAGGCCTAAGAGAATAGAAAAAAGGCAACACGTGCGATTGTTCTTGCTTTCCAGTGGTGCCATCTATGGCCAAAAATTCTACTTCTGCCATAACCATACGTCTCAAACGTTTTTTGGGCAGACACACTCATTCATCCACAGATCGCAATTTTAACCTGAACCAGAGAACGATCAATCTCCAATTCAGTACCCCCAGAGGTGTAATTTTTTTTTCATGAACATGAAGAACTTTGTAACCTGACAGATTTAACGTGCACCAGTCGCCATTTACTACACGGGGAGTCTTCAGCCGGCTGGATTCGAACTCCAGTTCTCCGGAACGTGAGTTTAGAGCTCTGCCAATCAGGCTATCTCGGCACCAATCGAAGTGGGTAGAATTTAAATACCATCAAATTATGTTATACATGTAACAGCTGAATCTTCTTATGAACACATAATTAATTTTATTATGTAACTAAAAACATACTTGTTGTTTGTAAGAGTGAACTTCTGTTTCTGTGGAATGTTTAGCATCTTGCGTGAAGACAACAAACTTACACTTTCTCGAGCTCGAAGGTAACAATCTATAGTTATTGTCTAATGTTACCAAAAGAGAAGAGAGAAATATTGATAAAACAAGTTTAAAATAACTATTATTTATTTAACATTTTGTTGTAAAATTATTTAAAAAAAAATTGTATTGTAATAATTCGTCTAATACCGTTTATATTTTTAATTTATTCATGTAAAACAGAAAATTTTATCCTACAAATTATTTCTATTTTTTTTTTTAATCTTATAAATAGCAAACTAGACATTCAAAATACATTGTCCGAAATACAAACTGCACATCAGCCCTAGAAGATTTAATATCTACAAAAATACTTTTTCTGTCAAATCGCTTGTTCGTACCCATTAAAGTTTAAAAGAAACATTGTAGAAATTCAGCGTATCTATAGTTTGTCTTTTAAAAGGTAATCTTCGTAATCTTCTGTAATCCTGGAATTACGCACAGAATTATGAAAGAACATAAAAAGAAGAAACTATAACTCTTAGTTAAGTGTTAAGACCGGAAAATAGTTTCCGATAGTAAATCTTCCCCAACTATTTATCTCTCTTTTTCTAGTATCCATCCTAAATCTTACTTTTTTTTTTTTTTTTTTGTTTTTTTTTTTTTTGTTTTTTGTTTTTGTTTTAGTTTCCATATTACATTTTATTGTTTCCGGGAAAAGTTGTCATTTCTTCTGATAAAAAACAAAACTTAAAAACATTTGAATCAGCGTGATATAAATTGCGTTATGATACTTTTTTAAAAAGTTGTTTTTATTCCTAAGATTAAGAGTAGCGTCATTGCTATAACTGCTATATTTTGTTTTGAATTGTATCAAATATTCTATCTTTAAAAGCTTCAGTTTTATATCGAAAAATTAATGATTAAATAATGTTATTTTTACCGGTTAGGACCTAGTGACGTATATATATATACACACACCAAAAAGCCATTAAATTATGACCACCCTCCATCTATAACAACGAGCTCGCTCAGGTTTTCTTGGGGCACATTAGGACCCATAATCCTCATAGAACAATCCCTGACGTCTGTAATCTACTTGAACATAGTTGCAGACCAGGTTCACCCATTCATGACAGCAGTTTTTCCTGCGGGGGATGGTGATTACCAACAGGATGATGCACCATGTCATAAGGGTCGAATCGTCCTGGATTGGTTCGAGGAACATTCCAGTGACTTTCAAGTCCTGTCTTGGCCCCCAAATTCTCCTGAACTTAATCCAAGAGAGCATTTGTGGTCCTACTTGGAAAACCAAATTCGTGCTCCCATGCTACCCCCTCGCAATGTGAGGTAGTTGCAGGACCAGTTGGTGAGCGCTTGGTACCAGATACCTCAGACTACCTATCAGCACTTTGCGGAATCAATGCCACGGCGGGTGCTGGCAGTTTTGAGGACTAAAGGTGGTCCTCTATGTTATTAGCAGGGTGGTCATAATGTAATGGCTCTTCGGTGTATATATATATATATATATATATATATATATATATATATATATATATATATAACTATAAACTATGCCTTCTTCTTCTAAATTGTCATAAGAACTATATCTGGAAGAAGTTTGAATCCTTGAAACGTTTTATTGAGGGAGCAATTGAAACTGAGAGGCATGCTATTTGCTATCTTGCTATTAAACGATCAAATGGAAAAATCATTCACACGCGTATGGTACTGCATCATCTGCACATTAATTAATTTTTCCCCTTCTTGTATAATCTAATTAACAACAATTTAATAAAACAATGTGTCACGAGCGAAGATTACTTCATAATATCGTATGACGTACCAAAACCTTATCTCCCAAACTCAAATGAAGATCAATGGGAAGGAACGGTTTCTGGCCATATTTCATAAAAAAAATGACCACTGAATCACCATCTGTTGACATTTTGAGGAATACTAAATTTTAAAAAATCCATAAAGTGAAAACTTGGTTCTCCCTGAGAGTTATTACACTGTGAAAATTTGTCATACCATGGAAAAACAGTTTCTGTTCAACCGATCCCTTCATATTTTTTTCAGAATCTTAAAGAGTTCTTTCTTCTTCTACTTCTTCAAATATTAGAATATTAATATTCTATACTAATACTAATATTCATATAAATACTAATTAAATAATTACCAATAGTTATATAATTATATGCATTTTAAAATGATTTTTATCTATTAACTGCAAAGTGAGAAAGTTGAATAATTTCAAAAAGATTGAATAATTTTCAAGATGAAAACAATACATTACTTTCAGTGAAAAAAAATTTAATATCGCACCATTTTCAAACTTGAAGAGCTTTTTTTTTATCATTGTTTTTATCTAGATAACTTTCAACTGGCTAGTTTAAAATTGGAATGAACTCTATCAAATGATATTTAGGATAAATAATGTTTTATTTTCAGTCAAAGTGTTTTTACATTGCACCATTTTCTAACTTTAAAGTATTGAAAAGTCACAATTTATTTCAAAACATTTATCAATAAGAATTTCATTAAACTGTTTCACGCATGATCTAACACTAACCGTTTTTAGCTATTAGCGATTAACTAAAGGAGATGAACACATTTAATAAGACAAAAATTAAAATTGATCCACTCTTGCTATGAAAACTACATCAATAACTAGGAGATTCAACTACTTGCTCTCTTAGCTCTCAGTACTCTAACAGTCCCTATAAAAGGCCATTGCTTTTAGTTTTAGGTTTCATTGAATTTAGAATAATAAACAAATTCTTAAAACGTTAGGAAACCTTTCAGAAAATTAAAATCTATAATGATCTAATATTTAAAAATTAAAGAAATAAAACTCTCATGCATAGTTAAAATTTAAAAATTAAACAATAAAAAATTCTCTTACAAAAATTTCTCAAGACAATCATAATGATATTTTTCTTTATGTACAAAATTCGATTTCTTAGGAACTGTTTGTCCAATTTCGTTCAAATTTGATATTTTGCCATTTTTTAATTATAGTCTTTAAAATTTGAAATTGCAAAACTTTTTTGACTAATATTAAATAAAATAATAAATATTTATTAAAGGTTATTTTTTGCATAGAATTATCGTTGGATGAATGAATTTTATAATTGCGTGTAAAAAGTTTTCAATTCGCTTTTACATTTCTCGAAATAAGGTGAAATACGCAAAAAGCACAATGAATATTAAGGGGTCCAAACTTAGGAGCTCTTTTCTGACCAAACCATATTCTCCAGATTGTGGCTACCCTCTATATTTTCTTTTTCTGAGGGGGGGGGGGGGTTCCGAATCCGTTGAAGAAAAGGTATGTTTATTCAGCGAAAGTACTTTTTTGTGTCTGATTTCGCAACATAAAATATCGTCCGCACAAATTAATTAGCACATTTGAGATCACCCTCTTAAACCATTAAGATTGAGTCCTAGGACGTGAAAATCCGATCATTAGATTAAAAGTTATTCAGGGTGGTCTGCTCATTTTTTGCACACTGTACCATTATCCACAATTACGCAAATCTTTGTAAAAGGAGGACATTGGTTTGTTGCCATTTGAATGACAAAAAGGTTGTTTAAAATTCATAGTTATATGAATTTTTGAATATTCTGAAAGATCGGTCTTCTTTTTTGAAAGTGAGAAACGTTTCGTTATGAAAAAAGAAATAATAAATAAATAAATAAAAGTTACTTCAATATCAGCGAGTTGCTTGGTCAGTTGTCAACGCCATCTCAGTGAAATCGTTTTCTTCCTTTTCGCTTTTTTTTTTAAAAAACTTCTTTCAGGAACAGGCCTCAGTTATGAAATTCTTTGTTCATGAATTTGTCACTTGAAGGCATGTCCTTCCGTCTCTGTAGTCATGGATACCAAGCGTACGTCTGAATTTCTTCTTAACCCCCCTCTTCTTTTTGATACTCTATGAAGACATGAGCTGTTGCCAAAGTGGCATATAAAAAAGTAAATATCGTTTGCACGAAGGTTCTGTCATTTTCATTTTGGAATAATTTTCAATGAATGCAATTAAAAAATTAAAAAAAAAAAAAAAAACAGTACAGCCCTTCAAAAGAAAAGATTTTTTTTTTCTTCATTTTATTTTAAAACAAATCTGAGCTGTAAATTGGTGCAGAAATGAAAAAAAGGGGAGAAAAGGGGAGATTCAGCGAAATTAATTTTTCCTTTCTTCCATGAGAATGATTTCATTTGCGCTAATTGAATCCGTTTTCAAAATGAAAGATGAAATTTTAAAAGGAAATTGAAAGCGAAAAAATACACAACTTTTTTTCTGAATTCATTTCGTTTTCAAAACATTTGTGTTGTTTTTAAAAGTAGCAAAACCAATACAAATGTGGAACAAGCGTGAAAAATGATCAATAAAATAAACTATTTTGAGATATATAATATTTGGAATATTTTTTCCTTTGTTAATAATCACTGCGAAATAATTTTTGAGAAAAATATTGACAATAACGACAATAATAATATTATGGTAATTTATGTTTTCATTATGTGAACTTTATTCCAGTCAGGTTAAGACAGGGTTTTATACTTGGTGTTCCTTAAAAACGGCTCTTATTATATTGTTTTAGAATTCTTCTCTAAAATGAAGACAAAAAATACACATTGGAGGTTTTTCAACGCATACGGATACCAAAATCTTGAAGTATTTAAGTATGTGAAAAGTAAGTATGAAGTATCTAATGATAATTTTATTTTTATATCCAGTTGTATCCTTCGTTTTTTTCTTTTTTAGTTTATTACTTTATCTTATCACCTTGAGTACGTAGTACCATTTGAATTTCATATCCAATATAATTCTATTTTATATCCAGTTGTATCCTTCGTTTTTTTTCTTTTTTAGTTTATTATTTTATCTTGTCACCTTGAATAGGTAGTATCATTTGAATTTTACATCCAATATAATTCTATTTTATATCCAGTTGTATCCTCCCTTTTTTCTTCTTTTTTAGTTTATTATTTTATCTTATCAACTTGAATACGTAGAATTATTTGAATTTTATATGCAATATAATTCTATTTTATATCCAGTTGTATCCTTCGTTTTTTCTTTTTTAGTTTACTATTTTATCTTATCACCTTGAGCACGTAGTATCATTTGAATTTGTAGCAGTACAGTTGATTTCAAAGCTTATGTCATACATGCAATAAACCTTTCAATGGTTGAGAAAGTATTATATAATTATTATAATACTTTATATATTTTATATTATAACGTAAATTATAAAGTATTATTATCGTAATCGTATTATATGATTACAAAGTAAAACAATGCTGGAATATAATTTGTACGAAAAAATGTTTCATTTTAGTTCTGTGATTGGTTAGTACTAGCATAAAAGGATATTTATATGTCAGTGAAGTTGTCTTGATGATGCCTCCTATTTGAAATAAAAAAAGTATGTTCTATAATCTATAACTACCACGCTTAATGAATATTTTTAGAATTCATGTACAAAACAAAATAAAAAAAACAGAAATCAGTAGCATCGAACTTATATTCAATTTAAGGGAAATGGAAAATTTTTTTGAAACCTGGCAAAATTACTAATAAAGAGTCGAGATTCCCTACAGAACCTGATGGATTTCTAGAAGATTTTGAGAAATTTGATTTTTAGAAACACCTCCAAATTTCAATTAACAGCAAGTTTCAAACAAGTTTTGGAATTTTTAATTCCATCTATTCTCTCCTATCCTTCGATTTTGATAACATTTTCTCCTCCTGGTTTGAATTACAATCGATGACTATCTACCTTTTTTATTTATAACGTATGTACTTTTTTTATCTTAATTTCAACCAGGATACTAAAAAGGTATGTAAGGGCGTTAGGTGCAAATAACTTGCATATTTATTTCAAATATATTCTCTTCATTAACAACTGTAAATAAATAAATTTCTTTCAACAAATATATAAATGAATTCCAGACGATGAAAAGCAAATAAACTCCCTTTTTTTGTAAAAATAATCTCTAGATAACTAAAGTAAATTTCTGTAACTAATAGTTTTCAACAAAAGTTATTTTAAAACTAGTAAAAACAGATAGTAATAATTTTATTTATTCCAGAATCCATTGCATTAAATTTTATAGTTTTAGTCGAATTATAAACTGTTTTGAATATCGTTTGACCAGAGAGTTAGAGAAATAATGAAAAAAACTATTATCCCTATTCACCATAAAAACTCTTCAAACTGGAGTACATGAAACGAAACAGCCATTGAGAAGCATTTTAGAAAATAAAACCCAACTCCGCGTATAATTTAATGCTTTAAATCTCGACAACCCCATAACCATTGCGAGGCTATGTCGGCGCTGCCACCACCAGAAGAATAAAACAGATCCACAAATCCGAAAAGTCGTTTTAGTGAAAACAACAGACGATGTGCATGTGGTGGAACGAAATTTTCGAGACTAACAAGAGTGCTTTGTTCTTTCACCAGGGGTCACTGTCATCGTGAGCTTTATATCAAATTTTCCACCCTGTTGAATAGCTCAAGGGTAGAAAATATTTTATAAGCGAAGAGCGGGCATTGCAGCAGAAACTAATTATTTCGATGCCGCGTTTTCATGCCCTTTTAGGTCCATGTGATGCACAAAATGTTGAATCCCTAATGAAAAGGGTTGAGCAGGATTTCAGAGTGCTTTAATGAGGAATAGGGACTTTGAAGTGATCTCGATTCGAGACATAAAGTATTTATTTATAAATACATGCATAGTAGAGCCGAATTTCTTTAATCGATTTTAAATCAGTTAACCAAAGTCCATTTAAATTTTGTTAGCAACAAACAAACAAATAACAAACAAACATACTTTAACAAACATACAAATGTTTCCATAATACAGCTATATTATTAAAACTGAGGTATGACATTATTGCTATAATTTAAACGCTAAAATATTAATTTAATTTAATACATGATACATCTTATCATCTAGCTTATACGCCAGGCCTATGACGTAAAACAACTTTTTGTTCTTTAAACTAAGGGTGTGTGCGGCTCTGTAATGTTAAGAAACCAATAAATGTCAATTGTTTAGATTTTAATGAGTTTGAATTATTTCAGCTATATGGTCTGTTATTTCAGCTATATGGTCTGTTTCTGGGTAGCTGAGGCTGTTAATTTGGAAATTATAATCTTCGCTCAAATTTTAATTATTCTCTTGAAAATTACATAAGTTAAATAAAAAATCCACAGCACAATACTTCTCACATAATCTGAACTTCAGTTCTGAGCTTGTTTGAAACTCAAATTTCAATGCTTTGTTCGGTTATCAAAATTGCAGCTATGTGGATTGCATTTAACCTCTTCTCCGTAAGATTTTTTTTCCTTCGAATTTCTAGCCCCCCAAAAAAGCATTTTTTTATTGCAGAAAATTAATATATGTTCTATACTAAATTCTAAAAAGCAATATTTTTTTGTCATCATATTTTCTTGCTTGACCTATTGGGGATGAAATATGTAATGTACAGTCTATTGATCTCCAGTTTTTAATGCAATGCATCGGTAAAATTGAAACGACGATGATCATGACACACTGTTTTTTCTTCAAACCACATCCTTAGTGAGCTCATATAATCGTCTTCTGATTCACTAGACTCTGAATAAATATTATCAATTGATAACCAATATCACTCCATATTATCACTAAATTAATATTATCACTCTCTGAATATATCGCAACTATTTTAGCATGTAACGATAACAGTAATGAAAGCGAAATTAAAGAAAGTCCTAAATGACTTTGATTTCAATTTAAGGCGAGAAATCTCACTGCGAAAACTGTAAAGAAAGTGAGACTAGTTGCGCCATCTCTTAGCAATATTCAGAAATACAAAAATAATCGCGGATTTTAAAGAGACGAATTCAATCTCAATGTTGCAATTTTTCTCCGAATTCGACCATTCGGACACAAATACGCCGAATGTATGAGATGCGACGCAGACAGAGAAGGAGATAAATGAATTTCAAGTTTATTTTTTTAAATGCTTAGAAGAATTTCTAAATTGATATTTCTTCGTAGTAGTCAGTTTCGTATAAATTGCGGTGCATTTAAGTTTTTTTTTTTTATCAACTAAAAATTATGGCTGATATATTTTTTACCTATAAAACTTCATAGCACTACCTATGGCAATCATTAACTGTAGCAAATTTTTACAGTTACTATCTCCCTGACAATTATATGCATTGATGATAACTGAAAGGAAATACAACCCAGACAGCAAAATAAGGTCTATTTTCACTCAGCAAAAACCTTTTGATGTAAACCTAAAAAGGTTTTTATGTGGTTTACGGGTAAACCTTCTAATCTTAAAACGAGATCAGGGATAATCTGCTCTATTCTGCGCCCTAATCCAAAACTCTGGAAAACAATTTTCTTTATAAAAGCATTAAATTGTGGTTGTCCTAGGGTTTTCAAGCGTGAAAAAAAATCCTTGAATAAAGCCATTTTGAAGGTGAAAATAATCTTAAATCTAAATAATTATAAGGTTTCTTTTCGCAACGTCTTGTATGCTTTGTCATAAAATTTTAATGGACAATGCAATTTGATCCTATCGCTATTGTGACGTCAGCTAAAACGTCATTATGGACTTAAGTGACCATTTTACTTAAATGACAAAACTTTTTAAAAAAAGCTTAAAAAATAATTTTTAACTATTTTAGAATGAAAGGTTTCAAACCGCAATTTTTTTTTTTTATTGAAAAAAGGTTTTTAGTGCAAGCATTTTCGTGACAATGAAAATAAGATTCTGACACAAGGTTGCCGTAAGGTTACATGCTTTCTAGGAAGATTTAATGGAATAAAGCAAAGTACCTGTGTAAAAGCTAAGGTAATGAGAGTTGTTTCAGCTCAAAGAAAGAGCTTTTGCGCAAAAACTTTGTAGACACAGTATTGTGTAATGTAATAAAGAAAGCAGAAAAGCCTTTCAGTACTATAAATGAATATCTTAATCTGCACGAGTAAAGAAAATGAGTAAGCTTACTAAGATATACTTTTAAGCCGATAGTATTCTTTTTAAGATTATTTTTCTAAATTACTATTGAGTTACTTAAGACACTTTTTAATTTAAGATATTTGCCGTTTCAAGAACTTAAAAATTAATTTATAGTTAAAAAAACTATACTAAATTAAATTATTAATGAATTATAATCCAATTATTAAAATTATACTAATATTATTAATTTATACTAAAATCCTTTTTTCAAATGAAGCAAAAATATTGCAGTTTCAAACCTTTCATTCTAAAAAGATTAAATATTATTTTTAAAGCTTTTTTTAAAAAGTATTGTCACTTAAGTATAATGGACACTTAAGGAGTCTCCATACCGACTGCAACAGCAACAAATCGCACGTTGTAATGACTTTACGCATGCGTACTTCTTTCGTCCTCCCTCTGTTGCAACAACCAGCGATCGCCGTCGCACTGGTTTCAAGAATTGGATGGAGTTCAATTTTCGTCGCTGTTGCAGAAATTCTCAGAGATTCAATCCGATTCGTATATATATTGCTAATCTCAAAGGGAAAATACGATGAAATCACGTATGATTTTAATGTTAACATCATTCAGAACATAGTGACTTATGTTTAAATGAAATATTTGAATATATTTGAAAGATTTTTTTTTCTTGTCATACATTAAAAGAGACATTTTTATTATAAAAATGTATTTTAAATGTTCTTATTTATACAAATCGTAGTTGAAATTTTTATTAAATATGTACAAAATAATATAAATTTTTAAAAACATGGATTAAAAATATTTAAAAATATATATTGATAGGTCTTGATTTAGAAACAGTGTTTCTAACTTCACAAATTCCTAAGATACATTTTTGAAATTCTAAAGTGGGATTAATCTGCGAATCTCACTTAGGTTTAAGCTATTTTAGTGGGTTTTGTTCATTATAGATTTTTGTTCATTATAGATTTTTGTTCATTATAGATTGGGTTTTGTTCATTATAGATACTTTTCTTTATTTAATTCTCTAAAAGTATTTTGAATTAATTGCGAAAAACTAATAGCATAAATCTTTTCTTCAATTAGTTTATTTTACAGATTTTTAATTGTTCTTGCACAAGTGAACAGAATATATATTTTATATATTTGAATACTGTTTGCTTTTTTTTTTTTTGCTTTTCATTGCAGATATTCCCGAATGGTAGTAAAATAACTATTAATAGTCTAGTCATTTAGACAGAGAATTATTTATGAATCCTGCTAAAACATAACTTGACATTCAAATAAACATCAATCTGTTTAAATTAATTCTTTTTATGCTAGTTAAGATAACTTTCTATGTAGCGTTGCTAAAAGATTAGAAAGCAGTATTTTTTAACTAATTATTTTTTATTTAATAATTTTTAATTATATATTTTTTCTAGAAGAACAATTTTATATTTTATTTGCTATTAAGAAGTAGTTATTATTAAAAATGAGAACGTTTGTTTTATTAGAAAAGATTTTCGAAAAAATATGTTTCATAAAGAAATGCAAAGCAAACGCTAAAGAGAAAAAGGCAAACTTTTTTTATTAGTTGAAACTGTCATTAATTATAACAAAAATTATTTTCAATTCAATTCTACTCTTTGTTAATGAAGGGACCATCAATGGGCAATTATTAAAAAAACTAAAATTTTAAATGAAAAATTTTGGAAAATTTCGTACGAAATTTTGAACATATAAAATTTTATAAATACGGCAATGGTGCAGAAAACCGGGTCCCTAAATTTTTCTTTTCATAATCAACTTCATAAACAGAATCGCTTAAATTTTCATTTGCATGAAATTAGATCGATCCTTAGCTTAAAATATAAAACATTTTTAAAGAACAAAAAAAGCTGTATTTTTTTTTTCTTTTCTTTTTTTTTTAAGTGTAAATTAATTATTCTATGGAAGTATGCTAAGACTCGGTATTGTTCATCCTTATCGGATGAAATTGGGTATATATAGAAATGATGAAATAAAAAAAAAAACGCCTTTTTTCCTACTTAAATATTTTTATAGAAACAAAAATAATAATTTGATTTTATTGCTATGAGATACTTTCGGGAGTTTAAAAAATCAAGGAAGATAAGGAACGTATTTAGAATTTTTCGCCAATTAAGTGAATGGACCAGATTCAAGAACAGAAATTTCTAACAAAATTTTTATTATATTTCTCTGTTATGCTATAGGCTTCACGTGTCTATCGTTGATAGTTGAGAAACCATAACCAATCTACCAGGAATTTTTATTTAGAGTGTTGTACAATATAGCTACCAGTTGGTCTGTCAGACTGACTATGCCTGGCTTAATACCATAGTACCATTCAGCAGTAAAAAATAATGTAGCATATTTAAAACGTGATATAATCGTCTTTTCTTTTCATTTTTTTAATTTTTTTTTTTTTACAATTTTTGAAAAATGTAATTTTATGCAAAAGTAAAACATAAATGAAAAATGAAATTCACCCTCTCATTCTTGTACTTCTCATAAAGTAGTATTTTATGGTCATATTATAAAGGGTCAAAATTAAAAGGTGTCCATTTTAAAATGTTGTGTAAGTGGCTCCACTCGGAAATTCCGTAAAGTGAAATATTAATCTCATCAATTCCTATCAACTTGCGATTGCAAGAAAAAACCATATTGAAGCATTTACATATGGAAATAAAATCCTTTTTATCAATTCTATATAAAATGTTAAGTTGCAAATTTGATATATTTGTAATATTCAAAATATTGTTCACAACAATGTTCGAAAAAAAAATATTTTTCCAAACAAAACTTTTGATAATAAAATAATTTCTGTTTTTCATTTTTCCTAACTTTTATTATTTGAATTATTTAATATTCCAGCAATTTAGTTTATTTAACAAAATAAAAATACGTGTTATAGCCGGAAAAAATTATACAGTAAAAATGAATTTTTTCCCATAAAAAGACTAGTTAAGTATTAAAAATTTGTAGACAAAATTATAAGACAAAAATTATAAAAAATAAATAAATAATTTTGTATAAATTATTGATACAATATTTGTAAAATGTGACGCAATGTTTATTTCAGAAATTTATGAAGAATCTTGTACTGAAATCATAAAGTAATATAAATATAAAAAATAATATAAATATAAAAAATAATATAAATATAAAAAATAATACATGTATATAAAATAATTTTATAAATACAAAAAATAACGATAACCTGAGCTATGAAACATAAACTAGATACAGAAGAAAAGTGCGCATACGCTAGCCGGGAAACAGGTTTGTTGTCGCATGCGGTGTGAAGGTTGCAATCACTTGCAACTAACACACTGCAACAGAGGAGAAAAATCGTGTTTCGCATCGCTGTTGCGTTCGGTGTGTAGTCACCTTTAGGTCCATATTGACGTTTAGCTGACGTGAGGATTTTAGTGTAGCTTACAAGACGTTGTGAATAGAAACTTTAGATTCACCTAGATTTAAAATTATTTTCACCTTACGACTAGCCTTATTTAAGGAATTTTTCACGCTTGAAAACCCTAAGCAAACCTCGATTTAAGGTATTTATATAGAAGGTTGTTTTCTAAGGTTTTGGATTAGGATAATGAGCGTAGAATAGAGAAGATTGTCACCTTTTTAGGTTTACATTAAAAGTCTTTTGTTATGTGAAAATAAACCTTATTTTGCTATCTGGGTTTTAAGTTTATGCTGTTATCCATCCCAGATGGTATAGATCAGCTACACCAACTCCATAAAACAAAAAAATTCTTTAAGAAGTCCATTAATAAATCTTTGAAATGTTGAAAACAGTAAAGTTTAAGCATTTAAGAATACAGTTGGCTGAATCATTTTAAGTTTATTAAACAGTGAACTCTAAATACATTGATTTTCGACTATCCCAGATAACAAAATAAGGTTTATTTTCACCCAGCCAAAACCTTTTAATGTAAAACTAAAAAGGCTTGTTTTCGGTTTACGTGTAAACCACTTAACCTTAAAACGAGATCTGTGACAATCTGCTCTATTCTACGCACATTACCCAGATCCAAAACCTTGGAAAAAACCCTTCGATATAAAAACCTTAAATCGAGGATGAGTTAGGGTTTTCAAGTAGGAAAATATCCAATAAAGCTAGTCTCAAGGTGAAAATATCGTCTTAAATCTAGGTAAATATAAGATTTCTTTTCCCAAAATCTTGTAGGCTCAGCTAAAATCCACCTTGTCATGAAATTTTAATGGATAATGCAATTTGATCCCATTGCTAGTGTGCCGTCAGCTAAAACGTCATTATGGACCTAAGGGACCACTTTACCCAAGTGACAATTCTTTTAAAAAAGAATTTTTAATCCTTTTAAGATGAAAGGTTTGAAAATGCAATATTTTTTCTTTATTAGAAAAATCTTTTTAGTACAAACATTTTTGTGACAAGAAAAAGAAAATTCCGACACAAGGTTGCCGTAAGCACTGTTTTGCAAGCTCAGCGTTAGCAGTCGTACCAGCTCAGACGTTATTTCGAATTGAGCAGGCGTTAATGCCGTGAACAAATATCTATTTTGATTTTGTAGTTATAACTCTATGTGTGTTATTGTCGACCAGTGCCTAAGAGGGAAAATATGATCTTTTAATCTATAACCACAAATTGTTTTAAGCACGGGATCTTTGTATAATTTACATCTTACATTATACATATTAGGTCATTTTTTAAATTTCAGAGATACATTTTTCTCGAAATCAAAATCTTGGCTAATTTCAATAATCTGTTGGCTGCTGTTCGCCATTGCTTCCGCCGTTAACGTTATGTTGTAATCCAACAGCAGTTGATTTTACGTCAGTTGTCGTTTAAACTGAGCGTTCGATGACGTATGCTGTCTAACGCACAAATTGATCAATCATAATTAGCTCTCGCTTCATATATATATATATATATATATATATATATATAATTCATTTCAACTGCATGTCAATCCGTTCTAATTGAAATACAGTTGTGAGAAAGTGGTGGTCATAAATAAAAAAAACATTAAAAAAAAACATGGCCCGTTTTGTAGGCCTCTAACGGTCGTTCAACCAATCGAGATGAGATTTCAGATGTAGTTCTTCAGAGGTATAAGGTTGAGATTCTAAAAACGACTACGGTTACTGTTTTATAGGTACAAAGACTCGACATTTTCGAATTGCGACACTCATTTTTTTCATTGCAAAGTGTTCTGCAAGTGTAACAGTGTTAAAAAGTACTCGTATCACAAAAACCTGGTATGCTATGCGCGACCCACAAAGAGCAGCTCTGCCCACGTCCAGAAACACATGATAAACATATGAACATGAGACACATGAGCAAAGAAACACATGAAAGATAAAAACATTGAACACATAAAAAAGAAATCCACATGAACATGAAACAAAAAATATTGAGTCTATGAGGCGCAAAGATAGAGTCATATATGTCATAAAAAGTCAACAACAACAAAAAAAAAATATGCATTTTACATCGAAGTTGTCTGCTGTTTTTTTATCGTTGGTTTAAAATTTTTTATTTATTTTTTATAATTGAATTTTTATTTCATTTAGATGATGAGAAGAAGGAATCGACTGAATCGATAGCATTATTGATGATACTGTATTTGGAGAACTGGAACATTCTAGTTTTACAGAGTTTTTCAAGAGACTTTTCTGACCATTTTCCCGCAAAATTCAACCAAATCTCAATATTTAAAATTAAAATTTCTCAAAATGTTTTATTCTTTTTAATTTCAATATTTATTGCTATTGATGTTTAATCAAATGAACTTTTTATGTTTTTGAATTTAAATAAATAATTAAATGAACAATTGGAAATAGTATATAGATTTCAATTTATATACACTTATAGCTAGTACATTATTTTTAAAACAAAAATTTATGTTTGATGAGGTGATTAATTTTTTATTTAATATATTTAGTTAAATATATTTATTTTTTCCTTTACTGAAAAAGTTTATTTTAAAAGGTCAAGCAATTTTCAAACATCTATTGGACAGATAATGGATTTTCATTACAATTATCCTTAAAAATAGTTGCTTTAATGGCCAGATAGCAAAATAAGGTTTATTTTCACCCAGCAAAAACCTTTTAATGTAAATCTAAAAAGGTTTGTGTATTTTGTTACCGTAGAAAAAATATCTCTGGTACCGTATATTTTGCATTACTGAACAATTAGAATATATTGATAATAAAAAATTGAATACTTTCTCTAAAGCGTTACTTTAAATGTTACTTTAAACTTTACAAAGGACAGTTTAAAAATAATTTTAAAAAACTTTCCAAGCGAAACCCACGCAATTGGTACATAAAAAATTTCTCCCCATTTTATAATTTTCTATAAAAAAATAAGTGTAGTTTGATATTAATAATAAATTTTTAAAAATATTTATCATATAATTCAGTTTTTATTAACACTAGAAACTTAGTATATACCTCTATTGCCCAAAAGCAGTCAAAATATGAAAGAATAACTAATGTGTAAAGAAATTTGTCTAAAATTAATTTTAATATTTTTTTTATATTATTTACAGCTATATAACAAGTTATTAGTAAATATCAACAATAAAAAAAATTACTTCACTTAAAAAAAAAAAATAATAATTTATGCATTATTCTTTGTACACTTTTTGTAAATGAAAAAGCACTCAAAATGACTTCCTTGGAGAATCTAGTGATAAAAATGCCCAATGACTCGACTTGCTGTAGAAAAAAAAAGCTTTTTGGTGAGATTAAATGTATAAGTAGTTGAAGTTTTTGTTACTTGTGTTAAGAGTCTTTTATCAAGACATTTTAATTGATTTCCGGTTGCTGATATACCTCTTTGTAGACTTCCTCATTTAATGCTTGTGAAGGCAAATCATTATTTGCTATTTTTAAAACATTAACTCAATCGTAAGTTGAGTATCCAATTGTATACAATGGCTCTACGCATAATAATTGCTTTGTTGATCATCGTTGTAGTATCTTCAACGCAAGGTAAGTTGGAAGCATGATAAAGTTACTTTTAATTTATATTTAAATAGTAAAATTTTTTTGAAGTAGACTGGGGCGAAAATAAAATAATTTTTTGCTAGATCGAGAATGAATAGCGTAGGTCCCATCACTTTTGAAAGATATGGAGGAGTTTTCGGTAGTGATAGACGTTTAACCTCCTGAGCTCCAATAAACATTTTTATACTGAAATTTTTTTCGAGTTACGTTACTATTAAATAATTTTGGGATTGTGATTGATTTATTAAATAACATTCATTTAGTTTATTACCCAAAAACTAATTTGATTTTTAAACCTTTTTTGTTTGTGTGTGTGGGGGGGGGGGGTTGGGTGGAATTTAAAACTTTAAAAAGTTAGCAGTAAACTTGGACCTTGAAATAACGGCTCATAACGTACGAGAGAAAGTAGCCCTCTAGTGTTGACCTCTTGATCTCACTCGAACCTTTATTGTTACGCGCATTCATGTAAAAGAAAATCCTTAAATGTTTTTTTCCCTTCTTTGCATTCCCTGAATTTATCTGTAGATGATCGAACAAATCACGTGGTTTCCGATCTTTATTTAAAATTTGAGGTTCGTGGTGAGTATACTTACCAAAGCCTAAATAATATGGGAAAATGCATTAAAGCCAAAGGGTTAAATAATAGGAGAAAATGAGTGAAAGCCAAAGCGTTGAATAATAGGAGAAAATGCGATTTTTACTTAAATAATGTACCTTAGGCAAGTAAACTCATAAATGCCATAAAAGTGTTTTTTAAATTCAATAAATTAATTTAAATAGTTTTTAGTTATGTTTAATTATTACATAAAAAGGTTTCATTTTAGCTTTTAGAAATTTTTTGCTCAATGTCGGATATTTTTCTTGACATTTTATCATGAAACTCAACTTAATAATAAAATGTTTGCATGCCCGAAATATTGATTGAATCGAATCTGTTATTTTTTTTATAATTTTCCTTTGTAATTAAAAATTCTGACTAAAAACGGTAAATTGAATTAAATTTTTATACAATGCAGAAATATAAAAAATTTCATGTTTTTTTTACATTCTTTATTTTTCCTTATCTTTTGGGTAATCAAATTAACCAAACTGTTCAAGTTACAATTTATTGGACGCGCTGTCTCAGGTGGTTATTATGAAAGTGATCCCAACTTTTTTCTTTGTTTGTTAAAAATAGATTTGTTTGCCCGTTTTAGTCTTTCCTTTTTTTTTTTTTTTTTTTTAGTTGAGTGACTGTTTAAGTAGCCGTTTGCGACCAAGCAAAAACCTGTCAAAATTCTGATATGCGATAAAAAGGGCAATAAAGTTCGCTTGTATTAATTAGAAAACAAATGCAACTAGCTATGGTTTCCTGATCAGTTGAAATTTAAGTACTCTGGCTAGAAAGTTTTGTCGAAATTACGATTGACGATAAATTCTATTTGGCGACAAAAATGGCGCTATAAATTCTGCTTGTTAGTGAAAGAAAAATTGAAACAAGCCTATTTATCTAGCCCAGAACACCAGTTCAATTTTGAACACTTTTTGACATGAGGTCAAACTTGGTAGTGGTGATAATTTCACGATAAATTCCAATTTTAACGGTCAGAAAATGATTGAAATTCATAGAGAACGAACACCCAATAGATGCTTTACCAAGTCGGATTTCCACATAGCAAAATAAGGTTTATTTTCACTTAGGAAAAACTTTTTCATGTAAACCTAAAAAGGTTTGTAATGCTGTTTGCGTGTAAACCTTCCAACCTTAAAGCGAAATCTGTGACAATCTGCTTTATTTTAAGCACATTACCCTAATCCAAAACCTTGGAAAACAACCTTTTGTATGAAAACCTTAAATCGAGGTTGGCTTAGAGTTTTCAAACGTGAAAAAAATGCTTTTATAAAGCCAACCTCAAGGTGAAAATAATCATTAATCTAGGTCAATATAAGGTTTCTTTTCGCGAAAGCTTGTATGCTCAGTTAAAATTCACCCTGTCATGAAACTTTATTGGACAAAGAAAGTTGATCCTATCGGTAGTGTGACGTCAGCTAAAATGTCATTATGGACCTAAACAACAATACTTTTTAAAAAGGTTTTAAAAAATAATTTTGAAGAAGAAAAGTGCTGATATTATTTAAACGATTATGCCGGCAGGGCTCTTACTAAAGTTTCTGCATATGAGCTAGAGTGCTGCTCTTAATGCTTTTGCAGTCACATTCTCATGTCAGTTCATTATGTAAGTATGTATGGGTTTACATATTTTTATGAACAAAGAATGTACGCACGCATGAACGTACAATTTGTGATTCCTGTATATACAATGTATGCACAAACGCTATTTGTGCATACAATATACATAATTATATTGTAATATACTTAATTCAATACGTATATTCTTAGTACTTATAATTATGCACTTATGATACATGTATGCATATATGTTAGTTTGTACGAAAGTGCAATGTTTTGTATCTTTGTATACATAGACAATATATGTCTGAACGTATGTGAAAATAATGTCTATACGTTTGCATGTTTTTATGCACTTAAGTAGATACATTGTATTCATTTACGATAATAGCACCTATATACAATGTACGTATGTATATAAAACTGTATGTATTTGCGTACAATATGTAAGAACGTTGTTTAAAGGTACAATATATGCACATAGTTGCATAAATAAAATGCATACATGTATGCATGCACATTTATATGTACATCGATATATTTACACGCAAAGTATGTACTTATGTACAACGTACGTATGTACTTGTATAACTACATGCTTTGTTAATATTTATGCGCATGTAATGTATGGATATACAAAAAATAGTTATATGCACAATGTACGTATGTACATACAACGTATACATGTACATAATTACAAATAATGTATAAATACATGCGTAAATTGAAATATATGTAATTACAATATACACATACATTGTGCATTCATTAAAAAAAATTATATACGTAAAATTATTAAAGTTTGTTTTAAAATTTATTCTAAGGCATATAAAACTCTACCTCATATTTTTTAGAAAGCAAACGATAATCTTATTTTAAATTTCTAAATATTATTTCCACACATAAAATTTTCCGTTTTTTGCCATTTTAAAAATTTCTATGAACCATGCATTATGTTATAAAAAAATAAATCTGTATTGTCAAACATTTCATAAAAATACCTAAAAATAACTTTTTATTCAAGGAATTTTAAATTGATATCGAACAATAAAAAGCAGAAAACTAAATTTAAATATCGTTTGATTTTGTCATTTAACTTGCTTGAGTCATTATAAGTTAACTTACATGCATTTTATTTATTGCATTGTACACATATTTAGACATAAATGTAACGTACATATGTATACGTTTAATGAATGTACGTGTGTACAATGTATGTACATAAATTCATGCATTGTACATGCATATATAGTACATATGGATATGTATACATGGAACGTACGTGCATTGTGCATGTATGGATACATTCATTAGACATATATACATTGCACATATGCATAGATTGGGATAGCATGTACACATGTAAAATTTGTACGAAAGAATTATGTCCAATATATTTGTGTGTATGTACATACGTTATGCATGTCGAATGTATGTATGAATTTTTGTAAAATATAAATACGTCCAATGTACATACAATCGTACACAAATGTATTATGCATATTTGGATACATTGAACATATTGTGTATATGTACATCCATACATTGGACATTCATATCATATACATGTATACATACATATATTGCACAGACTACATATATTGTACATGCATGCATAGGACATACATTGTACAGACAATGTATGTATGTTTGTACAATCAACAATTACTTGTATATACATGCGTAGATGAACATAGATATAGCATTTTACATACATAATTATGCATATATTCATTGGACATAGATATATATTTTACATACATAATTATGCCTAAAATGCATATATTCATTGTGTATAAATGTACATGTGTACATTGTTTGCACATACATGCGTAATTATTAGCTATATGCATACGTACATATATTTTATACTTACAATATAAGTGTATGTACATGCGTGTGAAACTAAAATGTTTGTACATATGCACTAGATAAAATCATATGTACATACATTTTAGTTACATTCATTTGTACGTATACATATACGTACAAAATGTAATACATGTAAATAAGTGCAAAATGTATCATTATAAAATACATTATACTATCTACTGTAAAATATAATCATTTATAAGAATACAATAGTCTTGTAATCGAGTGATTAGATTACATGTACTCATAATTACATGTAATCAAATTACACGTAATTATATATTTTGATTACTTGTAATCATAATTACCCGTAATCGTTTTTGTTGTGAACACTTGGAATCGCAATTACTTGGAATCATGATAACAGTTGTGATCAAGATAACAAGTAATTGATTACTGTAATCAATATTGTAATCATGAATACAGCTGTAATCAAAATTTTTTGAAAGTTGTAATCACGATTATAAGTAATTGATTACTGTAATCGACTATGTAATCATGATTACAGCTGTAATCAAAATTTGTGAAAATTGTAATTATGATTACAAGTAATTGATTACTGTAATCAAAAAATATAATCGATTGCATTTTCAATGTTTTGTGAGAAGCCGGTAGAGCTGTATTAAGATCATCGTATATTTTGCTGGTCGTAAGAGCTGTATAAAGTTCACGGTCGTGGTTGCTCTTGTTTTGCCATTAGCAGTCGAGTGTAGGCAAGCCGACGATGTGTGTGATCGAGACTGAGAAGCAACAGCGCGAGGATGTTGATAATGTCGTAGTCACAAGTCAATTTTTAAAAGTGGACCATACATCGAAGTAGGCTTGATCAGATCAAAGTGTGCGTTACTGTCAAGAAAGGCGTGTTCTGATCGAAGTGGGAGTTTCTGATAAGGTAGTCGTCCTCACATCACGTCCGGAAGGTCACCAATGTGGAGGCAGTAGATATCGACAATGTTGATCTTCATCTATGAAAAGTTACTCCATCATACAATCGAATTAACATATCCAATATACTAATGAATTGGAATTGTATTTCTGTAGTGGTAGATACGCTGCAAAACTACAGAAATCATTACATACAAAAAAGAAAGTTTATATGCTATAGTTTATAAAAAGTATATGCCACATGAAATTTCCTATAAACTATATAAACGGGAAACTTTATAAATAATTAAGGAAGTAACGAGAGTTGAAAACGGGTAAAATAATACAAAAATTATACTAACCTATTATTAGCCTACTTTTTTGTAACTGGAATCGATATTTATTTTAAAGAATTTATTATTTTTCTTACAGATTGTCAATTCAAATTTCAGTGCGACAATGGAAATTGTATTAATGAATTGTATGTTTGCGACGGAGACACAGATTGCGAAGATAACAGTGACGAACGTGATTGCCATGCCAGAGAATGTGACTTAGAAACCAACTTTCGATGTAGAAGCGGGCAATGCGTCCGGAAATCAAACGTATGTGATGGAATGCCTGACTGTGGAGATGACAGTGACGAATACAATTGCAGTAAATAAAACTTTATCTGTAGTTTAAAATATTTAGAAACTCCGAATCTGCTCGCTTCGCTCCCCAGCTCCTCAGACACAGAAAAAGGTTACACAAAATTCATAAGTTTGGGAAGCACTGCTAATCCAAAACCTTTGAAAACTACCTTATATATAAAAACCTTAAAACGAGGTTGTCTCAGCGTGTAAAACCTGGCACGCTTAGCTAAAATCCTTAGCTAAATCTTGAAATTTTAATATACAATGCAATTTGATCCTATCGCTAGTGTGACGTCAGTTAAAACGTCATTAAGGACCTTAAGTGACAATACTTTTAAAAGAAGCTTTAAAAAATAATTTTTAATCCTTTTAGGATGAAAGGTTTGAAGCTGTAATATTTTTCTATATCGAAAAAAGGTTTCTAATACAAACATTTTCGTGACAGCAAAAAGAAAATTCCGACACAAGGTTGATATAAGGTTACTTACTTTATGGGTGGGAAGGGAAAAAAAGAAATTAAACTATAAGGAAAGAGAAGCAAGCTAACTGAATAACTTCCAGCTAAAATAAAAATGTAAAAAAAAAAAAAAAAAAAGAATGTTCCCCCTCCCCCCAAGAAAAAAATTTTTTTTTTTTTTTTTGGTTTTCTTATCGGGGAAACCTATTTGTCAACGCATGCGCGCACTATCACCACAAGAGCTTTGCAGAGCAGAAGATGTTTTCATGTTAAAGAGAACGGCAACTTTTGAATTGGGGGAATTACCCCTTTATCTACCTTTACCTTTTCTAGGTCATGTTTGTGTCTAAATAAATGATTGAAAAGACACATGGTCCGTCAATTATTCACTTATAGTTTAAGAATAACATTGATCTACTCTATATCTCTAATATCTTAATAACTATTATTATTAGACTACCTTTTTGTAACTGATATCGATATTTATTTCAAAGAATTTATTTTTTTGTTACAGTTTGTCCATTCCAATTTCAGTGCGACGATGGATATTATTGTTTTGATGAAGAGTACATTTGAGACGGAATAAAAAATTGCAAAGATAATAGTGATGAACGTGATTGCCATGCCAGAGTATGTGACTCAGAAACCAAATTTCGATGTAGAAGCGGGCAATGCGTCCGGAAATCAGACGTATGTGATGGATTACCTGACTGTAGAGATAAAAGTGACGAATACAATTGCAGTAAATAAAACTTTATCTGTAGTTTAAAATATTTTGAACCTCCGAATCTGCTCTCTTCATTCTCCAACTCCCCAGACCAATACAGCAAAGAAAAAAAAGTTTATTTTAACTCACCAAAACCCTTTTATTTTATTTTATAACCGTCGTTGAACAGCCGACCCAATTTCATGGGTTTACGACTACTAATGTTCAACTGCGTAGCCTTGTAATTTTGAACCAATCCAGAAGACAAGGAAACTCCTGCATCAGTACCCCCAGAGGTATTGATTTGTTATGGGAACATGGAGGACTTTGAGACTCGACAGATTTAACGTGCATCAGTCAGCATTTGCTACACGGGGAATCTTCGGCTGGCGAGGATCGAACCCACGACCTCTCGAACATGGGCCCAGCGCCCTACCGACCAGGTTATCCCGGCCCCAAAACCCTTTTATTGTAAACCTAAAATATTTTGTAATGCGGTTTACGTGTAAGCCTTCTAACCTTAAAACGAGATCGGTGACCATCTGCTCTATTCTACGCACATTACCCTAATCCAGTGTTTCCCAAAGTGTGGTACGCGAACCCCCAGCGATACGTGAACAGTTTAGCGGGGGTACATGTGTTTATGCAAAATATCATGCAACAAACGAGAATTTCAAAAAATTTTATTTAAAAACAAAGCTAGCCATGGAAATTTACGATTACGTACTTTTCTATCGGTTATTTTTTGCAGAGTTAACATTTAATAATTAGTTGTGTCAGCAACCAGTTGTGATTTTTATCTTTGGTGCAAAATTTTTATAGTGAAAAATAGATTCATTTTTTCATTAGTGGTACAGAGCGTATCGAAAAATTTAGAAAGCGTACACAAAATTCATAAGTTTGGGAAACACTGCTATTCCTAAACATTGGAAAACAACCTTATATATAAAGACCTTAAATCGAGATTGTCTCAGCGTGAAAAAAAATCCTTCAATAAAGCTAGCGTTAAGGTGAAAATAATCTTATATAAAGGTAATACATTTTCTAAAGTCTGGCATACTTAGCTAAAATTCACCTTGTCTTTAAAATTTAATGGAAAATTCAATTTGATCTTATTGCTAGTGTGACGTCATTTAGGACCTTAAATCACAATAATTTTTAAAGAAGCTTTAAAAAAAAATCTTTAATCCTTTTAGGATGAAAAGTTTGAAACTGCAATATTTTTTTATTGAAAAAAAGGTTTTTAGTTTCAAAAAGTTTCGTGACAGTAAAAAGATAATTCCGACACAAGGTTGACATAAGGTTACATACTTTCTCGGTGGAAAGGGGAAAAAGAAAATGAACTATAAGGAAAAAAAGCAAGCTAACTGTTCTACATTTAGCGAAAATAAATAAAAAATAATAAAAAATCATAGAATATTATTTTTAAAAAAAAATCAAAAGTTTTGGTTCTCTTACCTATTATTGGCCTGCTTTTATGTAACTAGAATCAATATTTATTTTAAAGAATTTTTTTTTTCTTACAGCTTGTCTATTCCGATTTCAGTGCGACGATGGATATTGTATTGATGAAAGGTATGTTTGCGACGGAGACAAAGATTGCGAAGATAGAAGTGACGAACGCGATTGCCATGACAGAGTATGTGACTCAGAAACCGACTTTCGCTGTAGAAGTGGGTATTGCGTCCTGAAATCAGATGAATGTGATGGAGTATCTGACTGTGGAGATGACAGTGACGAATCAAATTGCAGTAAATAAAACTTTATCTGTAATTTAAAATATTTAGAAACTCCGAATCTGCTCGCTTCGCTCCCCAGCTCCTCAGACACAGAGAGCAAAAAAAAAGGTTTATTTTAACCCGTGTTATCCCGAATTTTTAAATTGACGTAGTGCAGAATGTGGCTTTATGAAAAAAGTGGTTTACGTTATTCAACTAAATGGCAAATATCAACTACAGTTATACATCTAGTGATAGAAACTTAAATAACTCATAAATTGTTGTGGAAGGGAAACTTTTAATTCTCCCAGATAAAAGACAAAATTGAAACAATTGTCCTACCACAATAGTATATGTTTCTGAGAAAGGAAACTGTCCTATAATGACGCTAGACACTAACAGGTCAATTCACCAAAACCCTTTTATTGTAAGCCTAAAAAGGTTTGTAAAGCGGTTTACGTGTAAACCTTCTAACCTTAAAACGAGATCTGTGACTATATGCTCTGTTCTACGCACATTACCCTAATCCAATGGTACTACAATGTTTACAAAGTGTGGTGCCCCAGGGGGTAAGCCCCCCCCCTGGGTACGCGAACAGTTTAGCTGGGGTACGCATTCTTATGCGAAATATCTTGCAAAAAACGACCTTCTATATAAAAACCTTACATCGAGGTTGTCTTACAGTGAAAAAAATCCTTCAATAAAGCTAGCCTCAAGGTGAAAATAATCTTATATATAGGTAATTATAAGGTTTCTTTTCGCAACGTCTTGTATGCTCCACTAAAATCCTGACGTCAACTAAAACGTCATTATGGACCTATGCCCAGATAACAAAATAAGGTTTATTTTCACTCAGAGAAAACATTTCAATGTAAACCTAAAAAGGTTTGTAATGTGGTTTACGTGTAAGCCATCTAACTTTAAAACGAGATCTGTAACAATCTGCTCTTTTCTACGCACATTACCCTAATCCAAAACATTGGAAAAACAACCTTCTATATAAAAACCTTAAATCGAGGTTGACTTAGGGATTTCAAGCGTGAAAAAAAATCCTTTACTAAAGTTAGTCTCAAGGTGAAAATAATATTGAATCTGTGTAATTATATTTATAAGGTGTAATTATAAATAAGAATGTAAGTGTAATTATGTACTGTGTAATTATAAGGTTTCTTTTCGCAAAGTCTTGTATGCTCAGCTATAATCCAACCTTGTCATGAAATTTTAATGGACAATGTCATTTGCTCCCATCGCTAGTGTGACGTCAATGGAAACGCCATTATGAGCCTAATTGTCAATACTTTTTATAAAGCTTTAAAAAAATAATTTTTAATCTAATTAGGAGGAAAGTTTTGAAACTGCAATATTTTTGCTTTATTTGAAAAAAAGGTTTATACATTTCGGTCATTTCGAACTTTTTCGTGACATTAAAAAGAAAATTCCCACACAAGGTTGCGGTAAGGTTGCATGCTTTCTGCGAAGTGACCAATATACCTAAGTGACAATACTTTTTAAAAAAGCTTTAAAAAATAATTTTTAATCCTTTTAGAATGAAAGGTTTGAAACTGCAATATAATTGAAAAAAGACTTTTAGTACAGATATTTTCGTGACAATGAAAAAAAAATTCCGACACAAGGTTGCCATAAGGTTACATGCTTTCTGGGATTTCTTTCATTTTATTTTATTTTATAACCGTCGTTGAACAGCCGACCCAATTTCATGGGTTTACGACTACTAATGTTCAACTCCGTAGCCTTGTAATTTTGAACTAATCCAGAAGACAAGGAAACTCCTGGATCAGTACCCCCAGAGGTATTGATTTGTTATGGGATCTTGGAGGACTTTGAGACTCGACAGATTTAACGTGCATCAGTCTCCATTTACTACACGGGGAGTCTTCGGCCGGCGAGGATCGAACCCACGACCTCTTGGACATGGGCCCAGTGCCCTACCGACCAGGCTTTCATTTTATTTTATAACCGTCGTTGAACAGCCGACCCAACTTAATGGGTTTACGGCTACTAATGTTAAACTCCGTAGCCTTGTAATTTTGAACACAATCTAGAAGACAAGGGAACTCCTGGATCGAGTATTGGGAGAAATTTGCCTTCGTGGAGGACTTTTTGATGGAGCTAACCCGCATTTGCGTTACATGGAGAGAAAGATCACGAGAACCTCCCACGGTTAGCCTGACGGCAAGGGGACTCTAACCCATGATCCGTCTACCACTGAAGATATTTCACGTCAGCACTGTGGTCAGTGCAAGCCGGATGCGGAATTCGTATCGACTGGGATTCGAACCCGGTTCGCCTCATTGGAAGGCGAACGCTCTATCCCCTGAGAAATCGATTTCGTTTTGTTACTGTTGACATTAAATCAAGCGCGGGGTAATAAAATAATGATTTAAAGAGCGAGACAATTTTTTCGACGCTGATGAATAAATAATTATCATTTAATACAAAAAAAAAAAGAAAAGAGAACAGTAAAAAAATTTACGTATTTACTGCTTTACGTACATTTTTTTGGAACGTTAAAATCGCAATAATTATTCAAACAAAATAGCATTTCGAAAAAACAATACCTTGAGTTAGTTTTATAATGGAAAACGGCCCAATCAACACGTCAAATTTCAACTTTGCCATTTCATTTTAGTGGGCGGAAGTAGATCAGTCAACATAGTTTTTTTTTAAGCTTCAAGTTTTGTCTTAACATAGTTGATATAGACTTAACATAGTTGATAAGTCTCGGACAAATAATCGAATCTTAAATTTTTTCTTATTCCATCTAATTCCTCATTTTTTCCCTACATTTTCGTGATTTCAAGTTTTTAAGTCTTTATGAGCAGCAAAACAAAAGGAATGTGAAGTCGAGCACCCGAAATAGCGGAGGCCCTTACGATAGTTATTAATTCTCTAAACTTAGAAACTTTGGGAACGCTTTGAGACACACAATATCGTGCAAATTGGCTACTACTTTAATACGAGGCCTTGTTGAACCATATTGTCGTGCAAACTTAAACATCTTTCACATGATCTCAGGAGAAATTAAAGTTCAACTTGAACAGCGAAGCATGGATTATTTTTACATATTATTAACAAATTGCAATGAATTAGATCCATATTATAGTTCCATTAACTTCGATTAAGATTTTACGCTGAACCAATTTTTTGAGGGTACATTTAGAAGGTGAGTCAAGGCTGCGTCTGTTGTTTGCCAAAGGTGTTAGAGGTATTTTAGTTATTTTCTTTCGTCTTTGAAGGTATGAGTTTCTGAAGCATTTGATGTCGCATTAGACATAAACCTTTTTAATTTAACGCTATAAACGATCATGCTAGTTTATAATTGACCTAGTTAAAGTCTTTTTTTCCCCATTACATGGAGAAAGAAAGAAATTATAGTGCGATAAGAACATTTAGTATTTTAATTACGTTCGTTAATTAACTTCGGAAATGAGTATGCCCTTGTTTCAAAACGGATCTTTGAAACTGCTTCCAATTTCGAAATTACCATTTATTATTATTTCATTGTGCTTAGCGATATGAAAACTAGAGATATCGAGAAGTATTCCAAATTAAATAATAACTGAGGAACGTTGTTAATTCAATGGTTTTGTTTTATTCTATGCACTAATGCACTGATTCATACAAAACACAAAAAAGCGCCAGATAACTATGTAGTAAACTTTTTTTTTCATTCTAAATTTGTAATTTAAACGAAAAAAACAACTCCATAGTCATATAATTTTGAACCCAATTCAGAAGACAAAGGAACTCCTGGATCAAATAGTGGGAGACGTTTTCTTTCTGTCTTGGAATAGATTTGGCAGGCAAAACTTCAAAATTCAAATTCAAAGCGCCCATTAAATGTGTACTTATTTGTTGTTAATATCGATGCTTGTCTTCTGTTTTTTTATCGTAGGTTTAAAAATTTTTGATTTTTTTTGTATAATAAGATTTTTGCTTCATTTAGATGATGTGAAAAAAGAATCTACTGGTATCGACAGTGTTATTGATAATACTGTATTTGAAGAACTGGAACATTCAAGTTTCCCTGAGTTTTTCAAGAGTCTTTTCAAGCGAAATTCTACCAAATCTTAATATTTCAAATAAAAAATTCTCAAAATGTTTTATTCTTTCTAATTTCAATATTTATTATCATTGATGTTTAATCAAAAAAATTTCTATGTATATGAATTTAAATAAACAATTCTATTAACAAATAGGGAATGGTTTATAGGTTTGAATTTATATACATTTAAAGTTAGTACATTATTTTCAAAACAAAAATTTATGTTTGATGAAGTCCTTACTAAGATCTCCTGGAATTCAATAAAAATTAATGTTCGCATAATAATTGGATTAGTTTTAAAATTTTAATTAATCAATATTTCATTAAAGATCATTTTTTTAAAAAATTATTGTTATTTGTCCTGTTATTTATTTTTATTTTTCACTATAGACCTTTGAATGTAACGATACATCAAAAAGAAAAATTTTCTTTATAGGAAAAAAAACTCGAGACAGATAAACTTGCTTTTTAATATTATTCTCGAGAACGTATATATGGCAGTTTTAGTTATGTAAAATTATCAAATCTATTTCTTAAGGACACTGTGGTAAATTAAGTTTTTATAAACATTAAAACAAATTACCAATTAAAAGTTAAAGAATAAATTTAATTTAAACATATTTAAAAAATTACAAATAAAAATACAAAAGAATTAAGATCATTGGGTATCCATTCTTCACCCAACCAGCACACGAGGTAAAGTGATATGTAGTGTTGGTTGCTGGTAGAAAACTTGTTTCTGAACATGAGTCACCGTAAGTAGAAGTGCAAGTGTTTCTTTTCTTTCCTTTTTTTTTTTTTTTTTTTTTTTGGTATCCAAGTAAAGATGAAATTACAGGAGCAGGGCACCGCCGGAACACCATTTTCAACTAAAAAAAGCTAAATTATATTTAAAATTATAACTGCATTTATGATAAAAGTAATTTTAAGCATGCATAACCACATGCTGTCTTAAGTTTAATTGCTACTGGTCAGATCCTTTAGTTTTATCTTGAGTTTTTCGTTTGAAATGCAAATAAAAAGAGAAACGGAATTTACTGTTTTATCTAAAAGTTAAGTTCCTTCGAAAATCAATTCGAAGTAATTTCCCCCATAAAATGTGTTAACAAGTTTGAAATATTTTGGGAAATAGGAAAAGTGGATTTCAAAGAAAAGTTCATTAAATAGAAAATTTACTTTATTATTTGGGAAGTTATTTTGCGAAAAAATTTCCAAAATGTTCTTAGTTCTTCAAAAAAAAAAAAAAAAAAAATCGCAAAATAGAGAAGCTCGCAAAATGGAAGTTCGTTAAATAGAAGTTTGACTGCATGTTTAATTAAGAATATATTTTTTTCCAGAATGGGAAATTTTTTTTTTATTATTTCTCTACAGGATACAGCTGCCAATTAAAAATAAACAAATCAGATAAATTTTTATTCATGAAACAAAATGTGCAGAGATAAAAGTTATCAAAATATACCAAACTACCTCTGTTTTTACAACATTCACAATTCTTATTTTTAATGCTTGTTGACATCACAATACAAAATTACAATAATGTAAAATAATTGCAACACTACCATTTAAGTATTTCCCTTTTTATATACAAAAATAATTATAAAAAAAAATGTACAATAGTGAAGAGCAGCCGAGTAATTCTTTTCAATATTTACGGGCCTTTACCAAAAACGCTAAATTACAGAAGTAATTGCACAACAAATAAAGATAAAATTCTTATTAACATTATTTGTGCAAATAAAATCGTTGCTTTTTTTACACATAATAATGATGTGAAAAGTGAATATCATTTATTAAATAAATTTTTTTAATATTTTGAATAGGAGAGATTTATGATATCATTTATTAAATTAGTTTTTTTTAATATTTTGAGTAGGATAGAATTATTCTATTACTTATTAATTTAGTTTTTAGTTTTAATAACAACTGCAAATAAATAAATTTCTTTCAACAAATATGTAAATGAATTCAAGCACTTTTTTGTTATAAATAATCCATAATACAGCTGTTTTATTAAAATTGAGGTATGGCATTGCTATATTTTAGACGCTAAAATATTAATTTAATTTAATACATGATACAGCTTATCATATAGTTTTTACGCCAGGCCTATGACGTAAAAGAACTTTTTGTTCTTTAAATTGAGTGTTTGTGCGGCTCTGTACTGTTAAGAAACCAATACATGTCAATTGTTTAGATTTTAATGAGTTTGATTTATTTCAGCTATATGGTCTGTTTTAACTGGGTTGCTGAGGTGGTTTATTTGGAAATTATAATCTTCGTTCAAACTTTTGATTGTTCCTTTGAAAATTACATAAATTAAATTAAAATTCCAAAGCACAATACTTCTTATATAATCTGAACTTTAGTTCTGAGCTTGTTTGAAACTCAAATTTCAATCCTTTTTTCGGTTATCACAATTGTAGTAATGTGGTTTACATTTAGCCTCTTCTCCGTAGGATTTTTTTTTCTTCGAATTTCTAGCCCAAAAAAAGCATTATTTTATTGCAGAAAATTAATATATTTTCTATCCTAAATTCGAAAAAGCAAAATATTTTTTTTTTTGCATATTTTTTGCTTGACCTATTGGGAATGAAATATGCAATGTACTGTCCATTGATCTTCGGTTTTCAATGCAATGCACTCAAGTTTTATCATAAAAAATGCATCGGCAAAATTGAAACGACGATGATCAAGACACACTGTTTTTACTTTAAAAGAGACGAAAGAGACGAAAAGTTGTTAAAGAGACGAATTCAATTTCAATGTTGCAATTTTTCTCTGACGTCGACCATACGGGCACAACGCCGAATGTATGAGATGCGACGCAGACAGAGAATGAGATAAATGAATTTCAAGTTTATTTTTTTAAATGCTTAGAAGAATTTCTAAATTGATATTTCTTCGTAGTAGTCTGTTTCTTATTAATTGCGGTGCAGATCTTCCTGCATATTAAAATTTTATTTTACATACTAAAAAGTATGGCTGATTGATGTCAAAACTTCATAACACTACCTATAACAATCATTAACTCTAGCAAATTCTTTGCAGTTACTATCTCCCTTACAATTGTAAGCATTGATGATAGCTGAAAAGAAATACAACCCAGACAGCAAAATAAGGTCTATTTTCACACAGCTAAACCTTTTGATGGAAAAAGGTTTTTTATGCGGTTACTAGTAAACCTTCTAATCTTATAACGAGATCAGAGATAATCTGCTCTATTCTGTGCCCGAATCCAAAACTTTGGAAAACAATTTTCTATATAAAAACATTAAATCGAGGTTGTCTCAGGGTTTTCAAGCGAGAAAAAAAATCCTTGACTAAAGCTATTTTGATGGTGAAAATTATCTTACATCTAAATAATTATAAGGTTTCTTTTCGCAACGTCTTGTATGCATTGTCAAAAAATTTTAATGGACAATGCAGTTTGATTTTATCGCAAGTGTGACTTCAGCTAAAACGTCATTATGGACCTAAGTGACCATTTCACTTAAATGACAATACTTTTTAAAAAAAGCTTTAAAAATAATTTTTAACCCTTTTAGGATGAAAGGTTTTAAAATGCAATATTTTGTCTTTATTGAAAAATTATTTATTTAGGGTAAGCACTTTCGTGACAATTAAAATAAAATTCTGCCACAAGGTTGCCGTAAGGTTACATGAGTAATATTTATAGAGTAAAGCAAAGCACCTATGAAAAAGCTAAAGTAAAGAGAGATCTTTCATCTCAAAGAAAGTGCTTTTCCACAAAACCTTTGTATACACAGTATTGTGTAATGTAATAAACAAAGCAGAAAAGCCTTTCAGTACTATAAATGAATATCATAATCTGCAGGAGTAAAGAAAATAAGTAAGCTTATTAAGATATGCTTTTAAGCCGATAGTATTCTTTTTAAGGTTATTTTTCTAAATTAATACTGGGTTACTCAAGACACTTTTAAATTTAAGATATTTGCCGTTTCAAGAACTTAAAAATTAATTAATAGTTAAGAACTTGAGTCTGCGACTGCACTCTATGTTTCCACGCTTTTAAATTTTATAAAGCATGTATACTAATGGCATGTATACAAAACATATCCCACAGAAAGCATGTAAACTAACGGCACCCTTGTACCGGAATTTTCTTTTTACTGTCACGAAAATGTTTGTACTATAAACCTTTTTTCAAATAAAGCAAAAATATTGCAGTTTCAAAACATTCATCCGAAAAATATTAAAAATTATTTTGAAAGCTTTTTTAAAAATTATTGTCTCATAGGTATAATGGTCACCTAGGTCCATAATGACGTTTTAGTTGACGACAGGATTTCAGTGGAGCATACAAGACGCTGCGAAAAGAAATTTAGATTTGCCTAGATTTAAGATTATTTTCACCTTACGATTAGCTTTATTTAAGGATTTTTTCACGCTTGAAAACCCTAAGCCAACCTCGATTTAAGGTATTTATACAGAAGGTTGTTTTCCAAGGTTTTGGATTAGGGTAACGTGCGTAGAATAGAGCAGATTGCCACCGATCTCGTTTTAAGGTTAGAAGGTTTACACGTAAACCGCATTACAAACTTTTTTAGGTTTTACATTAAAAGGGTTTTGTTGAGTGAAAATAAAATTTATTTTGCTATCAGGGTTTTAAGTTTATGTTGTTACTTATCCCAAATGGTATAGATCAGCTACAGTATCTGCATAAAACAAAGAAATCTTTAAAAAGTTCATTAATAAATTTTTGAAATGTTGAAAACAGTAAAGTTTATTAAATAGTGAACTCTTAATAGAATGATTTTTGGATATCGCAGATAGCAAAATTAGGTTTATTTTAACCCAGGAAAAACCTTTTAATGTAAACCTAAAAAGGTTTGTTTTCGGTTTACGTGGTTTCGGTTTCGGTTAAAACAAACTTCGATATAAAAACCTTAAATCGAGGTTGAGTTAGGGTTTTCAAGTGTGAAAAAATCCTTTAATAAAGCTAGTCTCAAGGTGAAAATGTCATCTTAAATCTTGGTAATTCCTTTTTGCAAATTCTTTTAGGCTCAGCTAAAGTCCACCTTGTCCTGAAATTTTAATGCACAATGCAATTTGATCTCATAGCTAGCGTGACGTCAGCTAAAACTTCATTATGGACCTAAGTGACCATTTTACCCAAGTGACAATACTTTTTAAAAAATATTTTTTAATCCTCTTAAGATGAAACGTTTGAAACTGCAATATTTTTTCTTTATTAGGAAAAGGTCTTTAGTACAAACATTTTTGTGTCAATAAAAAAAAAAATTTAGACGCAAGGTTTCAACACAAGGTACATGCTTTCTGGGATGCTTCTTTCTTCCATCAGCAAAATCCGAATGTGGAGGATTTTATTGCGGCAACAAAGAATGTGTTCCTCAAAAATATAGATGTAACGGTCAGATGAATTGAATGAACGAAAATGATGAGGAAAACTACGAAAGTTATAAGTGTGACGAGGAAACTCAGTATAGATGCGATGAAAATAAATGCCTTCCAAAAAGATTTCTTTGCAATCGTCAGTGGGACAGTTCAGATGGAAGTGATGAAGATAAGTGAGGTAAATAAAGTGTTCCATATATTTAATAAAACCACGAATCACAAAAATAATAAAGAAAAATGGATTTAAAGGCCTGGTTTCTTAAGACAAGGGGCTTCTCTGGGAGTCAGCTAAAAGTAGACGTCCCCTGACCCCAACAAAGTACTGTTTTGCAAGTTTAGTGTTAGCAGTCGTTCCAACTCAGACATTATTTCGAATTGCGCAGGCGTTAATGACGTGAACAAATATCTATTTTGATTTTGTAGCTCGTTCCTATAACTCTATATGTGTTATTGTCGAACAGTGCCTAAGAGGGAAATCTTAAATGATCTTTTAATCTATAACCACAGATTGTTTCAAGCTCGGAATCTTTGTATGATTTATATCTTACATTATACAAATTAGGTCATTTTTTAAATTTCAGAGATTAATTTTTCCTCGAAATCAAAATCTTGGCCGATTTCATGAATCCGTTGGCTGTTGTCCGTCATTGCTTCTGTCGTTAACTTTACGTTGTAATCCAACTGCTATTGATTCGGACGGCAGTTGTCGTTCAAGCTGAGCGTTCGATGACGTATGCTGTCTAGCCCACAAATTGACCAATCATAATTAACTCTCGCTTCAAGCTAACGTTTTGTAACGTCGACCTGTCCTAAGAAACTAGGCCTTAAGATCGGATTTATACTGCCAGGGAAAGTCGATTTCTTTTTTCACACTAATTTTCAAAATAGCTACAATGGTCGTGGTCAAAAGCCACTAATAACAAAATTAATAAATAATTTTTAATTCCATCTATTCTCTCCTATCCTTCGATTTTGATAACATTTTCTCCTCCTGGTTTGAATTACAATCGATGACTATCTACCTTTTTTATTTATAACGTATGTACTTTTTTTATCTTAATTTCAACCAGGATACTAAAAAGGTATGTAAGGGCGTTAGGTGCAAATAACTTGCATATTTATTTCAAATATATTCTCTTCATTAACAACTGTAAATAAATAAATTTCTTTCAACAAATATATAAATGAATTCCAGACGATGAAAAGCAAATAAACTCCCTTTTTTTGTAAAAATAATCTCTAGATAACTAAAGTAAATTTCTGTAACTAATAGTTTTCAACAAAAGTTATTTTAAAACTAGTAAAAACAGATAGTAATAATTTTATTTATTCCAGAATCCATTGCATTAAATTTTATAGTTTTAGTCGAATTATAAACTGTTTTGAATATCGTTTGACCAGAGAGTTAGAGAAATAATGAAAAAAACTATTATCCCTATTCACCATAAAAACTCTTCAAACTGGAGTACATGAAACGAAACAGCCATTGAGAAGCATTTTAGAAAATAAAACCCAACTCCGCGTATAATTTAATGCTTTAAATCTCGACAACCCCATAACCATTGCGAGGCTATGTCGGCGCTGCCACCACCAGAAGAATAAAACAGATCCACAAATCCGAAAAGTCGTTTTAGTGAAAACAACAGACGATGTGCATGTGGTGGAACGAAATTTTCGAGACTAACAAGAGTGCTTTGTTCTTTCACCAGGGGTCACTGTCATCGTGAGCTTTATATCAAATTTTCCACCCTGTTGAATAGCTCAAGGGTAGAAAATATTTTATAAGCGAAGAGCGGGCATTGCAGCAGAAACTAATTATTTCGATGCCGCGTTTTCATGCCCTTTTAGGTCCATGTGATGCACAAAATGTTGAATCCCTAATGAAAAGGGTTGAGCAGGATTTCAGAGTGCTTTAATGAGGAATAGGGACTTTGAAGTGATCTCGATTCGAGACATAAAGTATTTATTTATAAATACATGCATAGTAGAGCCGAATTTCTTTAATCGATTTTAAATCAGTTAACCAAAGTCCATTTAAATTTTGTTAGCAACAAACAAACAAATAACAAACAAACATACTTTAACAAACATACAAATGTTTCCATAATACAGCTATATTATTAAAACTGAGGTATGACATTATTGCTATAATTTAAACGCTAAAATATTAATTTAATTTAATACATGATACATCTTATCATCTAGCTTATACGCCAGGCCTATGACGTAAAACAACTTTTTGTTCTTTAAACTAAGGGTGTGTGCGGCTCTGTAATGTTAAGAAACCAATAAATGTCAATTGTTTAGATTTTAATGAGTTTGAATTATTTCAGCTATATGGTCTGTTATTTCAGCTATATGGTCTGTTTCTGGGTAGCTGAGGCTGTTAATTTGGAAATTATAATCTTCGCTCAAATTTTAATTATTCTCTTGAAAATTACATAAGTTAAATAAAAAATCCACAGCACAATACTTCTCACATAATCTGAACTTCAGTTCTGAGCTTGTTTGAAACTCAAATTTCAATGCTTTGTTCGGTTATCAAAATTGCAGCTATGTGGATTGCATTTAACCTCTTCTCCGTAAGATTTTTTTTCCTTCGAATTTCTAGCCCCCCAAAAAAGCATTTTTTTATTGCAGAAAATTAATATATGTTCTATACTAAATTCTAAAAAGCAATATTTTTTTGTCATCATATTTTCTTGCTTGACCTATTGGGGATGAAATATGTAATGTACAGTCTATTGATCTCCAGTTTTTAATGCAATGCATCGGTAAAATTGAAACGACGATGATCATGACACACTGTTTTTTCTTCAAACCACATCCTTAGTGAGCTCATATAATCGTCTTCTGATTCACTAGACTCTGAATAAATATTATCAATTGATAACCAATATCACTCCATATTATCACTAAATTAATATTATCACTCTCTGAATATATCGCAACTATTTTAGCATGTAACGATAACAGTAATGAAAGCGAAATTAAAGAAAGTCCTAAATGACTTTGATTTCAATTTAAGGCGAGAAATCTCACTGCGAAAACTGTAAAGAAAGTGAGACTAGTTGCGCCATCTCTTAGCAATATTCAGAAATACAAAAATAATCGCGGATTTTAAAGAGACGAATTCAATCTCAATGTTGCAATTTTTCTCCGAATTCGACAATTCGGACACAAATACGCCGAATGTATGAGATGCGACGCAGACAGAGAAGGAGATAAATGAATTTCAAGTTTATTTTTTTAAATGCTTAGAAGAATTTCTAAATTGATATTTCTTCGTAGTAGTCAGTTTCGTATAAATTGCGGTGCATTTAAGTTTTTTTTTTTTATCAACTAAAAATTATGGCTGATATATTTTTTACCTATAAAACTTCATAGCACTACCTATGGCAATCATTAACTGTAGCAAATTTTTACAGTTACTATCTCCCTGACAATTATATGCATTGATGATAACTGAAAGGAAATACAACCCAGACAGCAAAATAAGGTCTATTTTCACTCAGCAAAAACCTTTTGATGTAAACCTAAAAAGGTTTTTATGTGGTTTACGGGTAAACCTTCTAATCTTAAAACGAGATCAGGGATAATCTGCTCTATTCTGCGCCCTAATCCAAAACTCTGGAAAACAATTTTCTTTATAAAAGCATTAAATTGTGGTTGTCCTAGGGTTTTCAAGCGTGAAAAAAAATCCTTGAATAAAGCCATTTTGAAGGTGAAAATAATCTTAAATCTAAATAATTATAAGGTTTCTTTTCGCAACGTCTTGTATGCTTTGTCATAAAATTTTAATGGACAATGCAATTTGATCCTATCGCTATTGTGACGTCAGCTAAAACGTCATTATGGACTTAAGTGACCATTTTACTTAAATGACAAAACTTTTTAAAAAAAGCTTAAAAAATAATTTTTAACTATTTTAGAATGAAAGGTTTCAAACCGCAATTTTTTTTTTTTATTGAAAAAAGGTTTTTAGTGCAAGCATTTTCGTGACAATGAAAATAAGATTCTGACACAAGGTTGCCGTAAGGTTACATGCTTTCTAGGAAGATTTAATGGAATAAAGCAAAGTACCTGTGTAAAAGCTAAGGTAATGAGAGTTGTTTCAGCTCAAAGAAAGAGCTTTTGCGCAAAAACTTTGTAGACACAGTATTGTGTAATGTAATAAAGAAAGCAGAAAAGCCTTTCAGTACTATAAATGAATATCTTAATCTGCACGAGTAAAGAAAATGAGTAAGCTTACTAAGATATACTTTTAAGCCGATAGTATTCTTTTTAAGATTATTTTTCTAAATTACTATTGAGTTACTTAAGACACTTTTTAATTTAAGATATTTGCCGTTTCAAGAACTTAAAAATTAATTTATAGTTAAAAAAACTATACTAAATTAAATTATTAATGAATTATAATCCAATTATTAAAATTATACTAATATTATTAATTTATACTAAAATCCTTTTTTCAAATGAAGCAAAAATATTGCAGTTTCAAACCTTTCATTCTAAAAAGATTAAATATTATTTTTAAAGCTTTTTTTAAAAAGTATTGTCACTTAAGTATAATGGACACTTAAGGAGTCTCCATACCGACTGCAACAGCAACAAATCGCACGTTGTAATGACTTTACGCATGCGTACTTCTTTCGTCCTCCCTCTGTTGCAACAACCAGCGATCGCCGTCGCACTGGTTTCAAGAATTGGATGGAGTTCAATTTTCGTCGCTGTTGCAGAAATTCTCAGAGATTCAATCCGATTCGTATATATATTGCTAATCTCAAAGGGAAAATACGATGAAATCACGTATGATTTTAATGTTAACATCATTCAGAACATAGTGACTTATGTTTAAATGAAATATTTGAATATATTTGAAAGATTTTTTTTTCTTGTCATACATTAAAAGAGACATTTTTATTATAAAAATGTATTTTAAATGTTCTTATTTATACAAATCGTAGTTGAAATTTTTATTAAATATGTACAAAATAATATAAATTTTTAAAAACATGGATTAAAAATATTTAAAAATATATATTGATAGGTCTTGATTTAGAAACAGTGTTTCTAACTTCACAAATTCCTAAGATACATTTTTGAAATTCTAAAGTGGGATTAATCTGCGAATCTCACTTAGGTTTAAGCTATTTTAGTGGGTTTTGTTCATTATAGATTTTTGTTCATTATAGATTTTTGTTCATTATAGATTGGGTTTTGTTCATTATAGATACTTTTCTTTATTTAATTCTCTAAAAGTATTTTGAATTAATTGCGAAAAACTAATAGCATAAATCTTTTCTTCAATTAGTTTATTTTACAGATTTTTAATTGTTCTTGCACAAGTGAACAGAATATATATTTTATATATTTGAATACTGTTTGCTTTTTTTTTTTTTGCTTTTCATTGCAGATATTCCCGAATGGTAGTAAAATAACTATTAATAGTCTAGTCATTTAGACAGAGAATTATTTATGAATCCTGCTAAAACATAACTTGACATTCAAATAAACATCAATCTGTTTAAATTAATTCTTTTTATGCTAGTTAAGATAACTTTCTATGTAGCGTTGCTAAAAGATTAGAAAGCAGTATTTTTTAACTAATTATTTTTTATTTAATAATTTTTAATTATATATTTTTTCTAGAAGAACAATTTTATATTTTATTTGCTATTAAGAAGTAGTTATTATTAAAAATGAGAACGTTTGTTTTATTAGAAAAGATTTTCGAAAAAATATGTTTCATAAAGAAATGCAAAGCAAACGCTAAAGAGAAAAAGGCAAACTTTTTTTATTAGTTGAAACTGTCATTAATTATAACAAAAATTATTTTCAATTCAATTCTACTCTTTGTTAATGAAGGGACCATCAATGGGCAATTATTAAAAAAACTAAAATTTTAAATGAAAAATTTTGGAAAATTTCGTACGAAATTTTGAACATATAAAATTTTATAAATACGGCAATGGTGCAGAAAACCGGGTCCCTAAATTTTTCTTTTCATAATCAACTTCATAAACAGAATCGCTTAAATTTTCATTTGCATGAAATTAGATCGATCCTTAGCTTAAAATATAAAACATTTTTAAAGAACAAAAAAAGCTGTATTTTTTTTTTCTTTTCTTTTTTTTTTAAGTGTAAATTAATTATTCTATGGAAGTATGCTAAGACTCGGTATTGTTCATCCTTATCGGATGAAATTGGGTATATATAGAAATGATGAAATAAAAAAAAAAACGCCTTTTTTCCTACTTAAATATTTTTATAGAAACAAAAATAATAATTTGATTTTATTGCTATGAGATACTTTCGGGAGTTTAAAAAATCAAGGAAGATAAGGAACGTATTTAGAATTTTTCGCCAATTAAGTGAATGGACCAGATTCAAGAACAGAAATTTCTAACAAAATTTTTATTATATTTCTCTGTTATGCTATAGGCTTCACGTGTCTATCGTTGATAGTTGAGAAACCATAACCAATCTACCAGGAATTTTTATTTAGAGTGTTGTACAATATAGCTACCAGTTGGTCTGTCAGACTGACTATGCCTGGCTTAATACCATAGTACCATTCAGCAGTAAAAAATAATGTAGCATATTTAAAACGTGATATAATCGTCTTTTCTTTTCATTTTTTTAATTTTTTTTTTTTTACAATTTTTGAAAAATGTAATTTTATGCAAAAGTAAAACATAAATGAAAAATGAAATTCACCCTCTCATTCTTGTACTTCTCATAAAGTAGTATTTTATGGTCATATTATAAAGGGTCAAAATTAAAAGGTGTCCATTTTAAAATGTTGTGTAAGTGGCTCCACTCGGAAATTCCGTAAAGTGAAATATTAATCTCATCAATTCCTATCAACTTGCGATTGCAAGAAAAAACCATATTGAAGCATTTACATATGGAAATAAAATCCTTTTTATCAATTCTATATAAAATGTTAAGTTGCAAATTTGATATATTTGTAATATTCAAAATATTGTTCACAACAATGTTCGAAAAAAAAATATTTTTCCAAACAAAACTTTTGATAATAAAATAATTTCTGTTTTTCATTTTTCCTAACTTTTATTATTTGAATTATTTAATATTCCAGCAATTTAGTTTATTTAACAAAATAAAAATACGTGTTATAGCCGGAAAAAATTATACAGTAAAAATGAATTTTTTCCCATAAAAAGACTAGTTAAGTATTAAAAATTTGTAGACAAAATTATAAGACAAAAATTATAAAAAATAAATAAATAATTTTGTATAAATTATTGATACAATATTTGTAAAATGTGACGCAATGTTTATTTCAGAAATTTATGAAGAATCTTGTACTGAAATCATAAAGTAATATAAATATAAAAAATAATATAAATATAAAAAATAATATAAATATAAAAAATAATACATGTATATAAAATAATTTTATAAATACAAAAAATAACGATAACCTGAGCTATGAAACATAAACTAGATACAGAAGAAAAGTGCGCATACGCTAGCCGGGAAACAGGTTTGTTGTCGCATGCGGTGTGAAGGTTGCAATCACTTGCAACTAACACACTGCAACAGAGGAGAAAAATCGTGTTTCGCATCGCTGTTGCGTTCGGTGTGTAGTCACCTTTAGGTCCATATTGACGTTTAGCTGACGTGAGGATTTTAGTGTAGCTTACAAGACGTTGTGAATAGAAACTTTAGATTCACCTAGATTTAAAATTATTTTCACCTTACGACTAGCCTTATTTAAGGAATTTTTCACGCTTGAAAACCCTAAGCAAACCTCGATTTAAGGTATTTATATAGAAGGTTGTTTTCTAAGGTTTTGGATTAGGATAATGAGCGTAGAATAGAGAAGATTGTCACCTTTTTAGGTTTACATTAAAAGTCTTTTGTTATGTGAAAATAAACCTTATTTTGCTATCTGGGTTTTAAGTTTATGCTGTTATCCATCCCAGATGGTATAGATCAGCTACACCAACTCCATAAAACAAAAAAATTCTTTAAGAAGTCCATTAATAAATCTTTGAAATGTTGAAAACAGTAAAGTTTAAGCATTTAAGAATACAGTTGGCTGAATCATTTTAAGTTTATTAAACAGTGAACTCTAAATACATTGATTTTCGACTATCCCAGATAACAAAATAAGGTTTATTTTCACCCAGCCAAAACCTTTTAATGTAAAACTAAAAAGGCTTGTTTTCGGTTTACGTGTAAACCACTTAACCTTAAAACGAGATCTGTGACAATCTGCTCTATTCTACGCACATTACCCAGATCCAAAACCTTGGAAAAAACCCTTCGATATAAAAACCTTAAATCGAGGATGAGTTAGGGTTTTCAAGTAGGAAAATATCCAATAAAGCTAGTCTCAAGGTGAAAATATCGTCTTAAATCTAGGTAAATATAAGATTTCTTTTCCCAAAATCTTGTAGGCTCAGCTAAAATCCACCTTGTCATGAAATTTTAATGGATAATGCAATTTGATCCCATTGCTAGTGTGCCGTCAGCTAAAACGTCATTATGGACCTAAGGGACCACTTTACCCAAGTGACAATTCTTTTAAAAAAGAATTTTTAATCCTTTTAAGATGAAAGGTTTGAAAATGCAATATTTTTTCTTTATTAGAAAAATCTTTTTAGTACAAACATTTTTGTGACAAGAAAAAGAAAATTCCGACACAAGGTTGCCGTAAGCACTGTTTTGCAAGCTCAGCGTTAGCAGTCGTACCAGCTCAGACGTTATTTCGAATTGAGCAGGCGTTAATGCCGTGAACAAATATCTATTTTGATTTTGTAGTTATAACTCTATGTGTGTTATTGTCGACCAGTGCCTAAGAGGGAAAATATGATCTTTTAATCTATAACCACAAATTGTTTTAAGCACGGGATCTTTGTATAATTTACATCTTACATTATACATATTAGGTCATTTTTTAAATTTCAGAGATACATTTTTCTCGAAATCAAAATCTTGGCTAATTTCAATAATCTGTTGGCTGCTGTTCGCCATTGCTTCCGCCGTTAACGTTATGTTGTAATCCAACAGCAGTTGATTTTACGTCAGTTGTCGTTTAAACTGAGCGTTCGATGACGTATGCTGTCTAACGCACAAATTGATCAATCATAATTAGCTCTCGCTTCATATATATATATATATATATATATATATATATAATTCATTTCAACTGCATGTCAATCCGTTCTAATTGAAATACAGTTGTGAGAAAGTGGTGGTCATAAATAAAAAAAACATTAAAAAAAAACATGGCCCGTTTTGTAGGCCTCTAACGGTCGTTCAACCAATCGAGATGAGATTTCAGATGTAGTTCTTCAGAGGTATAAGGTTGAGATTCTAAAAACGACTACGGTTACTGTTTTATAGGTACAAAGACTCGACATTTTCGAATTGCGACACTCATTTTTTTCATTGCAAAGTGTTCTGCAAGTGTAACAGTGTTAAAAAGTACTCGTATCACAAAAACCTGGTATGCTATGCGCGACCCACAAAGAGCAGCTCTGCCCACGTCCAGAAACACATGATAAACATATGAACATGAGACACATGAGCAAAGAAACACATGAAAGATAAAAACATTGAACACATAAAAAAGAAATCCACATGAACATGAAACAAAAAATATTGAGTCTATGAGGCGCAAAGATAGAGTCATATATGTCATAAAAAGTCAACAACAACAAAAAAAAAATATGCATTTTACATCGAAGTTGTCTGCTGTTTTTTTATCGTTGGTTTAAAATTTTTTATTTATTTTTTATAATTGAATTTTTATTTCATTTAGATGATGAGAAGAAGGAATCGACTGAATCGATAGCATTATTGATGATACTGTATTTGGAGAACTGGAACATTCTAGTTTTACAGAGTTTTTCAAGAGACTTTTCTGACCATTTTCCCGCAAAATTCAACCAAATCTCAATATTTAAAATTAAAATTTCTCAAAATGTTTTATTCTTTTTAATTTCAATATTTATTGCTATTGATGTTTAATCAAATGAACTTTTTATGTTTTTGAATTTAAATAAATAATTAAATGAACAATTGGAAATAGTATATAGATTTCAATTTATATACACTTATAGCTAGTACATTATTTTTAAAACAAAAATTTATGTTTGATGAGGTGATTAATTTTTTATTTAATATATTTAGTTAAATATATTTATTTTTTCCTTTACTGAAAAAGTTTATTTTAAAAGGTCAAGCAATTTTCAAACATCTATTGGACAGATAATGGATTTTCATTACAATTATCCTTAAAAATAGTTGCTTTAATGGCCAGATAGCAAAATAAGGTTTATTTTCACCCAGCAAAAACCTTTTAATGTAAATCTAAAAAGGTTTGTGTATTTTGTTACCGTAGAAAAAATATCTCTGGTACCGTATATTTTGCATTACTGAACAATTAGAATATATTGATAATAAAAAATTGAATACTTTCTCTAAAGCGTTACTTTAAATGTTACTTTAAACTTTACAAAGGACAGTTTAAAAATAATTTTAAAAAACTTTCCAAGCGAAACCCACGCAATTGGTACATAAAAAATTTCTCCCCATTTTATAATTTTCTATAAAAAAATAAGTGTAGTTTGATATTAATAATAAATTTTTAAAAATATTTATCATATAATTCAGTTTTTATTAACACTAGAAACTTAGTATATACCTCTATTGCCCAAAAGCAGTCAAAATATGAAAGAATAACTAATGTGTAAAGAAATTTGTCTAAAATTAATTTTAATATTTTTTTTATATTATTTACAGCTATATAACAAGTTATTAGTAAATATCAACAATAAAAAAAATTACTTCACTTAAAAAAAAAAAATAATAATTTATGCATTATTCTTTGTACACTTTTTGTAAATGAAAAAGCACTCAAAATGACTTCCTTGGAGAATCTAGTGATAAAAATGCCCAATGACTCGACTTGCTGTAGAAAAAAAAAGCTTTTTGGTGAGATTAAATGTATAAGTAGTTGAAGTTTTTGTTACTTGTGTTAAGAGTCTTTTATCAAGACATTTTAATTGATTTCCGGTTGCTGATATACCTCTTTGTAGACTTCCTCATTTAATGCTTGTGAAGGCAAATCATTATTTGCTATTTTTAAAACATTAACTCAATCGTAAGTTGAGTATCCAATTGTATACAATGGCTCTACGCATAATAATTGCTTTGTTGATCATCGTTGTAGTATCTTCAACGCAAGGTAAGTTGGAAGCATGATAAAGTTACTTTTAATTTATATTTAAATAGTAAAATTTTTTTGAAGTAGACTGGGGCGAAAATAAAATAATTTTTTGCTAGATCGAGAATGAATAGCGTAGGTCCCATCACTTTTGAAAGATATGGAGGAGTTTTCGGTAGTGATAGACGTTTAACCTCCTGAGCTCCAATAAACATTTTTATACTGAAATTTTTTTCGAGTTACGTTACTATTAAATAATTTTGGGATTGTGATTGATTTATTAAATAACATTCATTTAGTTTATTACCCAAAAACTAATTTGATTTTTAAACCTTTTTTGTTTGTGTGTGTGGGGGGGGGGGGTTGGGTGGAATTTAAAACTTTAAAAAGTTAGCAGTAAACTTGGACCTTGAAATAACGGCTCATAACGTACGAGAGAAAGTAGCCCTCTAGTGTTGACCTCTTGATCTCACTCGAACCTTTATTGTTACGCGCATTCATGTAAAAGAAAATCCTTAAATGTTTTTTTCCCTTCTTTGCATTCCCTGAATTTATCTGTAGATGATCGAACAAATCACGTGGTTTCCGATCTTTATTTAAAATTTGAGGTTCGTGGTGAGTATACTTACCAAAGCCTAAATAATATGGGAAAATGCATTAAAGCCAAAGGGTTAAATAATAGGAGAAAATGAGTGAAAGCCAAAGCGTTGAATAATAGGAGAAAATGCGATTTTTACTTAAATAATGTACCTTAGGCAAGTAAACTCATAAATGCCATAAAAGTGTTTTTTAAATTCAATAAATTAATTTAAATAGTTTTTAGTTATGTTTAATTATTACATAAAAAGGTTTCATTTTAGCTTTTAGAAATTTTTTGCTCAATGTCGGATATTTTTCTTGACATTTTATCATGAAACTCAACTTAATAATAAAATGTTTGCATGCCCGAAATATTGATTGAATCGAATCTGTTATTTTTTTTATAATTTTCCTTTGTAATTAAAAATTCTGACTAAAAACGGTAAATTGAATTAAATTTTTATACAATGCAGAAATATAAAAAATTTCATGTTTTTTTTACATTCTTTATTTTTCCTTATCTTTTGGGTAATCAAATTAACCAAACTGTTCAAGTTACAATTTATTGGACGCGCTGTCTCAGGTGGTTATTATGAAAGTGATCCCAACTTTTTTCTTTGTTTGTTAAAAATAGATTTGTTTGCCCGTTTTAGTCTTTCCTTTTTTTTTTTTTTTTTTTTAGTTGAGTGACTGTTTAAGTAGCCGTTTGCGACCAAGCAAAAACCTGTCAAAATTCTGATATGCGATAAAAAGGGCAATAAAGTTCGCTTGTATTAATTAGAAAACAAATGCAACTAGCTATGGTTTCCTGATCAGTTGAAATTTAAGTACTCTGGCTAGAAAGTTTTGTCGAAATTACGATTGACGATAAATTCTATTTGGCGACAAAAATGGCGCTATAAATTCTGCTTGTTAGTGAAAGAAAAATTGAAACAAGCCTATTTATCTAGCCCAGAACACCAGTTCAATTTTGAACACTTTTTGACATGAGGTCAAACTTGGTAGTGGTGATAATTTCACGATAAATTCCAATTTTAACGGTCAGAAAATGATTGAAATTCATAGAGAACGAACACCCAATAGATGCTTTACCAAGTCGGATTTCCACATAGCAAAATAAGGTTTATTTTCACTTAGGAAAAACTTTTTCATGTAAACCTAAAAAGGTTTGTAATGCTGTTTGCGTGTAAACCTTCCAACCTTAAAGCGAAATCTGTGACAATCTGCTTTATTTTAAGCACATTACCCTAATCCAAAACCTTGGAAAACAACCTTTTGTATGAAAACCTTAAATCGAGGTTGGCTTAGAGTTTTCAAACGTGAAAAAAATGCTTTTATAAAGCCAACCTCAAGGTGAAAATAATCATTAATCTAGGTCAATATAAGGTTTCTTTTCGCGAAAGCTTGTATGCTCAGTTAAAATTCACCCTGTCATGAAACTTTATTGGACAAAGAAAGTTGATCCTATCGGTAGTGTGACGTCAGCTAAAATGTCATTATGGACCTAAACAACAATACTTTTTAAAAAGGTTTTAAAAAATAATTTTGAAGAAGAAAAGTGCTGATATTATTTAAACGATTATGCCGGCAGGGCTCTTACTAAAGTTTCTGCATATGAGCTAGAGTGCTGCTCTTAATGCTTTTGCAGTCACATTCTCATGTCAGTTCATTATGTAAGTATGTATGGGTTTACATATTTTTATGAACAAAGAATGTACGCACGCATGAACGTACAATTTGTGATTCCTGTATATACAATGTATGCACAAACGCTATTTGTGCATACAATATACATAATTATATTGTAATATACTTAATTCAATACGTATATTCTTAGTACTTATAATTATGCACTTATGATACATGTATGCATATATGTTAGTTTGTACGAAAGTGCAATGTTTTGTATCTTTGTATACATAGACAATATATGTCTGAACGTATGTGAAAATAATGTCTATACGTTTGCATGTTTTTATGCACTTAAGTAGATACATTGTATTCATTTACGATAATAGCACCTATATACAATGTACGTATGTATATAAAACTGTATGTATTTGCGTACAATATGTAAGAACGTTGTTTAAAGGTACAATATATGCACATAGTTGCATAAATAAAATGCATACATGTATGCATGCACATTTATATGTACATCGATATATTTACACGCAAAGTATGTACTTATGTACAACGTACGTATGTACTTGTATAACTACATGCTTTGTTAATATTTATGCGCATGTAATGTATGGATATACAAAAAATAGTTATATGCACAATGTACGTATGTACATACAACGTATACATGTACATAATTACAAATAATGTATAAATACATGCGTAAATTGAAATATATGTAATTACAATATACACATACATTGTGCATTCATTAAAAAAAATTATATACGTAAAATTATTAAAGTTTGTTTTAAAATTTATTCTAAGGCATATAAAACTCTACCTCATATTTTTTAGAAAGCAAACGATAATCTTATTTTAAATTTCTAAATATTATTTCCACACATAAAATTTTCCGTTTTTTGCCATTTTAAAAATTTCTATGAACCATGCATTATGTTATAAAAAAATAAATCTGTATTGTCAAACATTTCATAAAAATACCTAAAAATAACTTTTTATTCAAGGAATTTTAAATTGATATCGAACAATAAAAAGCAGAAAACTAAATTTAAATATCGTTTGATTTTGTCATTTAACTTGCTTGAGTCATTATAAGTTAACTTACATGCATTTTATTTATTGCATTGTACACATATTTAGACATAAATGTAACGTACATATGTATACGTTTAATGAATGTACGTGTGTACAATGTATGTACATAAATTCATGCATTGTACATGCATATATAGTACATATGGATATGTATACATGGAACGTACGTGCATTGTGCATGTATGGATACATTCATTAGACATATATACATTGCACATATGCATAGATTGGGATAGCATGTACACATGTAAAATTTGTACGAAAGAATTATGTCCAATATATTTGTGTGTATGTACATACGTTATGCATGTCGAATGTATGTATGAATTTTTGTAAAATATAAATACGTCCAATGTACATACAATCGTACACAAATGTATTATGCATATTTGGATACATTGAACATATTGTGTATATGTACATCCATACATTGGACATTCATATCATATACATGTATACATACATATATTGCACAGACTACATATATTGTACATGCATGCATAGGACATACATTGTACAGACAATGTATGTATGTTTGTACAATCAACAATTACTTGTATATACATGCGTAGATGAACATAGATATAGCATTTTACATACATAATTATGCATATATTCATTGGACATAGATATATATTTTACATACATAATTATGCCTAAAATGCATATATTCATTGTGTATAAATGTACATGTGTACATTGTTTGCACATACATGCGTAATTATTAGCTATATGCATACGTACATATATTTTATACTTACAATATAAGTGTATGTACATGCGTGTGAAACTAAAATGTTTGTACATATGCACTAGATAAAATCATATGTACATACATTTTAGTTACATTCATTTGTACGTATACATATACGTACAAAATGTAATACATGTAAATAAGTGCAAAATGTATCATTATAAAATACATTATACTATCTACTGTAAAATATAATCATTTATAAGAATACAATAGTCTTGTAATCGAGTGATTAGATTACATGTACTCATAATTACATGTAATCAAATTACACGTAATTATATATTTTGATTACTTGTAATCATAATTACCCGTAATCGTTTTTGTTGTGAACACTTGGAATCGCAATTACTTGGAATCATGATAACAGTTGTGATCAAGATAACAAGTAATTGATTACTGTAATCAATATTGTAATCATGAATACAGCTGTAATCAAAATTTTTTGAAAGTTGTAATCACGATTATAAGTAATTGATTACTGTAATCGACTATGTAATCATGATTACAGCTGTAATCAAAATTTGTGAAAATTGTAATTATGATTACAAGTAATTGATTACTGTAATCAAAAAATATAATCGATTGCATTTTCAATGTTTTGTGAGAAGCCGGTAGAGCTGTATTAAGATCATCGTATATTTTGCTGGTCGTAAGAGCTGTATAAAGTTCACGGTCGTGGTTGCTCTTGTTTTGCCATTAGCAGTCGAGTGTAGGCAAGCCGACGATGTGTGTGATCGAGACTGAGAAGCAACAGCGCGAGGATGTTGATAATGTCGTAGTCACAAGTCAATTTTTAAAAGTGGACCATACATCGAAGTAGGCTTGATCAGATCAAAGTGTGCGTTACTGTGAAGAAAGGCGTGTTCTGATCGAAGTGGGAGTTTCTGATAAGGTAGTCGTCCTCACATCACGTCCGGAAGGTCACCAATGTGGAGGCAGTAGATATCGACAATGTTGATCTTCATCTATGAAAAGTTACTCCATCATACAATCGAATTAACATATCCAATATACTAATGAATTGGAATTGTATTTCTGTAGTGGTAGATACGCTGCAAAACTACAGAAATCATTACATACAAAAAAGAAAGTTTATATGCTATAGTTTATAAAAAGTATATGCCACATGAAATTTCCTATAAACTATATAAACGGGAAACTTTATAAATAATTAAGGAAGTAACGAGAGTTGAAAACGGGTAAAATAATACAAAAATTATACTAACCTATTATTAGCCTACTTTTTTGTAACTGGAATCGATATTTATTTTAAAGAATTTATTATTTTTCTTACAGATTGTCAATTCAAATTTCAGTGCGACAATGGAAATTGTATTAATGAATTGTATGTTTGCGACGGAGACACAGATTGCGAAGATAACAGTGACGAACGTGATTGCCATGCCAGAGAATGTGACTTAGAAACCAACTTTCGATGTAGAAGCGGGCAATGCGTCCGGAAATCAAACGTATGTGATGGAATGCCTGACTGTGGAGATGACAGTGACGAATACAATTGCAGTAAATAAAACTTTATCTGTAGTTTAAAATATTTAGAAACTCCGAATCTGCTCGCTTCGCTCCCCAGCTCCTCAGACACAGAAAAAGGTTACACAAAATTCATAAGTTTGGGAAGCACTGCTAATCCAAAACCTTTGAAAACTACCTTATATATAAAAACCTTAAAACGAGGTTGTCTCAGCGTGTAAAACCTGGCACGCTTAGCTAAAATCCTTAGCTAAATCTTGAAATTTTAATATACAATGCAATTTGATCCTATCGCTAGTGTGACGTCAGTTAAAACGTCATTAAGGACCTTAAGTGACAATACTTTTAAAAGAAGCTTTAAAAAATAATTTTTAATCCTTTTAGGATGAAAGGTTTGAAGCTGTAATATTTTTCTATATCGAAAAAAGGTTTCTAATACAAACATTTTCGTGACAGCAAAAAGAAAATTCCGACACAAGGTTGATATAAGGTTACTTACTTTATGGGTGGGAAGGGAAAAAAAGAAATTAAACTATAAGGATAGAGAAGCAAGCTAACTGATTAACTTCCAGCTAAAATAAAAATGTAAAAAAAAAAAAAAAAAAGAATGTTCCCCCTCCCCCCAAGAAAATTTTTTTTTTTTTTTTTTGGTTTTCTTATCGGGGAAACCTATTTGTCAACGCATGCGCGCACTATCACCACAAGAGCTTTGCAGAGCAGAAGATGTTTTCATGTTAAAGAGAACGGCAACTTTTGAATTGGGGGAATTACCCCTTTATCTACCTTTACCTTTTCTAGGTCATGTTTGTGTCTAAATAAATGATTGAAAAGACACACGGTCCGTCAATTATTCACTTATAGTTTAAGAATAACATTCATCAATTCTATATCTCTAATATCTTAATAACTATTATTATTAGACTACCTTTTTGTAACTGATATCGATATTTATTTCAAAGAATTTATTTTTTTGTTACAGTTTGTCCATTCCAATTTCAGTGCGACGATGGATATTATTGTTTTGATGAAGAGTACATTTGAGACGGAATAAAAAATTGCAAAGATAATAGTGATGAACGTGATTGCCATGCCAGAGTATGTGACTCAGAAACCAAATTTCGATGTAGAAGCGGGCAATGCGTCCGGAAATCAGACGTATGTGATGGATTACCTGACTGTAGAGATAAAAGTGACGAATACAATTGCAGTAAATAAAACTTTATCTGTAGTTTAAAATATTTTGAACCTCCGAATCTGCTCTCTTCGTTCTCCAACTCCCCAGACCAATACAGCAAAGAAAAAAAAGTTTATTTTAACTCACCAAAACCCTTTTATTTTATTTTATAACCGTCGTTGAACAGCCGACCCAATTTCATGGGTTTACGAGTACTAATGTTCAACTCCGTAGCCTTGTAATTTTGAACCAATCCAGAAGACAAGGAAACTCCTGCATTAGTACTCCCAGAGGTATTGATTTGTTATGGGAACATGGAGGACTTTGAGACTCGACATATTTAACGTGCATCAGTCACCATTTGCTACACGGGGAATCTTCGGCTGGCGAGGATCGAACCCACGACCTCTCGAACATGGGCCCAGCGCCCTACCGACCAGGTTATCCCGGCCCCAAAACCCTTTTATTTTATTTTATAACCGTCGTTGAACAGCCGACCCAATTTCATGGGTTTACGACTACTAATGTTCAACTCCGTAGCCTTGTAATTTTGAACTAATCCAGAAGACAAGGAAACTCCTGGATCAGTACCCCCAGAGGTATTGATTTGTTATGGGAACTTGGAGGAGTTTGAAACTCGACAGATTTAACGTGCATCAGTCTCCATTTACTACACGGGGAGTCTTCGGCCGGCGAGGATCGAGCTCACGACCTCCTGGACATGGGCCCAGTGCCCTACCGACCAGGCTATCCCGGCCTCGATTTCTTCAACAACTCCCCAGTCCCAGATAGCAAAAAAAGGTTTATTTTAACTCACCAAAACCCTTTTATTGTAAACCTAAAATATTTTGTAATGCGGTTTATGTGTAAGCCTTCTAACCTTAAAACGAGATCTGTGACCATCTGCTCTATTCTTCGCACATTACCCTAATCCAGTGTTTCCCAAAGTGTGGTACGCGAACCTCCAGCGATACGTGAACAGTTTAGCGGGGGTACGTGTGTTTATGCAAAATATCATGCAACAAACGAGAATTTCAAAAAATTTTATTTAAAAACAAAGCTAGCCATGGAAATTTACGATTACGTACTTTTCTATCGGTTATTTTTTGCAGAGTTAACATTTAATAATTAGTTGTGTCAGCAACCAGTTGTGATTTTTATCTTTGGTGCAAAATTTTTATAGTGAAAAATAGATTCATTTTTTCATTAGTGGTACAGAGCGTAACGAAAAATTTAGAAAGCGTACACAAAATTCATAAGTTTGGGAAACACTGCTATTCCTAAACATTGGAAAACAACCTTATATATAAAGACCTTAAATCGAGATTGTCTCAGCGTGAAAAAAAATCCTTCAATAAAGCTAGCGTTAAGGTGAAAATAATCTTATATAAAGGTAATACATTTTTTAAAGTCTGGCATACTTAGCTAAAATTCACCTTGTCTTTAAAATTTAATGGAAAATTCAATTTGATCTTATTGCTAGTGTGACGTCATTTAGGACCTTAAATCACAATAATTTTTAAAGAAGCTTTAAAAAAAAATCTTTAATCCTTTTAGGATGAAAAGTTTTAAACTGCAATATTTTTTTATTGAAAAAAAGGTTTTTAGTTTCAAAAAGTTTCGTGACAGTAAAAAGATAATTCCGACACAAGGTTGACATAAGGTTACATACTTTCTCGGTGGAAAGGGGAAAAAGAAAATGAACTATAAGGAAAAAAAGCAAGCTAACTGTTCTACATTTAGCGAAAATAAATAAAAAATAATAAAAAATCATAGAATATTATTTTTTAAAAAAAATCAAAAGTTTTGGTTCTCTTACCTATTATTGGCCTGCTTTTATGTAACTAGAATCAATTTTTATTTTAAAGATTTTTTTTTTCTTACAGCTTGTCTATTCCGATTTCAGTGCGACGATGGATATTGTATTGATGAAAGGTATGTTTGCGACGGAGACAAAGATTGCGAAGATAGAAGTGACGAACGCGATTGCCATGACAGAGTATGTGACTCAGAAACCGACTTTCGCTGTAGAAGTGGGTATTGCGTCCTGAAATCAGATGAATGTGATGGAGTATCTGACTGTGGAGATGACAGTGACGAATCAAATTGCAGTAAATAAAACTTTATCTGTAATTTAAAATATTTAGAAACTCCGAATCTGCTCGCTTCGCTCCCCAGCTCCTCAGACACAGAGAGCAAAAAAAAAGGTTTATTTTAACCCGTGTTATCCCGAATTTTTAAATTGACGTAGTGCAGAATGTGGCTTTATGAAAAAAGTGGTTTACGTTATTCAACTAAATGGCAAATATCAACTACAGTTATACATATAGTGATAGAAACTTAAATAACTCATAAATTGTTGTGGAAGGGAAACTTTTAATTCTCCCAGATAAAAGACAAAATTGAAACAATTGTCCTACCACAATAGTATATGTTTCTGAGAAAGGAAACTGTCCTATAATGACGCTAGGCACTAACAGGTCAATTCTCCAAAACCCTTTTATTGTAAGCCTAAAAAGGTTTGTAAAGCGGTTTACGTGTAAACCTTCTAACCTTAAAACGAGATCTGTGACTATATGCTCTGTTCTACGCACATTACCCTAATCCAATGGTACTACAATGTTTACAAAGTGTTTGTGCCCCAGGGGGTAAGCCCCCCCCCCTGGGTACGCGAACAGTTTAGCTGGGGTACGCATTCTTATGCGAAATATCTTGCAAAAAACGACCTTCTATATAAAAACCTTACATCGAGGTTGTCTTACAGTGAAAAAAATCCTTCAATCCTCAAGGTGAAAATAATCTTATATATAGGTAATTATAAGGTTTCTTTTCGCAACGTCTTGTATGCTCCACTAAAATCCTGACGTCAACTAAAACGTCATTATGGACCTATGCCCAGATAACAAAATAAGGTTTATTTTCACTCAGAGAAAACATTTCAATGTAAACCTAAAAAGGTTTGTAATGTGGTTTACGTGTAAGCCATCTAACTTTAAAACGAGATCTGTAACAATCTGCTCTTTTCTACACACATTACCCTAATCCAAAACATTGGAAAAACAACCTTCTATATAAAAACCTTAAATCGAGGTTGACTTAGGGATTTCAAGCGTGAAAAAAAATCCTTTACTAAAGTTAGTCTCAAGGTGAAAATAATATTGAATCTGTGTAATTATATTTATAAGGTGTAATTATAAATAAGAATGTAAGTGTAATTATGTACTGTGTAATTATAAGGTTTCTTTTCGCAAAGTCTTGTATGCTCAGCTATAATCCAACCTTGTCATGAAATTTTAATGGACAATGTCATTTGCTCCCATCGCTAGTGTGACGTCAATGGAAACGCCATTATGAGCCTAATTGTCAATACTTTTTATAAAGCTTTAAAAAAATAATTTTTAATCTAATTAGGAGGAAAGTTTTGAAACTGCAATATTTTTGCTTTATTTGAAAAAAAGGTTTATACATTTCGGTCATTTCGAACTTTTTCGTGACATTAAAAAGAAAATTCCCACACAAGGTTGCGGTAAGGTTGCATGCTTTCTGCGAAGTGACCAATATACCTAAGTGACAATACTTTTTAAAAAAGCTTTAAAAAATAATTTTTAATCCTTTTAGAATGAAAGGTTTGAAACTGCAATATAATTGAAAAAAGACTTTTAGTACAGATATTTTCGTGACAATGAAAAAAAAATTCCGACACAAGGTTGCCATAAGGTTACATGCTTTCTGGGATTTCTTTCATTTTATTTTATTTTATAACCGTCGTTGAACAGCCGACCCAATTTCATGGGTTTACGACTACTAATGTTCAACTCCGTAGCCTTGTAATTTTGAACTAATCCAGAAGACAAGGAAACTCCTGGATCAGTACCCCCAGAGGTATTGATTTGTTATGGGATCTTGGAGGACTTTGAGACTCGACAGATTTAACGTGCATCAGTCTCCATTTACTACACGGGGAGTCTTCGGCCGGCGAGGATCGAACCCACGACCTCTTGGACATGGGCCCAGTGCCCTACCGACCAGGCTTTCATTTTATTTTATAACCGTCGTTGAACAGCCGACCCAACTTAATGGGTTTACGGCTACTAATGTTAAACTCCGTAGCCTTGTAATTTTGAACACAATCTAGAAGACAAGGGAACTCCTGGATCGAGTATTGGGAGAAATTTGCCTTCGTGGAGGACTTTTTGATGGAGCTAACCCGCATTTGCGTTACATGGAGAGAAAGATCACGAGAACCTCCCACGGTTAGCCTGACGGCAAGGGGACTCTAACCCATGATCCGTCTACCACTGAAGATATTTCACGTCAGCACTGTGGTCAGTGCAAGCCGGATGCGGAATTCGTATCGACTGGGATTCGAACCCGGTTCGCCTCATTGGAAGGCGAACGCTCTATCCCCTGAGAAATCGATTTCGTTTTGTTACTGTTGACATTAAATCAAGCGCGGGGTAATAAAATAATGATTTAAAGAGCGAGACAATTTTTTCGACGCTGATGAATAAATAATTATCATTTAATACAAAAAAAAAAGAAAAGAGAACAGTAAAAAAATTTACGTATTTACTGCTTTACGTACATTTTTTTGGAACGTTAAAATCGCAATAATTATTCAAACAAAATAGCATTTCGAAAAAACAATACCTTGAGTTAGTTTTATAATGGAAAACGGCCCAATCAACACGTCAAATTTCAACTTTGCCATTTCATTTTAGTGGGCGGAAGTAGATCAGTCAACATAGTTTTTTTTTAAGCTTCAAGTTTTGTCTTAACATAGTTGACATAGACTTAACATAGTTGATAAGTCTCGGACAAATAATCGAATCTTAAATTTTTTCTTATTCCATCTAATTCCTCATTTTTTCCCTACATTTTCGTGATTTCAAGTTTTTAAGTCTTTATGAGCAGCAAAACAAAAGGAATGTGAAGTCGAGCACCCGAAATAGCGGAGGCCCTTACGATAGTTATTAATTCTCTAAACTTAGAAACTTTGGGAACGCTTTGAGACACACAATATCGTGCAAATTGGCTACTACTTTAATACGAGGCCTTGTTGAACCATATTGTCGTGCAAACTTAAACATCTTTCACATGATCTCAGGAGAAATTAAAGTTCAACTTGAACAGCGAAGCATGGATTATTTTTACATATTATTAACAAATTGCAATGAATTAGATCCATATTATAGTTCCATTAACTTCGATTAAGATTTTACGCTGAACCAATTTTTTGAGGGTACATTTAGAAGGTGAGTCAAGGCTGCGTCTGTTGTTTGCCAAAGGTGTTAGAGGTATTTTAGTTATTTTCTTTCGTCTTTGAAGGTATGAGTTTCTGAAGCATTTGATGTCGCATTAAACATAAACCTTTTTAATTTAACGCTATAAACGATCATGCTAGTTTATAATTGACCTAGTTAAAGTCTTTTTTTCCCCATTACATGGAGAAAGAAAGAAATTATAGTGCGATAAGAACATTTAGTATTTTAATTACGTTCGTTAATTAACTTCGGAAATGAGTATGCCCTTGTTTCAAAACGGATCTTTGAAACTGCTTCCAATTTCGAAATTACCATTTATTATTATTTCATTGTGCTTAGCGATATGAAAACTAGAGATATCGAGAAGTATTCCAAATTAAATAATAACTGAGGAACGTTGTTAATTCAATGGTTTTGTTTTATTCTATGCACTAATGCACTGATTCATACAAAACACAAAAAAGCGCCAGATAACTATGTAGTAAACTTTTTTTTTCATTCTAAATTTGTAATTTAAACGAAAAAAACAACTCCATAGTCATATAATTTTGAACCCAATTCAGAAGACAAAGGAACTCCTGGATCAAATAGTGGGAGACGTTTTCTTTCTGTCTTGGAATAGATTTGGCAGGCAAAACTTCAAAATTCAAATTCAAAGCGCCCATTAAATGTGTACTTATTAGTTGTTAATATCGATGCTTGTCTTCTGTTTTTTTATCGTAGGTTTAAAAATTGTTGATTTTTTTTGTATAATAAGATTTTTGCTTCATTTAGATGATGTGAAAAAAGAATCTACTGGTATCGACAGTGTTATTGATAATACTGTATTTGAAGAACTGGAACATTCAAGTTTCCCTGAGTTTTTCAAGAGTCTTTTCAAGCGAAATTCTACCAAATCTTAATATTTCAAATAAAAAATTCTCAAAATGTTTTATTCTTTCTAATTTCAATATTTATTATCATTGATGTTTAATCAAAAAAATTTCTATGTATATGAATTTAAATAAACAATTCTATTAACAAATAGGGAATGGTTTATAGGTTTGAATTTATATACATTTAAAGTTAGTACATTATTTTCAAAACAAAAATTTATGTTTGATGAAGTCCTTACTAAGATCTCCTGGAATTCAATAAAAATTAATGTTCGCATAATAATTGGATTAGTTTTAAAATTTTAATTAATCAATATTTCATTAAAGATCATTTTTTTAAAAAATTATTGTTATTTGTCCTGTTATTTATTTTTATTTTTCACTATAGACCTTTGAATGTAACGATACATCAAAAAGAAAAATTTTCTTTATAGGAAAAAAAACTCGAGACAGATAAACTTGCTTTTTAATATTATTCTCGAGAACGTATATATGGCAGTTTTAGTTATGTAAAATTATCAAATCTATTTCTTAAGGACACTGTGGTAAATTAAGTTTTTATAAACATTAAAACAAATTACCAATTAAAAGTTAAAGAATAAACTTAATTTAAACATATTTAAAAAATTACAAATAAAAATACAAAAGAATTAAGATCATTGGGTATCCATTCTTCACCCAACCAGCACACGAGGTAAAGTGATATGTAGTGTTGGTTGCTGGTAGAAAACTTGTTTCTGAACATGAGTCACCGTAAGTAGAAGTGCAAGTGTTTCTTTTCTTTCCTTTTTTTTTTTTTTTTTTTTTTTTGGTATCCAAGTAAAGATGAAATTACAGGAGCAGGGCACCGCCGGAACACCATTTTCAACTAAAAAAAGCTAAATTATATTTAAAATTATAACTGCATTTATGATAAAAGTAATTTTAAGCATGCATAACCACATGCTGTCTTAAGTTTAATTGCTACTGGTCAGATCCTTTAGTTTTATCTTGAGTTTTTCGTTTGAAATGCAAATAAAAAGAGAAACGGAATTTACTGTTTTATCTAAAAGTTAAGTTCCTTCGAAAATCAATTCGAAGTAATTTCCCCCATAAAATGTGTTAACAAGTTTGAAATATTTTGGGAAATAGGAAAAGTGGATTTCAAAGAAAAGTTCATTAAATAGAAAATTTACTTTATTATTTGGGAAGTTATTTTGCGAAAAAATTTCCAAAATGTTCTTAGTTCTTCAAAAAAAAAAAAAAAAAAATCGCAAAATAGAGAAGCTCGCAAAATGGAAGTTCGTTAAATAGAAGTTTGACTGCATGTTTAATTAAGAATATATTTTTTTCCAGAATGGGAAATTTTTTTTTTATTATTTCTCTACAGGATACAGCTGCCAATTAAAAATAAACAAATCAGATAAATTTTTATTCATGAAACAAAATGTGCAGAGATAAAAGTTATCAAAATATACCAAACTACCTCTGTTTTTACAACATTCACAATTCTTATTTTTAATGCTTGTTGACATCACAATACAAAATTACAATAATGTAAAATAATTGCAACACTACCATTTAAGTATTTCCCTTTTTATATACAAAAATAATTATAAAAAAAAATGTACAATAGTGAAGAGCAGCCGAGTAATTCTTTTCAATATTTACGGGCCTTTACCAAAAACGCTAAATTACAGAAGTAATTGCACAACAAATAAAGATAAAATTCTTATTAACATTATTTGTGCAAATAAAATCGTTGCTTTTTTTACACATAATAATGATGTGAAAAGTGAATATCATTTATTAAATAAATTTTTTTAATATTTTGAATAGGAGAGATTTATGATATCATTTATTAAATTAGTTTTTTTTAATATTTTGAGTAGGATAGAATTATTCTATTACTTATTAATTTAGTTTTTAGTTTTAATAACAACTGCAAATAAATAAATTTCTTTCAACAAATATGTAAATGAATTCAAGCACTTTTTTGTTATAAATAATCCATAATACAGCTGTTTTATTAAAATTGAGGTATGGCATTGCTATATTTTAGACGCTAAAATATTAATTTAATTTAATACATGATACAGCTTATCATATAGTTTTTACGCCAGGCCTATGACGTAAAAGAACTTTTTGTTCTTTAAATTGAGTGTTTGTGCGGCTCTGTACTGTTAAGAAACCAATACATGTCAATTGTTTAGATTTTAATGAGTTTGATTTATTTCAGCTATATGGTCTGTTTTAACTGGGTTGCTGAGGTGGTTTATTTGGAAATTATAATCTTCGTTCAAACTTTTGATTGTTCCTTTGAAAATTACATAAATTAAATTAAAATTCCAAAGCACAATACTTCTTATATAATCTGAACTTTAGTTCTGAGCTTGTTTGAAACTCAAATTTCAATCCTTTTTTCGGTTATCACAATTGTAGTAATGTGGTTTACATTTAGCCTCTTCTCCGTAGGATTTTTTTTTCTTCGAATTTCTAGCCCAAAAAAAGCATTATTTTATTGCAGAAAATTAATATATTTTCTATCCTAAATTCGAAAAAGCAAAATTTTTTTTTTTTTGCATATTTTTTGCTTGACCTATTGGGAATGAAATATGCAATGTACTGTCCATTGATCTTCGGTTTTCAATGCAATGCACTCAAGTTTTATCATAAAAAATGCATCGGCAAAATTGAAACGACGATGATCAAGACACACTGTTTTTACTTTAAAAGAGACGAAAGAGACGAAAAGTTGTTAAAGAGACGAATTCAATTTCAATGTTGCAATTTTTCTCTGACGTCGACCATACGGGCACAACGCCGAATGTATGAGATGCGACGCAGACAGAGAATGAGATAAATGAATTTCAAGTTTATTTTTTTAAATGCTTAGAAGAATTTCTAAATTGATATTTCTTCGTAGTAGTCTGTTTCTTATTAATTGCGGTGCAGATCTTCCTGCATATTAAAATTTTATTTTACATACTAAAAAGTATGGCTGATTGATGTCAAAACTTCATAACACTACCTATAACAATCATTAACTCTAGCAAATTCTTTGCAGTTACTATCTCCCTTACAATTGTAAGCATTGATGATAGCTGAAAAGAAATACAACCCAGACAGCAAAATAAGGTCTATTTTCACACAGCTAAACCTTTTGATGGAAAAAGGTTTTTTATGCGGTTACTAGTAAACCTTCTAATCTTATAACGAGATCAGAGATAATCTGCTCTATTCTGTGCCCGAATCCAAAACTTTGGAAAACAATTTTCTATATAAAAACATTAAATCGAGGTTGTCTCAGGGTTTTCAAGCGAGAAAAAAAATCCTTGACTAAAGCTATTTTGATGGTGAAAATTATCTTACATCTAAATAATTATAAGGTTTCTTTTCGCAACGTCTTGTATGCATTGTCAAAAAATTTTAATGGACAATGCAGTTTGATTTTATCGCAAGTGTGACTTCAGCTAAAACGTCATTATGGACCTAAGTGACCATTTCACTTAAATGACAATACTTTTTAAAAAAAGCTTTAAAAATAATTTTTAACCCTTTTAGGATGAAAGGTTTTAAAATGCAATATTTTGTCTTTATTGAAAAATTATTTATTTAGGGTAAGCACTTTCGTGACAATTAAAATAAAATTCTGCCACAAGGTTGCCGTAAGGTTACATGAGTAATATTTATAGAGTAAAGCAAAGCACCTATGAAAAAGCTAAAGTAAAGAGAGATCTTTCATCTCAAAGAAAGTGCTTTTCCACAAAACCTTTGTATACACAGTATTGTGTAATGTAATAAACAAAGCAGAAAAGCCTTTCAGTACTATAAATGAATATCATAATCTGCAGGAGTAAAGAAAATAAGTAAGCTTATTAAGATATGCTTTTAAGCCGATAGTATTCTTTTTAAGGTTATTTTTCTAAATTAATACTGGGTTACTTAAGACACTTTTAAATTTAAGATATTTGCCGTTTCAAGAACTTAAAAATTAATTAATAGTTAAGAACTTGAGTCTGCGACTGCACTCTATGTTTCCACGCTTTTAAATTTTATAAAGCATGTATACTAATGGCATGTATACAAAACATATCCCACAGAAAGCATGTAAACTAACGGCACCCTTGTACCGGAATTTTCTTTTTACTGTCACGAAAATGTTTGTACTATAAACCTTTTTTCAAATAAAGCAAAAATATTGCAGTTTCAAAACATTCATCCGAAATATATTAAAAATTATTTTGAAAGCTTTTTTAAAAATTATTGTCTCATAGGTATAATGGTCACCTAGGTCCATAATGACGTTTTAGTTGACGACAGGATTTCAGTGGAGCATACAAGACGCTGCGAAAAGAAATTTAGATTTGCCTAGATTTAAGATTATTTTCACCTTACGATTAGCTTTATTTAAGGATTTTTTCACGCTTGAAAACCCTAAGCCAACCTCGATTTAAGGTATTTATACAGAAGGTTGTTTTCCAAGGTTTTGGATTAGGGTAACGTGCGTAGAATAGAGCAGATTGCCACCGATCTCGTTTTAAGGTTAGAAGGTTTACACGTAAACCGCATTACAAACTTTTTTAGGTTTTACATTAAAAGGGTTTTGTTGAGTGAAAATAAAATTTATTTTGCTATCAAGGTTTTAAGTTTATGTTGTTACTTATCCCAAATGGTATAGATCAGCTACAGTATCTGCATAAAACAAAGAAATCTTTAAAAAGTTCATTAATAAATTTTTGAAATGTTGAAAACAGTAAAGTTTATTAAATAGTGAACTCTTAATAGAATGATTTTTGGATATCGCAGATAGCAAAATTAGGTTTATTTTAACCCAGGAAAAACCTTTTAATGTAAACCTAAAAAGGTTTGTTTTCGGTTTACGTGGTTTCGGTTTCGGTTAAAACAAACTTCGATATAAAAACCTTAAATCGAGGTTGAGTTAGGGTTTTCAAGTGTGAAAAAATCCTTTAATAAAGCTAGTCTCAAGGTGAAAATGTCATCTTAAATCTTGGTAATTCCTTTTTGCAAATTCTTTTAGGCTCAGCTAAAGTCCACCTTGTCCTGAAATTTTAATGCACAATGCAATTTGATCTCATAGCTAGCGTGACGTCAGCTAAAACTTCATTATGGACCTAAGTGACCATTTTACCCAAGTGACAATACTTTTTAAAAAATATTTTTTAATCCTCTTAAGATGAAACGTTTGAAACTGCAATATTTTTTCTTTATTAGGAAAAGGTCTTTAGTACAAACATTTTTGTGTCAATAAAAAAAAAAAATTTAGACGCAAGGTTTCAACACAAGGTACATGCTTTCTGGGATGCTTCTTTCTTCCATCAGCAAAATCCGAATGTGGAGGATTTTATTGCGGCAACAAAGAATGTGTTCCTCAAAAATATAGATGTAACGGTCAGATGAATTGAATGAACGAAAATGATGAGGAAAACTACGAAAGTTATAAGTGTGACGAGGAAACTCAGTATAGATGCGATGAAAATAAATGCCTTCCAAAAAGATTTCTTTGCAATCGTCAGTGGGACAGTTCAGATGGAAGTGATGAAGATAAGTGAGGTAAATAAAGTGTTCCATATATTTAATAAAACCACGAATCACAAAAATAATAAAGAAAAATGGATTTAAAGGCCTGGTTTCTTAAGACAAGGGGCTTCTCTGGGAGTCAGCTAAAAGTAGACGTCCCCTGACCCCAACAAAGTACTGTTTTGCAAGTTTAGTGTTAGCAGTCGTTCCAACTCAGACATTATTTCGAATTGCGCAGGCGTTAATGACGTGAACAAATATCTATTTTGATTTTGTAGCTCGTTCCTATAACTCTATATGTGTTATTGTCGAACAGTGCCTAAGAGGGAAATCTTAAATGATCTTTTAATCTATAACCACAGATTGTTTCAAGCTCGGAATCTTTGTATGATTTATATCTTACATTATACAAATTAGGTCATTTTTTAAATTTCAGAGATTAATTTTTCCTCGAAATCAAAATCTTGGCCGATTTCATGAATCCGTTGGCTGTTGTCCGTCATTGCTTCTGTCGTTAACTTTACGTTGTAATCCAACTGCTATTGATTCGGACGGCAGTTGTCGTTCAAGCTGAGCGTTCGATGACGTATGCTGTCTAGCCCACAAATTGACCAATCATAATTAACTCTCGCTTCAAGCTAACGTTTTGTAACGTCGACCTGTCCTAAGAAACTAGGCCTTAAGATCGGATTTATACTGCCAGGGAAAGTCGATTTCTTTTTTCACACTAATTTTCAAAATAGCTACAATGGTCGTGGTCAAAAGTCACTGCTAACAAAAAAAAAAAAAAAAAAAAAAAAAAAAATAAATATATATATATATATATATATATATATATATATATATACATATATCAGTTCTAATTGAAATACAGTTGTAAGAAAGGGGTGGTCATAAAAAAAACATAAAAAAAAATCATGGTACGTTTTGTAGATGTAGACTTTTAGCGACCATTCAATCAATCGAAATGAGATTTCAGATGTTCAGAGGTATAAGGTTGAGATTCTAAAAACGACTACGATTACTGTTTTATAGATACAGAGACTCGACATTTTCGAAATGCGACACTCATTTATTTTCGTTGCAAAGTGTTCTGCGAAAATCTTAAACGTATCACGAAAAAAGCGTGTTCAAAAGTACGCGGCGTGTTAAAAATTTCGCGTATCACGAAAAACTGGTACGCTGTGTGCGGCACACAAAAAGCAGCTCTGCCCACGTCTAGAAACACATTAGCATGAGACACATGAATGATGAAAGCATTGAACACATAAAAAAAAAAAACACATGAACAAGAAAAAAATATTGACTTCATGAAGCGCAAAGATAGAGTCATATGTGTATATAATAAAGTCAAAAAAAAAAAGAAAAAAAAAAGGAAACAATCAGCGAAGAACACCTATAAAAAGTGGGATGGAATATTTAAGCCACAACAGTTTGAGTCCTGAAATTTTTAGAGGAAGAACCGTCATCAGGGTTTGTTACATATGCTCTGTAACAGGCTGACGCTATGTAGCCATGATGTAAATTTACGTCATACCAGAATTGCTGCTACACTATGCACGGAATGACATTGCAAGATGACGCAACTCAACATATTAACCCAATATTTTGGGTTAACGACTACCAATGTTCAACTCCATAGTCATGTAATTTTGGCTCCCATCCAGAAGACAAAGGAACTCCTCGATCAAATAGTGGGAGATTTATTTTTTAATTCTTTGAATAAAACGGCAAGCTAAACTACAAAATTCAATCATTAAAATTTTAAGAGCACATTAAATATGTGTTTATTTGCATTTAATATTGAAGTTTGTCTTCTGATTTTTTATCGTTGGTTTAAAAATTGTTGAATAATTTTTTTTTTGTATAATTAGTTTTTCTTTCATTTAGATGATGTGAAAAAAGAATCTACTGGTATCGACATTATTATTGATGATACTGTATTTGAAGAACTGGAACATTCAAGTTCCACAGAGTTTTTTAAGAGTCTTTTCATGCGAAATTCAACCAAATCTTAATATTTCAAATTAAAAATTCTCAAAATGTTTTATTCATTTTAATTTCAAAATTTATTGATATTGATATTTCATCAAATGATCCTTTTATGTATTTGAATTTAAATAAATAATTTTGATGAACAAATAGGAAATAGTATATAGGTTTGAATTTATATACACTTATAGCTAGTACATCATTTTTAAAACAAAAATTTATGTTTGATGAAGTGTTTATTATATTTATTTTTAATATATTTATTTTTAATATATTTAATATATATAGATGAATATATTTACTTTTTCCATTACTGAAGAAGTTTATTTTAAAAGATAAACAATTTCCAAACATCTATTGGATAGATATTGGGTTTTTATTACAATTATCAAAATGTGAAAGAAAAACTAATGTGTAAAGAAACTTGTTTAAAATTAATTTTAATATTTTTTATATTATTTACAGTTATATAACAAGTTATTAGTAAATATTAACAAAAAAAAATTACTTCACTTGAAAAAAATATTATTTATGCATTATTATTTTCATATTTTTTGTAAATGAAAAAGCACTCAAAATTACTTCCTTGGACAATCTAGTGATAAAAATGCCCAATGACTCGACTTGCTGTAGAAAAAAAAAAGCTTTTTGGTGAGATTAAATGTATAAGTAGTTGAACTTTTTCCGGTTGCTGATATACCTCTTTGTAGACTTCCTCATTCAATGCTTGTGAAGGCAAATCATTATTTGCTATTTTTGAAACATTAACTCAATCGTAAGTTGAGTATTTAATTGTATACAATGGCGCTACGCATAATAATTGCTTTGTTGATCATCGTTGTAGTATCTTCAACGCAAGGTAAGTTGGAAGCATGATAGAGTTACTTTTAATATATAATTAAATATTAAAACGTAAGTGTTAAAATTTTTTTGAAGTAGACTTTGGCAAAAATAAAAAATTTTTTTGCTAGATCAAAAATGAATAGCGTAGGTCCCATCACTTTTGAAAGACATGAAGGAGTTTTCGGTAGTGATAGACGTTTAACCTCCTGAGTTCCAATAAACTTTAATATTGCCTTTATTTCGTGTTATGTTATTATTACATATTTTTGGGATTGTGATTGATTTATTAAATAAAATTCATTTAGTTTATTTCCCAAAAGCTAATTTGATTTAAAAGACTTTTTATGGGAGGGGGAGGATGGAATTTAAAACCTTTCCTACTGTAAAGAGTTAGCAGTAAACTTGAACTTGAAATAACGGCTCATAGCGTACGAGAGAAAGTAGCTCTCTAGTGTTGACCTTTTGATCTCATTCGGACCTTTATTGATACGCGCATTTATCTAAAAGAAAATCCTTCAATGTTTTTTCCCTTCTTTGTATTCCCTGAATTTATCTGTAAATGATCGAACAAATCGCATGGTTTCCCATCTTTATTTAAAATTTGAGGTTCGTGGTGAGCCTAAAGCCTAAGCCTAAATAATAGGGGGAAATGCATTAAAGCCAAAGGGTTAAATAAATGGAGAAAATGCGTTAAAGCCAAAAGGTTAAATAATAGGAGAAAATGCGATTTTTACTTAAATATAAACCTCCGGCAAGTAAGCACATAAATGCGATAAAAGTTTATTTTTTAAATTCAATAAATTCATTTAACTATATTTTAGTCATTTTTAATTATTACATAAAAAGGATTAATTTAAGCTTTTAGAATTTTTCTGCTCAGATATTTTTCTTCACATTTTGATCATCTTTTATTTTTCTTATAATTTTTCCTTGCAATTAAAAATTCTGACCAAAGACGGTAAAATGAATTAAATTTTTATACGGTGTAAAAACATAAAAAATTCCTAAACTATGTTTTTTTTCTTCATCTTGTTCTTCTTCTCTTTTACGTAATAAAATTAACCAAATTGTTCAAGTTACAATTTATTGGACTCGTTGTCTTACTCGAAATTATGAAAGTGCACCAAACTTTTTTTTTCTTTTTTTTTTTGTCTGTTAAATATAGATTTAGTTTCCCTTTTTAGTCTTTTGGAAAAATATGTTTTAAATTTTGACAGTATTCTTTTCATTTCTTATTTTTTAGTTTAGTGTCTGTTTAAGTAGCTGATTGCGACAAAGTAAAAACTGTCAAAAATCTGATTGGCCATAAAAAGGGCTATAAAGTTCTCTTCCATTATTTACAAAACAAATGCAACTAGCATAACACTTTTCGCAGTGTGGTCAAAATTGGTAGTGGTGATGATTTCACGATAAATTCCATTTGTAACGGTCAGAAAATGATTGAAATTCACAGAGAATGCACCCCCAATAGATGCTTCAGCAAGTCAGATTTCCAGATAGCTAAATAAGGTTTATTTTTACTTAGCAAAAACCTTTTCATGTACACCTAAAAAGGTTTTTAATGCTGTTTACGTGTAAACCTTCTAACCTTAAAACGAAATCTGTGACAATATGCTCTATTTTAAACACATTACCCTAATCCAAAACCTTGGAAAACGACCTTCTATATAAAAATCTTAAATTGTCGTTGACTTAGGGTTTTCAAGCGTGAAAAAAATGACTTAATAAAGCTGATCTGAAGGCGAAAGTAATCATAAATCTAGGTCATTTTACGGTTTCTTTTCGTGAAATCTCGTGTGCTGAGCTAAAATTCACCTTGTCATGAAACTTTAATGGGCAAAGCAATTTGATCCGATCGCTAGTGTGACGTCAGCTAAAACGTCATTATGGACCTAAACAACAATACTTTTTAAAAAAGTTTTAAAAATAATTTTTAAGAAGAAAAGTACTGACATCCCAGATAGCAAATTAAGGTTTATTTTTACTCAGCGAAAACCCTTTAATGTAAACCTAATTTGTTATGCGGTTTACGTGTAAACCTTATAACCATAAAACGAGATCTGTGACAATCTGCTCTATCATACTCACATTGCCCTTATAAAAAATATTGGACAACAACCTTCTATATAAAAACCTTAAATCGAAGTTGTCTTAACGAGAAAAAATCAAGGTGAAAAGGTCTCAAGGTGAAAATAATCTTAAATCTAGGTAATTATAAGGTTTCTTTTCGCAACGTCTTGTATGCTCTGCTAAAATCCGACTTGTCAAGAAATTTTAATGGACAACGCAATTTGATCCTATCGCTAGTGTGACGTCAGCAAACTAATACTTTGAGAATACTTTTTAAAGAAGTTTTAAAAAATAATTTTTAATCTTTTTAGGATGAAAGATTTGAAACTGAAATATTTTTCTTTATTGAAAGAAGATATTTAGTACAAACATTTTCGTGACAGAAAAAAGAAAATTCCGACACAAGAATGATATAAGGTGATATACTTTCTGGGTGGAAAGGGTAAAAAGAAATTGAACTATAAGGAAAGAGAAGCAAGCTAACTGTTTAACTTCCAGCGAAAATGAAAATGTAAAACAATTATTAGATATTCCAAAAAAAAAAATAAGGCAAAAGTGTTGGTTCTCTTATATGTGAAACCTATTTGTCTGCGTATGCGCAGACTATCACGAGAGCTTTGCAGAGCAGAAGATGTTTCTATGTTAAAGAGAACGGCAACTTTCTCTTTGCCGGTATTTTCCCCTTTATCTACCTTTACCTTTTCTAGGTCATGTTTGTGTCGAAATAAATATTTGAAAAGACACACGGTCCGTTAATTATTCACTTATAATTTATGAATAACTTTCATCATCTCTATATCTCTAATATCTTAATCACTATTATTATTAGCCTACCTTCTTGTAACTGATATCCACACATGGATGCCGTAGGATTACATGCTTTCTGGTGTTATTTAAACGATAATGCCGGCAGGACTCTCACTAAAATTTCTGCAAATGAGCTAGAGCAAATGAGATCTTAATGCTTCTCTGCAAATGAGCTATTAATGCTTTTGCAGTCATATTCATGTGTCAGTTTGGACGGTGGATAAATAATAGAAACGAAAATCAAATAGTTTTAGATTTGGCAGAGCAATGACGCAGATCGAGTACCCGTGACCTTCATTTATATATATATATATTTTCTGACGCTCATATGAAAAACAAAAATATATTTTGATATTTCTTACTTATAAAATACAGTCAATCATTTACTAAAAAAAATCCATTCGGTTATCGGAATTATATTTGCACGAAAACTTAAAATTTTATATGCAAAAGAACTACAATTAATTTTTTTTCTCATTCGTATTCAAACATTTAGCAATAATTGATTTTTTTAAAACTAAAGAAATTTCTATGTTGAATAACTATTTCTTTCAGAGTGAAGTAATAGCGTATAAGTGCAAATTTGAAAAACTCTTAGACGTTAGCTGTGTTTCTCAGAAACATGCACCGGTCAGTATACTCGGAAAAATACACCAGAGTTTCATTCTGTATTTCATTACTACACATTATAAAAATATAGCTTTTTAAAATTATTTTGACCCAAATTAATACAAAATGATGAAAAATGTTTTTTATAAAAATTCTGCGTCAAAGGGTTACGGAAGGGAATCTGAGAAACATTAAAAATCCTCACATAGGCGAATTAAGTCGGGTTAAACTAGAACTGTATAATATACCTGGGCACCTGAGGCCGCTTGCGGCCGTTTTCTCATTCATCTTGAGCTTGAACTGTGTGCTGCTTCGTTGAGATTGTGGAATGCAACCGAAGTAAAGGAAGTTAGCTGTGTGCGCATTCTCTTCTTTTTTTACTTTCCTTCAGAATTGTAGTTTTGTAGTGGTAGATACACAACAGTACTACCCTACCAGAATTATATCTGTGATAGAATTCAATGGACAGACATCTCTGGTTGATTCATTGCTGTTTTTTTAGAAGGCGGTAGAGCTGTATTCAGATCACCGTACATTTTGCTGATCATGAGAGCAGTATTAAGTGCACAGTCGTGGTTGCTCATGTGTTGCCATTAGCAGTCGAGTGTATGCAGGCCGACGTTGTGTGGGATCGAGGCTGAATAGTAACAGCGCGAGGCGGTTGATAATGTCGCAGTCACAAGTAAATTTTCAAAACGGACCATACATCGAAGTAGGCGTGTTCAGATTGAAATGGGCGTAACTGTCAAGAAAAGCGTAATCTGATCGAAGTAGGAGTTTTTAATAAGGTAGACGTTTTCACATCACGCCCGAAGGTCACCAATGTGGAGGTAGTAGATATCGAGAATGTTAATCTTCATCAATGATAAGGTTGCCCATCATAGCTTCGAATTAACATTCTAAGAAATTGTAATTGTATTTTTTTAGTGGTAGATACACTACAATACTACAGAAATCATTGGATACAAAAAAGGAAGTTCATACAAAATATATGGCGCATGAAATTTTCTATAAAGAATATAAATGGGGAAAATTGATCAATAATTGATCAGTAATAAAGTAATGAGAGTTGAAAATAGGCAAAATACGTCAAAATGTCAATTTTTAAAGTAATTTTTTTTTTTGACATGTAAAATAACTAAATATTAGTAAAAAATGTTTCTTGTACGAAATGAATACAATTACATACAAAAATGATATGAAAACTTTTTTTTTTACTCAAGGGATTCATTTCGAAGAATTATAGTTTTTGTTAGGAATTGGAAGGAAAAAAAGAAAATGAAGTATAAGGAATGAAAAGCAAGCTTTCTGTTTTACTTCCAGCGAAAATAAATAAAAAATCATAGAATATAATCTAAAAAAAAATCAAAAGTTCTGGTTCTCTTGTCTATTATTAGCCTACTTTTTTGTAACTAGAAGCGTTATTTATTTTAAGGAATTTATTTTTTCTTCTTACAGCTGCTTGTCCCTTCCAATTTCAGTGCGACGATGGAAATTGTATTGATGAAAGGCGTGTTTGCGACGGATTCAAAAATTGCGAAGATAGAAGTGACGAACGTGATTGCCATGCCAGAGTATGTGACTCAGAAACCAAATTTCGATGTGGAAGCGGGCAATGCGTCCTGAAATCAGACGTATGTGATGGAGTATCTGACTGTGGAGATGACAGTGACGAATCAAATTGCAGTAAATAAAACTTTATCTGTAGTTTAAAATATTTTGAAGCTCTGAATCTGCTCGCTTCGCTCCCCAACTCCCCAGACCCAGATAGCAAAAAAAGGTTTATTTTAACTCACAAAAACACTTTTATGGTAAACCTAATAAGGTTGATTATGTGGTTTACGTGTAAGCCATCTAACTTTAAAACGAGATCTGTGACCATATGCTCTGTTCTACTCACGTTACCCTAATCCAAAACCTTGGAAAACAACCTTATATATAAAACACTTAAATAGAGGTTGTCTTAACGTGAAAAAATCCTTTAATAAAGCAAGTCTCAAGGGGAAAATAATCTTAAATTTAGGTAATTTTAAGGTTTCTTTTCGCAATGCTCAGCTAAAATCCACCTTGCCATGAAATTTTAATAAACAGCGCAATTTGATCCTATCGCTAGCTAAATCGTCATTATGGACCTAAGTGACCTTTTTACCTAAGTGACAATACTCTTTAAAGAAAGCTTTAAATTATAATTTTTAATCCTTTTAGGGTGAAAGGTTTGAAACTGCAATATTTTTGCTTTATTTGAAAAAAGGTTTGCAGTGTAAACATTAACGTGAGAAGAAAAGGAAAATTTCGACACAAGGCTGCCGTAAGGTTACATGCTTACTGGGATTATTCAAACGATTATGCCGGCAGGACTCTTACTGAAGTTTCTGCAAATGTACTAGAGTGCTGCTCTTAATGCTTTTGCAGTCATATTCATATGTCAGTTTGGACGGTGGATAAAAAATAGAAACGAAAATCTAATAAATTTAGATTTGGTGGAGCAGTGACGCAGATCGAATACCGGTGACCTTTATTTATATATACATATTTTCTGACGCTCTAATGACAAGCAAAAATATATTTTGATATTTCTTACTTATAAAAAACAGTCAATCAATTACTAAAAAATCCATTAGATTATCGGAATTATATTTGTACTAAATTATTAAATACAGAAAAAATAGTAATAATTTTTTTTTCATTCGTATTCAAACATTTAAAAATAATTGATTTTTTAAAACTAAAGAAATTTCTATGTTGAATATCTATTTCTTTCAGAGTAAAGTAATAGCGTATAAGTGCAAATTTGAAAAACTCTTAGACGTTAGCTGTGTTTCTCAGAAACATGCACCGGTCAGTATACTCGGAAAAATACACCAGAGTTTCATTCTGTATTTCATTACTACACATTATAAAAATATAGCTTTTTAAAATTATTTTGACCCAAATTAATACAAAATGATGAAAAATGTTTTTTATAAAAATTCTGCGTCAAAGGGTTACGGAAGGGAATCTGAGAAACATTAAAAATCCTCACATAGGCGAATTAAGTCGGGTTAAACTTGAACTGTATAATATACCTGGGCACCTGAGGCCGCTTGCGGCCGTTTTCTCATTCAGCTTGAGCTCAAACTGTGTGATGCTTCGTTGAGGTTGTGGAATGTAACTGAAGTAAAGGAGTTTAGCCGTGTACGTTTTCCCTTATTTTTGTAGTTTCCATCATGTTTCATATACTAATGAGTTAGAATTGTATTTTTGTAGTGGTAGATACACAACAGTACTCCCCCACCAGAATTCTATCTGTGATAGAATTCGACAAACAGACACCTCTAGTTCATTCATTGCTGTTTTTTTAGAAGGCGGTAGAGCTGTATAAAGATCACCGTACATTTTGCTGACCGTGAGAGCAGTATTAAGTGCACAGTCGTGTTTGCGCATGTGTTGCCATTAGCAGTCGAGAGTATGCAGGCCGACGTTGTGTGGGATCGAGGCTGAATAGTAACAGCGCGAGGCGGTTGATAATGTCGCAGTCACAAGTAAAATGTTCAAAACGGGCCATACATCGAAGTAGGCGTGTTCAGATTGAAATGGGCGTAACTGTCAAGAAAAGCGTAATCTAATCGAAGTAGGAGTTTTTAATAAGGTAGGCGTTTTTACATCACGCCCGAAGGTCACCAATGTGGAGGTAGTAGATATCGAGAATGTTAATCTTCATCAATGATAAGGTTGCCCATCATAGCTTCGAATTAACATTCTAAGAAATTGTAATTGTATTTTTTTAGTGGTAGATACACTACAATACTACAGAAATCATTGGATACAAAAAAGGAAGTTCATACAAAATATATGGCGCATGAAATTTTCTATAAAGAATATAAATGGGGAAAATTGATCAATAATTGATCAGTAATAAAGTAATGAGAGTTGAAAATAGGCAAAATACGTCAAAATGTCAATTTTTAAAGTAATTTTTTTTTTTGACATGTAAAATAACTAAATATTAGTAAAAAATGTTTCTTGTACGAAATGAATACAATTACATACAAAAATGATATGAAAACTTTTTTTTTTACTCAAGGGATTCATTTCGAAGGTTTATAGTTTTTGTTAGGAATTGAAAGGAAAAAAAGAAAATGAAGTATAAGGAATGAAAAGCAAGCTTTCTGTTTTACTTCCAGCGAAAATAAATAAAAAATCATAGAATATAATCTAAAAAAAAATCAAAAGTTCTGGTTCTCTTGTCTATTATTAGCCTACTTTTTTGTAACTAGAAGCGTTATTTATTTTAAGGAATTTATTTTTTCTTCTTACAGCTGCTTGTCCCTTCCAATTTCAGTGCGACGATGGAAATTGTATTGATGAAAGGCGTGTTTGCGACGGATTCAAAAATTGCGAAGATAGAAGTGACGAACGTGATTGCCATGCCAGAGTATGTGACTCAGAAACCAAATTTCGATGTGGAAGCGGGCAATGCGTCCTGAAATCAGACGTATGTGATGGAGTATCTGACTGTGGAGATGACAGTGACGAATCAAATTGCAGTAAATAAAACTTTATCTGTAGTTTAAAATATTTTGAAGCTCTGAATCTGCTCGCTTCGCTCCCCAACTCCCCAGACCCAGATAGCAAAAAAAGGTTTATTTTAACTCACAAAAACACTTTTATGGTAAACCTAATAAGGTTGATTATGTGGTTTACGTGTAAGCCATCTAACTTTAAAACGAGATCTGTGACCATATGCTCTGTTCTACTCACGTTACCCTAATCCAAAACCTTGGAAAACAACCTTATATATAAAACACTTAAATAGAGGTTGTCTTAACGTGAAAAAATCCTTTAATAAAGCAAGTCTCAAGGGGAAAATAATCTTAAATTTAGGTAATTTTAAGGTTTCTTTTCGCAATGCTCAGCTAAAATCCACCTTGCCATGAAATTTTAATAAACAGCGCAATTTGATCCTATCGCTAGCTAAAACGTCATTATGGACCTAAGTGACCTTTTTACCTAAGTGACAATACTCTTTAAAGAAAGCTTTAAATTATAATTTTTAATCCTTTTAGGGTGAAAGGTTTGAAACTGCAATATTTTTGCTTTATTTGAAAAAAGGTTTGCAGTGTAAACATTAACGTGAGAAGAAAAGGAAAATTTCGACACAAGGCTGCCGTAAGGTTACATGCTTACTGGGATTATTCAAACGATTATGCCGGCAGGACTCTTACTGAAGTTTCTGCAAATGAACTAGAGTGCTGCTCTTAATGCTTTTGCAGTCATATTCATATGTCAGTTTGGACGGTGGATAAAAAATAGAAACGAAAATCTAATAAATTTAGATTTGGTGGAGCAGTGACGCAGATCGAATACCGGTGACCTTTATTTATATATACATATTTTCTGACGCTCTAATGACAAGCAAAAATATATTTTGATATTTCTTACTTATAAAAAACAGTCAATCAATTACTAAAAAATCCATTATATTATCGGAATTATATTTGTACTAAATTATTAAATACAGAAAAAATAGTAATAATTTTTTTTTCATTCGTATTCAAACATTTAAAAATAATTGATTTTTTAAAACTAAAGAAATTTCTATGTTGAATATCTATTTCTTTCAGAGTAAAGTAATAGCGTATAAGTGCAAATTTGAAAAACTCTTAGACGTTAGCTGTGTTTCTCAGAAACATGCACCGGTCAGTATACTCGGAAAAATACACCAGAGTTTCATTCTGTATTTCATTACTACACATTATAAAAATATAGCTTTTTAAAATTATTTTGACCCAAATTAATACAAAATGATGAAAAATGTTTTTTATAAAAATTCTGCGTCAAAGGGTTACGGAAGGGAATCTGAGAAACATTAAAAATCCTCACATAGGCGAATTAAGTCGGGTTAAACTTGAACTGTATAATATACCTGGGCACCTGAGGCCGCTTGCGGCCGTTTTCTCATTCAGCTTGAGCTCAAACTGTGTGATGCTTCGTTGAGGTTGTGGAATGTAACTGAAGTAAAGGAGTTTAGCCGTGTACGTTTTCCCTTATTTTTGTAGTTTCCATCATGTTTCATATACTAATGAGTTAGAATTGTATTTTTGTAGTGGTAGATACACAACAGTACTCCCCCACCAGAATTCTATCTGTGATAGAATTCGACAAACAGACACCTCTAGTTCATTCATTGCTGTTTTTTTAGAAGGCGGTAGAGCTGTATAAAGATCACCGTACATTTTGCTGACCGTGAGAGCAGTATTAAGTGCACAGTCGTGTTTGCGCATGTGTTGCCATTAGCAGTCGAGAGTATGCAGTCCGACGTTGTGTGGGATCGAGGCTGAATAGTAACAGCGCGAGGCGGTTGATAATGTCGCAGTCACAAGTAAAATGTTCAAAACGGGCCATACATCGAAGTAGGCGTGTTCAGATTGAAATGGGCGTAACTGTCAAGAAAAGCGTAATCTAATCGAAGTAGGAGTTTTTAATAAGGTAGGCGTTTTTACATCACGCCCGAAGGTCACCAATGTGGAGGTAGTAGATATCGAGAATGTTAATCTTCATCAATGATAAGGTTGCCCATCATAGCTTCGAATTAACATTCTAAGAAATTGTAATTGTATTTTTTTAGTGGTAGATACACTACAATACTACAGAAATCATTGGATACAAAAAAGGAAGTTCATACAAAATATATGGCGCATGAAATTTTCTATAAAGAATATAAATGGGGAAAATTGATCAATAATTGATCAGTAATAAAGTAATGAGAGTTGAAAATAGGCAAAATACGTCAAAATGTCAATTTTTAAAGTAATTTTTTTTTTTGACATGTAAAATAACTAAATATTAGTAAAAAATGTTTCTTGTACGAAATGAATACAATTACATACAAAAATGATATGAAAACTTTTTTTTTTACTCAAGGGATTCATTTCGAAGGTTTATAGTTTTTGTTAGGAATTGAAAGGAAAAAAAGAAAATGAAGTATAAGGAATGAAAAGCAAGCTTTCTGTTTTACTTCCAGCGAAAATAAATAAAAAATCATAGAATATAATCTAAAAAAAAATCAAAAGTTCTGGTTCTCTTGTCTATTATTAGCCTACTTTTTTGTAACTAGAAGCGTTATTTATTTTAAGGAATTTATTTTTTCTTCTTACAGCTGCTTGTCCCTTCCAATTTCAGTGCGACGATGGAAATTGTATTGATGAAAGGCGTGTTTGCGACGGATTCAAAAATTGCGAAGATAGAAGTGACGAACGTGATTGCCATGCCAGAGTATGTGACTCAGAAACCAAATTTCGATGTGGAAGCGGGCAATGCGTCCTGAAATCAGACGTATGTGATGGAGTATCTGACTGTGGAGATGACAGTGACGAATCAAATTGCAGTAAATAAAACTTTATCTGTAGTTTAAAATATTTTGAAGCTCTGAATCTGCTCGCTTCGCTCCCCAACTCCCCAGACCCAGATAGCAAAAAAAGGTTTATTTTAACTCACAAAAACACTTTTATGGTAAACCTAATAAGGTTGATTATGTGGTTTACGTGTAAGCCATCTAACTTTAAAACGAGATCTGTGACCATATGCTCTGTTCTACTCACGTTACCCTAATCCAAAACCTTGGAAAACAACCTTATATATAAAACACTTAAATAGAGGTTGTCTTAACGTGAAAAAATCCTTTAATAAAGCAAGTCTCAAGGGGAAAATAATCTTAAATTTAGGTAATTTTAAGGTTTCTTTTCGCAATGCTCAGCTAAAATCCACCTTGCCATGAAATTTTAATAAACAGCGCAATTTGATCCTATCGCTAGCTAAAACGTCATTATGGACCTAAGTGACCTTTTTACCTAAGTGACAATACTCTTTAAAGAAAGCTTTAAATTATAATTTTTAATCCTTTTAGGGTGAAAGGTTTGAAACTGCAATATTTTTGCTTTATTTGAAAAAAGGTTTGCAGTGTAAACATTAACGTGAGAAGAAAAGGAAAATTTCGACACAAGGCTGCCGTAAGGTTACATGCTTACTGGGATTATTCAAACGATTATGCCGGCAGGACTCTTACTGAAGTTTCTGCAAATGAACTAGAGTGCTGCTCTTAATGCTTTTGCAGTCATATTCATATGTCAGTTTGGACGGTGGATAAAAAATAGAAACGAAAATCTAATAAATTTAGATTTGGTGGAGCAGTGACGCAGATCGAATACCGGTGACCTTTATTTATATATACATATTTTCTGACGCTCTAATGACAAGCAAAAATATATTTTGATATTTCTTACTTATAAAAAACAGTCAATCAATTACTAAAAAATCCATTAGATTATCGGAATTATATTTGTACTAAATTATTAAATACAGAAAAAATAGTAATAATTTTTTTTTCATTCGTATTCAAACATTTAAAAATAATTGATTTTTTAAAACTAAAGAAATTTCTATGTTGAATATCTATTTCTTTCAGAGTAAAGTAATAGCGTATAAGTGCAAATTTGAAAAACTCTTAGACGTTAGCTGTGTTTCTCAGAAACATGCACCGGTCAGTATACTCGGAAAAATACACCAGAGTTTCATTCTGTATTTCATTACTACACATTATAAAAATATAGCTTTTTAAAATTATTTTGACCCAAATTAATACAAAATGATGAAAAATGTTTTTTTATAAAAATTCTGCGTCAAAGGGTTACGGAAGGGAATCTGAGAAACATTAAAAATCCTCACATAGGCGAATTAAGTCGGGTTAAACTTGAACTGTATAATATACCTGGGCACCTGAGGCCGCTTGCGGCCGTTTTCTCATTCAGCTTGAGCTCAAACTGTGTGATGCTTCGTTGAGGTTGTGGAATGTAACTGAAGTAAAGGAGTTTAGCCGTGTACGTTTTCCCTTATTTTTGTAGTTTCCATCATGTTTCATATACTAATGAGTTAGAATTGTATTTTTGTAGTGGTAGATACACAACAGTACTCCCCCACCAGAATTCTATCTGTGATAGAATTCGACAAACAGACACCTCTAGTTCATTCATTGCTGTTTTTTTAGAAGGCGGTAGAGCTGTATAAAGATCACCGTACATTTTGCTGACCGTGAGAGCAGTATTAAGTGCACAGTCGTGTTTGCGCATGTGTTGCCATTAGCAGTCGAGAGTATGCAGGCCGACGTTGTGTGGGATCGAGGCTGAATAGTAACAGCGCGAGGCGGTTGATAATGTCGCAGTCACAAGTAAAATGTTCAAAACGGGCCATACATCGAAGTAGGCGTGTTCAGATTGAAATGGGCGTAACTGTCAAGAAAAGCGTAATCTAATCGAAGTAGGAGTTTTTAATAAGGTAGGCGTTTTTACATCACGCCCGAAGGTCACCAATGTGGAGGTAGTAGATATCGAGAATGTTAATCTTCATCAATGATAAGGTTGCCCATCATAGCTTCGAATTAACATTCTAAGAAATTGTAATTGTATTTTTTTAGTGGTAGATACACTACAATACTACAGAAATCATTGGATACAAAAAAGGAAGTTCATACAAAATATATGGCGCATGAAATTTTCTATAAAGAATATAAATGGGGAAAATTGATCAATAATTGATCAGTAATAAAGTAATGAGAGTTGAAAATAGGCAAAATACGTCAAAATGTCAATTTTTAAAGTAATTTTTTTTTTTGACATGTAAAATAACTAAATATTAGTAAAAAATGTTTCTTGTACGAAATGAATACAATTACATACAAAAATGATATGAAAACTTTTTTTTTTACTCAAGGGATTCATTTCGAAGGTTTATAGTTTTTGTTAGGAATTGAAAGGAAAAAAAGAAAATGAAGTATAAGGAATGAAAAGCAAGCTTTCTGTTTTACTTCCAGCGAAAATAAATAAAAAATCATAGAATATAATCTAAAAAAAAATCAAAAGTTCTGGTTCTCTTGTCTATTATTAGCCTACTTTTTTGTAACTAGAAGCGTTATTTATTTTAAGGAATTTATTTTTTCTTCTTACAGCTGCTTGTCCCTTCCAATTTCAGTGCGACGATGGAAATTGTATTGATGAAAGGCGTGTTTGCGACGGATTCAAAAATTGCGAAGATAGAAGTGACGAACGTGATTGCCATGCCAGAGTATGTGACTCAGAAACCAAATTTCGATGTGGAAGCGGGCAATGCGTCCTGAAATCAGACGTATGTGATGGAGTATCTGACTGTGGAGATGACAGTGACGAATCAAATTGCAGTAAATAAAACTTTATCTGTAGTTTAAAATATTTTGAAGCTCTGAATCTGCTCGCTTCGCTCCCCAACTCCCCAGACCCAGATAGCAAAAAAAGGTTTATTTTAACTCACAAAAACACTTTTATGGTAAACCTAATAAGGTTGATTATGTGGTTTACGTGTAAGCCATCTAACTTTAAAACGAGATCTGTGACCATATGCTCTGTTCTACTCACGTTACCCTAATCCAAAACCTTGGAAAACAACCTTATATATAAAACACTTAAATAGAGGTTGTCTTAACGTGAAAAAATCCTTTAATAAAGCAAGTCTCAAGGGGAAAATAATCTTAAATTTAGGTAATTTTAAGGTTTCTTTTCGCAATGCTCAGCTAAAATCCACCTTGCCATGAAATTTTAATAAACAGCGCAATTTGATCCTATCGCTAGCTAAAACGTCATTATGGACCTAAGTGACCTTTTTACCTAAGTGACAATACTCTTTAAAGAAAGCTTTAAATTATAATTTTTAATCCTTTTAGGGTGAAAGGTTTGAAACTGCAATATTTTTGCTTTATTTGAAAAAAGGTTTGCAGTGTAAACATTAACGTGAGAAGAAAAGGAAAATTTCGACACAAGGCTGCCGTAAGGTTACATGCTTACTGGGATTATTCAAACGATTATGCCGGCAGGACTCTTACTGAAGTTTCTGCAAATGAACTAGAGTGCTGCTCTTAATGCTTTTGCAGTCATATTCATATGTCAGTTTGGACGGTGGATAAAAAATAGAAACGAAAATCTAATAAATTTAGATTTGGTGGAGAAGTGACGCAGATCGAATACCGGTGACCTTTATTTATATATACATATTTTCTGACGCTCTAATGACAAGCAAAAATATATTTTGATATTTCTTACTTATAAAAAACAGTCAATCAATTACTAAAAAATCCATTAGATTATCGGAATTATATTTGTACTAAATTATTAAATACAGAAAAAATAGTAATAATTTTTTTTTCATTCGTATTCAAACATTTAAAAATAATTGATTTTTTAAAACTAAAGAAATTTCTATGTTGAATATCTATTTCTTTCAGAGTAAAGTAATAGCGTATAAGTGCAAATTTGAAAAACTCTTAGACGTTAGCTGTGTTTCTCAGAAACATGCACCGGTCAGTATACTCGGAAAAATACACCAGAGTTTCATTCTGTATTTCATTACTACACATTATAAAAATATAGCTTTTTAAAATTATTTTGACCCAAATTAATACAAAATGATGAAAAATGTTTTTTATAAAAATTCTGCGTCAAAGGGTTACGGAAGGGAATCTGAGAAACATTAAAAATCCTCACATAGGCGAATTAAGTCGGGTTAAACTTGAACTGTATAATATACCTGGGCACCTGAGGCCGCTTGCGGCCGTTTTCTCATTCAGCTTGAGCTCAAACTGTGTGATGCTTCGTTGAGGTTGTGGAATGTAACTGAAGTAAAGGAGTTTAGCCGTGTACGTTTTCCCTTATTTTTGTAGTTTCCATCATGTTTCATATACTAATGAGTTAGAATTGTATTTTTGTAGTGGTAGATACACAACAGTACTCCCCCACCAGAATTCTATCTGTGATAGAATTCGACAAACAGACACCTCTAGTTCATTCATTGCTGTTTTTTTAGAAGGCGGTAGAGCTGTATAAAGATCACCGTACATTTTGCTGACCGTGAGAGCAGTATTAAGTGCACAGTCGTGTTTGCGCATGTGTTGCCATTAGCAGTCGAGAGTATGCAGGCCGACGTTGTGTGGGATCGAGGCTGAATAGTAACAGCGCGAGGCGGTTGATAATGTCGCAGTCACAAGTAAAATGTTCAAAACGGGCCATACATCGAAGTAGGCGTGTTCAGATTGAAATGGGCGTAACTGTCAAGAAAAGCGTAATCTAATCGAAGTAGGAGTTTTTAATAAGGTAGGCGTTTTTACATCACGCCCGAAGGTCACCAATGTGGAGGTAGTAGATATCGAGAATGTTAATCTTCATCAATGATAAGGTTGCCCATCATAGCTTCGAATTAACATTCTAAGAAATTGTAATTGTATTTTTTTAGTGGTAGATACACTACAATACTACAGAAATCATTGGATACAAAAAAGGAAGTTCATACAAAATATATGGCGCATGAAATTTTCTATAAAGAATATAAATGGGGAAAATTGATCAATAATTGATCAGTAATAAAGTAATGAGAGTTGAAAATAGGCAAAATACGTCAAAATGTCAATTTTTAAAGTAATTTTTTTTTTGACATGTAAAATAACTAAATATTAGTAAAAAATGTTTCTTGTACGAAATGAATACAATTACATACAAAAATGATATGAAAACTTTTTTTTTTACTCAAGGGATTCATTTCGAAGGTTTATAGTTTTTGTTAGGAATTGAAAGGAAAAAAAGAAAATGAAGTATAAGGAATGAAAAGCAAGCTTTCTGTTTTACTTCCAGCGAAAATAAATAAAAAATCATAGAATATAATCTAAAAAAAAATCAAAAGTTCTGGTTCTCTTGTCTATTATTAGCCTACTTTTTTGTAACTAGAAGCGTTATTTATTTTAAGGAATTTATTTTTTCTTCTTACAGCTGCTTGTCCCTTCCAATTTCAGTGCGACGATGGAAATTGTATTGATGAAAGGCGTGTTTGCGACGGATTCAAAAATTGCGAAGATAGAAGTGACGAACGTGATTGCCATGCCAGAGTATGTGACTCAGAAACCAAATTTCGATGTGGAAGCGGGCAATGCGTCCTGAAATCAGACGTATGTGATGGAGTATCTGACTGTGGAGATGACAGTGACGAGTCAAATTGCAGTAAATAAAACTTTATCTGTAGTTTAAAATATTTTGAAGCTCTGAATCTGCTCGCTTCGCTCCCCAACTCCCCAGACCCAGATAGCAAAAAAAGGTTTATTTTAACTCACAAAAACACTTTTATGGTAAACCTAATAAGGTTGATTATGTGGTTTATATGTAAGCCATCTAACTTTAAAACGAGATCTGTGACCATATGCTCTGTTCTACTCACGTTACCCTAATCCAAAACCTTGGAAAACAACCTTATATATAAAACACTTTAATAGAGGTTGTCTTAACGTGAAAAAATCCTTTAATAAAGCAAGTCTCAAGGGGAAAATAATCTTAAATTTAGGTAATTTTAAGGTTTCTTTTCGCAATGCTCAGCTAAAATCCACCTTGCCATGAAATTTTAATAAACAGCACAATTTGATCCTTTCGCTAGCTAAAACGTCATTATGGACCTAAGTGACCTTTTTACCTAAGTGACAATACTCTTTAAAGAAAGCTTTAAATTATAATTTATAATCCTTTTAGTGTGAAAGGTTTGAAACTGCAATATTTTTGCTTTATTTGAAAAAAGGCTTGCAGTATAAACATTAACGTGAGAAGAAAAGGAAAATTTCGACACAAGGCTGCCGTAAGGTTACATGCTTACTGGGATTATTCAAACGAGTATGCCGGCAGGACTCTTACTGAAGTTTCTGCAAATGAACTAGAGTGCTGCTCTTAATGCTTTTGCAGTCATATTCATATGTCAGTTTGGACGGTGGATAAAAAATAGAAACGAAAATCTAATAAATTTAGATTTGGTGGAGCAGTGACGCAGATCGAATACCGGTGACCTTTATTTATATATAAAAATCCATTAGATTATCGGAATTATATTTGTACTAAATTATTAAATACAGAAAAAATAGTAATAATTTTTTTTTCATTCGTATTCAAACATTTAAAAATAATTGATTTTTTAAAACTAAAGAAATTTCTATGTTGAATAACTATTTCTTTCAGAGTAAAGTAATAGCGTATAAGTGCAAATTTGAAAAACTCTTAGACGTTAGCTGTGTTTCTCAGAAACATGCACCGGTCAGTATACTCGGAAAAATACACCAGAGTTTCATTCTGTATTTCATTACTACACATTATAAAAATATAGCTTTTTAAAATTATTTTGACCCAAATTAATACAAAATGATGAAAAATGTTTTTTATAAAAATTCTGCGTCAAAGGGTTACGGAAGGGAATCTGAGAAACATTAAAAATCCTCACATAGGCGAATTAAGTCGGGTTAAACTTGAACTGTATAATATACCTGGGCACCTGAGGCCGCTTGCGGCCGTTTTGTCATTCATCTTGAGCTCAAACTGTGTGATGCTTCGTTGAGGTTGTGGAATGTAACTGAAGTAAAAGAGTTTAGCCGTGTACGTTTTCCCTTCTTTTTGTAGTTTCCATCATGTTTCATATACTAATGAGTTAGAATTGTATTTTTGTAGTGGTAGATACACAACAGTACTCCCCCACCAGAATTCTATCTGTGATAGAATTCGATTAACAGACACCTCTAGTTCATTCATTGCTGTTTTTTTAGAAGGCGGTAGAGCTGTAATTTGGCGCATGAAATTTTCTATAAAGAATATAAATGGGGAAAATTGATCAATAATTGATCAGTAATAAAGTAATGAGAGTTGAAAATAGGCAAAATACGTCAAAATGTCAATTTTTAAAGTAATTTTTTTTTTGACATGTAAAATAACTAAATATTAGTAAAAAATGTTTCTTGTACGAAATGAATACAATTACATACAAAAATGATATGAAAACTTTTTTTTTTACTCAAGGGATTCATTTCGAAGGTTTATAGTTTTTGTTAGGAATTGAAAGGAAAAAAAGAAAATGAAGTATAAGGAATGAAAAGCAAGCTTTCTGTTTTACTTCCAGCGAAAATAAATAAAAAATCATAGAATATAATCTAAAAAAAATCAAAAGTTCTGGTTCTCTTGTCTATTATTAGCCTACTTTTTTGTAACTAGAAGCGTTATTTATTTTAAGGAATTTATTTTTTCTTCTTACAGCTGCTTGTCCCTTCCAATTTCAGTGCGACGATGGAAATTGTATTGATGAAAGGCGTGTTTGCGACGGATTCAAAAATTGCGAAGATATAAGTGACGAACGTGATTGCCATGCCAGAGTATGTGACTCAGAAACCAAATTTCGATGTGGAAGCGGGCAATGCGTCCTGAAATCAGACGTATGTGATGGAGTATCTGACTGTGGAGATGACAGTGACGAATCAAATTGCAGTAAATAAAACTTTATCTGTAGTTTAAAATATTTTGAAGCTCTGAATCTGCTCGCTTCGCTCCCCAACTCCCCAGACCCAGATAGCAAAAAAAGGTTTATTTTAACTCACAAAAACACTTTTATGGTAAACCTAATAAGGTTGATTATGCGGTTTACGTGTAAGCCATCTAACTTTAAAACGAGATCTGTGACCATATGCTCTGTTCTACTCACGTTACCCTAATCCAAAACCTTGGAAAACAACCTTATATATAAAACACTTAAATAGAGGTTGTCTTAACGTGAAAAAATCCTTTAATAAAGCAAGTCTCAAGGGGAAAATAATCTTAAATTTAGGTAATTTTAAGGTTTCTTTTCGCAATGCTCAGCTAAAATCCACCTTGCCATGAAATTTTAATAAACAGCGCAATTTGATTCTATCGCTAGCTAAAACGTCATTATGGACCTAAGTGACCTTTTTACCTAAGTGACAATACTCTTTAAAGAAAGCTTTAAATTATAATTTTTAATCCTTTTAGGGTGAAAGGTTTGAAACTGCAATATTTTTGCTTTATTTGAAAAAAGGTTTGCAGTGTAAACATTAACGTGAGAAGAAAAGGAAAATTTCGACACAAGGCTGCCGTAAGGTTACATGCTTACTGGGATTATTCAAACGATTATGCCGGCAGGACTCTTACTGAAGTTTCTGCAAATGAACTAGAGTGCTGCTCTTAATGCTTTTGCAGTCATATTCATATGTCAGTTTGGACGGTGGATAAAAAATAGAAACGAAAATCTAATAAATTTAGATTTGGTGGAGCAGTGACGCAGATCGAATACCGGTGACCTTTATTTATATATACATATTTTCTGACGTTCTAATGACAAGCAAAAATATATTTTGATATTTCTTACTTATAAAAAACAGTCAATCAATTACTAAAAAATCCATTAGATTATCGGAATTATATTTGTACTAAATTATTAAATACAAAAAAAATAGTAATAATTTTTTTTTCATTCGTATTCAAACATTTAAAAATAATTGATTTTTTAAAACTAAAGAAATTCTATGTTGAATAACTATTTCTTTCAGAGTGAAGTAATAGCGTATAAGTCCAAATTTGAAAAACTCTTGGACGTTAGCTGTGTTTCTCAGAAACATGCACCGGTTAGTATACTCGGAAAAATACACCAGAGTTTCATTCTGTATTTCATTACTACACATTATAAAAATATAGCTTTTTAAAATTATTTTGACCCAAATTAATACAAAATGATGAAAAATGTTTTTTATAAAAATTCTGCGTCAGAGGGTTACGGAAGGGAATCTGAGAAACATTAAAAATCCTCACACAGGCGAATTAAGTCGGGTTAAACTTGAACTGTATAATATACCTGGGCACCTGAGGCCGCTTGCGACCGTTTTCTCATTCATCTTGAGCTTGAACTGTGTGCTGCTTCGTTGAGATTGTGGAATGCAACCGAAGTAAAGGAGGTTAGCCGTGTGCGCATTCTCTTCTTTTTTTTACTTTCCTTCAGAATTGTAGTTTTGTAGTGGTAGATACACAACAGTACTACCCTACCAGAATTATATCTGTGATAGAATTCAATGGACAGACATCTCTGGTTGATTCATTGCTGTTTTTTTAGAAGCCGGTAGAGCTGTATTCAGATCACCGTACATTTTGCTGATCATAAGAGCAGTATTAAGTGCACAGTCGTGGTTGCTCATGTGTTGCTATTAGCAGTCGAGTGTATGCAGGCCGACGTTGTTTGGGATCGAGGCTGAATAGTAACAGCGCGAGGAGGTTGATAATGTCGCAGTCACAAGTAAAATGTTCAAAACGGACCATACATCGAAGTAGGCGTGTTCAGATTGAAATGGGCGTAACTGTCAAGAAAAGCGTAATCTGATCGAAGCAGGAGTTTTTAATAAGGTAGGCGTTTTCACATCACGCCCGAAGGTCACCAATGTGGAGGTAGTAGATATCGAGAATGTTAATCTTCATCAATGATAAGGTTGCCCATCATAGCTTCGAATTAACATTCTAAGAAATTGTAATTGTATTTTTTTAGTGGTAGATACACTACAATACTACAGAAATCATTGGATGCAAGAAAGGAAGTTCATACAAAATATATGGCGCATGAAATTTTCTATAAAGAATATAAATGGGGAAAATTGATCAATAATTGATCAGTAATAAAGTAATGAGAGTTGAAAATAGGCAAAATACGTCAAAATGTCAATTTTTAAAGTAATTTTTTTTTTGACATGTAAAATAACTAAATATTAGTAAAAAATGTTTCTTGTACGAAATGAATACAATTACATACAAAAATGATATGAAAACTTTTTTTTTTACTCAAGGGATTCATTTCGAAGGTTTATAGTTTTTGTTAGGAATTGAAAGGAAAAAAAGAAAATGAAGTATAAGGAATGAAAAGCAAGCTTTCTGTTTTACTTCCAGCGAAAATAAATAAAAAATCATAGAATATAATCTAAAAAAAATCAAAAGTTCTGGTTCTCTTATCTATTATTAGCCTACTTTTTTGTAACTAGAAGCGTTATTTATTTTAAGGAATTTATTTTTTCTTCTTACAGCTGCTTGTCCCTTCCAATTTCAGTGCGACGATGGAAATTGTATTGATGAAAGGCGTGTTTGCGACGGATTCAAAAATTGCGAAGATATAAGTGACGAACGTGATTGCCATGCCAGAGTATGTGACTCAGAAACCAAATTTCGATGTGGAAGCGGGCAATGCGTCCTGAAATCAGACGTATGTGATGGAGTATCTGACTGTGGAGATGACAGTGACGAATCAAATTGCAGTAAATAAAACTTTATCTGTAGTTTAAAATATTTTGAAGCTCTGAATCTGCTCGCTTCGCTCCCCAACTCCCCAGACCCAGATAGCAAAAAAAGTTTTATTTAAACTCACAAAAACACTTTTATGGTAAACCTAATAAGGTTGATTATGCGGTTTACGTGTAAGCCATCTAACTTTAAAACGAGATCTGTGACCATATGCTCTGTTCTACTCACGTTACCCTAATCCAAAACCTTGGAAAACAACCTTATATATAAAACACTTTAATAGAGGTTGTCTTAACGTGAAAAAATCCTTTAATAAAGCAAGTCTCAAGGGGAAAATAATCTTAAATTTAGGTAATTTTAAGGTTTCTTTTCGCAATGCTCAGCTAAAATCCACCTTGCCATGAAATTTTAATAAACAGCGCAATTTGATTCTATCGCTAGCTAAAACGTCATTATGGACCTAAGTGACCTTTTTACCTAAGTGACAATACTCTTTAAAGAAAGCTTTAAATTATAATTTTTTAATCCTTTTAGGGTGAAAGGTTTGAAACTGCAATATTTTTGCTTTATTTGAAAAAAGGTTTGCAGTGTAAACATTAACGTGAGAAGAAAAGGAAAATTTCGACACAAGGCTGCCGTAAGGTTACATGCTTACTGGGATTATTCAAACGATTATGCCGGCAGGACTCTTACTGAAGTTTCTGCAAATGAACTAGAGTGCTGCTCTTAATGCTTTTGCAGTCATATTCATATGTCAGTTTGGACGGTGGATAAAAAATAGAAACGAAAATCTAATAAATTTAGATTTGGTGGAGCAGTGACGCAGATCGAATACCGGTGACCTTTATTTATATATACATATTTTCTGACGTTCTAATGACAAGCAAAAATATATTTTGATATTTCTTACTTATAAAAAACAGTCAATCAATTACTAAAAAATCCATTAGATTATCGGAATTATATTTGTACTAAATTATTAAATACAAAAAAAATAGTAATAATTTTTTTTCCTTCGTATTCAAACATTTAAAAATAATTGATTTTTTAAAACTAAAGAAATTCTATGTTGAATAACTATTTCTTTCAGAGTGAAGTAATAGCGTATAAGTCCAAATTTGAAAAACTCTTGGACGTTAGCTGTGTTTCTCAGAAACATGCACCGGTTAGTATACTCGGAAAAATACACCAGAGTTCCATTCTGTATTTCATTACTACACATTATAAAAATATAGCTTTTTAAAATTATTTTGACCCAAATTAATACAAAATGATGAAAAATGTTTTTTATAAAAATTCTGCGTCAAAGGGTTACGGAAGGGAATCTGAGAAACATTAAAAATCCTCACACAGGCGAATTAAGTCGGGTTAAACTTGAACTGTATAATATACCTGGGCACCTGAGGCCGCTTGCGACCGTTTTCTCATTCATCTTGAGCTTGAACTGTGTGCTGCTTCGTTGAGATTGTGGAATGCAACCGAAGTAAAGGAGGTTAGCCGTGTGCGCATTCTCTTCTTTTTTTACTTTCCTTCAGAATTGTAGTTTTGTAGTGGTAGATACACAACAGTACTACCCTACCAGAATTATATCTGTGATAGAATTCAATGGACAGACATCTCTGGTTGATTCATTGCTGTTTTTTTAGAAGCCGGTAGAGCTGTATTCAGATCACCGTACATTTTGCTGATCATAAGAGCAGTATTAAGTGCACAGTCGTGGTTGCTCATGTGTTGCTATTAGCAGTCGAGTGTATGCAGGCCGACGTTGTGTGGGATCGAGGCTGAATAGTAACAGCGCGAGGTGGTTGATAATGTCGCAGTCACAAGTAAAATGTTCAAAACGGACCATACATCGAAGTAGGCGTGTTCAGATTGAAATGGGCGTAACTGTCAAGAAAAGCGTAATCTGATCGAAGCAGGAGTTTTTAATAAGGTAGGCGTTTTCACATCACGCCCGAAGGTCACCAATGTGGAGGTAGTAGATATCGAGAATGTTAATCTTCATCAATGATAAGGTTGCCCATCATAGCTTCGAATTAACATTCTAAGAAATTGTAATTGTATTTTTTTAGTGGTAGATACACTACAATACTACAGAAATCATTGGATACAAAAAAGGAAGTTCATACAAAATATATGGCGCATGAAATTTTCTATAAAGAATATAAATGGGGAAAATTGATCAATAATTGATCAGTAATAAAGTAATGAGAGTTGAAAATAGGCAAAATACGTCAAAATGTCAATTTTTAAAGTAATTTTTTTTTTGACATGTAAAATAACTAAATATTAGTAAAAAATGTTTCTTGTACGAAATGAATACAATTACATACAAAAATGATATGAAAACTTTTTTTTTTACTCAAGGGATTCATTTCGAAGGTTTATAGTTTTTGTTAGGAATTGAAAGGAAAAAAAGAAAATGAAGTATAAGGAATGAAAAGCAAGCTTTCTGTTTTACTTCCAGCGAAAATAAATAAAAAATCATAGAATATAATCTAAAAAAAATCAAAAGTTCTGGTTCTCTTGTCTATTATTAGCCTACTTTTTTGTAACTAGAAGCGTTATTTATTTTAAGGAATTTATTTTTTCTTCTTACAGCTGCTTGTCCCTTCCAATTTCAGTGCGACGATGGAAATTGTATTGATGAAAGGCGTGTTTGCGACGGATTCAAAAATTGCGAAGATATAAGTGACGAACGTGATTGCCATGCCAGAGTATGTGACTCAGAAACCAAATTTCGATGTGGAAGCGGGCAATGCGTCCTGAAATCAGACGTATGTGATGGAGTATCTGACTGTGGAGATGACAGTGACGAATCAAATTGCAGTAAATAAAACTATATCTGTAGTTAAAAATATTTTGAAGCTCTTTATCTGCTCGCTTCGCTCCCCAACTCCCCAGACCCAGATAGCAAAAAAAGGTTTATTTTAACTCACAAAAACACTTTTATGGTAAACCTAATAAGGTTGATTATGCGGTTTACGTGTAAGCCATCTAACTTTAAAACGAGATCTGTGACCATATGCTCTGTTCTACTCACGTTACCCTAATCCAAAACCTTGGAAAACAACCTTATATATAAAACACTTTAATAGAGGTTGTCTTAACGTGAAAAAATCCTTTAATAAAGCAAGTCTCAAGGGGAAAATAATCTTAAATTTAGATAATTTTAAGGTTTCTTTTCGCAATGCTCAGCTAAAATCCACCTTGCCATGAAATTTTAATAAACAGCGCAATTTGATTCTATCGCTAGCTAAAACGTCATTATGGACCTAAGTGACCTTTTTACCTAAGTGACAATACTCTTTAAAGAAAGCTTTAAATTATAATTTTTAATCCTTTTAGGGTGAAAGGTTTGAAACTGCAATATTTTTGCTTTATTTGAAAAAAGTTTTGCAGTGTAAACATTAACGTGAGAAGAAAAGGAAAATTTAGACACAAGGCTGCCGTAAGGTTACATGCTTACTGGGATTATTCAAACGATTATGCCGGCAGGACTCTTACTGAAGTTTCTGCAAATGAACTAGAGTGCTGCTCTTAATGCTTTTGCAGTCATATTCATATGTCAGTTTGGACGGTGGATAAAAAATAGAAACGAAAATCTAATAAATTTAGATTTGGTGGAGCAGTGACGCAGATCGAATACCGGTGACCTTTATTTATATATACATATTTTCTGACGCTCTAATGACAAGCAAAAATATATTTTGATATTTCTTACTTATAAAAAACAGTCAATCAATTACTAAAAAAAATCCATTAGATTATCGGAATTATATTTGTACTAAAATATAAAAAAAGTAGTATTAATTTTTTTTCATTCGTATTCAAACATTTATCAATAATTGATTTTTTAAAACTAAAGAAATTTCTATGTTGAATAACTATTTTTTTCAGAGTCAAGTAATAGCAAATAAGTACAAATTTTAAAAACTATTAGAAGTGAGCAGAGTTTGGAAGATTCTCGGAACAATGCTACAGTTGGAATACTGGGAAAAATGCACCGGAGTGTCATTCTGTATTTCATAACTACACATTATCAACATATAGCATTTTTTAATTATTTCGACCTAAATTAATACAAAATAATAAAAAAAATTTTTATAAAAATTCTGAGTCAAAGGTTTACGGAAGGGAATCTGAGAAACATTAAAAATCCTGAGGCGAGTTAAGTCGTGTTAAACTTGAACTGTATAATATATCTGGGCATCTGAGGCCGCTTGCGGCCTTTTTCTCAATCATCTTGAGCTTGAACTGTGTGGTGCTTCGTTGAGGTTGTGGTAATCAACTGAAGTAAAGGAGTTTAGCCGTGTGTGTATTGCCTTCTTTTTTTAGATTCCTTCATGTTTCATATACTAATGAATTAGAATTGTATTTTTGTATTGGTAGATACACAACAGCACTCTCCTACCAGAATTATATTTGTGATAGAATTCAATGGACAGACATCTTTAGTTGACCGTACATTTTGCTGATTGTGAGAGCAGTATTAAGTGCACAGTCGTGGTTGCTCATGTGCTACAATACTACGTAATTGATGTATAACGTATTGTAACGATATGTAATTGATCAATAATAAAGTAATGAGAGTTGAAAATAGGCAAAATTACGTCAAAATGTCAATTTTCAAAGTAATATTTTGTTTGACATGTAAAATAACTAGATATTAGTAAAAAATGTTTCTTGCACGAAATGAATACAAATTCTTACAAAAATGATATGAAAACTTTTTTTTTCACTCAAGGGATTCATTTCGAAGGCGAAGGTTTATAGTTTATATTATGATTTGGAAGGGAAAAAAAAAGAAACTATAAGGAAAGAAAAGCAAGCTTTCAGTTTTACTTCCAGCGAAAATAAATAAAAAATCATAGAATATTATCTAAAAAAATCAAAAGTTTTGGTTCTATTGCCTATTATTAGCCTGTAACTGGCTTCGATATTTATTTTAAAGAATTTATTTTTTTTCCTTACAGGTTGTCCATTCAAATTTCAGTGCGACAATAGAAAGTGTATTCAAAAATCGTATGTTTGCGACGGAGACAATGATTGCAAAGATAACAGTGACGAACGCGATTGCCATGACAGAGTATGTGACTCAGAAACCAAATTTCGATGTGGAAGTGGGCAATGCGTCCTGAAATCAGACGTATGTGATGGAACACCTGACTGTGGAGATGACAGTGACGAATCAAATTGCAGTAAATAAAACTTTATCTGTAGTTTAAAATATGTGGGAGCTCCGGATCTTCTCGCTTCGCTGCCCAACTCCCCAGACCAAGATAGCAAAAAAAGTTTTATTTTAACTCACAAAAACACTTTTATGTTAAACCTAATAAGGTTTGTTAAGCGTTTTATGTGTAAGCCATCTAACCTTAAAACGAGATCTGTGATCATCAGCTGTGTTCTACTCACGTCTACTCTAAACCTTGGTGAAAATAATCTTAAATTTAGGTAATTTTAAAGTTTCTTTTCGCAACGTCTTGTATGCTCAGCTAAAAATCCGCCTTGCCACGAAATTTCAATAAACAACGCAAATTGATCCTATCACTAGTGTGACGTCAGCTGAAACGTCATTATGGACCCAAGTGACCTTTTTACCTAACTGCCAATACTTTTTAAAAAAGCTTTAAATTTTTTTTTAATCCTTTTAGGATGAAAAGTTTGAAACTGCAATAACTTTGCTTTGTTTGAAAAAAGGAATTTTTCACTTCGGACATTTCGAACATTTTGTTGACAATAACAAGAAAATTCCGACACAAGGTTGCCATAAGGTTACATGCTTTCTGCGTTTTCTTTTATTTGTCCATTTTGTTTTGTTACTTTTGACATTAAATCAAGCGCGAGGTAATAAAATAATGATTTCAAGAGCGAGACAAATTTTTCGACGGTGATGAATAAAAAATCATTATTTAAAGCAAAGAAAAAAAAAGAAAAAAGTAAATAATTTTAGGTTTTTTTACGTAATTGTTTTTACTATTTTACGTAAATTATGTTCGCACGTTGCAATTGCAATAATTTTTAAAACAAAATAGAGTTTTGAAAAAACAATACCATGCGTTAATTTTATAACTGAAAACGACCCAATCAGCATGTCAAATTTCAACTCTGTCATTTCATTTCAGTGAGCGGAAGTAGATCAGTAAACATATTTAATTTTTCTTAACTTCAAGTTTTATCTTAACATAGTTGATATAGGCTTAACATAGTTGATAAGTCTCGGACATATAATCGAATCTTAAATTTTTTTTATTCGATGTAATTCCTTATTTTATCCCTACATTTTTGTTTCATGCTTTTACATTTCATGTTTTTAAGTCTGTGCGCTGCAAAACAAAATGAATGTTAAGTCGGGCACCCGAAATAGCGGAGGCACTTACGATAGTCATTAATTCTTTAAACATATGAACTTTGGAAACGCTTTGAGACACACAATATCCTGCAAATTGGCTACTACTTTAATACGAGGCCTTGTTGAACCATATTGTCGTACAAACTTAAACATCTTTCACATGATCTCAGGAGAAATTAAAGTTCAACTTGAACAGCGAAGCATGGTTCATTTTTACATATTTTTAACAAATTGCAATGAATTAGCTCCATATTATAGTTCCATTGACTTAGATGAAGATTTTTCGCTGAACCAATTTTTTGAGGGTATGCAACCAGAAATCATGTAACCTTACGGCAACCTGTGTGGGAATTTTACTTTTATTGTCCCGAAAACGTTTGAACAAAAGCTTTTTTTCAATGAAGCTCAAATATTGAGGTTTCAAACCCTTCATCCTAAAAGGATTAAAAATTATTTTTTAAAGCTTTTTAAAAAAAGTGTTGTCGCCTAGGTCCAAAATGACGTTTCAGCTGACGTCACACTAGCGATAGGATCAAATTGCATAGTTCATTAAAATTTCAAGACAAGGTGGATTTTAGCTGAGCATACAAGACTTTGTGAAATTATCTTTATAAAAGATTATTTTCACCTTGAGACAACCTTTATTAAAAGATTGTTTTCTCGCTTGAAATTCCCAAGACAACCTAGAGTTAAGGCTTTTATATAGAAGGTTAATTTCCAAGATTTTGGATTAGGGTAATGTGCGTAGTGTAGAGCTGAATGTCACAGATCTCGTTTTAAGTTTAAAAGGTTTACACGTAAATCATATTACAACCTCTTTTAGGGTTTACATTAAAAGGTTTTTGTTGATTTAAAATAAACCATACGATTTTATCTGGGATTTAGAAGGCGAGTCAAGGCTGCGTCTGTTGTTTGCCAAAGGGGTGAGAGGTATTTTAGTTATTTTCTTTCGTCTTTGAATGTATGAGTTTCTGAAGCATTTGATGTCGCATTAGCAATAAACCTTTTTAATTTGACGCTATAAATTATCATGCTAATTTTTAATTGACCTAGTTAAAGTCTTTTTTTCCCCATTACATGGAGAAAGAAAGAAATTATAGTGCGATAAGAACTTTTAGTATTCTAATTTCGTCCGTTAATTACTTTTGAAAATGAGTATGGCCTTGTTTTAAAACGGATCTTTGAAACTGCTTCCTATTTCGAAATTACCATTTATTATTATTTTAATGTGCTTAGAGATATGAAAACTAGAGATATCGAGAAGTATTCCAAATTAAATAATAACTGAGGAATGTTGTTAATTCAATGGTTTTGTTTTATCCTATGCACTGATGCACTGATTTATACGAAACACAAAAAAGCTCTAGAAAGCTATGTAGTAAACTTTTTTTTCATTCTAAATTTGTAATTTATACGAAAAAAACAATTCCATAATCATGTAATTTTAAACCCAATCCAGAAGACAAAGGAACTCCTGGATTAAATAGTGGGAGACGTTTTTTTCAGTCTTGGAATAGATTTGGCAGGCAAAACTTCAAAATTCAAATTCAATGCGCCCATTAAATATTTACTTATTTGCATTTAATATCGATGCTTGTCTTCTGATTTTTTATCGTTGGTTTTAAAATTGTTGATATTTTTTTGGTATAATAAGATTTTTGTTTGATTTAGATGATGTGAAAAAAGAATCTACTGGTATCGACAGTGTTATTGATAATACTGTATTTGAAGAACTGGAACATTCAAGTTTACCTGAGTTTTTCAAGAGTCTTTTCAAGCGAAATTCAACCAAATCTTAATATTTCAAATTAAAAATTCTCAAAATGTTTTATTCTTTTTAATTTCATTATTTATTATCATTGATGTTTAATCAAAAAAATTTCTATGTATTTGAATTTAAATAAACAATTCTATGAACAAATAGGAAATGGTTTATAGGTTTGAACTTATATACATTTAAAGTTAGTACATTATTTCCAAAACAAAAATTTATGATTGATGAAGTCCTTACTAAAATCTCCTGGAATTCAATAAAAATAAATATTCGCATAATAATTGGTTCAGTTTTAAAATTTTAATTAATCAATATTTCATTAAAATTCATTTTTTTTTAAAATTATTGTTATTTGTCTCGTTATTTATTTTTATTTCTCTCTATAGATCCTTGAATGTAACGTTACATCAAAAAGAAAAATCTTCTTAATAGGAAACAAAACTCGAGACGGATAAACTTACTTTTTTATATTATTCTCGAGAAAATGGCACTTTAGTTATGTAGTATAATCTATTCTATTTCTTAAGGACACTTTGGGAAATTAAGTTTTTATAAACATTAAAACAAATTACCAATTTAAAGTTAAAGAATAAATTTAATTTAAACATAATTAAAAAATTACAAATAAAAATACAAATTAATTAAGATCATTTGGTATCCATTCTTCACCCAACCAGCACACGATGTAAATTGATGTGTAGCGTTGGTTGCTGGTAGAAAACTTGTTTTTGAACAGGAGTCACCGTAAGTCGAAATGCAAGTGTTTCTTTCTTTTTTTTTTTTTTTTTTTTTTTTTTTTTGGTATCCAAGTAAAGGTGAAATTACAGGAGCAGGGCACCGCCGGAACACCATTTTCAACTACAAAAAGTTAAATTTATATTTAAAATTATAACTGCTTTTATGATAAAAGTAATTTTAAGCATACATAACCACATGCGGTCTTAAGTTTAATTGCTACTGATCAGATCCTTTAGTTTCGTCTTGAGTTTTTCGCTTGAAATGCAAATAAAAAGAGAAACGGAATTTACTGTTTTCTCTAAAAGTTAAGTGCCTTCGAAAATCAATTCGAAGTAATTTCCCCCATAAAATATGTTAACAAGTTTGAAATATTTTGGGAAATAGGAAAAGTGGATTTCAAAGAAAAATTCATTAAATAGAAAATTTACTTTGTTATTTGGGAAGTTATTTTGCGAAGAAATTTCCAAAGTGTTCTTAGTTCTTCGAAAAAAATCGCAAAATAGAGAAGCTCGCAAAATGGAAGTTCGTTAAATAGAAGTCTGACTGCATGTTCAAATAAGAATATCTTTTTCCAGGATGGGAAAAAAATCTTCATTATTTCTTTACAGGATACAGCTGCCAATTAAAAATCAACAAATCAGATCACTTTTTATTCAGGAAACAAAATGCGCAGAGATAAAAGTTATCCAAATATACTAAACTTCCGACAATACTACCTCTGTTTTTACAAAATTCACTATTCTTATTTTTAAAGCTTGTCGACATCACAATAAAAAATTACAATAATGTAAAATAATTGCAACACTACCATTTAATTATTTCCCTTTTTAAATACATAAATAATTATAAAAAAACACACTGTAGAATAGTGAAGAGCAACTGAGTAATTCTTTTCAATATTTACAAGCCTTTAACAAAAACGCTAAATTACAGAAGCAATTGCACAATAAATAAGGAAAAAATTCTTATTAACATTATTTGTGCAAATAAAATAGTTGCTTTTTTTTACACAAACATAATAATGAGGTGAGAAGGGAAAACAGTTTTTTTAAAATTATTTTTAGTAGGAGAGATTTATTATATCATTTATTAAATTAATTTTTTTAATATTTTAAGTTGGAGAGATTTATATCATTTATTAAATTAGTTTGTTTTAAATATTTTGAGTAGGATAGAATTATTCTATTCTTATTAATTTAGTTTTTAGTTTTAATAACAACTGCAAATAAATAAATTTCTATCAACAAATATGTAAATGAATTCTAGCACTTTTTTGTTATAAATAATCCATAATACAGCTGTATTATTAAAATTGAGGTATGGGATTGCTATAATTTAGACACTAAAATATTAATTTAATTTAATACATGATACAGCTTATCATATAGTTTTTACGCCAGGCCTATGACGTAAAAGAACTTTTTGTTCTTTAAATTGAGTGTTTGTGCGGCTCTGTACTGTTAAGAAACCAAAACATGTCAATTGTTTAGATTTTAATGAGTTTGATTTATTTCAGCTATATGGTCTGTTTTAACTGGGTTGCTGAGGTGGTTTATTTGGAAATTATAATCTTCGTTCAAACTTTTGATTGTTCCTTTGAAAATTACATAAATTAAATTAAAATTCCAAAGCACAATACTTCTTATATAATCTGAACTTTAGTTCTGAGCTTGTTTGAAACTCAAATTTCAATCCTTTTTTCGGTTATCACAATTGTAGTAATGTGGTTAGCCTTTAGCCTCTTCTCCGTAGGATTTTTTTTTCTTCGAATTTCTAGCCCAAAAAAAGTATTTTACTATATGTTCTATCCTAAATTTGAAAAAGCAAAATTTTTTTGTCCGCATATTTTTTGCTTGACCTATTGGGAATGAAATATGTAATGTACTGTCCATTGATCTCCGGTTTTCAATGCAATGCAATCAAGTTTTATCATAAAAAATGCATCGGTAAAATTGAAACGACGATGATCAAGGCACAGTGTTTTTACTTTAAAAGAGACGAAAGAGACGAAAAGTTGTTAAAGAAACGAATTCAATTTCAATGTTGCAATTTTTCTCTGACGTCGACCATACTGGCACAACGCCGAATGTATGAGATGCGACAAAGACAGAGAAGGAGATAACTAAATTTAAAGTTAATTTTTTTAAATGCTTAGAAAAATTTCTAAATTGATATTTCTTCGTAGTAGTCTGTTTCTTATTAATTGCGGTGCAGATCCTTCTGCATATTAATTTTTTTTTATATACTGAAAATTGTGGCTAATTGATTTTTTACCTTCAAAATTTCATAACACTACCTATAACAATCATTAACTCTAGCAAATTCTTTGCAGTTACTATCTCCCTAACAATTATGAGCATTGATGAAAGCTGAATACAACCCAGACAGCAAAATAAGGTCTATTTTCACACAGCTATAACCTTTTGATGGAAACCTAAAAAGGTTTTTTATGCGGTTATGAGTAAACCATCTAATCTTATAACGAGATCAGAGATAATCTGCTCTATTCTGCGCCCTAATCCAAAACTTTGGAAAACAATTTTCTATATAAAAACATTAAATCGAGGTTGTCTTAGGGGTTTCAGGCGTGAAAAAAATCCTTGACTAAAGCTTTTTTGATGGTGAAAATTATCTTAAATCAAAATAATTATAAGGTTTCTTTTCGAAACGTCTTGTATGCTTTGTCATAAAATTTTAATGGACAATGCAGTTTGATCTTATCGCTAGTGTGACGTCAGGTAAAACGTCATTATGGACTTAAGTGACCATTTTACTTAAATGACAATACTTTTTAAAAAAAAGCTTTAAAAAAAATTTTAAACCCTTTTAGGATGAACGGTTTTAAACTGCAATATTTTGTCTTTATTGAAAAAAGGCTTTTAGGGCAAGTATTTTCGTGACAATTAAAAGAAAATTCTGCCACAAGGTTGCCGTAAGGTTACATGAGTAATTTTTATAGAATAAAGCAAAGGACCTATGAAAAAGCTGATGTGAAGAGAGTTCTTTCATCTCAAAAAAAGTGCTTTTCCACAAAACCTTTGTCGACACAGTTTTGTGTAATGAAATAAACAAAGCAGAAAAGCCTTTCAGTAGGAGAGAGTGGGGTCAATAGTAGAGGGGTACGATTGTAACAGAGCAAAAATTTCGTGTGTCGGGTTCTAGTTTTGGTTCCTAGGTGTCGCACAAGGTGTATTTAATAAATTTACGTGCAAACCCTTGCTGGCAACCATTTTTATGTACTTTTGAAAGAGTTACATCACAAAAGATATTTTCACGCTACGTAAGTACTTTTTTTGGTATTAGAAAATTATATTGTAACAAAGTAATTTTGTTTAAACAAATAAAAATTATTAACCGAATATGTAAGTGGACACCTTAATTAACATTTCAAAAAAAAAGTATTAGTTTTGCTAATTAACTAGCATTGTTTTTAACAAATGAAGCTGTAATTGCGTCTTGGGGACGATTGTATCAATAAGTAAAGGGACGAATTTAACAGCTGAAAATAAATAATCTTATGTATACAAAGCATTACTCAACTCTTTAAGAACCATCAATAGTTTCCTATATCATTTATATTATGTTGCATGTGCATTATTTTATTTGTCACCTTTCACAGCATAAATTAAAATTTTAACCCCTTAAAGTTAAAAGTTTAACCCTTTAGGTCTCTGCTCATTATTATTTTTACTCCTAAAATATCACTACTACTTTGATCAATAAAAATATATATCACAACTATGATAATATGTATAATTAACTATGTTTTAGTTGAATTTATAAACTGTTACAATTGACCCAATAAGTGGAGACAGTTATAACATGTGCACGACTGTCAAAAATTGTTAATAACTAATATAATAACATTTAAAATAAGGTATTTATTTTTTTTCTTGTAGAGGATAGTCTACTTTACTCGTCTGTCAATTAATACTAATAATATATTGGATTTTTCGTTAGTTAAAAATAGTTAAGTAAAAAATGTTAAATTTGACCCCACTCTCCCCTACTATAAATGAATATCATAATCTGCAGGAGTAAAGAAAATAACTAAGCTTACTAAGATATGCTTTTAAGCCGATAGTATTCTTTTTAAGATTATTTTTCTAAATTTCAACTGGGTTACTTAAGACATTTTTTAATTTAAGATATTTGCCGTTTCAGGAACTTAAAAATTAATTTATAGTTAAGAACTTGAGTCTGCGACTGCACTCTATGTTTACACGCTTTTACATTTTATAAAGCATGTATATTAAGAGCCAAAAGAGAAGAACATGACCCCAGAAAGCATGTAAACTAACGGCAACCTAGTACCGGAATTTTCTTTTTACTGTCACAAAAATGTTGATACTATAAACCTTTTTTTAAATAAAGCAAAAATATTGCAGTTTCAAAACTTTCATCCTAAAAATATTAAAAATTATTTTAAAAGCTTTTTTAAAAAGTATTGTCTCATAGCTATAATGGTCACATAGGTCCATAATGACGTTTTAATTGACGACAGGATTTCAGTGGAGCATACAAGACGTTGCAAAAAGACATTTAGATTTGCATAGACTTAAGATTATTTTCACCTTACGATTAGCTTTATTTAAGGATTTTTTCACGCTTGAAAACCCTAAGCCAACCTAGATTTAAGGTATTTATACAGAAGGTTGTTCTCCAAGGTTTTGGATTAGGGTAATGTGCGCAGAATAGAGCAGATTGCCACCGATCTTGTTTTAAGGTTAGAAGGTTTACACGTAAACCACATTACAAACCTTTTAAGGTTTTACATTAAAAGGATTTTGTTGAGTGAAAATAAACTTTATTTTGCTATCAAGGTTTTAAGTTTATGTTGTTACTTATTCCAAATGGTATAGATCAGCTACAGTATCTCCATAAAACAAAGAAATCTTTAAAAATTTCATTAATAAATTTTTGAAATGTTGAAAACAGTAAAGTTTAAGCATTTCAGAATACAGTTGGCGGAATCATTATAAGTTTATTAAATAGTGAACTCTAAATAGAATGATTTTTGGCTATCACAGATAGCAAAATTAGGTTTATTTTAACCCAGAAAAAACCTTTTTAATTTAAACCAAAAAAGGTTTGTTTTCGGTTTACGTGGTGTCGGTTTCAGTTAAAACAAACTTCGATATAAAAACCTTAAATCGAGGTTGAGTTAGGGCTTTCAAGTGTGAAAAAAATCCGTCAATAAAGCTAGTCTCAAGATGAAAATGTCATCTTAAATCTAGGTAATTATAAGGTTCCTTTTTTGAAAATTCTTGTAGGCTCAGCTAAAATCCACCTTGTCATGAAATTTTAATGGACAATGCAATTTGATCCCATAGCTTGCGCGACGTCAGTTAAATATTCATTATGGACCAAAGTGACCATTTTACCAAAGTAACAATACTTAAAAAAAATTTTTTTTTAATTCTATTAAGATGAAAGGTTTGAAGCTGCAATATTTTTTCTTTATTAGGAAAAGGTCTTTTGTACAAACATTTTTGTGACCATAAAAAAAAAAAAATTTCGACACAAGGTTGCCGTAAGGTTACATGCTTTCTGGGATGTTTGTTTCTTCCACAAGCAAAATCTGAATGTGGATGTTTTTATTGCGGCAACAAAGAATGTGTTCCTCAAAAATATAGATGTAACGGTCAGATGAATTGAATGAACGAAAATGATGAGGAAAACTGCGAAAGTTATGAGTGTGACGAGGAAACTCATTTTAGATGCGATGAAAATAAATGCCTTCCAAAAAGATTTATTTGCGATCGTCAATGGGACTGTTCAGATGAAAGTGATGATGATAAGTGTGGTAAATACAGTGTTACATAATTTTAATAAAATTACGAATCACAAAAATAATAAAGAAAAATGGATTTAAAGGCCTGGTTTCTTAAGACAAAGGGCTTCTCTGAGAGTCAGCTAAAAGTTGACGCCCCGGACCCCAACAGAATACTGTTTTGCAAGCTCATCGTGAGCAGTCGTTCCAACTCAGACATTATTTCGAATTGCGCAGGCGTTAATGACTTGAACAAATATCTATTTTGATTTTGTAGCTCGTTCCTATAACTCTATATGTGTTATTGTCGGCCAGTGCCTAAGAGGGAAAATATGATCTTTTAATCTATAATCACAGATTGTTTTAAGCTCGGAATCTTTGCATGATTTATATCTTACATTATACAAATTAGGTCATTTTTTAAATTTCAGAGATTAAATTTTCCTCGAAATCAAAATCTTGGCCGATTTCATGAATCTGTTGGCTGTTGTCCGTCATTGCTTCTGTCGTTAACGTTACGTTGTAATCCGACTGCTATTGACTCGGACGGCAGTTGTTCTTCAAGCTGAGCGTTCGATGACGTACGCTGTCTAACGCACAAATTGACCAATCATAGGTTAGCTCTCGCTTCAAGCTAACGTTTTGTAGCGCCGACCTGTCCTAAGGAAGTAGCCGTTAAGATTAGTTGTATACTGCCAGGGAAAGCAGATTTCTTTTTTCGCGCTAATTTTCAAAATAGTTACAATGGTCGTGGTCAAAAGTCACTCCTAACAAAAAAATATATATATGGGTGATTCTCACGAAATATGACAATTCGGACCAAAACATTTCTTCAAATTTAAAGCCGTCAAAATAATCTAAAAATTTTTTTGTATACTTCTTTAGTTACACTTATTAATATCTTACATACAGTAGTGTAGTTTATTGACATTTGCTCGGGAAAAAAAAAAGAAAAATAGAAATTCACCAAATCTTGAATGCCAGGAAAATGACATATTAGCTTAGAAGTTTAAAGAACAGTTATTTTAAGCTAATAGTAAGTAACTCAACTTAAGCCTTTATGTTAGATGGACCATGAATTGGTTAAATTAATTCTTTCTATGTAGAAAGAATCAAAAAAATTTTTGTTGCTGATATGTACAGAACAAAATTGTGTATAATAATCAATCTTTAAATAAATAAATAACTTTGATTACATCCAAGCATATTACAATCATACATAAACTTGGTATTGGTCATATGCCAGCCAGGACAAATTCGCCATTTTATAGCATAAACTTTATTTTAATTAAATATTTTGGCGTAAGACGTTTATATTCTGTAGAAAACAACAGGATTTCTTTAAATAACTCAGATAAATCTATGTAGTTTATGTTATTAATGGTTTCAAATAGCCAGGAAAATGACAACATAAAAACCTACTCACCTTGAAAATTTTTTTAAAATAGATTTTGAACCAAAAAATTGGTTTTTTATTCATGAAACAAGACATGTTCATATAGGAGGGTATCTAATCAATCTATTAATATAAGATATTGATTGCTGGCTCTATCTATTTTGGTTATAAACCACTAAATAAAAGTAGCCAGGAAAATGACAGATTTTCTTGTGACAAACAAATTATTGACAGAAAAAAATTAATTTAAACGAAGTTTTTGTAAATAATACCCTCTGCGTATATTCTAGAAATGCTTACACCGGTTAAAATAAAACAATTTAGATATTAAAAAATTTATAGGAAGTTTTGATGCTAGTTATTATTGGAAACATTGTTTGGGACATGCCAGGAAAATGACATTTTGAAGTTTAATTAAATTTTTTAACTATACAAAACAGTCAATGCTACTGCAAATTTATTTTAAAATGCTAACAGCAATGCTATTTATTAATTTTTAAAAAAAAAAGTTATTTTAGTATTATAGTATTAGGTCTTGGAGCAAGGGACTGTGAATTGACATATTTCGTGAGAATCACCCATATATATATATATATATATATATATATATATATATATATATATATATATATATATATATATATATATATAAAATTTATCTATTTCAACTGCATGTCAATCAGTTCTAATTGAAATACAGTTGTAAGAAAGGGATGGTCATAAAAAAAATCTAAAAATAAATCATGGTCCGTTTTATGAACCTCAAACTGCCTTTCAACCAATCGAGATGAGATTTCAGATGTAGTTATTCAGAGGTATAAGGTTGAGATTCTAAAAACGACTACGGTTGCTGTTTTATCGGTACAGAGACTCATTTTCGAATTGCGACAATCATTTTTTTTTCGTTGCAAAGTGTTCTGCGAAAATTTTAAACAGTGTTAAAAAGTACGCGTAGCATGAAAAGCTGGCAAGCAACGCGCGGCACACAAAAGGCAGCTCTGCCCACATCCAGAAAGACATGAACATGAGACACGTGAATGATGAAAACATTGAACACATAAAAAAAACACATGAACATGAAAAAAATATTGACTTCATGAAGCGCAAAGATAGAAATATATATGCATAGAATAAAATAAAAAAAAAAAAGAAACAATCAGTAACATATGCTCTGTAACAGGCTGACGCTATGTAGCCATGATGTAAATTTACGTCAAACCAGAATTTCTGCTACACTATGCACGGAATAACATCGCAAGATGACGCAAGTCAACATATTTTATTTTATAATCGTCGTTGAACAATCGACCCAATATTTTGAGTTAACGACTACCAATGTTCAAATCCATAGTCATGTAATTTTGACTCCAATCCAGAAGACAAAGGAACTCCTGGATCAAATTGTGGGAGATTTATTTTTTTTAGTCTTTGAATATAACGGCAGGCACAACTACAAAACTTCAAAATTCAAATGCAAAGCGCCTATTAAATGTGTAAATTTTGCATTTAATATCGATGCTTGTCTTCTGATTTTTTATCGTTGGTTTTAAAATTTTTGATTTTTTTTATAAGATTTTTGTTTTATTTAGAAGATGTGAAAAAAAGAATCTACTGATATCGACGTTATTATTGATGATACTGTATTTGAAGAACTGGAACATTCATTCAAGTTTCAGAAAGTTTTTCAAGAGTCTTTTCATGCGAAATTCAACCAAATCTTAATATTTCAAATTAAAAATGTTTCAAATTAAAAATGTCTCAAAATGTTTTATTCATTTTAATTTTAATATTTATTGCTATTGATATTTCATCAGATGATCCTTTTATGCATTTGAATTTAAATAAATAATACAATGAACAAATAGGAAATAGTATATAGGTTTGAATTTTTATACATTTATAGCTAGTACATTATTTTTAAAACAAAAATTTATGTTTGAAGTGTTTAATATAGTATTTATTTTTAATATATTTAATATATATAGTTAAATATATTTATTTTTTCTTTTACCGAAAAAGTTTATTTTAAAAGATCAAACAATTTCCAAACATCTATTGGATAGATATTGGGTTTTCATTACAATTATCCTTAAAAATAATTGCTTTAATGGCCTTTCCAGATGGCAAAATGAGGTTTATTTTCGCACAGCAGCAACTTTCTAATGTAAACCTAAAAAGCTTTGTATATTTTGGTACCGTAGAATATAAAATATCTCTGGTATCGTATATTTTGCATTATAGAACTATTAGAATATATTGATAGTAAAAAATTGAATACTTTCTCTAAAGCGTTACTTTAAATGCTACTTTAAACTTAAAAAGGGACAGTTTAAAAATAATTTTAGAAAGCTTTCCAAGCGATATCCACGCAATTGGTACATAAAAAATTTCTCCCCATTTTATAATTTTCAATCAAAAAAAAAGTACAGACTGATAATAATGATAAATTTTTTAAAATATTTATCATGTAATTCAATCTTTATTAACACTAGAAATTTAATATATACCTATATCGCCCAAAAGCAGTCAAAATGTGAAAGAAAAACTAAAGTGTAAAAAAACTTGTTTAAAATTAATTTTAATATTTTTTATATTATTTACAGTTATATAACAAGTTATTAGTAAATATTAACAAACAAAAAAAATACTTCAGTCGAAAAAAAAAAAAATTATTTATGCATTATTATTTTCATATTTTTTGTAAATGAAAAAGCACTCAAAATGACTTCCTTGGACAATCTAGTGATAAAAATGCCCAATGACTCGACTTGCTGTAGAAAAAAAAAGCTTTTTGGTGAGATTAAATGTATAAGTAGTTGAACTTTTTGTTACTTGTGTTAAGAGTCTTTTATCAAGACATTTTAATTGATTTCCGGTTGCTGATATACCTCTTTGTAGACTTCCTCATTAAATGCTTGTGATGGCAAATCATTATTTGCTATTTTTGAAACATTATCTCGATCGTAAGTTGAGTATCCAATTGTATACAATGGCTCTACGCATAATAATTGCTTTGTTGATCATCGTTGTAGTATCTTCAACGCAAGGTAAGTTGGAAGCATGATAAAGTTACTTTTAATTTATAATTAAATATTAAAATATAAGTGTTAAAATTTTTTTGAAGTAGACTTGGGCAAAAATAAAATAATTTTTTGCTGGATAGAAAATGAATAGTGTAGGTCCCATCACTTTTGAAAGACATGGAGATTTCGGTAGTGATAGACGTTTAACCTCCTGAGTTCCAATAAACTTTAATATTGCCTTTTTTTCGTGTTATGTTATAATTAAATATTTTTGGGATTGTGATTGATTTATTAAATAAAATTCATTTAGTTTATTTCCCAAAAGCTAATTTGATTTCAAAGACTTTTTTTGGGAGGGGGGGGGGATGGAATTTAAAACCTTTCCTACTGTAAAGAGTTAGCAGTAAACTTGGACTTGAAATAACGGCTCATAGCGTACGAGAGAAAGTAGTTTTTTAGTGTTGACCTCTTGATCTCACTCGAACCTTTATTGTTACGCGCATTTATGTAAAAGAAAATCCTTCAATGTTTTTTCCCTTCTTTGTGTTCCCTGAATTTATCTGTAGATGATCGAACAAATCACATGGTTTCCCATATTTATTTAAAATTTGAGGTTCGTGGTGAGTATACTTACCAAAGCCTAAATGATAGGAGAAAATGCGTTGAAGCCAAAGGGCTAAATAATAGGAGAAAATGCGATTTTTACTTAAATAATAAACCTCCTGCAAGTAAGCACATAAATGCGATAAAAGTTTATTTTTTAAATTCAATAAATTAATTTAATTATATTTTAGTCGTGTTTAATTATTACATAAAAAGGATTCATTTTAGCTTTTAGAATTTTTTGACGGTAAATTGAATAAAATTTTTATACTGAGTAAAAACATAAAAAAAAACGTTTATTTTCTTCATCTTGTTCTCCTCCTCTTTTACGCAATAAAATTAACCAAATTGTTCAAGTTACAATTTATTGGACGCGTTGTCTTACTCGAAATTATGAAAGTGCACCAAATTTTTTTTCTTCTTTTTTTGTCTGTTAAATATAAATTTAGTTTCCCTTTTTAGTCTTTTGGAAAAATATGTTTTAAATTTTGACAGTATTCTTTTCTTTTCTTATTTTTTAGTTTAGTGTCTGTTTAAGTAGCTGATTGCGACAAAGTAAAAACTGTCAAAATTCTGATTGGCCATAAAAAGGGCTATAAAGTTCTCTTCCATTATTTAGAACAGCGTTTCTCAACCTTTCAATATTCGCTGCCCAGATTTCAACCATAATTTTCCTCGCCCCCCCCCCCCCCCCATTTACAGTAAAATGTATACAACAATAATGTATATTAAGTATTTTGATTTCTGTCTTTAAATTATTTTTACCTAAATGCCAAAATAAAAGTAAAGTAAAAGCCAGCAGCTATTGAGATGGTAGAAACTATGTTTGGAGTAAATTTTTCAAAACAATTACAGTCCATACCTCTTTCAAATGATACTGTTGCTCGTCGAATTGGTGATCTATCTGCTCTATCATACTCACATTACCCTTATAAAAATTCTTGGACAACAACCTTCTATATAAATACCTTAAATCGAAGTTGTCTTAACGAGAAAAAATCCTTTAATAAAGCAAGTCTCAAGGTGAAAATAATCTTAAATCTAGGTAATTATAAGGTTTCTTTTCGCAACGTCTTGTATGCTCTGCTAAAATCCGACTTGTCAAGAAATTTTAATGGACTACGCAATTTGATCCTATCGCTAGTGTGACGTCAGCTAAAACGTCATTATGGATCTCAGTGACCTTTTTACCTGAGTGACAATACCTTTTAAAAAAAAAGTTTAAATTAAATTTTTTAATCCTTTTAGGATGAAAGGTTTGAAACTACAATATGTTTGCTTTATTTGAAAAAAGGTTTGCAGTACAAATATTAACGTGACAATAGAAAGAAAATTTCGACACAAGGCTGCCGTAAGGTTACATGCTTTCTGGGATTATTCAAACGATTATTTTGGCAGGACTCTCACTAAAGTTTCTGGAAATGAGCTAGAGTGCTGCTCTTAATGCTTTTGAAGTCTCATTCATATGTCAGTTTAGACGGTGGATAAAAAATAGGAACGAAAATCAATTAGTTTTAGATTTGGCGGAGCAGACCCATGACGCAGATCGAATACTGGTGACTCTCATATATATATATAAATATATATATATATATATATATATATATATATATATATATATATATATATATATATATATATATTCTGACGCTCTAATGACAAGCAAAAATATATTTTGACATTTTTTACTTATAAAAAACAGTCAATCAATAACCCCAAAAAATCCATTAGATTGTCGGAATTATATTTGTACTAAAATATAAAACACAAAAAAAGTAGTATTACATTTTTTTCAGTCATATTCAAACATTTATCAATAAATGATTTTTTAAAACTAAAGAAATTTCTATGTTGAATAACTATTTCTTTCAAAGTCAAGTAAGAGCAAATAACTGCAAATTTAAAAAAAATTATTGGAAGTGTGCTGTGTTTGGAAGATTCTCAGACAAACACGCCGGTGTTTCATTCTGTATTTCATAACTACAAATTTTCAAAATGATAAATATAACATTTTTCAATTATTTTGACTTAAATTAGTACAAAATAATGAAAAATATTTTTTATAAAAATTCTGCGTCAAAGAGTTACGGAAGGGAGTCCGAGAAGCATTAAAAATCCTCAGTGAGGGGAGTTTAGCCGTGTGCGTAAGCTGTGTGCGTGCCTTCTTTAAGTTAGTTAAGATTCCATCTTTTTTTAGTATATAAAAATGCTGCGGAGGTAGTAGATATTGACAATGTTAACCTTTATCTATGAAAAGGTACTGCATCGTAGAATCGAGTTAACATATATTATATACTAATGAATTGGAATTGTATTTTTGTAGTGGTAGATCCACGGACTGGTACCGGTTCGTGGATCGAATGGCACCGGGCCGCCCATTTAATCGAAACTGAATTTAAATTCCTAGGATTCCCCAAATTAAATTCCCCAAATTAAAAATATCTGGTAACTGGTGAGGAATGGATCTGCGACCCATTTGCCAACAAAGCGGACGAATCTAGCATGTGTGTGCAAGAAGATAAATTGCTGGAGATTGGAAAATGATGGCGGTAACTTAAAACTACTTTCGAGACTACAACTCTGCCAGTGTTCTGGATTAAAGTCATGGCAGAATACCTCGAGATTGCCACCACAGCACTTAAATCACTATTGCTATTTCCGACAACCTATCTGTGTGAAGCGGGGTTTTCTGCAGTAACAGCAACCAAAACAAAGCACCGAAATAAATTAGACATAAGCAACACACTTCGAGTGTCATTGTCTCCGATTACCGCCCAGAGGGAACAGTCTCATTGCAAAGAAACAAGCTCAGGGTTCCCGTTGATTTAACGTTCTAGTAAGTTAAAATGTTAAATAAATTTATATACATATATTTTTAGTGTAACTGCATTTCATTTTGAAGGCATGTTTAAATACAATTAAATTAAAAGTAATAAATCTAAATAATCTAAATTCTTAACAATCAACGTCCCCCCCGCCCTGCTGGCTGCGATAAAATAAACAAACGTTGACAGGTCCGCGGTGATAAAAAGTTTGGGAACACTGCACTACAGTACTCCCCCACAAAATTTATATCTGTGATAGAATTCGATGAACAGACACCTCTAGTTGATTCATTGCTTTTTTGTGAGAAGCCGGTAGAGCTGTATTAAGATCACCGTACATCTTGCTGATCGTGAGAGCTGTATTAAGTGCACGGTCGTAGTTGCTCTTGTGTTGCCATTAGCAGTCCAGTGTATGCAGGCTGACGTTGTGTGTGATCGAGACTGAGTATAGTAACAGCGCGAGGAGTTTGTTAATGCCTCAGTCACAAGTTGCAAGTCAATTATTCAAAGTGGACATTACAGACAAGAAAGATGCCATAACATTACGCCCGAAGGTCACTAATGTGGAGTTAGTAGATATCGACAATGTTAACCTTCATCTATGAAAAGGTAACCCATCATAGAATCGAGTTAACATATCTTATATACTCATGAATTGGAATTGTATTATTGTAGTGGTAGATACACTACAATACTACAGTAATCATTGGATACAAAAAGAAAGTTTATACAAAGTATATGCTACATGAAATTTCCTTACCGGAAAATTGATCAATAATTAAGGAAGTAACGAGAGTTCAAAACGGGTAAAATAACGTCAAAATGTCATTTTTCAAAGCAATTTTTTTGACATGTAAAATAACTAGATGTTAGTAAACTATTGCTTCTCGCACGAAATGAACATAGTATTATTTCGTACAAAAATGATATGAAAACCTTTTTTTTTTTTACTCAAGGGATTAAGATCGAAGGTTTATAGTTTATGTCATAAATGGAAGGGGGAAAAACGAACTAAAGACGGACTTCGATAAAAGGTCATCCGCATATAAGGCCATCCCGCATATAAGGTCACTTTTCCAAAGTCCTGGCTCACTGAATAGGAATTCCTTGTTATAGATTATCGGATATATGGTCACGTTTAAAAAATCTTTATCGCTTATAAGGTCATTTTTATCTGAGGCGAGGGGAGTTCTTTTCTAACAAAAGGGTATTTAACTTCCTTACATGCAATTATCCCTCTCAAGTTCTAAGAAAATGTTGCAGCCAACGAACACACCTGGACCTGGAGAGAGTTTCCACCCCCCAGTTCACCAAGAATTTTCCCCCGCCTTCGCTTCCAGTAATTGCTGGTCCCTGTCCACACTTTCAGGGAAAGGGGGAGGATTTCGCCGTTCGGACGAGGACAAAGGATACATTTTCCCTTCATGTCACATGACCACTTGCTGACCACACCAGAGGAAAGAATTTCATTCGAATCTCTCTCATCGTGTCATCATGTTGGCAAAGAGAAAGACGTTGGCTCTATCAGAGAAAAGAAAAAATCGCTGAGGATTTTAAACTTTCTAATTTAACAAAAGCACGTTTTGCGGAAGAACGTCACAACCATAAACTTTTCCCCTTATAAGAAAATTGAAGAAGCCATTCTCCAATGGATAAAAATGGCTAGAGCACAAAATGTACCGATATCGTGTTCAGTATTAAAAGAAAAAGCTCTGCAAATAGTCGCGGAATTGGGAGAACCTATTTTTATGTTTTGAATGATTGGAGGAAATCTGTGTTAGAAGATGACATTTTGAAACGGTATAAGACATGCGATGTAGAGTAAACGTCGACGAACGTGTTCTTTTTTTCCGAGTCTTACCTGAAAAAACTCTAGCGTTAAAAAATGAAAAATGCATAAGTGACAAAAAAGGTAAAGAAAGACTTACAGTATTTTTAGGGGCCAATATGGATGGCTCTGAAAAATTGAGACCTCTTGTTATTGGTAAATTCCATAAGCCACGTTGCTTTAAAAACGTGAAATCTTTACCTGTAGATTATGACGTTAACAAAAATGCGTGGATAACCGTCACCATTTGGGAGAAAACAATACGGCGTTTAGACAGGCACTTTGTGAAGAAGAAGCGAAAATGCGAGAAGCGAAAGGAAAGAAAAACAAGCTAATTGTTTTACTTCCAGCGAAAAAAAAAATAAAAAAATAATAATGAATCATAGAATATTATTAAAGAAAATCAAAAGTTTTCGTTCTCTTACCTATAATTAGCCTACTTTTTTGTAACTGGAATCATTATTTATTTTAAAGAATTTATTTTTTAACCTTACAGATTGTCTAAACCAATTTCAGTGCGACGATGGATATTGTATTAACGAATTGTATGTTTGCGACGGAGACAATGATTGCGAAGATAACAGTGACGAACGTGATTGTCATGCCAGAGGATGTGACTTAGAAACAGAATTTCGATGTAGAAGCGGGTATTGCGTCCAGAAATCAGACGTATGTGATAGAGTATCTGACTGTGCAGATGGAAGTGACGAACTAAATTGCAGTAAATAAAACTTTATCTGTAGTTTAAAATATTTGGAAAAACCGAATCTGCTCGCTTCGCTCCCCAACTCTCCAGACTCAGATAGCAAAAAAAAGGTTTAATTTAACTCACCAAAACCCTTTTTTTGTAAACCTAATAAGGTTTGTTAAGCGGTTTATGTGTAAGCCATCTAACCTTAAAACGAGATCTGTGATCATCTGCTCTATTCTACTCACGTTACCCTAATCCAATACCATGGAAAACAACCTTATATATAAAAACCTTAAACCGAGGTTGCCTTAGCGTGAAAAAATCCTTCTGTAAAGCTAGCCTCAAGGAGAAAATAATCTCATATATAGGTAATTATAAGGTTTCTTTTCGCAAAGTCTGGCATGTTTAGCTAAAATCCACCTTCTCTTGAAATTTTAATGGAGAATACAATTTGATCCTATCGCTAGTGTGACGTCAGCTTAAAACGTCATTAAGAACCTTAAGTGACAATACTTTTTAAAGAAGCTTTATAAAATAATTTTTAATCCTCTTAGGATGAAAGATTTGAAACTGCAATATTTTTCTTTCTTTAAAAAAGGTTTTAAGAATAAACATTTTCGTGACAGTAAAAGGAAAATTCCGTCACAAGGATGACGAAAGGTTACATTTTTCTGGGTGGGAAGGGAAAAAAGAAAATGAAATATAAGGAAAGAGAAGCAAGCTAGCCGTTTTTCTTCCAGTTAAAATAAAAATATAAAAAAATCATAGAATGTTATAAAAAAATCAAAAGTTTTGGTTCTCTTATCCGGGAAACCTATTGTTAGCCTACCTTTTTCTAACTGATATATATTTTAAAGAATTTATTTTTTTCATTACAGCTTGTCCATTGCCACATCTCCAATTTCAGTGTGACGATGGATATTGTATTAACGAATTGTATGTTTGCGACGGAAACAATGATTGCGAAGATAACAGTGATGAACGTGATTGCCATGCCAGAGTATGTGACTTAGAAACCAAATTTCGATGTAGAAGCGGGCAATGCATCCGGAGATCAGACGTATGTGATGGAAGACCTAACTGTGGAGATGACAGTGACGAATCAAATTGCAGTAAATAAAACTTTAATTGTAGTTTAAAATATTTGTAAGCTCCGAATCTGCTCGCTTCACTCCCCAGTGCCAGATAGCAAAAAAAGGTTTATTTTAACTCACCAAAACCCTTTTGTTGTTGTTACATTTCAGGGGGTTGGGTGTCAAAGAATAATTACTAAAAAAAAGAGTTTAATTAAAGACAATTATACTATTAAAAAAAGACGGCACATGATGAAAACGTTTTTAGAAGTACATATAGAGGCGTTAAAATAACCCGATAAAAAAAAAACTGAATTAATAAATCAAACCTTGGCTTGAATCAGATATCTGTAATAAAAAGACAATCCATAGTCATTGTCCAGAAAGAGTAAAAACACAGTCACTAAACTCACGACATCTTGAGGGGTTCAATGCTTTTATTTGCAGAGAAAAAAGAAGATTCAGTATTGTTCACAATTTAACTGGGACGGAGAAGCGGTATACCTTGGCAGGTGGGCGGTCAATAATTTGGAGCACCCAATAAAAGCACATGTCCGAAAACATTCTGAAGGATTCCCCTTTTGTTAAGAAGATCCCATGCAACAGGCTACTTTAGTGGAGGGGTAAGCATGACTAACTTCACCAATTCCAGAGTAATCCTCACTTAGCGATCATCTATTTAATGGAACTTTAACAACTTCAGAGGAATCATCACTTAGCGATCATCCCGTAGGTGGTTATTTTTGAAGAAAGATGAAGTTTTAAAAAAACTTAAATGAAGGCCGCGACGACAAAAAATGCCATGGCGTTGCTGGCATCATATTCCGACCTCGGGGGTGGGGAGGGAGTAAAAATGAAATCCCCGTTAAGCGGAGAGACGTGATAGTTGAGACGACTCAATTCAAAGGCCCCGATCCAAAAAAAACTGGGCCGCTACTTATATCATTAGCCTAAAACACTGCAAGAGTCATGCTTAAGCAGGGACTTGAAGTGAACTAAAAAAAGTTTAAATGAAATTACAATTTTGAACTAACTGCGACCACAACTGCACTGTTTCGCATGTGCAACATCAAAAGCCGCCGAAGGTCAAAGTTGTGAAGGACGAAGGACATCAAGGCGTCAGAGATGAGGGGTCAGGGGTCGGCTTAATTTTTAGGTCACAATTTTGTACCAAAATCCAGATGAAGTGACACAATGTCACAGTTGTAATCCTAAAAAGTTTGTAATGCGGTTTACGTGTAAGCTTTCTAACCTTAAAACGAGGTCTGTGACCACCAGCTTTATTCTACGCACATTGCCCTAAATCCAAAACCTTGGAAAACAACCTCACATATAAAAACCTAAAACCAAGGTTGCCTTAGCGTGAAAAAAGCCTTCAATAAAGCTAGCCTCAAGGTGAAAATAATCTTATATAAAGGTAATTATAAGGTTCCTTTTCGCAAAGTCTGGCATGCTTAGCTAAAATCCACCTTGTCTTGAAATTTTAATGGAGAATACAATTTGATCCTATCGCTAGTATGACGTCAGCTAAAACGTCATTAAGAACCTTAAGTGACAATACTTTTTAAAGAAGCTTTATAAAATAATTTTTAATCCTTTTAGGATGATAGATTTGAAACTGCAATATTTTTCTTTCTTGAAAAAAGGTTTTAAGAACAAACATTTTCGTGACAGTAAAAGGAAAATTCCGACACAAGGATGACGTAAGGTTACATGTTTCTGGGTGGGAAGGGAAAAAAGAAAATAAAATATAAGGAAAGAGAAGTAAGGGAGCAGTTTTTCTTCCAGCTAAAATAAAAATATAAAAAAATCAAAAGTTTTGGTTCTCTTATCCGGGAAACCTATTGTTAGCCTACTTTTTTCTAACTGATATATATTTTAAAGAATTTATATTCTCATTACAGCTTGTCCATTGCAACATCTCCAATTCCGGTGCGAAGATGGATTTTATTGTATTAACGAAATGTATGTTTGCGACGGATACAGAGATTGCCGAGATAACAGTGATGAACGTGATTGCCACGCTAGAGTATGTGAGTTAGAAACCAACTTTCGATGTAGAAGCGGGCAATGCATCCTGAAATCAGAAGTTTGTGATGGAACACCAGACTGTAGAGATGAAAGTGACGAATACAATTGCAGTAAATAAAACTTTATCTGTAGTTTAAAATATTTGGAAGTTCTGAATCTGCTCGCTTCCCTTCCGAACTCCCCAGTCTCAGATACTGACCAAAACCCTTTTATTGTAAACCTAAAAAGGTTTTTAATGCGGTTTACGTGTAAGCCTTCGAACCTTAAATCGAGATCTGTGACCATCTGCTCTATTCTACGCCCAGTACCATAATCCAGTGTTCCCGTACCCCTAAAGGTACGGGAACAGATTAGCTGGGTTACGTATTCTTACTAGTATTAATATTCTTATTAGTATAGAACTAGTATTAATTTTTTTTCATTCATATTCAAATATTTATCAATAATCGATTTTTTAAAACTAAGGAAATTTCTATGTTGGATAACTCTTTCTTTCAGAGTCAAGTAATAGCAAATAAGTGCAAATTTGAAAAACTCTTAGAAGTTAGCCGTGTTTCGCAGAAACATGCAGCGGTTAGAATACTCGGAAAAATGCACCGGAGTTACATTCTGTATTTCATTACTACACATTATCAAAATATAGCTTTTTTAATGTATTTTGACCCAAATTAATACAAAATGATGAAAAATATTTTTTTATAAAAATTCTGCGTCAAAGGGTTACGGAAGAGAATGTGAGACACATTAAAAATCCTCACATAGGCGAGTTAAACTTGAACTGTATAATATATCTGGGCACCTAAGGCCGCTGGCGGCCTTTTTCTCATTCATCTTGAGCTTGAACTGTGTGGTGCTTCGTTGAGGTTGTGGAAATCAACTGAAGTAAAGGAGTTTAGCCGTGTGTGTATTGCCTTCTTTTTTTAGTTTCCTTCATGTTTCATATACTAATGAATTAGAATTGTATTTTTGTAGTGGTAGATACACAACAGTACTGCCCTACCAGAATTATATCTGTGATAGAATTCAATGGACAGACATCTCTAGTTGATTCATTGCTGTTTTTTTCGTGGTTTCGCTCTGTCGTGGGTGCTCAGTGCACAGTCGTTTTTGCTCAAGCGTTGCCATTAGCAGTCGAGTGTATGCAGACCGACGTTGTGTGGGATCGAGACTGAATAGTAACAGCGCGAGGAGGTTGATAATGTCGCAGTCACAAGTCAAATGTTCAAAACGGACAATCAATCGAAGTAGGCGTGTTCAGATTGAAATGGGCGTTACTGTCAAGAAAGGCGTGTTCTGATCGAAGTAGGAGTTTCTGATAAGGTAGGCGTTTTCACATCACTGCCGAAGGTCACCAAAGTGGAGGTAGTAGATATCGACAATCTTCATCTATGAAAAGTTCGCCCATCATAGATTACAATTAACATGTCTTATATACTAACGAATTGGAATTGTATTTTTTTAGTGGTAGATACACTACAATACTACAGAAATCATTGGATACAAAAAAGGAAGTTCATACAAAATATATGGCGCATGAAATTTTCTATAAAGAATATAAATGGGGAAATTTGATCAAAATAGAATATTATCTGAAAAAAAATCAAAAGTCTTGGTTCTCTTATGCGGGAAACCTATTGTTAGCCTACCTTTTTCTAACTGATATATATTTTAAAGAATTAATTTTTTTCATTACAGCTTGTCCATTGCAAAATCTCCAATTTCGGTGCGAAGATGGATATTATTGTTTTCACGAAAGGTATGTTTGCGACGGATTCGGAAATTGCAAAGATAATAGTGATGAACGTGATTGCCATGCTAGAGTATGTGACTTAGAAACCAAATTTCGATGTAGAAGCGGGCAATGCATCCGGAAATCAGACGTATGTGATGGAAGACCTGACTGTAGAGATGAAAGTGACGAATACAATTGCAGTAAATAAAACTTTATCTGTAGTTTAAAATATGAAGTTCCGAATCTGCTCGCTTCCCTCAACAACTCCCCAGTCCCAGATAGCAAAAAAAGGTTTATTTTAACTGACAAAAACTCTTTTATTGTAAACCTAAAAAGGTTTGTAATGCGGTTTACCTGTAAGCCTTCGAACCTTAAAACGAGATCTGTGACCGTCTGCTTTATTCTACGCCCATTACCCTAATCCAGTGTTCCCGTAGGTACGGGAACAGATAAGTTTGGGAACGTATTCTTACGCGAAATATCTTGTAACAAACGAGAAATTCAAGAAATTTAATTTAAAAACAAAGCTAGCCATGGAAATTTACGATTTCGTATTTTTCTATTGGCTATTTTTTGCGGAGTTAACATTGAGTAATTAGTGGTGACAACAGCTAGTTGTGATTTTTAATTTTTTTCAAATTTTTTATAGTAAAAAATGCATTCATTTTTTCATTAGTGGTACACAGCGTTGCGAAAAATGTAGAAAGTGTACATGAAATTCATAAGTTTGGGAAAGACTGCTTTTCCAAAACCGTGGAAGACAACCTTATATATAAAAACCCTAAATAGAGGCTGTCTCAGCGTGAAAAAAATCCTTCAATAAAGCTAGCCTCAAGGTGAAAATAATCTTATATAAAGGTAATTATAAGGTTTCTTTTCGTAAAGTTTGGCATGCTTAGCTAAAATCCACCTTGTCTTGAAACTTTAATGGACAATAAAATTTGATCCTATCGCTAGTGTGACGTCAGCTAAAACGTCATTAAGGACCTTAAGTGACAATACTTATTAAAGTAGTTTTAAAAAATAATTTTTAATCTTTTTAGAATGAAAGATTTGAAACTGCAATATTTTTCTATATTGAAAAAAGGATTTTAGTACAAACATTTTCGTGACAGAAAAAAGAAAATTCCGACACAAGAATGATATAAGGTTATATACTTTCTGGGTGGAAAGGGTAAAAAGAAATTGAACTATAAGGAAAGAGAAACAACTTAACTGTTTAAATTCCAGCGAAAATAAAAATGTAAAAAAATCATAGAATATTCCAAAAAAAAAATAAAAATAAATATTTATTGAAAGTTTTGGTTTTCTTATCGGAGAAACCTATTTGTCTGCGTATGCGCAGACTATCACGAGAGCTTTGCAGAGCAGAAGATGTTTTCATGTTAAAGAGAACGGCAACTTTCTCTTTGCCGGTATTTTCCCCTTTATCTACCTTTACCTTTTCTAGGTCATGTTTGTGTCTAACTAAATATTTGAAAAGACACACGGTCCGTTAATTATTCACTTATAATTTATGAATAACTTTCATCATCTCTATATGTCTAATATCTTAATCACTATTATTATTAGCCTACCTTCTTGTAACTGATATCCACACAAGGCTGCCGTTGGGTTACATGCTTTCTGGGATTATTTAAATGATTATGCCGGCAGTACTCTCACTAAAATTTCTGCAAATGAGTTAGAGCAAATGAGATCTTAATGCTTCTCTACAAATGAGCTCTTATTGCATTTGCAGTCATATTCATATGTCAGTTTGGACGGTGGATTAAAAATAGAAACAAAAATTCAATAGATTTAAATTTGGTGGAGCAGTGACGCAGATCGAATACCGGTGACTTTCATTTTTATATATATTTTTTCTGATGCTCTAATGACAAACAAAAATATATTTTGATATTTCTTACTTATAAAATACAGTCAATCATTTACTAAAAAAAATCCATTTGATTTTCAGAATTATATTTGTACTAAAATATAAAATGCAAAAACACTAGTATTAATTTTTTTTCATTCGTATTCAAATATTTATCAATAATCGATTTTTTAAAACTAAAGAAATTTCTATGTTGAATAACTATTTCTAACAGAGTCAATATAATAGCAAATAAGTGCAAATTTGAAAAACTCTTAGAAGTTAGCTGTGTTTCGCAGAAACATGCACCGGTTGGAATACTCGGAAAAATGCACCGGAGTTTCATTCTGTATTTCATTACTACACATTATCAAAATATAGCTTTTTTAAAGTATCCAAAGTGGAGGTAGTAGATATCGACAATGTTAATCTTCATCTATGAAAAGCTTGCCCGTCATAGATTCCAATTAACATGTCATTACTAAGGAATTGGAATTGTATTTTTTTAGTGGTAGATGCACTACAATACTACAGAAATAATTGGATACAAAAAAAGAAGTTTATACAAAATATATGACGCATGAAATTTTCTATAAACAATATAAATGGGGAAATTGATCAATAATTGATCAATAATAAAGTAATGTGAGTTGAAAGTAGGCAAAATAACGTCAACATGTCAATTTTCAAAGTAATATTTTTTTGACACGTAAAATAATTAGATATTAGTAAAAAATGTTTCTTGCACGAAATGAATACATTTTCATACAAAAATGATATGAAAACTTTTTTTTCTTTACTCAAGGGATTCATTTCGAAGGTTTATAGTTTTTGTTATGAATTGGAAGGAAAAAAAGAAAATGAAGTATAAGGAATGAAAAGCAAGCTTTCTGCTTTACTTCCAGCGAAAATAAATAAAAAATCATAGAATATAATCTAAAAAAAATCAAAAGTTCTGGTTCTCTTGTCTATTATTAGCCTACTTTTTTGTATTTAGAAGCGTTATTTATTTTAAAGAATTTATTTTTTCTTCTTACAGCTGCTTGTCCCTTAAAATATCGGTGCGACAATGGAAATTGTATTCCAGAATCGTATGTTTGCGACGGAGAAAATGATTGCAAAGATAACAGTGACGAACGTGATTGCCATGACAGAATTTGTGACTCCGAAACCAAATTTCGATGTGGAAGCGGGCAATGCGTCCTGAAATTATACGTATGTGATGGAAGATCTGACTGTGGAGATGACAGTGACGAATCAAATTGCGGTAAATAAAACTTTATCTTTAGTTTAAAATATTTGGGAGCTCCGGATCTGCTCGCTTCGCTCCCCAACTCCCCAGATAGCAAAAAAAAGTTTATTTTAACTAACCAAAACACTTTTATGGTAAACCTAATAAGGTTTGTTAAGCGGTTTATGTGTAAGCCATCTAACCTTAAAACGAGATCTGTGATCATCTGCTCTATTCTACTCACGTTACCCTAATCCAATACCATGGAAAACAACCTTATATATAAAAACCTTAAACCGAGGTTGCCTTAGCGTGAAAAAATCCTTCTGTAAAGCTAGCCTCAAGGAGAAAATAATCTTATATATAGGTAATTATAAGGTTTCTTTTCGCAAAGTCTGGCATGCTTAGCTAAAATCCACCTTCTCTTGAAATTTTAATGGAGAATACAATTTGTGTGACGTCATCTAAAACGTCATTAAGGACCTTAAAGTAACAATACTTTTTAAAGTAGTTTTAAAAAATAATTTTTAATCCTTTTAGGATGAAAGATTTGTAACTGCAATATTTTTCTTTCTTGAAAAAAGGTTTTAAGAACAAACATTTTCGTGACAGTAAAAGGAAAATTCCGACACAAGGATGACGAAAGGTTACATGTTTCTGGGTGGGAAGGGAAAAAAGAAAATGAAATATAAGAAGAAGAAATAAAGAGAAGCAAGCTAGCCGTTTTTCTTCCAGCTAAAATAAAAATATAAACAAATCATAGAATGTTGTAAAAAAATCAAAAGTTTTGGTTCTCTTATCCGTTAAACCTATTGTTAGCCTACCTTTTTCTAACTGATATATATTTTAAAGAATGTTTTTTTTTTCATTACAGCTTGTCCATTGCGAAATTTCCAGCTCCAATTTCAGTGCGACGATGGATATTGTATTAACGAATTGTATGTTTGCGACGGAGACAATGATTGCGAAGATAACAGTGATGAACGTGATTGCCATGCCAGAGTATGTGACTTAGAAACCAAATTTCGATGTAGAAGCGGGCAATGCATCCTGAAATCAGACGTATGTGATGGAACACCAGACTGTAGAGATGAAAGTGACGAATACAATTGCAGTAAATAAAACTTTATCTGTAGCTTAAAATATTTGGAAGTTCCGAATCTGCTCGCTTCCCTCCCCAACTCCCCAGTCCCAGATTGCAAAAAAAAGGTTTATTTTAACTGACCAAAACCTTTTTATTGTAAACCTAAAGAGGTTTGTAATGCGGTTTACGTGTAATCCTTCGAACCTTAAAACGAGATCTTTGACCATCTGCTCTATTCTACGCCCATTACCCTAATCCAGTGTTCCCGTACCCCCAGGGGTACAGGAACAGTTTAGCTGGGGTTCGTATTCTTACGCGAAATATCTTGCAACAAACGAGAAATTTAAGAAATTTCATTTAAGATCAAAGCTAGCCATGGAAATTTACGATTTCGTATTTTTCTATTGGCTATTTTTTGCGGAGTTCACATTCAGTAATTAGTGGTGTCAACATCTAGTTGTGACTTTTAATTTTTTTAAAATTTTTTACAGTAAAAAATGCATTTATTTTTTCATTAGTGGCACACAGTGTTACGAAAAATTTAGAAAGTGTACATAAAATTCATAAGTTTGGGAAACACTGCTTTTCCATAACCTAGGAAAACAATCTTCTATATAAAAACCTTAAATCGAGGTAGTCTCAGCGTGAAAAAAATCCTTCAATAAAGCTAGCCTCAAGGTGAAAATAATCTTATATAAAGGTAATTCTAAGGTTTATTTTCGCAACGTCTTGCATGCTTAGCTAAAATCCGCCTTGTCATGAAATTTTAATAAACAACGCAATTTGATCCTATCGCTAGTGTGACGTCAGCTAAAACGTCATTATGGACCCAATTGACCTTTTTACCTAAGTGCCAATATTTTTTAAAAAAGCTTAAAATTTTTTTTTAATCCTTTTAGGAAGAAAAGTTTGAAACTGCAATATTTTTGCTTTATTTGAAAAAAGGTTTTTACACTTCGGACATTTCGAAAATTTTCGTGACAATAAAAAGAAAATTCCGACACAAGGTTGCCATAAGGTCACATGCTTTCTGGGTTTTCTTCTATTTGTCCATTTTGTTTTGTTACTTTTGACATTAAATCAAGCGCCAGGTAATAAAATAATGATTTCAAGAGCGAGACAAATTTTTCGACGGTGATGAATAAAAAATCATTATTTAAAGCAAAGAAAAAAGAAGAAAACAGTAAAAAATTTTACGTATTTTTACGTAATTTTTTTTTACTTTTTTACGTAAATTATGTTCGCACGTTGAAATCGCAATAGCTTTAAAACAAAATAGAGTTTTGAAAAAACAATACCATTCGTTAATTTTATAATTGAAAAAGGCCCAATCAGCTTGTCAAATTTCAACTCTGTCATTTCATTTCAGTGGGCGGAAGTAGATCAGTAAACATAGTTTTTTTTTCTTAACTTCAAGGTTTATCTTAACATAGTTGATATAGGCTTAACATAGTTGATAAGTCTCGAACAAATAATCTAATCTTTAATTTTTCTTATTCCATCTAATTCCTTTTTTTTTTACCTACATTTTCGAGATTTCATGTTTTTAAGTCTTTGTGCTAAGCAAAACAAAATGAATGTTAAGTCGAGCACCCGAAATAGCGGAGGCACTTACGATAGTTAATAATTCTCTAATCTTAGAAACTTTGGAAACGCTTTGAGGCACACAATATCGTGCAAATTGGCTACTACTTTAACGAGGCCTTGTTGAACCATATTGTCGTACAAACTTAAACTTCTTTCACATGATCTCAGGAGAAATTAAAGTTCAACTTGAACAGCGAAGCATGGATTATTTTTACATATTGCAATGAATTAGCTCCATATTATAGTTCCATTGTTTTCGATTAAGATTTTACGCTGAACCAATTTTTTGAGTGTATGTAACCAGAAAGCATGTAACCTTACGGCAACCTTGTGTCGGAAGTTTACTTTTATTGTCACGAAAACGTTTGAACTAAAACTTTTTTTAAATAAAGCTAAAATATTGCAGTTTCAAACCGTTCATCCTAAAAGGGTTAAAAATTATTTTTAAAGCTTTTTTAAAAAAGTGTTGTCGCCTAGGTCCAAAATGACGTTTTAGCTGACGTCACACTAGCGATAGGATCAAATTGCATAGTTCATTAAAATTTCAAGACAAGGAGGATTTTAGCTGAGCATAGAAGACTTTGTGAAATTATCTATATATAAGATTATTTTCACCTTGAGACAACCTTTATCAAAAGATTGTTTTCTCGCTTGAAATCCCCAAGACAACCTAGAGTCAAGGCTTTTATATAGAAGGTTGATTTCCAAGATTTTGGATTAGGATAATGTGCGTAGGATAGCGCTGATTGTCACAGATCTCGTTTTAAGGTTAAAAGGTTTACACGTAAATCCTATTACAACCTCCTTTAGGTTTACAGCAAAAGATTTTTTTAAATTTAAAATAAACTTTATATTTTTATCTGGGGTTTACAAGGCGAGTCAAGGCTGCGTCTGTTGTTTGCCAAAGGTGTTAGAGGTATTTTAGTTATTTTCTTTCGTCTTTGAAGGTATGAGTTTATGAAGCATTTGATTTCGCATTAGCCATAAATCTTTTTAATTTAACGCTATAAACTAACATGCTAGTTTATAACTGACCTAGTTAAAGTCTTTTCCCGCCATTTAATGAAGAAAGAAAGAAATTAAAATGATCTAAGAACTTTTAGTATTTTAATTACGTCCGTTAATTAATTTCGAAAATGAGTATGCCCTTGTTTCAAAATGGATCTTTGAAACTGCTTCCTATTTCGAAATTACCATTTATTATTATTTTAATGTGCTTAGCATTCCAAATTAAATAATAACTGAGGAACGTTGTTAATTCAATGGTATTGTTTTATCCCATGCACTGACTCGTACGATACACAAAAAAGCTCCAGAAAGCTATGTAGTAAAATTTTTTTTTCATTCTAAATTTGTAATTTAAACGAAGAAAACAACTCCATAGTCATGTAATTTTGAACCCAATCCAGAAGACAAAGGAACTCCTGGATCAAATAGTGGGACATAGTTTTTTTCAGTCTTGGAATAGATTTGGCAGGCAAAACTTCAAAATTCAAATTCAAAGTTCCCATTAAATATGTACTTATTTGCATTTAATTTTGAAGCTTGTCTTCTGATTTTTTATCGTTGGTTTAAAAATTTTTGATTATTTTTGAATAATAAGATTTTTGTTTCATTTAGATGATGTGAAAAAAGAATCTACTGGTATCGACAGTGTTATTGATGATACTGTATTTGAAGAACTGGAACATTCAAGTTTCCCAGAGTATTTCAAGAGTCTTTTCAAGAGAAATTCAACCAAATCTTAATATTTGAATTTAAAAATTCTCAAAATGTTTTATTCTTTTTAATTTCAATATTTATTGCCATTGATGATCAATCAAAAGAACTTTCTATGTATTTGAATTTAAATAAACAATTCAATGAACAAATAGGAAATGGTATATATGTTTGAATTTATATACATTTAAAGTTAGTACATTATTTTCGAAACAAAAATTTATGTTTGATGAAGTCCTTACTAAGATCTCCTGGAATTCAATAAAAATTAATATTCGCATAATAATTGGTTTAGTTTTAAAATTTTAATTCATCGATATTTCATTAAAAATCATTATTTTTTTTAAATCATTGTTATTTGTCCTGTTATTTATTGTTATTTTTCTCGATAGACCTTTAAATGAAACGATACATCAAAAAGATTTTCTTTATAGGAAAAAAAACTCGAGACAGATAAACTTACTTTTTAATATTATTCTCGAGAACGTATATATGGCAGCTTTAGTTACGTAGTATTATCAAACCTATTTCTTAAGGAAACTTTTATAAATTTAGTTTTTATAAACATTAAAACAAATTACCAATTAAAAGTTAAAGAATAAATTTAATTTAAGCATAATTAAAGAATTACAAATAAAAGAATTAAGATCATTGGGTATACATTCTTCGCCAACCAGCACTCGAGGTAAAATAATGTGTAGCGCTGGTTGCTGGCAGAAAACATGTGTCTGTACATGAGTCACTCTAAGTTGAAGTGTAAGTGTTTTTTTTTAATTTTTTTTTTTTTTAATTTTTTTTTTTTTTTTGTATCTCCAAGTAAAGGTTAAATTATAGGAGCAGGGCACCGCCGGAACAGCATTAAGCATATATTTCTTAAGCAATATTTTGTAGTAAGCTAATTGGGATAACTCTCTTCTTGAGAAATCACGAAGAGTATTAGTTTTCATCGTAGGTCCCGATAACCGTTTCATTATGTTAGAAAGTTAATCCACTACAAGCTTAAAAAAATGTATTTGAACTTGCGATGATGAATAAAAAGTACTTTATTAACGATTGAAAATTTTAACAAGATTTAGGGAGAGTGTGAACTAATAAAAGGAATTAAAAAAAAAGGAGGGTATGGTATCAGACAACTATAAAAATATAAATTAGGTTACGTGAACTACCACATAATGTTCTTTATTGAATTTATATGACACAGCGAATATAAAATAATTAAATGTGCGCAATAAACTATTTTTTGTTCAAACAGAGCTATAAATTAGAAATTATCTCTGATGTTATTTTTAAAATACCAGCGGGTTACCGAGCTCGGCTCGGAGGAAACAGGTATCGAAGCTAACTCGAAGATTTAAATTTTCAATTGTGATTTATCAAAACAATACATGCCATAAGAAAATTTGTGAAACTATTGGTGAAAAGATAACCGGTTAAAGTGCACCATTGTAAACTATCTAAACAAAGTTAGAGTTTGGAAAGGGAACTATTCTATACAAAGGTAAAGTTTGAAAAGTCATAGAAAATGAAATGTAATTGATAACAAAAAATTATACAATTAAAGAAATGGTACAAAGTGAGCAGTGTAAAGATTGAAGTGTGTTGAAGTTCAATATTTTTGACAAATTTATTTAGAAAAACCAAACATATATACATACATAAGAAACATGTTATAAACCTATAACAGCATAAACATAATAAACATTAATCATCGATTGCGAAGTCTTCCATGTTGTCCAGGTAGTTTCTTGTTGGAGAGGCAGGTGCGGCTGGCGAGTTTCTCTTGTTCAGGACTTCCTTCCATACGACGTTTCGGGTGTGGGTTGGATTCTCAGGAGGCAGCAGGACGTGGAGCATCTTTTTGCGCAGCCAAGCTTCTGAGCATGTTGTGAACTCCGGCGTATTTCTCGGCTTGAATTTCACGCTGATGGCTCTTTATCCACTGTATGCGATCTCTTTTGACGCGAATGTAGGTGTCGACCACGTATTGCTGGAGTACGCGTCCGCCAAAGTGAAGTGCATTAAACTCGACCAATCGTTGATCTATTCTTGCATTTGTGCAATCGATCGAGAGTGGCTTGGCATAATTCGGACGGTAGGCGAGTCGGTAACAGGCTAATTCTGCGCGTGTAACATGATTTCTTGATGGATAAGGCGTGTGCAGCGGCATTCCAACATAGAATCCAAAAGTTCCTCTCGGGTAGAAAAGCGGGTAGGTAAAAGGCTCGAAGCGACCATCGATGTTGCTAAGCTGCGTGATTTTTTTCCCGCGTTCTCGCATGACCATTTCATTCTCTGGGATGCTTTGATCGGCGTTGAGAATCAAGACTGCGGCTATTTCGTTTACAACTGGTGCGTTGAATCGTCGAGGATCGTCGCCTTCACGGTTTGTAAAGACGAGGTGGACATTGGGCGGTTGTACTCCGGCTGCGATTGCGCGTTGGTTGGTTTCTTCGATCACTTCTCTCATCATCATAAACGATTGGGCGAACGGGTTGTTAAAGCGCATGATCTCCTCGAGTAGTTGCAATAGTTCTTGGCTTAACTCTCGGTTGAGCTCAAATCGCGCAGCTGTAGCCTCGTCCGGGTCTATGAAGTACATTTGGGCAAACTTCGGCTGTTCAAATCCACCTTGCGGGTATGGAGTCGGGCGCGTTGCCAGGTTGATCTTGTGATGGACTTGACCGCCGGCGATAAACGCGTAGATTCCATGTTGATTGACGGTTCTGTCGTCGTCGACTTTGAATGAGGCAAGTGCAAAGCAGGCGTCGATGTTGCGGATCTTTCTGTGGAATTCTTCCGATAGGCAGTGTTGTCGTGCAAATAGAAGCGCTAATTCGTTTGGAAATTCGGGCATTGGTAGTTTGATTCTTCCATGTAAGCAGCAGTCGCCAAATGAATCTACGTGTATTTTGTTCTTCACTCTTTCTTCTGGGAAATGCAAAGCGCCATCGTGGATGCAAGCGACGTTAATGGACCAAGGCTTTGATATTCCACGTCGGAAGTTGCAGCATTTTTGTAGGTTGACGCAGGCCGAGATTTCGCAGCTCTACGGAGTCTTTCATTACGGCGGCGTTGTTCCTCTATGCGAATGTTGCGGCCCCTCATTGTTTCGTTTTTTCGTCTGCGTCTTTCATAATCGCGGTATTTTTCTCGTTGAGATGCATTAAGTTCCATCAATATATCCGAGATTCGTTCCTTGCTACGCTGCTTGACTGCTCTTGTCGGGCGCAACGGCGTTATCATCGGGTCTTGGATATTCAATGCGTGCATATTGGTCGAAGATGTGAAAGATGCGGTTACGGATGGTCCCGACATGTTCAATTGGTCACTGTTCACAACGAATTCGTAAATTTGCTTCCGTTCATCCGCTTCTTGAAAATTCTTGTCCAGGAAAAGGCGTCGATGAGAGAGGTATTGTCGAGCATAAAAGACGATGTAAACTCCGCAGGAAGGCGCGTCATCTTGGTGGTTGTAAGCGTTGCGAGGTTTCACGATGCATCCTTTCAGCTTTTCATTCCTAACAACGGTATTCAAAACGTGTCGCAGTATTTTTCTCAAAACAGCATCGATGGGCAGCGGGTTGTCGACTGGATCGCAGACTAATAGTTGACGTTCTCCATAGCTTGCTTCGTAAATTCCTAGCATTCAGTGCTCGCCTCTATCCATTTGAGCTCTCTTGTGAATGGGAATGAGTAGCACGTCGAATCCTTGTTGAACGCCGTATAGATAGTTGGAAGCCTTGTTCTGGTTGCTGATATCGTTGAGAAGAGTCATTCCTAAGCGCCATCCGCTGTTGTAAAGTAGAAGAGTGCGACAAATTCAGGGTGAAGTACGGCAACTTTGACGGTCGGGTAAGCTTGTTCGGCGTAATGGAGAAGCATTCTGACAATGACGGTATCTTCTAGTTGTCCATTTGCGGGTAGAATTGAGTTGATCGCTTGTTGTTCCAAAATTCCGGCTCCTTGAAGAATTTCATGTAGAGGTGCGTTCTGCATGTTGAAAATGTAGCTTGAAATCTGATGAATGTTGAAATGTCGGACTTTGTTGACGGTGATTTGAAATCGAAATCAGTTCCTTAAATGCTTTTTTGGAAATTCGAATATTTGGAAATTGGAATTTTGAACGAATCAAAAAGAACGAATCTTTTTAGTTAACGAACGAGCGCTAAATTCAAAATTTCATTAACATATTTCCCTTAATAAAAAGCAGTGGAATTAGAATCGTACTTTTTCAAAAGAAAATTTAGTAAAAATATCAAAGTTATCCTTATTTTTTTCTTTTATATTTGTTTTACCTTAATTTTGTGATTTAAAAATAATCGTGTGGTCATCAAACTTTATTAGTTCGCCATATTGGCTATAGATGGCAGCACGTTACCGCTTGAAACTTATTAGGCAATAGACAAAGAAAATTTTAAGAATTTAAATCGTGGAAAGACTTATTATAACAATTATGAACAACGACAGCTAAGCGTTCTATTTACGTATCTAATATGTTGCCACATTTTTAATACAAAAGTTAAACATTTCTCCACTTTGATAAATGTAAACTAATGCGAACCTTACAATTAAATTATTAATTCCTTCGTACATTATTGGTTTAAGTTGTCGAAAATTAATATTTCAATTGTAAGGTTCGCATTAGCATACATTTATAAGAGATATGTATTTTTTTAATAAGTTTTTTGAATATGACACTTTGAAGACGAAAAAGTATAGATTTTCTTACAAAATGACTGATAACTAAAAAATTAATCCAAATTTTTGAAAAAGAAAAAAAATACTTCTTCATTATGTCAAAACACAATTATGTGCCGAGTTTCGTGCCTGGGCGAGGCTTCTGGGGTGATATATTGTGATTACAAACAGACTAATACAGAACTAATAAAGTTTGAAAATATCCTATCTGTAACTCCGAACTGCTCGACCGCAGCGCTTCAAAACCGGCGCCAATCGATTCCTCGTGGCCAAAAACCTCAGACCCCCAAGTTTACCGGAGTTTATTAATTCTGGGGCGATTTTCGACTTGGCAACCATTCCTCGTATTATAGTATAAGATATGAAAAACTGAATTACTTAGAGTATACTTTAAAAAAATGACTAACATTTAACCCATCATAAAATTCCATTTCGTATTTCGCTCCTTCCTTTTTAAATGAATTAATATTTGAAAAAAAAAATTGTATTAACATAGAGTGTCATATACTACAAGTTTAACAAAAAATGTATTTGAACTTGTGGGGTGGACGAATAAAAAGTATTTTATTAACGATTGAAAATTTGAACAAGATTCAGGGAGAGTATGAACTAATAGTAGAAATTGAAAAATAACAAAGTTTTAATATGACAGTATTAATTATTTTTGTTTTAACAGATTTGTTTTTAAATGTCCATTTATCAATTTTTTTAAAACTTAATTTGAAAAAAAAATTTTAATAAATATTAATTGGAAGATGGAATTCAGTCCACAGATTTTTTCTCAGTATTGAAGAGTAGCACTTATGTTGTATATAGTTTGTCTACAGTAAGAACTCCCCTAACCATTCGTCTGGACCCATGAAGGTGACTATGGTAATGAGTAAGGCCCGGATTTTGATGACATTTGCATTTGTTTGCATTTTTTGCATTTTTGGACATTTTTTGTCCTTTAGAGCATTTTTTTTAGATTTATAGGGCATTTTTCTTTAAATTTTGGGGCATATTTTGCATTTTAAAGCATTTTTTAAATTTTTTATTAATTTTTTCCAATTTTTACTATTTTTTATCATTTTTCATTATTACACTGGCTTCCAAACAATGAAGAAAATCTCTAGGATATTAACAGGTGAAGCAACATCTTCTCAAATAGAAAAAGAATTGTCAGTAAGTGAGACCGTCTTTTTGAAGTACGCACCAATAACATCAGTAGACGTTGAAAGAAGCTTCTTCAGGTATAAAAATTAACTTTCAGACAAGAAACGCTCGTTTACATTTCAAAATATTAAAAAAAAATTAATAATCCAATGTAATTCTGATATTTAGTAATATTATGAGATGGAAGTTGTTACATTCATTAAAGTTTCTATACAAAATGAAAATGTTTTGGAGTCAATATATTTTCCTTTTTTTTTTTGTTATTTTAGGATATAAAACATATTTTTCAAACTTTAATGAACGTATAAAAAGTATTGCAATGCTTTATATTTTTTGAAATGACTCATAATAATTTTAAAGAGTAAAAAATTGTTTTAGTTCAATATTTTTACTTTATTTAAGTCATGTCATAAGGCGTTTTTAGCGCAATTTTCGCATTTTAAGGGCATTTTTTGCATTTTTAAGGGCATTTTTTGCACTTTTAAAGGGCTTTTTTGCACTTTTTAAGGGCATTAATTGAGATTTTTTAGGTCATCAAAATCCGGGCTCTAGTAATGAGGTATAACTATTTCAAGTAGGGGTGTGGGGTAAATGGTTAGTACAGGCTTTGGTTCCAGTCTGCGAGGGAAAAAAATATTTTTCTTTAGCTATTGTGTCAGCCTTAGAGTGAAGAAAAGCCCCCTCTACTTGAAATGCGCTATTCTTGTTTCCATAGCAACTGATGGCCTCAGATTTTGTGGCGGGGGGAGTTCTGTTACTCTTACAAACTAAACTATTAGACTTATCTCTTTCCCACCCCTTTCATACTGTAGCAATATTTTTTTCTTCAATGTGCGTAGACAAATCTTTCAACAAAAAATAAACACCTTTTAAGTACTTTTTAAGCACTCAAAATATATTTTTAAGCATCATAATTATTAACAAAATGCAAACTAAATTTTCCAACACTTTTCATGATCATGATAAAATAACTAGTTTCTGACAAGGAACTCTTTTCTTAATTATATTAGTCACAAAAAAATGATCAAGAGATTTTTCGGTTCGATATCAGAGGGTGGAAAAGGAAGTCTGAAATTGAGAACATCCTGCAAAATGGCACACGAGAGTGCTAGAATCTCACCGAACCCAACTCACATGCGGACTCACACGTATTTCATCAAGCATGTTAAATGATTGGCGCTTTCATACGCTATGGACCGATGGTTCGCCGAAATAGATTGTGGTTGAATGAATGGTGAAAACGTTGAATAGAACAATGTGAAAAGCACGCTTTTGTATAATACGTGGCGAAAATCTACATGATAAAGAAAAAAAAATCTCACTTTTTTTAAAAATAAATTGATTATTAAGCAAGTGGTAAAAACAGAAACTATATTCAAAATAAATTCATCGCTTAATTTGGTTGAATATTATTTTGAAACATTTCTATTTTACTGAATGCACAAATGAAAGTAAAAGGGATAAGTTTAACTCAAAATAAATTGTTCAATAAACCAGTAAATCTAGACAATTTAATTAGGTCATGTCAACATGTCCGATTTTTAAACTTCAAACCTAAATTGGTTTCTAGTTATGTGTTGAACTTAGTCTTTCATTCCCAGGCAAATAAATGAGAACTGAGATCATTTAGGAAGATTAATTAAATGTAATCTTCAATTTAATTAATTATAACTAAATTGAATTCTGAATTTAATAATTAAATTAATTATTAATTAAATTAAAATTAATTCAAATAAATTCAATTAATTATACTAATTTAATCTTCAATTTTATTAATTTATTCAATTTTATAAATAATTAATTTCATAGTTTTTAATCAAATTAATTATATTGCTAATCAACTACAAGATCTAGACCAGTGGCCGACAATCAATGACCCATGGGTAACTTAGGGATTTGGAATATCCCATCCGTACAATGTTTTTCATTTTGTATATTCTAGATAATACGTATTCTAAACTAAAGAGCCGTTATGGCTCAGGGGACAGAGCATTCGCCTTCCAATCAGGTGAACCGAGTTCGAATCCAGGCGATGGCTGGTTGATACGAAATCTTCATTCGGCTTGCACCGACCACAGTGCTGACGTGAAATATCCTCAGTGGTATATAGATCATGGGTTAGAGTCTTTTTGCCATCAGGCTAACCGTGAGAGGCTCTCGTGGTCTTCCTCTGCATGTGACGCGAAAGCGGGTTAGTTCCCTCAAAAAGTCCTCCACAGAGGCAAATTTTTCTCAATACTTAATCCATGAGTTCCCTTGTCTTCTAGAGTGGGTTCAAAATTACAAGGCTACGGAGTTGAACATCAGCAGTCATAAATACAAAAAAATGAGGTCGGCTATTCAACAAGTGTTATAAAATAAAATAAAACAAGGACTTTAAGTAAAAACTCTTTAATTTTCGTAAAGTATGCTCTTTAAATGTTTTTATGTAGGCTTTTTAATTATAATATGAATTGTATGTGGTGGACTTGTGTAACTTTTGCATTTGTTAAATGTATTACATTTGTAACTATACTTTTAACTTTTACCGAGTTTAACCGAATTAGTCGTTTTCCACATTAACAATGTTCATTAAAGAACGTATTGCATAATCAAGTAGATTAAGTGTTTGTGTGCATCATTTGTAATTTTCTTATGCTTAATAAAAATGCTTAATAAAACGAAACTTCTAGAATGTAAGGGAATAAAAACTCATATCAATTGTATATCATAAGACGTGGTCAGATTCTTTTGGGTCTGCCTTTTCAAAATAAACTCTTTTTCCCATTGCAAACCAGATTCCAGTGTGATAAGTTTTCGCATGTATCTTTTATTGTAATCTTCTTTTGTTTTCTAATGGGAGTTCGCTTTTAAAAAATGCAGTAAGAAAAAAAACTCATTCATAAAAATGGTTCTTTTAAAGACGAATATAAGGCCTAATGTAAACTTCGAACAACAAATGTATGGCTTAAGGCGCTGGCAGATTCTTCTGTGCCTGTCCTTTCAAAATGAACCCTTTTCCCACTTTTACTCCAGAATTTTCAGAATGGTTGAAAGTGGGCGGCAGGCAGAGAGCCTCAATTAGAGTTTTAACCTCTTCTTTCGATCCCTTCCTTGGTTGAAAACTTTTCCTTCAACAACCCAAAAGAGAACGCACACGAGGCAAGCTAATGAATTGGAAGACGAACTTGTGCGCACCAGCGAGTCTCCCTTACGCTTTTGTCATTTGATGGGAAGGGAAGAATTTCACTTTGTCATCTGACGCAGACGCGGTTACAGCGAAGGAATTAGAGAAATAGTTTGAAGTCTTTTATTTTCCACCTTTAGTGGTTGAAGTTACTTCCTCACTGGAAGAACACGGTTTTATGTTCGTCTGGGGGGAGGGAAGAGTTAGAAAATTGGAAAAGGAAATAAGAGATACCTTTTAACTTTTCCCGTTTATTAATTTTCTAATTATATTTTGATTTATGAGTTGAGAGATATTTTGATTTATGACAGAACTGATTTCAGTCGTGAGGAGTAATTTTTCTTGAGGTTCGTGAATGATGTATTTCAGCAGATTTTTCTGCGGTGATATCAATAACTGTTGACAGATAATACCTGAAAGAACAACAATTATTGAATTGATATAAAGTATTAAAATTTATTCTCAATTCTCTCGTGCATAAAATTGTTCTTTACTGTGCCCTTAGAGCATTTTAAAACTATTTTTTAAAACTCAAATTAAAGTAATATCTAATTAATATGAACTATTGTTTAAATAATTAAAAGTAATGTTTTGATAAAAGCACTCTATATTCTTTTAGCAGAATTTTGATTAAACATATTTTTCATACTTTTTCATTATTTTGTATTGATAATTTATATTAAAGTAGAATTTTAACAATTTATTACTCAAACTAAAGTACTATCTAATTTATCCGAACTAATATGTGAATAATTAAAACTGTTTAAATAAAAGTGCTCTTAACCCTTAGATGCAGAATTTTTATTAAACATATTTTTCATACTTTTTTATTATTTTGTATTGATAATTTATATTAAAGTAGAATTTTAACAATTTATCACTCAAACTAAAGTACTATCTAATTTATCCGAGCTAATATGTGAATAATTAAAACTGTTTAAATAAAAGTACTCTTAACCCTTAGATGCAGAATTTTTATTAAACATATTTTTCATACTTTTTTATTATTTTGTATTGATAATTTATATTAAAGTAGAATTTTAACAATTTATCACTCAAACTAAAGTACTATCTAATTTATCCGAGCTAATATGTGAATAATTAAAACTGTTTAAATAAAAGTACTCTTAACCCTTAGATGCAGAATTTTTATTAAACATATTTTTCATACTTTTTTCCTTATTTTGTAATAATTTAAGTCAAAGTAAGTGAAAAATATTACATTTATCATTTTAATAATTTATTGTTACGAAATAAAGCATGAAGCATTTCTGCGTGTCTATTTCTGCGTTAAAGGTAAAATCTTTTAAGCACGGCTCACTTCGAAGAATTAATAAAAAGTTGATCATTGATTTTTTTTTTAATTTATAAAATCAACTATTGATAAATTTTTGAATATCATTGAAAAAAAATTTCAAACTGCTTTTTTGGGAATTTATATTCTGGTACAAATACAATCTCGTTTATGTAACAGATTTTTTAGTAGTTATTAGACTGTTTTTTTTTTATAATTAAAAATATATACGAAAATTTCTTTTTGTTTACATTTAGAGCGTCCAAAAAATATAAAGATATATTGGTGTCCTATTTGCGTCAACGGGGCAAACTAAAATTTGTGTTCATAAATAGTATAGCAGAGATTTAATTGCACTGTTATAAAGGTTTTAAAGCTTTAATTTTAATGAACAATATGGTTTTTAAATTTTATTTTAAACTTTATCACACGTACATTTTTCTGCAATGGCATCAAATAATTGTACAAAATTTAAAGAACACACAAACAATTTAAACTGAATAAAATATCAATGAAGAAATTTGTATTCATTTTATAAACGCTTTTTGGTCACAAATAAAATTACTATTTAATAAATTTTAATAAAATTGAAGAGCTTAGTGAACAGAAAAAAATATTTTGGATTGAGTCATATTTAATTACACGATATTAACCTATTTAAATTAAATTATTAAATTTCTGAGATCATAATGTATCGGTGTTAAGGGATAGTCTTTTGTTTTTGGAGTGAAAGAAGGTCGCAAACGCATTTAATGTCTTGTAATTGTCAACAAACTTTGGAAGCTCCCCTTTCGGTAACATATTAAAACACCAAGATTGCAAATGCAGTTAAAATGTTCACACTAGAGCACATTGTATCAAATTAACTACGTCACAAAGAAGTGATGCGTTTTATTTCGCACTGTTCATGTATGGATCACAATACTGATGTTACAGTCTTGTTTAATAATGCAGTATATGATTGCCAAAATGAAATATTTATTTTCTTTTTCTCTTCTTCTTCTAAAAATATATTTAAATTCTAATGAACACTCACTGGCCAAATTACTAGACGCACTATAAGATTCTACGTAAAATCTTAATTACCAAGTGATACTATACAGCTTTATTGTTTTTACGTGGCTGAAACCGATTTACACTTGTTTATGTTCGTGTGTCAATTGGTTAACACTGTAATGCAATACATTAAAAATAAATACAAATAGAAAGCATATAAAAAATCTCCCGAATAAAAACCCATTACATGCATGTTTAAATATAAAAGTTTTGCATGTAAACTCGTGCAAAACATGTCATTATTAAAACTCTACAGTGCGTCTAATGATTTGGTTGAATTATTATAGTATACTAATGTAATACCTGATATAATAAATATTCTATATTTATATTATATATCGTCTAATTTATCCAATCGTCGAATTTATATTATATATCGTCTAATTTAATCATTTGATACACAAACGTGAACAAGTGCAAACCGGTTTCAGTCGCGTAAAAACAATAATGCTGTATACTATCACCCGATAATTAAGATTTTACATAGAATTTTCTTGTGCGTATTTGGCCAGGGACTGCAATTATCTGGTTGCTTGAAATTAATCGAGCATCATACATCGAATGTTTTTATTTATTTAACCTTTTGCATGCAGAATTTTTACATAGATTCGTCCAGTAATTATGAAACATTTTAATCCTTAGTTAAATAAACTATAAAATAAACTAAATTTTAGGAGTTTTTTTCCAACTTTTTTTAGTTCTATACACTTTACCAAATAGTAGAGGTTCAATACCATACATCCTGCAACATCCTCCCTGTCATCGTTCTGTTTTGGTTCAGACAATCTCACCAGAGTACCTGAGCTTTTCATGTGCTCTAGTTACAGCTTTAAGCTCTCTAATATGCACAAATTACAATGGGGCTTTCTGTTATTATAGGATAATGAATTTTTTATTTATTATAATTTTTTTAATGACCGTCGCTGAACAGCCGACCCAACTTTCCGGTTCACGACTACTTATGTTCAACTCCGTAACCTTGTCATTTTGAATCCAATCCAGAAGACAAGCTAGGGTACTGCTGGATCAAGTATTGGGAGAAACTTTGCCTTTGTGGAGGACTTTATGATGGAGTTGACCCACATTTGCGTTACATGAAGAGGACGACCACTAGAACCTCCATAGCTTAGCCTGACGGCAACGGGACTCTAACTCATGATCTGTCAACCACTGAGGATATTTCACGTCAGTACTGTGGTCGGTGTAAGCCGGATGCGGATTCGTATCGACAAGTCATCGCTGGGATCGAACAACACCTCCTAGAAGAAGGAAGGCCTCAGCACGGATTAATTTAGTAGTCCGATATGACGAAGTTAACTGCGCAGTTGATGAAAAATAAGAAAGATGTCATTACGTTCGGGGTACTAAGCTGCGCAAAGGTTGAAAACACGAAATATTACATTACATTTGGACTACTAAAGGATATTTATGATAACCCGTGCTGAGGCCAACTCTTCCTAGGAGGTGTTGGATCGAACCCGGTTCACCTCATTAAGAGGCGAACGCTCTATCTCCTGAGCAATCGCGGCTCAAGATAGTGAAATTTAATAAAATCTTATTTTACTTCTCATTTAATGAAATTTTATTTAATATTTATTTAATGAAAATAATAGTTATAATTAACGCTGAATTATATCTATAGAATGATGGCCTATGAATTTAATATTTTTCTGTAACTGGAATTTAATGTAAATTTTTGTCCGAAATTGTCAAACAGGGCAAACAAGGTTAAACATCAAAACAGTTATAAATACCAAGGGGACCGGAAAGTAATCATATCAAATATTAGTTAGTCTTTAAAATCAATTAATTTTTTTTCAATCCATTTCCATTCATTTTCCATCCGGCATTGAAAGATTGATGACGAGGGTGAATACATTATTGATTAAAAATAAACTCTTGATAACAAGTATCAAATGCAACGAAACGACATTACTTTCCGGTCCCCCTAATATTTTATTTCAATGTTGCTTGAGTGAATACTTTTGTTGGAGTAAAAATTTTAATGAATGAATATTTTTGATATTGTCTAATAGTTATCTTCTTACTTAGTTTTAGACATAATTATATTCTTCGAAGACATAATTATGTTTATTAGGCCTAATTATATGTATATAATTATACATATTCGATATCTTAGACATAATTATATTCTATATCATTTGAAGACAATGTGAAAAAATCAGTCGAGTGAGGGGAAATATAAAAATAAATAACGAAGAATGCAAAAATAGAATTAAAAAGAAAACAAGGATTAGAAAAAAAGTTCAATGTCTTCGCTTGTAATTATTACACCATACTTTATTTACATTGTTTTTTTATATTCATTGTTTTGTCTATGATCAATTACTTGTCCTATTAAAATTTTAATCAATTATACTTAATTTAAATAGCACAAATAAAAATAATAAAAGAAAAACTTTACAGCAACTTCGTCTTCCTTAAAAAATTCTTATTAATGCTTGTTATGTGTAGAACATTATTCTTTATGTTATATATAGAACATAATTCAGATATTCCATTTTCATCTATTCACTACTGTCCGGCAATCACGAGGCCCGATACTAGACTTGCTGGTATTTATGCTTAATATTAATAGGTTTCACAGGCTCATTTTTTAAACTTTAGCTTACTTTTTAATTTAAGGCTTTTTTTTCAAAGTAAAATTCATATACATAGTGAGTTATGTGCATAGTATGCGATAAATAGAACCTCATTCAGATTTTCCGTTTTCAGCTATTCACTACTGTCCGGCAATCACGAAATGAACCCTGACACTAGACTTGTTGGTTGCGGTTTTGATAGCAACTGTTAAAAATAGTGCTTTGGGAGGGCAGTTTAGTTCTCGCTTGACGCCGATTGTTTCATCCTACACCAGCCACGCCAATTTACTCAGTGATAGTTCATCTAGTGATTACCAGACAGAATTTATAGATATGACTATTTTTTTTTAAGAAGAACAGTGGTGGCTCAGGAGAAGAGTGTTCGCCTCTCAATGAAGTGTCCCAGTCTTGAATCTCAGCGATGGCTTGTTTATACGAATTCTGTTCTCAGCTCTCAATAGAGCCAGTGCAGAGGTAAAATATCCTCATTGGTAGATGGATCATGGGGCTAGAATTCCCTTGCCGTCGGACTACCCGTGAGAGATTTTCGTGGTATTCCACTCTATGTAAATGTGGGTTAATTCTATAAAGTCCTCCAGGAAGACTAATTTGTTCCAATACCTTATCGAGGAGTTTACTTGTGCTTCTGGTTAGGTTCAAAATTACAAGGCTACGGAGTTGAACATTGAAAGTCGTAAACTCAGAACGGAGTCGATTGCTCACAGCGCCGATTATAATATCATAAATTATAATATTATAATAATTTTAACAAAATTTTCGCACCGATACACTTAAACCTATTTTTATACAATAGTATTATTAACACTAGATTGCCTAAGGAAGTCATTTTGACTGCTTTCAATTTCAATTAGAAGAACAATGATGTATATAATGACACAATTTCTTAGAATTTTGTGACTTTTTGTACAACATATGAAATTTTTTTATTGTTAATATTTACTAATAACTTGTTATATAACTGTAAATAATATAAAAAATGTTAAAAATTAATTTTAAACAAATTTATTTACGCATTCACAATCCAGTCATTTTGACTGCTTTTAGGCAATATAGGTATATACTAATTTTCCGTCTTTCTAGTGTTAAAAATACCGAGGTATATTTTCTGCGATTCGTTACGCATGTATAACCAGTATTACTACTCAAATCTACTGAGGTTTATTTTTGCACAATACGATACTGAAATTCTCTCACTTCTAAAATCTGTGTCTGCTCCATTAAAATACAATGATATAAGTAAGAATTTTGAAGTCCTTATTTGAAAAATAGTTTAACTCTTATCATTTTATTTTATTTTATAACCGGAAATAAACAGCAGACCCAATTCTGAGTTGCGAACGATTATCAACGTCAGCTCCCTAGTTTCGTAATTTTAGATCTGATTCAGAAGACAGGGTAACTCCTGGATCAAGCATGGGAACAAACTGGCCATCGTGGAGGACATTTTGATAAATCTAACCAACATTTTCGTTACATGGAGGGGAAAACCACGAAAGCCTCCAACTGTAAGCCCGATGGCAAGAGGATTCTAACCCATGATCCGTCTACCAATGTGGATATTTTAAGTCAGCACTGTGGTCGATGCGAGCTAGGAGAAGAATTCTTATCAACCAGCCACCACTGGGATGACGAAACTGGGTCACCTTATTGGGAGATGAACAATCTTACCCCTGTGCCACCGCTGCTCTAACTATAATCATTAAAAACATTGAGTTAACTCTACTTTCTTGTTCATGCATTCTTATATTATTTAAAAACTAGTAAAATCTTAGCTCATTTTTGCTGTCAAACAAATTACACTGCAAATTAGAAAAGATAGGAGAACACTCATTAGATTTTAAGGCATCCTAAAGTAAAGAAAGATGAGGTTGAATCAAACGAGGTATTCATTTCGGATTCAAATTTGTGTAGATAAAGTTTTTTTCTTAAAATGGATTGTTTAAATTACCTGACCAGTCCTTTTTCGTCCATCAATGCCCAGAATTCAAAAGTTATTTTACGAAAACGTACCATACATTAAGTACGCCATGAATATTTCAAAAATATTGATAACATTTTTCGCAACGCGTAAAAGCTAAACGATTTTTTTTCTCCCTTTTTCAACAATAGAGTTTTTTTTTTCTCAATCTTATCTTTTCCAGCAGCAATGCATTTACAGAATTCTACAACTTTACGCATAAGATAAAAAAAAAAGAAAAACATTTAAAATTGCTGCGCGAAAAAAAGGCAGGGAAAATTCCCACCGATAAATAAATATATTTTCTTCTCAAACAAGTCAAAAACTATCCCCGTCCAAAGTAGCACGAGTAAAAAATTTATCGGAAACAAATCCCCAGACTTACCATCTGATACCCCCAGGGGGAGGTTCGGGAAAAAAAAATCCTTTTCGTTCCAATTTCATTTCTTACCGGAATTCTCCCAAGCAAAGAAAACAATAAAAGTTTTTATTACCAGGCACAACGTCTTTTTGAGATTTCCTTTAGCTCGTTCTACGGTTTAAAACTTCTCTAAGGTACAATAGCCGAGAAATTTGCTTATCATTTTGAGTCTCTTACGGCTTTCTTTTAGGGGTACCAAAGATCAGTTGGTACTGTTTTTAAGGATCAAACAGGGTCAAAAAGTCGGTCGGAATGAAAAATCATAAATTCAAAATGACGTCACGTCTGTGGTAATAAATTGCTCTTAAAATTTTTCTTTGTGTCAAGCGTCTTGTTTTATACCTGTTGGACTATATTAAATATGATACGAGGAATCGCGTGGAGAATTTTTTTATGCGTTGAGAAAAAGTAGCATAAAAATTTTGTTTTAAAAATTGAAATGGTATAAATGTGTTTGAAAGAAGTGGGCGAAAATTACTTAGCGCTAAAATATGTTCGTAAATTCAAACTTTAGTAAACAAAACACATTGAAATATGCAGTCGCAAACTTTAATCAGTCGAAATTCTTTTTTTTAGTCGTTTAAGTTTAATCAGAGTTGGAATATTTTATGCATGATTATGATTTATGTAATTTAAAAGGAATTTTTTTTAAAAAATTGAATGTTGACTATTAAATTTAAATTTAAATCACATTGGATCTAAAATTTAGTTTAGCTTTATGTATCGTACACAGGCATATTTATGTAAAAGGTTTGTCCCGCAGTGGACCGATCTTAAAAACACGGTTCCCAGTAGAACACTGAAGTCAAGAATCACTGTCTGCAATCAGTAAGCGGGTAGGTCACCAGTTTGATCAGCCTGCGTAAGTACCAGAAGTGCGTGGTATCGGCCTAGTTAAACTATTTTACCGTGAAGTGTTCAACTTCGCGCTCAGTTCGTCGGACCACAAAAGCAGAGGAGCCATTCCCTCTGCAGAGGATCGAAATTATGATGGCATGTCTTCGGATCATCCTCAGGGATGTTTCCCAGGGTGTCGCTAATAGCCTATTGTGCAGCTCTAGTGTGATGTAAATGAAGTACCTACTCACGTATAAGGTTTATTTTTCTACAAATTAATTTACTATGATTCAAGTCACTTTTTAAACTTATCTAATTATAAATTTTATAGCTTTTTAATGTGGATTTTAATTAAAGAACTGTTCCATATATTCAGTGCAATAAAGTAAAACATTTTCGAGGTGTAATAATAAAAAATTCGTTTAAGATGCTCTTTCTAAGACAACGTGTTTTATTTGTTTTTTTTTTCTTTGTGTAACAGTTTTGAGTCTTCGCACGAAGTCTTCGGCTGGGGAAGGGGGGGAGGGATCGAACCCACGAGGACGTGGGTCCTGTCATCACCTCCTACATCAGAAAACCTCCACACGGTCTTTTATAATTAGTCCGCGCAGACTATTTAAAAAGTGAGTCAGTTGTGCGCATGAACCCAAATCCTTTTATAAAAGTACTTGGGAGAAATTAATCATATATATTTGAGAATTGAATCTGTAGTGGTTGACAAGTGAATGAGGCAAACCAATAATCTTCATAAATAAAGCAAATTTTTAGCCATATATTTGTTACCACTTTTTTATTTTAACTAGATTTTGTATTAATGACTCGTTCGGATAGTGGATATCCTTCTCAGTGGTCTGATCGGACTACCTATAAAAAACCGTGTGGAGGCTTTCAGTTATAGGAGGCGTTGGCCCAGTGCCCTACCAACCAAACTATCCCGGCTCTGGGCAAATGGCATTAGAAACAACAAAAACACAAACACAATATGCCACATAACTTTAACCACATCAGACGACGTTGTTGACAAATGAGTAATACCAACTCGCCAGATTCCCCTAACATACCGTAAGAAAAAGTTTTATTCACTACTGATTTAAGGTAGATCTCTCCATAATGTCAACAAATTTCATCAAGATTAAGTCTCAACTCATTGTGATTCAATTTAAATCAACTATTAAACGATGAGAAAAACTGCACTTTGATTAAACTCCCACCAAAACTCGAAAAATTAAACCTTTTGCCAATCATGACTAACATATTAAATTTGTAGCTGCGTATTTCATACTTTATTCTCGACTTTCTTTTTATTTTCTTTATCAATTTATTAAGCATATTCACTCGCTAAAAAACTGCAATCAGAAAAATGATCTCCCAAAATGCTGTCAGGACATAATCTACAACGACGAAAATAAAAATTCGAAACCGAAATTCTCGCGGAACTATTTAAAATCATTCCAAACCGAACAAAACATTATTCAAAGATGCTTCGAGAAGGGTTGGGCAAAAAACTCCAGAGTGAAATATTATGGTAAGCATTTAGTTCCAAGTAATTTTACATCGAATGTTTTCTCTTATAAGAAACAGGAGTTGGGGTGATTTGGAAGGGAGGGTTGTAATCGTAAGTGTTTTCGAAACATTCGCTCCCCAGTTAATTTATTACTAGCTGTCCCACCACATTTGAGAGCAATCTCGGTAATTGATGAGAAGATTCAGGGACATTTATTTTATAGTTTTTGAACACACACAGACCCCCTTTTACGATGCAATGAAACTGCAATTTTTTGCAAAGTTTTGACTTTTGTTCTTTTTTGTCCACTTAAGTGACCCAAATTGCTCTTGTTTCGAAAGCAATATCATTAATTGAGAAGGATTAAACATGTATTACTGTACACATAATTCCTGTTTTTTCATTATGTAAGCATACAACTGATTAACATTTTTTAGGAGAAATTAGATTTTAAATAAGTTTTAGATGCAGCTCCTGGTTTTATTTTCTAAGAAACTCAATTGATTTCATGTATAAAAAATTTAGTAAGAAACATAAAATTGCTCTCCATAAGTAAATGTAATAAAACAAAATTTGGTTAACATTTATTATCTATCTATCTATTAAAAATTTGTCATTCGGTATTTATTTATTTGGATTCATTTTGTTAGGTTGTCTTAAGTAATAATTTAAGTAATGTTGTATATCAGTTATATGTTAAAATATTTATTTAGAACAATTGTAAATTTTTATATTTAGAACTAAACTAGAATAAAAACCTAATTGAAATAAAAATTTAGTTAGAAAATAATTATTTCGATTTATTTCTTTGGATACTTTCATAAATGATCGAAGAAGAAATTTTAACATAAACGATGAAGCATACTGTCATACAAATTATTGGTGATGGATTTTGACATGATTCTTTCTTGATCTTTTTTGAGCAATAGCATATATATATATATACCACCTTGATCAAAAGTTCCCGGAATAACCCCCGGGTGGCGCTCTTATCGGACATAATCCGTTTTTATCGCTAATCAGACATAATCCATCAAAGAATATTAAAAGCATCAGTTTTGTTTAGTTCATTTTTATAACTGCACTGAGTAAAAATGCATGGTCAAAACTACCAGAGTATGGTAAAATTTACCGTGTTTCTGGCTCTATGGGAACACCAAAAAGCTATGTAATGCTATGGTAATGAGTTTGGTAAAATTAAAAATAAATTAGGTTTTTTATAATATGTGATAAAGTTTGGTAACTGTGGTCAAAATTGTTAATTTCATCATGACCTTAAAAGCATGGCATAAAAACCATTTATCGGTAAAATTTACTTTTTAGTTTTGTACTTTTTACTAAACGTGTGGTAGTAAGAAATATAATTGCGAAAATTATAATTTCTAGTAAAACGTTATGATATGAACGGAAAAAATTTCCAAATGAACGGTTTAAATACCGTATATTTTGGTTTCGTTGACCAGAATTAGTTTTTTTTTCCAGAAATGTCATTTACAAGGTAGTTACGGTAATTTCAGCAGAATTTTTTTTTCCGTGCGAAAAGGTTACTGGATAAAGGTTAGTGGTTCTAAGTGGTTAATGGTTGTAAGTGATGTTAAAAAATTTTTTCCAGAAAATATCTCATGTTAGTCTCATACAACATTAGTTTATTCTTGCTATGTCCTTAAATTTCTCAGATATCAATGAATAAAAGAATTAAGCTGTATTCTTTGCGAATCTTCGAAGTGGAAGAAAGTTTCAAATACGTCTGGTAATAAGGGGTCGACGATTACCCTTGTAACCCTAGATAACCTCTCTTTTAGCATCAAATTAAAACGCCATGAAAGCGAATCTTAAGAAAGGAATATTTTAAATTTAGTGCTAGGGATTTATTTTATTAAGTGGACGCTTTTATAAGAGTAATAAAGCAAAACATTGTCTTTATTTCTTAATTTCCATTGTAAACGTATAATCTTCAAAGCTAATTGTACTCAAATTTCATAAAAGCTTCATAGAGCCTTCATTCACTTTGCTTTACGTTTGATTTTAAGAAGTATCGTTTACTTTAAGAGTTCTATTTGTTTGTTTATTTTGGTTATCCTGCCCAAGCATTCCAAATAAATGTACTTAAAATTTTATAACTTTATATATTCGAACAAATGTATTTTCGGAATCTTGCTCTTAATATTATACTTCTAGAATCATTTCAAAAATGAAGTAAAAAATATACACGAATGGTTTCGTTTTAAAGGAGGTAATGTATGGTACCTCAAAAATATGAGGTGTTTTTGAGGTTTATATGAAGTTGTTATAAGGTGTCAAGGTTGATTTGAGATTTATTCAAAGTTGATTTCTAAAACAACCTCTCAAGGTGTATGAAGCTTTATTCTCACTTGAGGTTGTTTTGAGGTTGATGGAAATTTACTTTAGAGCAACCAGCTTAGGGAAGTTGCTTTTGAGGTGTACGGATTATTTTTTTCTACACTTCAAGCAAATACGTGTATTTGAGGTGTGAATAATATAACCGATCTAAATTAAAATTATTTCTAAGTTATGTTTGAGGTGTAAATGAGGTTGAAAGTGAGATTTATTTATGAAGTTATTTTTGGTGCAAAATTTAACCTCATTTTCTATCTCGAATACACTTTTTACATCTGACAACCCCAAAAGCACCTTATTTTTGTGTAAGGGCGGACCAACATTCAACTTTTGCCATGAGCCTCTTACTGTAAAGTGTATTCTGATCCAATGTTTAAAATTTAAATTGAAAAGACGGCAACACTTTAACTGCTTCTTTCCAACTTTATTAGTTTTACTTAGAGATTCATTTCATTCGAACTGTTTTATCTTAAAGATATTGGATTTTATAATTTGATTTAGTTTTGATTTAAAACTCGATGCCTCAGTTTAACCTATTTATATTTATTTTAGCCAGTTTGCTTCTTTCCAACTTAGTTGCTAAGTCTTTAACTATGTCGTTGCATTTACATTCATTATTTTTAGCTAAAAATCAAAACATCATTTCCTGTCGATAGCTTTAATTTAGTGCATCATTTTTTAAACAACCTTAAAGAAAACAACATTTAATTATTTTATTCTTCGCAGAATATATATGTCATAAAACAGCACTTTTGAAGTTAGAATTAAATTAACAATTTTCCACATTTTATGAAAACAAATGCACATGTTATTCATTTATTAAAGAAATTATAGCAAATTCAATAAAATAAATTTTATTAAACTAGAGAAAAAATTGCTCGATATATGCTAAAATTGAGTAGAAAAGGAGAAGAAAATATAAAAGTTTAATTATTACTTTTATTAAAAAAGTTAATGAAATTAATTACGCTGTTCCGAAGGTAATTTCATTACTGCAAAAAGATGCATTTGTTACGTTGATAGTTATTCAATTTACGAGATAAACTGAGTCTCCCTAAGGAATTACATTATTTGGAGACTGATTTTCATAAACTCAAACTAAAGAGCAATGATATCTTTATGCACTCTATCAAAAACCACATTTCAATACATTTATAAAAACTGTTGTACAGTTTCTTAACACTGAATCTCTTTTTAGAATTATATGTTAAATGTATTTGAATTTCCCTAAAATAGAACAAGATATTAGTGTTCTTTATCGATTGAATGAAAAATTATACTATACATTTATAAAATTATACATTTATAAAAATTAAAGGGGTGCTTTTCGTCACAGTCTCTTTTCAGAACTATTGTTGTTGTTGTCGTCGGCCATTAAGGCAGAGGGGGTGGGATTGTTCTTGTTTTCCAGTAGCGCCCTCTACTGAAGAATTCGAATTCTTGCACACCCATGCGCTACACCCGCTTATAGGGTGGACCCATTCATTCACCACAGATCGTAATTTTGACCGGAGCCAGAGAACGATCAGTCTCCTATTCAGTATCCCCTGAGGTATTGATTTGCTATGGGAACATGGAGGACTTTGTGAACCGACAGATTTAACGTGCACCATTCACCATTTACTACACGGTGAGTCTTCGGCCTGCTGGATTTGGACTCACGCTCTTACAAGTGCAGCGCCCTGCCAACCTGGCTATCCCAGCCACCTTAAGAACTATTCGTTAAATATATTTTTACTAACTCAGATAAGAAAGTGTGATCTTTATTCATTGAATGGAAAACTACATTTTAATATTTTATTAAATATATTACACTTAGTTCTTTTTAAGGTCAATAGAATAAATATATATAGAAAAGTTGCTTAAAACATACCCCTCCCGAATCATTTAAAGCAACTGATAGTAAACTAAACTTGCAAGGATACCTAAACTATGTTTTGGAAACTCATGCTACATGTTCTAGATGACGTCATTAATAAGTAATATTTTTTATATGTATTTTGCTTTTAAATATTTAACTTATTATTCTTATAAATTTTATGAATATGCCTTAAGATAAAATCAGACAATATTTTATTAATTACATTAATTACAAACAACAAAAAAACTTTTTGAAGAAAATTATTGCTGTACTACAAAATATAGGAAAGTTGCCAAAATTGTACCTCACCAAAATTGTACTAGTTCAGAAAAGTGGTGATTCTTCTAGTTATCAAGTAATGATCTAGCAATTATTGGTTAGTAATGTGATTTAAAAGATATATCCGTCCGAATACTTTATTTGTTTAAGGTTTCCATCGAATAGATTTTCTCATTTCTGAGACCTAAAAAGAAAGTTATTTTTATTCTAAAATTATTGCAACATAACTGTCAGTAGTCTGACCATCCAATTAATAAGACTTTTTTTTACCTATATGAAACTTTTTTTTACCTATATGGTTTTGAAACCGCTTACAACTAGCATAGTTTCAAAACAGTAAAAAGAGAAATTTAACTGGATATTAGAAATAGTTTAGCTGCTTTATGGTGCTGCCATCTATGCGTGAATGAGAGTATCGTATTATTATAGTACATGGTTACAAATTGGGGAGTGCAGGACACTGGAAACTCTTCATGTGATGAAGGAGATATTGTGGTACCAACACTGGAGCTCGAACCCAGGTTCTGTCGGTCATGAGATAGGCAGATAACCCTCTCAGCTGAAATATGTTCTCATCTACAAGAAACTAAGTTGTTTCATTAGGGGGGCCTAGTTGGAGTTATAAAAGCCTGGTTATTTCACCGTATTATTTGAAAGTAGTATTATACGGTTAACAGTTTGAACCCTGTTTTATTTATGGTCTTTTGACTGTTTTATTTGAATATGGTTAAATAGCAATTAAAAATATTGTTATTTAACAATTTTTTCCGAGAAATTTCTAACTGTGCGGATCCCAAAAAGAAGTCGTCTTAAAAAGCAGCACACGTAAAAGTCACGCTCTAAATTTATAGCACGTAATATAATGTTTCATTAATACTTTGTAAACTTATAATATTGATGCTATAATTATATGAATTAAACTTAATATAAACTTAATATAACATATTGTATTATGCTATTAAACCATTAGTTTGGGTTACACACGGTCTATTTATTCATTTAATCATAAATACTCAATACTTTTGAGGGAGGTACAGTTAAGAGAGTAGATAGTTCCAATTAAGCTACCTGTTACCTAAAATCGTTCTCTTTACTAGACCTTGTAGAAGTAATTAATTTCCTGTACTTGCTGCTCAAATATTATTACCACAAACTAATATAAATAATTGAATAAATAAGGTATATTATTATTAAAATATTTCATATCAATATTGTGTTTCAATATAAATGTAATATAAGTAGAACGATTTAGTCAACTATCCTATATTTATTGGAGCTATATTTTTCATTACAAATTTTATAAAAAGTTTCTATTTCAAATTTTTTCGAAATTACTTAAAATACGCTTTAGAAATTTTAATATGTATGCATGATGAATATTCCGCCTTATGAAATTAGAATATTTATTTTTATTATTAATTTATCATTTTATTAAAATTTTTCCTTGAGAAAAGGCGGAAAATTATTCGGCGGAGACAGGATTTATATGATCTAGGTGGTTGAAGATTTAGGATTATGGAACGAAATTTTGTATTGAATCCTATAAACTAATGCCATTGTATAAAATGCTTTACAAATTTCAAGGAGCTTATGTTTAGCTTATTGTTTTATGCACGATGTTCTGTATTGTATAATACCATTAATAAATATTTTTACTGTCTTAAAAATTGTCCTGTTAAATCAACAGAGATTTATGGGTAAAAATTAAAAATTAAATGAGAAAATTATATACTCTAGTAAAATTAGACTTTTTTTTTTCGGAAAAATAAATATTAAAAAAAATTTCAAGAAAGCTTTGTTATGTTATATAAATGATACCTCAAATTTACCCTAATTGCCTCTGTATGTTTCCTTCTTATAAAAGAGGTTAAAAATATACTTAGGGATCAATGTCTCACTTGTTCATATAGCAATCAATAGGTACGAACGAACGAATTTGCACTTTTTGTTCGTAAAACCTTTATAACTTCTAATCTATCAGTCCGATCTTCTTCAGATTGATCTTCTTCACTCTAGCATAAAATAATGCGTCAGAAACAATGCTTTAATCACCACTATTGAAAAAATTCAATTTCACCCACAAATCGTTCCCTTTGTCCCAAATAAGGGGAAGTGTACAGAGTATAGTTGGGGAGTTTTCAGTTAGGATTTATAATAGCATAAAAAAGCTTTTTGTTTAAAAAAATATCATGGATATTAGTTTTTCCGAAAAAATGCCCTTTTTCGCTGTAAGCACTGAACTAATAATGCTTTCAAGATCTCAGAATCGAATATATCTATATCAGATGCCTAAACAGGTAACAGTACAAATTTGCAACTTTTGTTTATAGAATCCTTATAACTTCTAACCACTAATACAATCGTCTCCAGATTAATCTCTTTTAATTCAGCATAAAGTAATGCTCCAGAAACATTACTTTAATTGCCTCTATTTAAAAAGAAATTCAATTTCTCCCTCAAATCATCTCATTGTCCTCAAATTCGGAGGGAAGATACAGAGAGGAGTTAGGGGAGTTTTCAAGCATTATTTATAGTAACATAAGGAAGCTTTTTGTTAAATAAAATATAATGGGCATTAGTTTTTCCGAAAAAACGCCCTTTTTTGCTGTAATTACTGAACTAATAATGCTTTAAAAATCACAAAATCAAAGACCATCATAGCAAAGGAATAATTAAAAAAAATCTCAGTTTTGTTGAATGAAGCTGTCAGAACGTTCTTAATAAAAATGTCATTTGACGCTTTTATTCATTTTTTATGTCTAAAATATTTATTCAAGATTAATATCATTGAGAAAAACATTTTGATCATACATTTGTGTTTATTTATGAGTCATGATGGTTTTATTTATTTTATTCTGAAATGTTTCGAAATTATCACCATTAATATATGTTTTTAGAGTTTTATTAAAAAATACGTGTAATAGGGGATAACATTTCATACAAAAGTGCAAAAATGTTTTTAAAATACTAATAATTATTATTGAGATGAAAAAAAAAAGCAAAGGCTTTATTAAAATGAACTAAAAACCAGTTCATTTGCTTTCAAAACTCATTTTGGTGAAATGCATTTAAGTCCCACTAGGCAAATTTTGGATCATTTTCATAATTTTATCTTCCCCTTCTCCTCTTCTCATATATCACAGTTAGAAGATGTAACAGTTGTTGTTGTTGACGTATGCCTGTTTAGGCAGAGGGGGTGCGATTGTTCTTGTTTTCCAGTGGCGCCATCTATGGCCAAGAATTCGACTTCTGCCACACCATACGTCGCACCCGTTTATAGGGCGGACCCATTCATACATCCATTCATTCATCCACAGATCGTAATTTCGACCTGAATCAGAGAACGATCAATCCAGTACCCCCAGAGGTATTGATTTGTTATGGGAACATAGAGGACTTTTGCGATTCAACAGATTTAACGTGCATCAGTCACTTTACTGCACGGGGAGTCTTCGGCCGGCGGGGTTCGAACCCATGAACTCTAGGACATGAGCCCAGTGCCCTACTGACCAGGCTATCCCAGAAAAAATTTAACAATGATCAATTAAAATGATTTGTGCTACTTAAATTGTTCAAACATTCATTTGACCTAAGGAACTGTATTTAAATTTGTTTTTATATATATTTAAATTATTATAAATATAATTGTATATATTTAAAAGCGTAAAAGATATGAAAGCTAAATATTAATATTGTTTATTAAATTTTTGAAATCTCAGAAAATTTCTAAATTAGGCTTGCTCTGCACGAATAAAACAATTTACGTAAAATTACAGTACTGTATGGCAATAAATTTTCTAAACTTTTTATTTTTATAATTTTTTTTTAATTCTCATTATTATTCTTATTATTCTTTTTATTTTATTCTGAATTATTTCTTCTTTATATTTTAATTCCATCATATTTTATTCTTCTATTCATAATTAAAAAAAAAATAAACAAACTAATTCTTGTTACTGAAACCAAAATATACGGCATTAAAACATAGGGTTGATATGTTTAAAATCCTATGTGTTTATGTGTCATATGGTGACTGTTCATCGGTAGTTCTGATTCTGAAAATTATAGTTCTAATTAACACACAGTTAGTAAATATAATACAAAACTTAAACTTAAATTTAATCGAGTAAACGATTTTTATTAGGCTAAAGAGTAAAAATAATGGAGATCAGGATAAAATTATCAAATTTTATCATGTAGTACTGTGTGTACTACTTACTGTGTGTACTACTATAGTGGTTTCATGGTGCTTCTGGTTCTATAGGTACAGTACTATTACACAGTAAATTGTATGTCCAAATTTTTTTCCGCAGGTTAAAAAAAAATACAAATTTTTTAATTCTAAAATTTTTCAAACTATATATTTGCTTTAAAAATATTAATTTCTCTCATAAAGTTCTAAAAATTTGCAAACTATTTGCACAAAAATAATTTATTTGATTATAAAAATTTTCCAAATTAAGTACGAAATAAAATTTTCTTAAAGAAATCTCAAACCTATGCAAAATCTCATATTTTAATTGTGCTTCATAATTTACAAGAACCATTTTAGGAAAATATAGCGGCCTTAACTAAAAAATAGTTCTTCTTCGAAAAATTTTAATGTAGCAACTAGAAAGGAAATTGCGAACTATTATCTATAAAAATATTTAATTAAGTATCTGTTAATAAATAAAACTCAATTCTTTTTTTTATATCTCTCAATTTAATTGAATTTAAGATTTACTTGTTGTGAAACCGTATTCTGTTTTATGTTTATATTTTCGTTTCATAATTTATTTTTAATAAACTTTCAGAAAAACAATGGTGGGAAAATTTGTATTTTTAGTGGAAAGAAAATCATATTTTAGCTATTTGTTCGTTCGAGATAACAAATGATGCTGGAAAAAATATTTTGAACTTTTAATTTCAAACAGGTGTTTGAAACATTTTGATAAATTATTGCCGTGTTATTGTTTTTTGAGATTGAGTTATGAATTTTGTATGAAATGAATATTATTATTTTTTGATCAGCCTGTTTGGTGAAAAATTATTAATCTTAAATAAAATGACTAATTGGCGAAATAAAAACTGCTCTTTACCGCGGAATGAATGATTTCTATTCATGAATTATCTAACGTTTGTGTTATGAATTGATTTTAAGTAAGATAGGTTTTCTTTCACTGAAATATTTTTTAGTTAAGTAAGTAGTATTTGTACACGGCGGTAAAAAGTTTCCAATCATATTACGATATAAGATATTGGCACTTTAGGTGCATCTTCCATAAAAAAACAAAACAAAAAAAATAATAAATAAAAAACATTTTATCGTTAAATCCATTTTACCATAAAATTGTATACGGTTATTTTTTCAGTAGGGGAGAGTGGGGTCAATTGTAACATTTTTTACTTAACTATTTTTAACTAATAAAAAAATCCAATATATTATTAGTATTGACAGACGAGTAACAGTAGACTATCCTCTACTAGAAAAAAAAAATACCTTATTTTAAATGTTATTATATTAGTTATTAACAATTTTTGACAGTCGTGCACTTGTTACAACCGTCACCACTTATTGGGTCAATTGTAACAGTTCATAAATTCAACTAAAACATAGTTAATTATACATATAATCATAGTTGTGATATATTTTTTTATTGATCAAATTAGTAGTGATATTTTAGACGTAAATATAATAATGAGCAGAGACCTAAAGAGTTAAACTTTTAACTTTAAGGGGTTAAAATTTTTAATTTATGCTGTGAAAGGTAACAAATTAAATAATGCACATGCAGCATAATATAAATGATATAGGAAACTATTGGTGGTTCATAAAGAGTTAAGTAATGGTTTGTAAACATAAGATTATTTATTTTCAGCTGTTACATTCGTCCCTTTACTTATTGTTACAATCGTCCCCTAGACGCCATTTCAGCTTCATTTGTTAAAAACAATGCTAGTTAATTAACCAGACTAATCTTTTACTTTTGAAATGTTAATTAAGGTGTCCACTTACATATTCGGTTAATAATTTTTATTTGTTTAAACAAAATTACTTTGTTACAATATAATATTCTAAAACCAAAAAAATTACTTACGTAGCATGAAAATATGTTTTGTAATGTAACTCTTTCAAAAGCACATAAAAATGGTTGCCAGCAAGGGTATTTATGTAGATTTATTAAATACACCTTGTGCGCCACCTAGGAACCAAATTTAGAACCCGACACTCGATATTTTTGCTCTGTTACAATCGTACCCTGTTACAATTGACCCCACTCTTCCCTAATATTTGTTTAATTAGAATGATTCAGAGATTTTACAGTAATTATTACTGTAAAAAGTACGGTATATCAGAGTTTTGTTTCGCTACATGTTTCGGTATAAACGGATTTTACAGTAAAATGTACAGGCACTCTGAATGCCAGAACTTTTTACCATAATTCGATCCGGAATATTTTAAATTGTAATTATTGCTGAATAAAGTTTTCTGTAATGGCAATTCGAATTATACACTACGTCTAAAATTGACAGATATATTATTATATATGAAGCAAAATTTTATGTACTTTAGTATTCTAGGTTGTTTAATATATTAATCTGGGGTTGTTTAAATACACTGGCCGAGATGGCTCAGGGGATAGAGCGTTGGCCTTCTAATGATGTGAGCCGGGTTCGAATCCCAGCGATAGCTGGTCAATACGAATTACGCCCCCAGCTCGAAATCGACCACAGTACTGACATAAAATAGTCTAAGTGGTGGATGAATCATGAGTTAGAGTTCCCTTGTCATCAGGCTGACCGTGGGAGATTTTCGTGGTTTTCTTCTCCGTGTAAAGCAAATGCGGGTTACTTGCATCACTAAGACCTCCACGAAAGCAAAATTTCTCCCAATACTTGATCCAAAAGTTCCCTTGTCTTCTGGATTGGATTTGAAATTACAAGGCTGCGGATAAGTTGTCTTAAACCCAAAATTGGATCGGTTGCTCAGCGATGGTCATTAAATAAAGTAAAATAAAATTACACTGGGAAACAATTTTTTTTCAGTTTCTTGAGATTTTTTAAGGGATCTTTGATATTTTACCATTTCTTATTTCAAATCTTTAATCGGTTGCTTCTGTATCCCCCCCCCTCTCTCCTAGCCACTATATTTTTTAAATGATATTTTTAGTCTATTTTTTATTCGAAATATACTCATTTAAAAACGTTATATGCAATCCGGGTTCATACAATGTTGCAACAAACTTCTAGGGGAGTAATGGCACATTATCAGTATAAAAATTGCATAAAAGTCCATACCCGTAAACGTCATCATACGTCGCTAGGGGTTCTTTTCTAAAATGAACTATTTCTTCGTGTGCTTCTGAATAGATCATAATAGAGAAGCAGCCCTAACCACGTACGAAGACATTTTTGAGCAAGGTTTCTACATAATTTTAATTTTAATTTGCTGAATTTACTGGAAGTGTGCCGCAAGATTTACGCTCCTGTTATAAATAACGTTTTCATACTCGTACCTTTCGACAAAAAATAGATTAAAAATGACATTTTAAAAAAATCTGTTGCTTTAAGAGGAAAAATAATTCATTCAAATTGAATTTCAATTGGAATTTCAAATTGAAATCCACACCTGAATCAGGTAATATCATAAATTTGTGCAAAAGCTTAAAAATAAAAGAAAACGTTTTCCAGTGTTATTAATGAATCATGCCAGGCACTCTCTTTTTTTCTTTGACATGACAGTATTCTTGTTTTAAAATATTTGATACTTTTTTCGCTGACATTCTGCCATTGATCTCTATCTCTATAATAACATTTATTTTTACTTAAATGATTACGAAGATGGATCATAATAGCATAACCTTCCTCTTAATCGTTTGAAATATATTCCTTTTAATTAATGTAAGCAAATTTCCAAAGCTTATCAATCGGATTAATATCTCTCTCGTAGATGATAAAAAAAAACTGAAAGCAAAAAATTATTTTGATAGAAAAAAATGATAAAACTTTGAAAGAAAAATTTATTATCTTATGAAATCGAAAGATTTTTATTGGTAAAAGAAAAAGTGAATTACTGTTGACGTTAGCTTAGTAACACTCGTTATAGAAACGAAAATAGACGGTGACAGGTAAACTTTATGCAAATTGCTTTATTACAGGCTTGAAAAATAATCACACTAATAGGAATTGTTGTTTTTGGGAGTAAAACAACAAACAGATAAAATACACTTCCCCCGAAGACTTATACGAAATTTATTTTACAATACAAATAAGTATTGAGGTTAAAAATATTAAGAATAAGTTTAAAAAATTTTAAATGAAAGTTAAATAAAATTAACTAGTTACTAAAATTTGAAATATATAATACTTAAGGAAAATTTGCCATAGGTTTACCATAAAAAAATACCATAAGATATCCTTTTGGAGTTTTGCCAATGGGAAAATGTTACCATAATATTTTGTCAAAAGTGTAAGGCAAATTTTTTATCACGTGCGTATGGAAAATTTTTGCTATACGTATATGGGAAAATTTTACCATAGGTATGGCCCCATTGTGATAAAATATGATAATTTTAGTATTTTATTCCCGCAGAGGACTGATCGTAAGGACACAGTTACCAGTAGAACACCGAAGTCAAGCTGGACTACTTTTATCAGTCTATGTAGAAACCGAGGGTGCGCGGTATGGGTACTCGTTAAACTGTTCTACCGTAAAGTGCTCGAATTCGCGTGCAGGTCGTCGGACTATCAAAGAGGAGGAGCCATCCCATTTGCAGAGAATCAAAATTGTAATGGCATGTCTTCAGATCATCCTCGGGGATGTTTCGCAGACCTCCGCCAATAGCCATTGAGCAGCTCTAGTGCGACGTAAATAAAATACCTACTTACCTTCTTCTTCAGAACTACAGCCCCTTACAGGCCTTGGCTGCCTCGACCACACGTAGCCTCCAACGCCTCCTGTCCATGGTGACTTTTTTCCAGTTTTTTTATCTTTAACCTACCTACCTACCTGCCATATTAAAATTTTTTGCCATAAAACTATAGTGTGTCATAGACTATGAAATTTATCCATAGGCTATGGAATTTTATACATACTCACAGCTCTGTGGAATTTTATCATACAACTACATGAAAGCAAATTTATACATTGACAAGGGTCATTAAATTACAGTTACAAGTTCTTTTCCTTTTGGGAGATTTTCACACGAATGATTAATTAAGGTGAGAGACAAAACAAGTAAAATAATTTATTTAATTAAGATTAAGTTATTAAAGTTAGAAAAAACGACAATAATTATGTAAGAAAGCAAAGGATAATATGCATAGATAATACAGATCTTTAGAACAAAAATTACTTAAAGAGCATAAATAAAATAAATTTAATATGAGTCATTAAATTGGAATGAAAACAAATGAATAACAAAAAAAAAAAAAAAAAAAAAAAAAAACAACAACTTTGAGTTACAATGTTAAGGAACGAAAACACGCCTAAGAAAAAGTGAATAAACGGAAGTTCGCTCTTGGGAGCTTTGAAAGATATTAATGGAGACCTAAAATAAAATAAAATGTAAAATAATAATAACAACAGTAAATGACAGACTTGAATTTTATTCATACCATGAAAAGAAACTGTTATTATTTGATGACATAACTGCAATTGTAAAAGTAAACATAGTAGGCTTGCAAGTATGTTGTGGCAAGAATTTTTGCTGTGATTTCTGCGGTTTATTAATGTTTTGTTTTTTTCTTTTTAAAGTGCAAATTTTTGAAATGCTACGACTTGTGTAAAAATTTTAAAAAATTGTTTAAATTGCGAGAATTTTTTATTTTTAAAAAATTTATTGCATATATTTTTAATAGTACTTTTTTTTTAGATCTTCCGAAATGTTGTGAAAATTTTCCATTGTTGTCAATACATTTTTATTGGCTGGAAAGTTTCTGTTTTTCCACACTAATTTTCATATTGGTTTGGCTGTCATTAGCATAAAATTGATATAAGTCATAAAGTTATTGTTTTCCTATAAATTTTTTTGTTTCCCTAATTTAAGGGTTAAAATTACCTGCACTGTTATTGTTACATTTTTTTATTTTGTTTAATTTCTAAATTCAGAGTTTAGGAGGACTATTATTATTATAAGAATAATATAATGCAAAGTTACATTTTAAGATAAAGTTATTTAAATCTATGCCTGATCTTATTAACCGTTTTACAATCATTATTTTTTGGTGCAAATTACATTAATATGCTATTATGAATGTCGGTTAAAAAGATTCGTTAAATGATTTAGAACTTAATTTTCAGCTTCATGCACAAAGTGATGAATGCATAAATTGCATTTAAGACACATGCGCCACCTTTGGTAAGCAAAAATATTAAATTACACATGCGAACTCACCAAATTTGTTATAATAATATACTTTTAATTTTAAATGTTATTTTAAAAAATGATTACTTAGAAAAATGATGATTTCACTTAATAGTATCATTATGATACTAGTTCACTCAATAGTATCATAAGGGAAATATTTGGACGTGGGAAGTGTTTTTTTAGTACATATATTTTTAGTTGAATAATTTCAACTGTTTTATCCCAATTAACAGCGATTATTGCGAAGCAATCATCTAAGTTGGTGAGCATCTGCAAACAGGGGGCTTAGCTCCCCGGTAACTTTAAATAAAGTAATAGAATACAAATATAGTAAAAGTTGATTGAGGTAATGCTTTCTATCAATCAAAATGAATATCTCTCGTGACTTAAAAATATACGTTATCCGACAAGAATGTTTAGTTAAAAGGCCTAGAAAATTTATTTGACAATGTAAACAAAAACTAATGTTAAAATAAGCTGTAGACTGTTATAGAAAAAACTGTTTAATACATCGTAAAAGATAAAGAAAAAGAAAAACTTTACGTTTCTTGTCTAAAAAACTTTTTGTGAACCCATAATTTTTCTGTTTCCAGATCATTGGGCAAATGGACATGATTCAATTTCTTTGGCTTCAAAAGTTTAAGCTTTATATGTATCTTACTGCAGTTTAACTTGTGCAGTTGTCTACACTTTATATAATGTAGTAGTTTGTAGACGGAAAAAACTAAATTGCTCTTATATGCTATTCCAAAAAACATCTGTATTTGCATTAAAAAGACGTGAAAGAAAGAAATTTCGAATCATTATACGGTGAATCGAAAAACAAAAGTTTCTGATAAAAAAAGTAGCATACTAATCATCATAAAAATGTATTACAGTGTTTTCATACGCAAAATTTAAAGTTCAGTAATTGCAAGTTAATTAAAAAAATTCTTAAATAATAGGAATTTTTTTACGAGTCGTATTACTTTCGCGAATGTTTATTTAAAAAGAATATTTATTTTACTCATGCATTTTTTTGTAAAATGACACATCAAATAGCCTTTTCGTCTGTCTCATTTTGTGTTGCCAAATCTTCTTTCTAATTTCGATTCATTTAGTTTAAAAATTTATTTTCACAAATTAAATTCGTGAGTTATAAACACGTTTATAAAAATAAACAATATTTATTTGTACACGTTGTGAAATTTGCCAGTCAAATGTAAATATCCTTAAAAATTTGGATCAGCTGAATGAATGTTTCCAATGTCAGGAGGAGTATTATGCGATAGAATTTCCCTGTAGTGTTCGCAAAATAAAAAACGAACCGCCCTAAATAACTTTTGATGTAATGATCGGATCTTCACGTTCTTGGACTCAATATTAATGGTTCGAAAGGGTGAATTGAACTATGCTAATTAGTTTAATTCACCCTGAATTCACCATTAGTTGAATTCACAATCAACTGCGCCACCCAGCCACTATAATTAGAATTCAAGTATGCTAATTAAAGTGGCTGGGTGGCACAGTTGGTTTGTCGTCGGCTTTCTGAGCCCAAGTCTGCGGGTTCGATCCCCGGCTCAGATACCGGATTTTCGGGATGCAGAAAATCCTCAGCGGCCATGTCGTATGATTATGCGGCATGTAAAAGATCCCTGGAGTGCCTAATTGGCTCTTGGCATTTCCAGCAAAATTAAATTCCTAGTGCATTTTAGCATACAAATAGAGTCTCGGTGCTGCCATCTAGTGTGGCAGAAACTAGACGTCCAAATTAACATGGCCAACGGTATCTCACCCATTGTGGTGGTCGTGAAAGAGTGGATACCACTTCTGGAGAGCGCACTAGGTCTGCTCATCGGGAAGACTGATTGTGCAGCTCATAGGAAATTATGCTAATTAATTAGTGCAGACGATATTTCACGTTACGAAATCAGACACAAAAATGAACTTTCTCTCAATAAACATACCCTTTTTTTTAAACGGATTCGTTTTTTTTTACCCTCAAAATATAGGAGGTAGCTGCAATCTCGGAAATATCGTCTCCATAGTTTTATCAGGAGAGTGATCGAAAGTTTTTACCCCTTAATGTTAGTTTTACTATTTGCGTAGCTCGCAATTTAATTTTTAAGCTTTTATCTTTGAACTCTCATTATCTTTAAACTTTTTAAGCGAAATGAAAAAACTTTGCACACAATCATAAAATTCACTTAGCCAAAGATAATACGCAAAAAATAATGTTAAGTAAATATTTATTATTCAATTTAATAATAGTCGAAAATTTTTTTTTAATTAAATGGTATACAATTTTTACTCCATTTTAGAGGATTTAATTTTACAAGGCGAAATCCAAAATTTGAGCGAAATTGGTTAAATAGTTCACGAGAAATTGAATTTTGTTATAAACGATAGATTTAAAATTTGATATCTCAGAAACTTTATCTCAAATTTTTTATTTTGCCTTGTTAAACGCTTGTTTATGTATGTTGCCTTGTTGCGCATTCTTTAAAATGACGTAAAAAGTTTCACACCTTACAATTAAAATCTTTTTCGACTATTACTAAATGAAATAATAAAAAATAATCAATATTTAATAAAATAAATTTTTTGTGTGGAATTTTCTTTGGATAAACGAATTTTAAAATGTTGTTCAAAGAATTTTCGAATTTGCCTAAAAAGTTCTAAAGATATGGCGAAGCACGAAAAAAATAAAATTAACATTAGAGGGGTTCCAAACTTTGGATAACTCTCCTGAAAAAACTAATAGTACCATATTTTTCAGATTGCGACCATCTCCTTTATATTTTGGGGATCAGAAATCCAAATCCTTCGAGAAAATAAAGGTATCTTTATTCAGAAAAATATATTTTAGGATCTGATTTCGTAACATAAAATATCGTCTGCACTAATTAATTGGCATGACATCACCTCCTCGAACCATTAAGATAATGTCCTAGAACGTGAAAATCCGATCATTAGATCAAAAGTTATTCAGAGTGGTCCGTTTTCATGGAGTACTGTTCATCGAATGCCCGAAAGAACATTAAAAAGAGTCAAGGCAATTTTTTATTAATATACTTTGTTCAACTTACATGGTTTTTAAATTCATCTTATATTCACAGAATTTGATTATTTTTACAAACTTTAACATTGCCCTGACGTAACTGAAACGCAAAACCCTTTTTATCATGAAGTTTGAGTCTACGGCCCCATGGGCTATATTTTTCGAGAAACTATTTCTGAAATATAACATGTGATAAAAACAAATTTTTTGAAAAATTACTCATTTCAATCGCTTTTGATTTGCGATAAAATTATTTGTTTCATAATAACTTTTGTTTGAGAGATCAAAGCTTTTTTATTGCTGACTTTAAGAACCGTTTGTTTTTTGGCAAAAAATGTATCCTAAACTTAGAAACATGTGACTGGTCTAAATTGCTTTGGTAATACAAAGTAATATGCACTTGAAATGCTTTAGTAAAGCAATAAATAACAAACGAACAAAAACAATTTTACAATTTTATAAAGGAAAGAAAAGTGTCAAATAGCAAAAAAAAAAAAAAAAAAAAAAAAAAAAGATTCTAACGACACCAAATGATATAAAAAAATTTACCTTTCTCCCTTAAAATAAGTGCGCGCAGGGTAATGATAATGATTTCCCTGAAATATACATTCTTAAAATTCTGGAACGGATAAAATATAAAGTAAAAACTATAACTGAACTATATAGGCTATTCAAGGAAGCTAATATCAACAATTCATCAAATTAAGTTTCTTAAAGCTTGCGGGTCACATCTGTCGAATGGACCGTTTTCCCTTGGCATTTAAGATCTTCAATTTACATACCAATGGGAACTAAAGTTAGGCCTAAGATCAGACGGCTTGACTGTGTGAAAGAGGATTTCAAAATTTTAACCATTGCAAACTGGAGAACAATCGTAAAAAAATCAGAATGGAGGAAGGTTTGTAGGGAAGGCTCTGACCCACAAAGTGCTGTCATGCCAATAGAAAAAATTATACATTAGTGGTCACCAATTAATAATTTTGCGAGTAAAAACAGCAGTTTGGCAAAAATGTTAAACAGAGTTAATACAAATTTTTATATTGAGTTTAAAATATCAAAATAAATATTAAATGATTCAAAATACAGATAATTTGAAATTAAATTTCGTAGCTTAAAAGTTTTTAACAAAAGGCACACAATTATTTGGCAAACTAGGCAAATAAATTGGTTTTTGTTTATTGCTTTCAGGGTATTTTAATGACCATCATTAATATATATATATATTTGAAATCCTTGTTGAAAACAAACATAAAAAGTGCCCACCTTAAGGAATATGAACCAATTAAACACCATAAGAATTAATTTAATTAATAATTCCAAGCGAGGGAAATAAAATATTTTAAGAAACTATCGAATCCTAGGAAAAAAGACAGGGTGAAGGATAAAAAAAACCAGTTTGATGTTTTAATGAACCTTGAAAGTGAATGTAATCATCAATTTTCAACTCCTCTCTGTTTCTTCCTGCAATCTAACAAGTTATAATGATTTCAGTCCCGCCTTGCTCATTAGCGATTCTTTAGATTTTTATATTGCAGTAGTTTTTACGACAATTTGAAGAATCACTAATGAGGAAGGTATATTAATTTTAACTATTATTATTAAGTATCAGTTATGGCGAAATATTAATTTGTGACACTTAATATGTATTTTTTTCACTTCATTTTGATTATGGAATCTGAAATATATAGGGCAGTGATTGTGGCTGACTACGGAAATTGTAGGGCAAAGACATCATTATGGAACATTCGGTATTTACTATAATTGGAAGAAAATTGATAAACGCTGTAGTCAAAATACACCTTTTTTAAATTTGCATATGAATTGTGTGTACTCCATCTGTTAACGCGTTAATTAAATGCGTGTCATATTGTTGTAATTTCTGTGAGTCTTTTTGTCATTTCTTAAAAAAAAAAAAAAAACAGTTTATTATTAATAATAATATTTTTAAATTTTTATAATAAAAAAGTCAATTTTTTAAAAGTTATAAAGTGACTTGATATTTTAAAAAGTAGTCATTGTGGGTCAGGGGTCAGTTCATGGAGATTAGAATTCCACAGTTTCTTAACCAAAGGCATGATTGTGGAAATATGGTCAATATTGCGCACAATGTTATCTTTATTTTCCGTACAAATTAGTACCCATCTAACTGAAGCTGATTGAACCTTATGCCGCCATTGTGGATCGAACTTCTCTCTATTACACTGTCAGCTCAGAACCTTTCACTACTGAGACGACTCTTGTTACCTTATAAAGAGCTTCTATTGTTCGTCGCTTGGCCATAGTTTCCAGTCTTAATAACAATTATGTTTAAACGAAACTTTGAATGTTTTTCTTGGAGATATTTAATGAATAGAATTATTGAATTAAAATACTAAATATTATAATGTTTAACAATATAATATGCTACTTGGTTTTCTAAATAGCAGACATTAGTGAAAACAAAATCTCATACTTATATCTTCCGTGTCTTGGTCAGAAATATTACTTTTTCGTGCAAAGCTACTTTATTTTCACCTTCCGATTTTGCATGTGCATTTAAAGAGGCTGGCACAATGATAGCGTCTACAACTTTCTTAATATCGTCAAGTGTCACATTTTCAACCTCAGACTCTTTTACCTTGTTGATGAGGATACTCAGCAGGCCATTGATATCAGTGGAGATATAATCGATTGCATCTTGATTCAACCTCGCCTTGGGATGTGTCTCCTTAGAAATGGTAACTACGCCATCTTCTAGATTCAAACACGTTCCATCATGTTTTTGAGCAGTCATTTTTTCTTCTCTGTCATTATGAAAAACTAACTCACCAAAATCACCTTTTTCTCGGCGGCTTATCATTTTCTCAGCTTCAGCTATGGCGTGCTCGGCCATTATCGGTGGTAAAACACTCCGAACTGCGTTATGAATATCGTCCTGTGTTTTCTTAGTGTCTTTTACTCCCGACTTCTCTAAAATCATATCGCATAAACTGACCAAGTTTTGACAAATCATTCTCTGTCCTGATGGATTGAAGGTAAGATCATTATGTGTCTGCTTCAGAATTGATGTCACACCAGATTTAAAGTCTTTTTCATTGGTGGTTGATGTCTTTGCCTCTGTTCTGGATGAAACTATTTCGTCTATTTTTTGATGTGCCAATGCCCCAGGCGCAAACCTCAAACCTCTGCTCTCAAATTTAAACAACATTTTATTTCCCTCCGCTGCAGCATGTAGCGAAAGTTCCTTAGGGAGTATTTCTTCAGTAATTTTCCTGGCTTCATCAAGGGTTAATTTATCAATATTTCTTTCGTTGAGTTTCCTAATTATTGCATCCAATATACTGTCCAAAATATAACAGACATACAGATTTGAATCCTTGTCCAACCGTCCATCGGAATGAGAATTTTTCATCAATTTCGCCACTGATGCCTTTAAAGAATGTTTTAGTTCCGCTTCGTCTTGCTCTTTCATTTTTTCAAGTTGCGTGGCATATTTTTGAATTAATTTTTCCTTTTGAGTGAAATAATACGGCTTTAAGCCCCATGAAAATATTTTCCTGAAACCTTCAGCCATCGCGTGATCGGCCATGGAAGGAGGCATTATATTTTGAATGACTTCTTGAATTTCTGCTTCTGATATGTTTGCAGGGTTTTTTTCTTTTAAATTTTGAATGACGCTTGTAAAGATTGTGTCTAATGCATCAGAAACAATCTTTTCAGCTTTCGGATCTGCTCTTACATTTTTGTCATATGCTATATTTGTCATATCCTCTATACCAGAATTCCAAAAGCTATCTTCCAAACCACCATTTTGATTTTGCATGATTGAATTATTATTTTATAATATTAATTGCAGAATTTTGAAGACAATAATATTTTGATTGATTTGTAAATATTATAGAAACAATAATAGCTTTTACACACGTGCGTATTTGTAAGTTGCATAAATAAAATTCTCATCCATAAGTTTTATGCATTTTATGCTTACGCCAGCTTTATATTCTATGAATTCGACATTTTATTTAAAATCAGTTTTTTCGTTGAAGAGTAAGATCGTTACATTTTTCTGCTACCTTAATATAGAGCAGAACATTTTCTTAGCAGCAAATAAGAAGCAAAATTTACCAAAGAAAAAGGCCGAAGAACGTGAAAAAACTCACCAGAATATTGGTAAATCTTTCAGAAACAGAACACGCCAAACATTTGAAGAAAAATTCCTCAATAATTTTTAACTTCTATTACAAACTTGCAACTGATGACTTCCGATTTCGGATTCGCATACTGTTACAGATGTGTGTATTACGGTAAAATAAATTTCTTCCGTCTTTAATTTATTACAAATTAAAGTGAAGTCAGCATTGCTTTGTTCATTCCAATGAATAAATGTGAATTCCGAACGTACAGAACTGTAAGAGTTATAGAATATTCTTCTTCTTTATAGAATAGTATATATTTCTGTATCTATATAATTCCGAAAACAACAATAAAGAATAATCCGAATTACTTGAAAAAGTATCTTTTGTGCTGATTATAATTTTTTTTTATCGTTTTCTTGGTAAGTGTTTTTTAGTTTTGAAAGGATTTCAACTAGAATTCAGCTATTCTGTTTTTAAGCTACATATTAAAATTCATATCGAGATCTTACAATTATAAAATTTTGCTCTGTGGTATGTTAGCTAAAAGTAATGAAGGGATAAACTATGTATATATTATTTGAGAATAAGGTTTTCAAACAAAGAAGATATCATTTTGGAGTTCTCAGGATTTATAAATCAGGTAAGTGTTATAATTTTTGTAATAAAAAGTTTGTTTGTAAATAATTTTTTTTTCTTATTTGATGATAGTTCTCTACAGAATGGCTTTTTATGTCTGATTAAGAACTATAAGAATAAAAAAAGAAACAATATGGAAGTTTTTATTTCAATATGAGGAATTTTTAAAATCGTTTTTTTTTTTTATCCTAAGAATTCTTTATTTTACGTTTTTTAGTTTATAATTTTTTGATAAAAATTGTTGTCAAAATAAATTTTTTGAAAAATTAAATGGTGTAACATTATGTGTTTATGCATAATATTTGAAGTAATATGATTATGAAAAGTATGGAATGAAAATTCGGTACTTACGCATTAACGCCACCGCAACTACAGATTTGGTGGGTTTTAAGTGCCGCCAATCTAAACGTAAAATTTCTGCGACAAATCATAAAATAAACACTTTATTTAAAATCAAAACACTTTCACAATTCAAAACACTTAATTTAAAATCAAAGTAGTTAATCGAAATTTCAATGGAAAATGGTCCGATATAGAGTTTAACATTGATTCAAAACAATCTCCATTTTCTTTCGTCGCCATATGAACTCTAATAAATAAGATTCCAAATGAAATTGTATTTCCAAAACGTACGTTTACCATAATAAAGTTTCATGTCATGAGAATTGGTACATTTTCGTTTTTTCGGTAAAATATTTCGCTCTTGAGAAAATAAAATTGCAGCTTGTTTTGTTTTTGGCAAATCCCAAAGACAAAATTTCGTAGCACTAAAAAATGGCGTCAAAAAAGAATTTTTTTTTTTTGTTTTTGTTTTTTTGTTTCGTAAGCATTCTTTATTTTACGTCGTTTTTTAGTTTCTAAATAATGATTTTTTTTACAAAATTGAATTTTATAAAATTATGAGGTTTATGTGTACTTTTTGTTCACTTTAATGTTTGAAGTAATATTATTCTTAAAACTATGGAAAGTTTAAATAGGCTTTTCTTGTTATATCATTAAATTCAGTAAAACTATTTCTCGGGCTGTAGGTTTTAACTCTTATAAGAATATAATTTTTTTTTCCTGTTCATGTGCAAATATTTTTCCGATGTGTTTTGGATGTTCCTTCTCTAAAAAAATGAGATATCATTTTGTTTTCGCTTGCATAAGAAAAAATATCTAACATTTTTCTTTTTTAAATTTAATAAGCCACAATAAAGAAGGAACGTTGCAATGCTACATTAAAGACGTCTCTAGAGTAACTGAATGACTGTTCATATAGAAATCGCAGGTATTTGTCTCATACAGCAACGCCCCCTATAGTTCGTTGCGATCGCGAATTGAACCATATTATCATACATTTTACACTTGATTACACGATAATATGGTTCAACTTTGACAGAAACAGTGCATAATTTGTCACTCTTTTGAAGTTGCATTCGCTACGTACTATGAATTAACGTATCAATATTATGGTTTAAATTTGAACTAATTCTCTAAAAATACACCGAATATATTATATTATTAATAAATGCAATTGCGGTTAACAATGGGATGCCTACAAGTGACGTAGTACGAATATCTTGATCCTGTTTGGTTGTTAAAACGTGGCATTTGTTTACGGTATCAACTGTTCATTCCATTCTATTTCGAGTATGCCAAGCCCATCAAGTATTAAGTTTCATAAGTGAATATTCTTTCATAGAGGTTCTTTCCGAAATATTTAATTCTTTCACTATATAATTCTTACTTAACACAAAGATAAGCAAAGAGGCATGCAGAACATAAACTAATTATGCATCGAAGTCTTCAGGTACACCAAACAAAAACATATCACTTTCGCAATAAAGGACAATGCCAAATAATAATTATGAGTTAAGAAAAAGACGTAGAAGAAAACGAATTATATTACAACAAATTCGATGTGCGATACGGTATTGTATTTAATTAACTACATGTTAATTAACATTCTAACTTATGTTAAGAAACTTAACTCAACTGTAACACGCCATTTTGCTTATAAACTATTATCTGGCGCTGACGTCATAGGTAAAATGCTTGGGTATCCGTGATCTTCTTCTTCATAAAATGCAAGTAGCCAATTAAAAAAAAAAGTTGGGGGGAAGTTTTTTAACGTTTATTTTATATTATAATTTAATAACAATCTTCAAACATATTTAATTTTGAATGAAAAGTACAAAAAACATAATTTTTTATTAACAATATTTTTACTTCAGTGTTCATGAATATTTCTGTATGCTTTAAAAGTCACATAACTCCAACTGTCCCGAAAAAAGAATAAATGTTTAGTTAAGCCAAATTATATCATTTAGGTGATATTAAACTATTGACAGTGATTTTTGACTAGCGTCCTTAATATCTCACTTAAATTAGAGTGTTATAACAACAACTTCTAACTGTTCGAAATAGAGCTTGTGAAAGCGAAAGATAACGCAGTCAGTAACCACAATTTGTGAAATTCTCTCTAACTCCTCCTTACTGTATGTTGGAATCTTTTCATTATGTTTGTTACTTCTATTTTAATTTTGCTGTTAATATCTTTTATTTAATTTCGCCAAAGTTACACAAGTTATTGATCAGCAAGTTCGATTCTCTTAAAGTAAAATTTTCTTTTTAGTTCACTTGCTAAAACGTCTACTGTGAATAACCTACTAGTCAGAAAACTAATGTTTTATGAAAAAAATAAGTATATATTTGGCGTATAATAGTATAAATAAATTGATAAACGTGTCAAGTAGAGCTGTCACAATTCTAAAATCTAATTATATCTCAAAATATATGATTCTACAGTTTTTTTTATTGATAGTTTGAATTATCAAGATTAGTTTTAAAATAAGAAAAATAGATTGCATACCTATAATTTTGAGATTCTGTTAGTTACATGACTCCATGTTACATATCGATAAAAATGTTTGTCGCGCATTTTTTCTCTCAGGAATATTTGAGAATCTAAAATATAATTACCTTGTCCGTTATTCATGTTTAAAATATTTCTTTGAAAGAAAAATTTATATCAAAACATATTTCAGACGCGAATAGCTTCATTTTAATAGTTTATTTACATCGCAAAATTTGGAAACCTATTTCAACATAACTCTGGTGATAATAATGATGCATTTTTTGTATGAACGTTTTTTAAAATTTGAATAAAAATATTTATGTTACATAAAATTAATAGAAAATTTTGCTAACTCTTTTATAAGCTCTTAACCTATCATTTGTTCTACCTTTATGTCTTTCGGTATATATTGTGCAGATTTTTATATTTATGTATTTTCTAATGTTTTTTTTTTTTTTTTTTTTTTTTTTTGAGAAATTTAGAAAATTTCTTGATAATTTTTCGGCGTTATAAACACTCGAAGCATTTTCAACCTTATAGTTATTTCATGTGGTAAACGATCTTTCATATCATGAAACCATCTAAATATACTATTATGTTCCTTATTTATATTTAAAATATTTCTTTGAGAGAAAAACAGGCATTTCAAAACATATTTCAGAAGTTACTTGCAGAGTTTTGCAAAATTTCAAAAGAAAAATTTGTCGTCAAAACTATCATAATGTGCATTATTTAATTCACCAAAAGAAAGACTAAACACGAACTATTACTTAGCAATTCAAAAAAAATCATGTAAACCTTCTAAATATAATATTATGTTCATTATTTTTATTTATAATATTTCTTTCAAAGAAAAACAGACAAATCAAAATACATTTCAAAAGCGAAATATTTTATTTTAATAGTTTATTTACATCTCAAAATTTGGAAACCTATTTCAGCTTATTTCTTGTGAAAATAATGATGCATTCCTTGATTTTGACATATGTGCACAAAACTTTAAATGAAAAGTGAGTAAAAAGAACTAATTTCTTCAAGTAAGTTGTGAGATCGCGTGCAAAAAGATTCGCAAAGCGTGACGAAAGAATAGCAAAAGCTGATTATGATATTTTTTTAATCTGGAGCTACTCATTTAATTTCAGAAATAAATAAAATGAATCAATACATTTCTTACAGCCGGCTTCGTTTCTCCTTTTCTTAATCCAACATTAAAGTGAAAAATTGCAAACGAATTTTTAAAAATACACTGATCTACACAGCTTCCCACAAAAAAAGAAGCTGCAAACGATTTTATTTCTACTATACCTGTGGAGCCTCATTCGAATACTAAATTAAGAGTGAAGAAGACAGTGACAGGGCGAAGAACATCAAACAATTAATAAAAGAAACAGAAAGTGCATTTTCCTTCTAAGTGAGCAAAAAGCCTGAAAAGAGCAGGTGCTAATGGAAATAGAATTCTCTTCTAGTGGAATAAATGGAAGGAAAAAAATTGTGTCTTCGACGTATATCCAAAAGGAAATCGTACCGAAATAGGGTTTAGGATACCTGATAAAGGAAACAGGAATTGAAACAAAGAAAAGGGATCACACACACACTGAGAAGGGTAATAAGGAAACCTATTTATCTTTCTTTTCGTCTTTGCATTTCGATGCTATTAGATTGTAATGGAAACCCAATTAGAGAAAGTTTTTAAAAACCGAAACCCTATAAATGATTTATTTAGTCGTAATGGAATAAATTTAAAATTTTATTATGTGACGCGAGAGTGTTTGTCTAGAAATAGTGGTCGAAGTAATAATCTGATTTAATTAACATTTTTATTTGTTTCAAGCTTTAATGAAATTTAGAATAATTTTAAAAAAGTGCGTAACATTTTACTTATTTTTATTCTCTTATAATTGAGTGAAACTCTATTACTTGATAGGAAATTGTATTCTGTAATAAGTATGCTTAAATTTATATAAATAAAAGAAAATTACTACTCATTATGTAATTGGGATGTTTGAATCTATGCATATATAATTGAAACAAAAAAACTCGTTGTAAATATATGTGATTACTGGTTTGTAAGGCAAAATATTGCTTTCAGGTAATGCTGTTTTTTTGCTTTTTTAAAGAATTTTTCTTGTTTCAATTATTTATTTAATTAAATTAACAAAACAAAAATTTATTTATTAAAAACGGATAGTTTTTGATTGCTTCAGGAAGAATTATTTTTCCTTTTGACAATTCTCTTTGGTTGTCATTTTCGGATTTCGACTTGAATATTCTTTTTAAAATTATTTAAACATTTTTATTGTTTACTCTTAAGGGAATTAAAAGCTGTCAAACTCAATAATTAGTTGACGAATAATGATTTTCTACCGTTAAAAATACAATAAAAAATTAAAAACTTTGACAATTTTGATTTAATGTCAAGTTATATTTTTTGAAATAAAAGATATAAAAGCTACCATCTTTTCAACAAAGTTGTTTTGAATGGTTTTGTTTAAAAAAAAATTGTAACAAAATTACATAATATATAGTTCCCTGTGATTTGTTTTATTTCTAGTTAATCCTTGAAGAAATTTATAAAATAAGAAAACTTTTATCTAACTGACGGTTTAATAATTTTTTCTTTTTTTTCTTTTCCTTTTTGATCATAGTGTTCATTTTTTTTATTTCCCTATTTGAAGCAACTAAAAATGTTTAAGTTTCATTTTTCTTCAATATATATTCATTTAGTCTAAAATTTATTTTCTTAATTACTTCACAAGAACAAAAAATTTAATGTATTTCAATCTAGACGTTTTGAAAAAAATATTTTAAGAGTTTTATTATATTGAATAATGCAATAAAAATGAAATAAAAAGCTATTTTAAAGAGGATTGACTTTTTTCTTCGAGATTTTTCTTTCAATAAAAAATTTTAAAAGTGAAATTATTCAACGTATATTAATTTATTGATTTTTCTTTTAACCCTGTTTTATTAAAATCTAGAGATAAAATAAAATTGCTGCTTTCACCTGAAGATTTTAAGAAAATACAAAGATTTAACTAAAAATATTTTTTTTTACCTATTACGCTATTTTCTAAACTTGATGTAAAGTAATTAAAATAAAATATACCTATGTATAAATATATATATATATATATATATATATATATATATATAAGTATAAAATGAAGATAAAACAAAGGTAAATTACAGGCAAATGAAAAAAGGAGGGGGAAAAAATAATGACAAACAACTGGGGAAAGAAAAAGAATTAATTAATAATAAAAAATAAAAAATAAAAAAATAATAAAAAATATATATATTAAAAAAAAAGGATAAAGTTTTTTTAAAAACCGGAAAATAAAAGATATAATCTTTTCATCAGCCTACACGATTATATCCGAAAAAGAATGCTTTCTAATATGGTATTAATATAGCCAAAGCAAAATATATCAATACAATAGTGTGAGGAGCACTCAAAAAATTTATAAAAATTACGACAAAAAAAAAATTAAACACAATAAGTAAAATAACACGTAAAAACAGAAAATAAAAAATAAAGGAAGAGCAGAATAAAACAAAATCTATAAAGCGAGCAGTGAAAAATAGCGAACTTACATGAACGGGAAATTTTTCAAGAATGATTTGAAATGTTTACGTAACAAGATTGCCAGATTGCAAAATATGAAAACTATGAAAACAAAAGGGCAAATTGAGTGTAACTAGAGGAATTAAAGTGCGTTCTTGCTGCATTACTGAAGTCCGTTTGATTTGTTAGTTACCAAGGATGGGTCAGAAAACGGATGTGCGCAAGGTAATATTATACTGGATAAATTAAAGAAGTTGACTATAAATAATTTTAGAAAATAAATATTTATTTAAGAAGAAAAAATAAATAAATAAATAAATAAAATAGAAAAGAGAAAGAAACATGAATTTCCAGTTTTGCACATAATTTTAGCCACGGATTGGCCCGAAATGGATTTGCACATGGAAAAATTTTATAATTTAACAAAGAAATTTATTAGTAAAAAATTTTATCTACGGATTTGCCCGAATTTATTGTTTTTTTTTTTTTTTTTTTTTTTTTTTTTTTTGTATTTATTTATTTGTTTTGCTGTATATATATATATATATATATATATATATATATATATATATATATATATATATATATATATATATATACAATAGAGCACGCTGATTATCCGAACTGCTCGGGACGAACGTGGTTCGGATAATGAAAAGTTCGGATAATTGGAAAGTTGTTTAAAATCTAGTCTAAATGATTATTATTTATGCACTAACTTCCCTTCACACTTTTTCTTGGCTTAGGACTGGCAGTACTATCTGAAATAGCTCTAGCGTGTTTAAAAAAAAAAAATTTCAATTTTTAAATATTTTTTATTTATTATTTTTTAAACTTTTTTTTTCATTTTGAATTATTTTTATCATATTTCAGCTTTTTATAAATTTTTTTTATCAATTACTGATTTTACCATATTTTTCTTGATTTTACCATATTTTTATTTTCCATTGCAAAAGAAATAAAGTAAAGACTTTTGTTTCAAAGAAGATGATCTTTTTTGAGCAGCCATATCCCTTTATTCTTTTTAAATAAATCAACTGAACTGGATCAACATCATTTTGACGTTTTTGCCAATTCAGTGCAATATCTAATGAATTGCATGCTTCTATATGAGAAAGTCCACTATCTTGAATTTGATCACCTACTTCTTCCTCTTCGTCTGTGGAGTACCGATTTTCATTCAAAATTTCAGCAACAATTTCATCATAATTTAAAATTTGAAATCCTGGGTCGTTTTCAGTGTCTCGACACCAGTCTTCTATTTCTTCTGCTGGCATCTTTTCATCGGGAAGATCTACTGGTTCCGAAACTTCAGTTTCGTTTATTTTTTTGTTAAGAATTTTATTCCAAGATTTAAGATTCTAAGCACTGTAATAGCTAATCATTAACCATAAGTAACAAGTACCCATCCCCCAATTGTAGAACTTCAGCACACATCTATTCATAAGTTCCTTCCTCATTTCAACCATTGTAGACTGTCAAATTGAAGTCGCATTCTTGGAAGATAGTTTTCAGTTGAAGAGGGCTAAAGGGGTATGTAGGTTTAACTGTTTAACAATACATGTATGTATTGGCTACTATAAGAAAATTGCTAAAAAAAATTTGTAAATCAAATATGGTCTTCAGATGTAGTGGATATTATTTATTCTTCTAAATTCAGAGAATTTGTCAATAAGTTAAAAAGTATTCTAAACTTTAAAAAAAGCGAATTCGGGCATGGTTCGGATAATCGGCGCTCTACTGTATGTATATATATATATATATATATATATATATATATATATATATATATATATATATATATATATATATATATATATATATATATATATATATATATATATATATATATATATATAAGCTAAAAATTTTTAGAAAGAATGGAGGAAAAAAAAATATATTAAAAATCCGAAAAACGAAATAAAGAAAGGATCTAATCTCTTCATCAGCTCACACGATTATATCCGAAAAAAAAAAAAAAAAAAAAAAAAAAAAAAAAAAAATATATATATATATATATATATATATATATATATGTGTGTGTGTGTGTGTGTGTGTGTGTGTCTAAGCTAACGTCACTTCACTGACCTGTCCCCTCGGTCCATCAATCAGTTGCAGATGCAAGCAGTAGAAATACGGATCGTCCAATAGGAATAGTGCACACTAAAATTGATTGAATGATAGTGGAGAATTGATCTAGTTCAGCCCCTGACTTGGATATTTCTGTACAAGGAAAAGTCTGTTTGCATTCATGTTTGCTAAAAACTCGAGATTTGGAGTACTGATTTAGATTGGGTTTTTCTTGCAACAATTTTGAAAATTGTAAAGGGGGGTAAACAATCACCTCTTTCGGGCACTGCATCAGAAATACGAAATTCCATTAATAAAACCATTATTATAGATTGAAGAGTGCGTTGTCATGGAAACAGTATTCTTACAAAATGTTTAAGAAATAGAAACAGACGGAACATTATTCAAAATATTAAATACCCATAAACTCATAGTTTAAACGCAGAAGTGAAGTGTGTAAGAAACAAATTTGTAAGCTGACATAAATTATCGAAAATTTATTTAATATTTTATTTCACTGTCATTCGTAATGTTAAACGTAAGTATGATTATTCGTCCAAACGGCATTTCACTTTCAAAGCTTTTAAATTCATTTAATTCTAACGGCAAAACATTTTAAAACCAACTATAACTATTAATAATTAAATTGTGCACATTTTTTATGATCACGAATTTTGAATTCTCAAACATTATATTACTATTCTTTAATTAAAAATATCATAAAATTTACATAAACAAGATCAGTACTTTTCAATTATATAAACATCCAAGTTAGATGCTGAACTCCATCAGTGCTCCACTATCAATGAATCAATTTCCGTTTGAAATTTTCCTAGTAGACGATTCGTATTTCCTATTAAGCAATTCGTCCCAATAAAAATGCATTCCTGTTAGTTACAACTGTAACTGATTGATCATTGATGGATTTCCAGTGGACATGTAAGTGAAGTGACGTCAGTTTATATGTCTCTATAGGTGCTATGAAACCAAGTTCTTCAACAAGTAGGACATCGTCAGGTTTTACTTGTTATATAGGTTATATACTCCGATTTACACATGTTACCGGCTAACAATAATACATACAGGGGCATTGGATAAGAAAATATCGTGAACGTTAAACTAAGCGATAATTGTTTAATACGATATTGCTGTGAATGTCACTAAATTTTAGTTTAATATCCAAAGTATTGACAATGTACAAATAATATAAATTAACTTGCTTGGGAAAATATTGTGATATTTTTTTTTTGAGAATGCATCGAAAGATTAAAATTTGTATTTTAATTAAAATCCATTTAAATTACTAATTACAAATAATGTTAAGATTGATTTTAACAAAAATATCAATTTACTTGTTACTGCTATGCTTTAATTCTTAAACAATATCATTCAGTTGAATGATTTTTTTAAATCGAAATTCGAGGTTAATATACTGGCCCTATATCTCCCCTTAATATTGACTTATAATATTCAAACTGGGCCACGTATTATATTACAGGGTACTGGGGTACCCTACCAGAGGAAACTTTTATAGCCACAATGTGGCCCAGTATGTATATATACACCCTATGTGTGTATATATATCTTATAATAGTCTATATATATAATAAGATATTTATAGTAGTTTAAGATCGTTTCATGTTGTCCTTATAAAAGAAATTTATTGGGTCGCATAGTTCGTAATAACAAATAAATGCACACTTTGTATTTGACATAGTTGTTAATTTGATTTATTATGCATCAAATGCACCATTGAGATAACTAGCATAATTGTTTTTTTTTCAAAGTTAGCATAAGTTGTTTTTAAATATTTTAATAACAAATTAACCTCGATTACGAGTATGAGAGAGACGGCAGTTTTATCCACTCTCAATTGAGTAATATGAGTTTAATGTCTTGATTGAGCAATATGTCATAGCATCGTGATTTTTCACTGTATGATTTTAAATCTCGAAGTACTTGAAAAGCGAACAAGCTTGTCCTGGGATTTGGCTAGCAAAGAATAAAATTAAGTTTGAAAAAATTTTAAAATAGAGGTAATATGACGTGAAATGCTATTTTATTTATTTTATGAATTAAGGTTAGAGAGTGCCGACCGGCATGTGTAGGGGGCAGGGAGCTGTCCTTGTATCAGAAAGGTTCTGGGTTCGCATCCCGGGCAAAGGCATGGATGTTCTTTCCTTCTCTGTACTATCTGTCCTCACTATGGGAGTGGCGTTGGCCCACCTAATATGGTGCCCCTGAAAGAGAGGGTAACAAAATCGCCCTGTATATGCCTGAATTGACGTATGTTAACACAGGTGGGCATTGGTAAAAAAAGAAGGAAAAAAAAAGGTTAGAGAGTGGATATAGGTATTGCCTTAACAGCTTTTTGGTTAAAATAAGTTTTCCAATCAATGTCCAAAACGTGCGAAAAAGTTACAACGTAGCATCTTTGTTAGAAGTAATAGCAGTATCAATAAAAATATTAATGATCTTTTTTAATAAACATATATATTTGTTTTCTAACTGGAAACGCATGGTTTCTTCAACAGATAAAAAAAATGTTTCCAAATAGTTATACTCACCGTTAAATCCGAAACTTGATTTTCTATAAACAAACTTTAAAACAAAAATTTTAAGTCTCTTCAGGTTTTCTGTTTACAGTTTTTTAACGGAAATTATTTTACTACGATTGCAATTATCATGCAGAAAAATATCACAAATTCTGTTAAAAAATTACAACAATAATTCAATGAAAGAAATTTTGCAACATTTTTGAACTAGAAACAAGTGACAAAGTAACCGGAAAACTTCATATGAAATTAGCACATGAATGTATCTTTGATACATCATCATCTGGTTATTTTATTATTTTTACCGCATAATCAATGATAGATATCTTACCATAGAAAATTGGTGCTGAAATATTTACTTCAACTTTGAATGTAACTCCTATGAATAATGAACTTTTACATCAATTTTCTTAACTTACATTCAAACTTGACTCTAAGAAGTCCACAAAAAACTTTTACTGTTAGCCCGACTTTAGAATAATAATTATATTTCGATCAACCTGATATAACAATGATTCACCTTAACAACTCATATTGCAAAATTTCAAAATAAGAAGAAACTGACAAGTTTGAGAAGAATTCATTGAGATTTGAAATTGTTTCACATAGCCATTAAAGAGCATTTAATAGCGATTGTGGATTTAAAGCATGACTTATTTCAGTATTACAATTTTATTCGCAGGAAGCAAAATGAGTTTTTCTTCATTTTGTACTTGATTTAATAGAGTACTTTTTGCGCTATGTCAGTGCTCATTGGTTGTAGAAAGCTCTGAAAGTCTACCAGCCCAACAGCATTTAGTCTTTAACTCATGATTTACTTATAACTAGAAATATATTTTTTATTTTATAGGTGTTAGTATATCGCGATGGCAGGATATGAGTGAAACTGTTTTATACTTGAAATTTATAGCCGTATTTCTAAAAGCAAGCCAATTCCTTGTCATTAACCCTTTGACGTAGAAATTTTATTAAGCATATTTTTCATACTTATTTTATTATTCTATATTAATTTAGGTCAAAGTAAAGAAAAAATATTAGATTTAGCATTTTAATAATCTATGTTTATGAAATACAGCAAGTAACACCACTGTTTTTTTCTACGTTAACGGTAAAATGTTCCGAACGCGGCTTACATCCCAACAGTTATTTTTCAAATTTACACATACTTGTAGTTATTTAGATCTAAGAAAAACAGTTATTCATCATTGAAATTTCCTTAATTTTCAAAATAAATAATTGATAATTATTTGATATAAATGAAATTTTTTTTTAAACCACGTTTTTTTGGATTTTATGTTTTCGTACAAATATAATTTTAATCATCTAACAATTTTTTTGTAATTATTCGATTGTTTTTCAAAATTAAAATATGCCAAAATATAATTGGAAAAAAAAATATATATTGGAAATAAATGAATGAATAATAATGAATATAATTGGAAATAAATGAAAGAGACACAGGTGTTTCATCTGGGTCAAAGGGTGAAGGCTTTTTTTTTATGTTATGAGCATTCTTCGAAGCTTAGCACTGTTTCCATATTAAATAGAATTCAAGTTTGCTGTGCGGAAAAGTAAGAAAGCTTGCAAGAAGCTCTTTTAACTGTGAGCCAAGAGTACCCTGGTTGGGAGATAGTTCAGATTATGTAAAGCTTGCTGCTTAGGTAACCCAAGTTTAAATATCGTTTATTGCTAGTCAATTTGTATACTGCTTATAACTCGCAAGTATCACAATGCTGGAGTAAAATACATCAAGCAATATATGCATAATGGATTTGAATATTCTTCCAATCAATCTAACCATGGGAATTTCCCACGATTATAAGGCATATATGGCTTATATGCCAAGGTGGTTCAGGGATAGAGCGTTCACCTCCCAGAGTGAGGTAAACCAGGTTCGAATTCTTGCGATGGCGAATCTATACGAATTCCACATCCGGCTCATACTAACCACAGTGCGGACGTAAAATATCCTCAGTGGTGGACGGATCATAGATTAGAGTCCCCTTGTCGTGGGAAGTTTTTGCGGTTTTCCTTTCCATATAATGCATACGCGGATTAGTTCCATCAAAAAGTCCTTCACAAAGGCCTATTCTCTCCCCAATACTTGATCCTGGAATCTTTTTGTTTTCTGGATTGGGTCCAAAAATACATGACTACGGAGTTGAACAGTGATAGTCGTAAACTCAAAATTGGGTCTGCAGTTCAATGACGGTTATAAAACATATGTGGGTTAGATTAACCAAAACGTCCTCCTCGTAAGTCAGTTATTTTATTCCTTGTGGTGCTTTATCTGTTTTTATGCTGTTTTCGGCTTGCATCTACCAAATTGTTAACTGAAAGTATTTCCAGTAGAGCATAATAAGTTAGAATCCCTTTCCCGTCGGACTAATCACGAGAAGTTTTCATCGCTATCCTCTCATAGGTGGGTTAATTCAATAGAAAAGTCCTCCAAGAGGGCGCTTTTGTTCAATCGCTTAAATCGTGAAGTTCTCTTTTTCTCAAAATTAATTGGTAGCGGAGTTTAATCTTGAAATGCTTCGAGAGTTCAATACAACATACTTGAATGTTAACATCTGAAAATCTTAGATTCTTTAATTTTAAAAATTATGAAAAGATTTAAATTACAAGTACCATAAAGTACCACCCACTTTCGTCAAATGTTATCGCATCTTAAAATGACTGTTGTCATGTACAGAAATCGCTTTCTTTTCACTGCCAGGAATCGTGTATTCATTATCATCTTGGGTGCCACAAATTTAGAGAATGAGCAAAATTTGAACTTCCCTCATTTTTCTCTTTTTAGAGAAAAAAAAAAAAAAAAAAGGATCTGCCAAAACCATTCATTTAATTAGAACTTTTCTCAAAATGACTCCCACGGCACCCACTTATTTGTTTCTGTATCTCTCTCCATTTTCCCGAAAGTTGCCAAAAATCGGCCCAAACTTTCTCCCTCTGTACTAATTCATGCGTAAATTCCCCTTCAAAACTCAACAGTTTTCCCTTCGTCTCTCTCTTTCTACGGCGAGAAAAAAAAAAGGAAAATAAAGCCTTGGACAGGGAAAAAAAGAAAAACGAGAAGCGCCAAAATCACAGCTTCCATACTTGCGCGCCCTCTGGTGGTTCTAGAGACGACGTGTAGAGTGAAAGTGAAGCCCAAGAAAATTCCTTTTCCACGATCACCATGGTGACCAAATTCCAGAACCACACCTCCCACCCACCCCCTTGTTGCCAAACGCACATTCTGCTATGGTCGTTCGCTCTTGGCGGGACGATGTTGAAATTTGTTCCCTTATGCCCCCCTCACTGCTCTTGAGTTGAAGATTTTAAAATGTTATTTGAAATTCAATCGCCAGCTCTCAGGTGAATTTAATTGAGAAAAAAAGTACAAGATTTGGCGAGTATTAGATCGAATAAATCACCCACGTTGAGCGCAGAATTTGAGCCAAAATGTGACAATGGGTCACTTTTATTTCGACCCCTTTTTTTGTGCTAAAAAAGTTAATGACAGGGGTAAGTATTATTGTCCCTTAATCTTTTTTTCACAATCAAATATTTATAAATAATTTATGACCAATGCGATCAAACTTAAAAATATAAATCATTTCTAGAAGAAACTTAATAAATATTTATTTATAGATATATCATAACTAAGCTGTGGCGCAGAGAAAAAAAAATATATGCTGACATAATTCGTTCAAAAATGTGTTATTTTTTTATCGTATGTAAAATAAAATATTTCGATGCTTTTTTTAAAAAAATTAAAGAGTCATCGCAAATTTGAATTAAGCAACAGGTATTTAATAAGATAATGACAAGTGTAATCCTTTGTATTATGAATAAAGGAAAACAAACGCTAAAATCTCACAAATAAATAGTTTTTATAAAAATCTAGATGCGTTGCGGTGTGATATGGTGATTATAGCGTTGTTTTTTTCTTAGTTACGAGAATTATTATAAAAAATTTTAAAAAATAATTGCTTTCCGTAAAAAATAAATAAACAGAATTTTTTATCCAAAATTTATTTTTTAAATGGTTTTATATACTTTTATTGATATCTCTTTGCATTTTTGTAATTAGGAGGACAATTAATTTCCCGATTTTTTACTCTTTTCGAACTATTTTTATAATTAGTTTAACAAATATATTTTAAAACAAAAACATTTTATTTACCAAATGCAATAAAATAAAAATAAAAAATAGAAATATTTTTTTAAACCTTTCAATTTTTTTAAATAATATTTTTATAATTTAATATTTAATTAAAATTCGTTATTTTTAAAGAATTTGAAAGATTTTCTTTTAAAAACTTCTAATTTGTTTCAACAAAAAGGATGAAATTTATAGAAACTTTCCTCGTTATTTGTTTACATTTCTTTAAAGTTCTAACTTCATTTTCGTCTAAGAATTACAATCGGCTACGTTGTTTTGATAATTAATCAATATTATTTTTAAAAAAGTATTTATGTAATAATATAAATTATATAATATATTCTATATAGAATAATAAATTATGTAAGGAAAAATGAAGCGAAACTTTTCCTGGTGGTAATTTTATAATCATTAATTTTATTTGGCTACCAAAAAACGAAACTGCAGCATTTCTGTGGTAAAATTTGCAAGTATTTTTAATAAAAGTTCTCTTTATTTTGATAAAGTACAGTAAAAATATTCGATTACGAATAATTTCATGTCTACCTGTTGATACTACTTTATTTTAATTTTGATTATTTCCAAAACACTGAGATTGATTCATAAACAAAATTTTTCATAAAAAAAAGTTTTCGTAAACAATTTCTTTCAACGCAGAATATAGAAATTAATTATCACCTGGGAAAAGTTTATAATTTTTATTACAAACTTGACTGACATATTATTTTGAAATAAAAATATATCTTACTATATAAATAAAATATTGAACCATACAGCTCTTTTTCTGGTTTCTGTGTGTTACACCGACAGCAATCAGTTTATCCAATTAACCCTAAAGGTTAAGGCGAAGATCCTTTTTTATCTTTACTGTTTTGAAACAACTAGTATAGTTGAAAAAAACATGACTACAGAACTATGCAATCCTTGAACCATTTACAACTAGCATGGTTTCAAAACCATAAAAAAGAAATTTAACTGAACTAGGACATTATAGTGCTGCCATATATGCGTAAATGAGAATATCTCACAGAGTCACAAATTGCAGGACACTAGAAACTCTTCATTGTTGAAAGGAAAGGAGGAAATATAGTAGCATCGACACTGGGACACGAACCTCTGTTCTGTCGGTCACGAGCTGACAGATTAGCCATCTCGGCTATAATGTGTACCCAACTGCAAGGAACTAAGTAGATTCATTAGGTGGGGTGATAAAATTCTGGTTGTTTAACGGTATTTGGTTAAATCAGTTAATAAACGATTTTTCTTACAGTTAACAGTTTGAATACCATCTTATTTAAGTTTATTTGACTGTTTTGTTTTGAATATGGTAAAATATCAATTAATAAAATTGTTATTTAACCATTTAAATCAAGAAATTTCTAACAATGAATATTAATTAAATAGATTTAATACAATATAGATTAATTTATTGGATAATTAAATTATTATACAATAATTATTATACAATATGTAAATTATTATACAATATAGATTAATATGTTGGAGGCTTTTTTTCCTTAAATAAAATTACACACAATAGTTAAAGGTTTTATTTCAAGTTACATAAAACAGTAATCTGAAATTAAAATACTCTAATTTTTGTTATGATAAAGAGAAATCAAATTTTATCTGAATTTGAATGGAGGCGAAAATTATTTATATAATTTAAATAAACTTGTTAGTTTTATAAGAAACTGGCGTTTTTTTCCCTCTGATATATTGTTTGAGCAAAAGTAAAGGTTTTAGCCAATTTTGAGTAAAATGAAATATTTATATTTTAAAAGTTTTTTAAGTTTTTCTGTATTTAACATTTTCAGACTTAAATTATTACTTATGTTATAATCCTGTTTTTTTTTTTTTCCAAAACATTTTTGTCTAGCTTATGTCAAAAGTGTTTTCGAGTATCAGAAGCTTATTTTTTATTTTAAAATAAGAAATAAATACAGATTCGATAAAATTGAATTGAATTTAAATAAAAAGTAAATGTTAAAAATCACCCAAACACTATGGCGTTGAGTATTCAATTACTTTTTGTATCCAAAACTTCTAGCTGAAAAGCCTTATTGCTTTTAATTTTTTAGAAAAATGTAAAGATATACTTTAAGATATTAAGCCCCGTAATCTATGAAATCCTAATCTACTGAAAATGGAGCTAAAAGCCTTCACGCTTTACAATGCATAATATTTTTGAAAATACGCTTCATTTTGCAAAGGTTTTAGGCTTCATGCTTAAAAAATCGCAAGTATTAACTCTAAACATACCAACACTTAATCTATACCTATTTCTACCATAACCGGTCAAATGACCGGACTTTATGTTTCTTGATTGAATTGCATGAAATATGGATGTTAGGAAGGAAATAAACTAAAAAAAACTTTATTATAATTAAACAAAATTGTATACTGCCAATTTTTCTGAATTTCAAACTCAAAGAATAAGAATTTTTTATTCATTGCTCAACACATTTTTTACATAAACAGTGTGTTTCCCTTGTACATTTTCCCCATATTTCGTCTAATTATCATTTAGAGATGAACCCTGCAGTGGTTACCGTAATTTGAGAAATGCTTTATATTTTTAATATCAATAGTTATTTTTTATTATAGCTTTCTAATATGGCCAACGCGTAAAGTTGTTTAAGTTAGTTTTTAATATTGTTTTATTATCTCAGTGGAATTTTAATCTATAACATTATAACATTTAAAATTTCCTAAAAAAGTTATTTTTTAATAGTTCAATTTGAGTGATGTGGAAATAAATTTAACAAAAACAAAGACGTTTATAAAAATCTTAAAACATACAAGTGGTTAACGCTAAAATACCTGTCAAAAATGGTATTTACAGAATTGTATTAAGTTACATACTTATTCATTAATGAAATACTAATGAAGATAATTTATCAAACAACTTTCGCATCGTACTATCAAAGTTCACCTTTTTCACAGCTAAAAAATGTAAAGGAATTGAGATTAGAGTACTTTTCGATACCGAAGAAGGCAATACAAGTTAAGTGAAATAAAATAAGCTTATTAGTAATCTTTCGAAGAATAGCTACAAAAGTTTTTTCCCGTAAATAATCGAATAAAGTTTCATTCATTCAAGATCAATATATTCTAAAGCATAACCTCCTCATAATATTTTAGATACATGCTTTCAAGCATTTTATAACGTTCTGTACACAAACTCCAAACTAATAATTGGCCCCCTTTTGATAAATTCAATCCCATATCGGTTAATTTATAAACGAGTTTCGTAATCTGCATTTCAACAGATTGATCGAAAATTCCAGCAAACAGGCCGGAAAATTCAATATTCGGAAGGAGTTCGTAAAGTCTTTAACAATACCTACGATATGGCGAAAAGGGACTCATTTCAGACTAAACTTTTCCTCTATGGTGTAACACTTAAGTGCCAATATCTGACTTCTGGTCGAGGTAGTATCTTTAACCGTAAGGTTTATGGGTTATTTACGCTTAAAGATGTTACGAATTGGAAACTTTCTCAATGACTTCTAAGAGTTTCGCTCAACGACTTCTGACTACAAATTCCGAGCTTGTCTTTTATACTTAGCGTAATGGAAGGAAATTAAAGATATGATTGAAACAAACAAGTACTGGAAAATATATAAAGCGTAGGAAAAGTATGTATTGGAACTTATAGATGTAGCAATTAAAAAATATATTGTAATCCTCGTGAAAAATGAAATTAAGGAAAATATACATATAAGTCAGAAATTAATACTTAAAAAGGACGTTTGAAAATATGGTAGTTTATTATCGAATAAAGAGGTATGTTATTTAGGGATATTATTCGTTGAATAGCCGTCCCGATTATGGGCTTATGACTACCACTGTTCAACTCTGTAGCCTTGTAATTTTGAACCCAATAAGGGTAACTCCTAAATAAAGTATTCCGAGAAAGTTTTGCCTTCGTGTAGGACTTTTTGATGGAACTAACCTGCATTTGCTTTACATGGAGAGGAAAACCTCCCGTGGTTAGCCTGATGGCAAGGGGACTCTAACCTATTATCCATCTACCACTGAGGGTATTTAAGTCAGCACTGAGGTCTATGCGAGCCGGATGCGGAATTCGTGTCAACCACCCATCGCTGAGATTTGAATCCGGTTCACCTCATTCAGGCGAATGCTCTATCCCCTGATCAACCACAGATCGAATGAGGTGGAATTTTATTTTATATTTTATAACCGTCGTTGAATAGCCGACCCAATCTTTGTGTTTACGACTTCTAATGTTCAACTTCGTATCCTTGTAATTTTGAACCCAATCCAGAAGACAAGGTAACTCCTGGATCAAGAATTGGGAGAAATTTTGCCTTCATGAAGGACTTTTTGATAGAACCAACCCGCATTTGTGCAACATAGAGATGAAGACCACGAGAATCTCTCAAGGTTAGAGTGACGGCAAAAGGACGTCAGCATTGTGGTCGGTGAAAGCCGGATGCGGATTTGTATTGCCTAGCCATTGGTGGGATTCGAACCCTGTTCACCTCATTGGAAGGCGAACGCTCAATCCCCTGAGCCATCATGGCTCGAATGAGGTGGAATTGAAATAATCAAAGCGGATTTCATTAGAGATGATTTCAGAAATGCGTTTTTGTTTGCAATAAATCTGTTTTCCCCTTTTCTACACTTTCACACTCTCAGTTGACGATTCGGCAATGCTTGAGTTGTATTTCATTAATTTTGACAATCATTTCGTCACGAAGTCTTGTGATTTATGAATAAACGCGTACTCTCAAATACATGACGAAAAGGCTTCCTCAACTCGAAACCTCATTACAGTGCATTATGTGAGATTGTTAACTAGAATGAAGACTGAACGATCGAAACTAGATTGACGAAACAAGCCGAATGATCTGAATGGGGGGTCAAGGAGTTGGCCTTATCCAAAAAGATCCCGGGTTCGAGTCAGTTTCGGGAAAGAATGAAATTTATCTCTGTGTTCTCTCCGTTTTTCTTGTGTCGTTGGAGCGACTCTCATCTATCTAAATGGTGCCCACGAAAAACTGATCAACAGTATCTCCCGGTACCATTAGATACCATGAGGAACAAGTACCTCAGGTATTTTTTTGAAAAAATGGTAAAATTCATTTCCTCGAAGAAGTGACTATAGTTCTTTCGTCAATTTAAATAATGTGTGCTCATACACCAGGAGGCGGTTTCGTCAAAATCGAAGAAAGTTTCGTAATATTTGTGCATCCATTTTTTACAGTATAATTGCTAAGAATTAAACAGCTGTACACTAAAATACCCGAAAGTCCCTTTAATGTGTCTGACTGGATTCGATACAATTTATTTATGTAGTCCTAATTTAAATTTAAATTTTATTTCTGGTGAGCAGGGGACATAAAATTACAAATTTAAATTAAATTTTAAAAATTAATAAAATAGTTTATCAAAATAAGGGTAAATTTGAGCATGAAAATTTCAAATTTTCTCACAAACAAATCCACAACAAACTTTAATGCATAAATGTCATAATTATTTTTTTTATCGAAATTAATAATATAGTTACCAGCGCTTTGAACTAAAATCTTTAAAGTATTTCGAAATATATAATGAAAAAAAACTAAATATATTTCTTAATGGTAATTTTAAATTTTTTTTTTTTAAAATTCCAAACATTCTCATTTAAAGAATGATAAATATATCAAATTCACACATAGATTTTAGATATCAGTTTGAAATATAGCTAACATTATACAAAATTTACATACAAATTTACAGGAGGAAAAGATGTTGCCTTTATCCATTTCGATATGAAAATATAATTATACATCACTTTACTTACAATCTCTAAATTTTAACATCAATAAATTATTTCTTGTTGGTAAAATAAATCGTGAAAAATTTATATATTTTTTTAAACCCAATAAATTCTCAACAATCCTTCAGTTAAAAATACACGCTTAAGAATGTTACCGCTTTTCGACGCTTCGCCAATCTTCACAGCGGTAAAGGAATTTTTGCAAAGAAGCAGTTTCTTTAGGCGAATTCCAAGCACTTTAAAAATTTTATTTTAATTTATTTATTTATTTAAGAAAAGAAGAAGAAAAGACAGTGCAAAAGTAATAAGGAAACTAGTTGAATTTTAATTTTATTTCCTTTTTTGAAGAAAATATTTAAAGTTCTTAAGCACGAAGATTATAAAAAGAATATCCACGTGCTTAAACAACCTTAAGACTCTCATATAGTTTTTTTCAGTTTAAAAGTATTTTAAACCTAAACAATGATCGTGAAATATTTTCAATATAAATATTTTACATAGTTTTATGAAAATTATAATAGTTTTAAGATAAAACAGTAAATAATTTAATATTCTTAATATTAAATGCAAGGAATTTTAGTTTTTAACATTAAAGCAGTAGGGGAGAGTGGGGTCAATAGTAACATTTTTTACTTAACTATTTTTAACTAGCAAAAAATCCAATATATTATTAGTATTAATTGACAGACGAGTAACAGTAGACTATCCTCTACTAGAAAAAAAATACCTTATTTTAAATGTCATTATATTAGTTATTAACAATTTTTGACAGTCGTGCACTTGTTACAATTGTCCCCACTTGCGGGGTCAATTGTAACAGTTCATAAATTCAACTAAAACATTGTTAATTATACATATTATCATACTTGTGATATATTTTTTTATTGATCAAAAAAGTGATATTTTAGGAGTAAAAATAATAATGAGCAGAGACCTAAAGGGTTAAACTTTTAACTTTAAGGGGTTAAAAATTTTAATTTATGCAGTGAAAGGTGACAAATGAAATAATGCACATGCAACGTAATATAAATGATATAGGAAACTATTCGTGGTTCTTAAAGAGTTAAGTAATGATTTGTAAACAAAAGATTGTTTATTTTCAGCTGTTACATTCGTCCCTTTACTTATTGTTACAATCGTCCCCAAGACGCCATTTCAGCTTCATTTGTTAAAAACAATGCTAGTTAATTAACAAAACTAATATTTTTTTTTAAATGTTAATTAAGGTGTCCACTTACATATTCGGTTAATAATTTTTATTTGTTTAAACAAAATTACTTTGTTACAATATAATATTCTAATACCAGAAAAAGTACTTACGTAGCGTGAAAATATCTTTTGTGATGTAACTCTTTCAAAAGTACATAAAAATGGTTGCCAGCAGAGATGTACATGTAGATTTACTAAATTCACCTTGTGCGTCACCTAGGAACCAAATCTAGAGCCCGACACTCGAAATTTTTGCACTGTTACAATCGTAACCTGTTATAATTGACCCCTCTCTCCCCTACAGTTTTTTAAACGTAAAAAGTAACTATAACTTTTCCGTTTTCAGTCAAAATAATCAATAAAATATGTGATCAACAGGTTCATCATTGAAGCTTTTTGAATACTTTTCTTTGCTGAGATCAGATTTCTTTTTCGGTAAAATTGGTTGTTTAAATCCGAGTGGTATCAGAAATGGAAAAAAAAATTTTATTTATAAATTTATAAATGTTGGGGGAATCTGGAATACATAGCAGCCTGAATAAGTCATTATACAAAAATATAGTTACTTATCAAGTAAATATATCTCCCTGGATTCTTTTTCATAATGGATTAATAAAGATTAGTTTGATATTTTAATTTGTGACGCTTGCTTCATAATCACCAGAATATATTAAAAGGGGTGATTTTATGTAATAAGAATATAAGAATTGCTCTTAATAAGAAAAAAAATCTCCAACAACATAATTGACCTAACTTTGGCTTTATTCTTTTTTTTCATGACTTTTCTAGGAGAGACTAGGTTTTCGTTCGGTGATCCGATTTTGAAATAAATTTGTATAGTTACTGTTAGAAATTTCTCGAAAAAAATAGTTAAATAACAATTTATTTAATTGTTATTTTACCATATTCAAAGTAAACAGTTAAATAAAGATAAGTAAGATGGTAATAAAACTGTTAACTATGAGAAAAATCGTTTATTAACTGTTTTGACGGAATACGGTTAAACAACCAGAATTTTATCTCATTAACTAAGCCCGCCTAATGAAGCCGCTTAGCTTCTTGCAACTGCGTATATGTTATAGCCGAGAGGGCTAATCTGTCAATCTCATGACCGACAGAACTTGGGTTCGAGTCCCAGCGTTGACACCACACTATTTCCCCCATTCCCTTAAAAAAATTAAAGAATTTTCAGCGTCCTGCACTCCTTAGTTTGTCTCCTACAATATCCAATTCCTATTATGTTAAGAAATGCCTTGCAAAAAAGAAAAGCCAGTTAAATATCTTTTAGCGGTTTTGAAACCATGCCAGTTCTAAATGGTTAAAAAACCGTATAGTTTTGAATTCTTGGTTTTATAACCATACTAGTTCGAAACAGTTTCAAAACCGTAAAAGTAAAAAATGTTCCTTACCGTATACTTTACGGTTAATTAGATGGACAGACTGCTGCTGGTTATTTCAGAATGAAAATTCTAACAGTGAACCATATTTAAATTTAACTACTACGTATAAAATCAAATATATATAAAACTAATGTTTTAATAAATGCTTCAATCGCATAACGCAATGGCTAAACTCAGTTTCATAGTTAAATAAAATCAAACAAAAAAAAAAGTAAAATCACGTGTAAATAGAGTTCGAGAAATCCGTTCCTACTCAGTAAGCCTAGATTCTGTTTTGGGGATCGAAACACTCAGGGTATAAAGAATAATTTATCTTGATTACACAGATATACCTTTCATTCTCTTCTGAGAACGTTCTGTTCTTGAGAACGTTCTGTTTCTCAGTTTAAAAAAAAAAAAAAGGTGTTGCTTCCTCTTTGGATTTAGATGGAAATAAATAGCTTTGTTAGCGTTGCCATTTAGAGATTAGAAAACCTGACGCTTTATCTTTTTTTTAACTGAAAGCAACAGGTTTTAAAATAACGAACATCATGTTTTGTTCTATCTTCTAGTAGACAGTTTTTATTCTTCTATACTTTGGTTTTAAGTTGTTTTTCAAAGCTCTGGTTTAAAATAAGAAATTATTTTCAGATAAAATATTGATGTTTAAGTGCTATTCTTAAATAGGGAATATCTGTTTTTATTGTTTAATCCTTCGTAATTGATAATGTTTAGTAAACTTTATGGAACTTTTTTATAAATGTAGCTTAATGCAATTTTTTCTTTCATATTCATGCATCTATTACAGCTTTAAGCAAAGCAACTTTTCCATTTTTATTGGAAAGGGGTTCTTACTTTTTGTTTTTGTTTTGTAATAATTTTAAATATATTTGTTTAGGTTAAAAACATTCCCTATAAAAATTTATAAAAATATATAAAATAACTTATTTATTTATAAAAATGCCACATTGATGAGGAAAATGAAATAACGAAAATAAACTATGCACTGTAAACAATTTTAGATCAAATTACAGTAAAAAGCACTCAGGGTGTCGGTACATTTTACCGTAAAATCCGTTTTTACTGGAACGTGTTACGGAACAAAAATTCTGATATACCATAATTTTTTCAGTTATACTTACCATAAAATACAATTAAACTCTCTAATTAAATATATATTACTATAAAAAGTACCGCATGATATTCTGCATAATATATGGTAAAAATAGGTTTTACGGTAAAATGGATTTTAAGGATGATGCACCCAAAGCTCTGGTATTTTATATCGCAATTTGATACGGAATTTTTTACAGTTTAAAAAAAAAGTATGAAATGACAAAGAAATGAGATAGAAATGGAAAATTATTCATTATTATGTTTTTGTTTTGAGAAAAACATAAAACAATAAACGATATTTTTCATATTAAAAAAAATCCAGCATAAAAGGACATCCTCCTTCTTCCTTAATGAAGTTTGGAAATAAACTGATTTCAAAAATGTATTTTTTTTTTTTTAAATTTAAGAGTATATATGAATTAAAAGTATATAGAAAAACGCTTTTCGCTGCTTTTCTAATCATTTACTTATATCAAAATAGTCATTACGTATGTAAAATTTCGTTTCATTTTGACGACTCCTTCTTGTTGCGTTAATTTTTTTGTCCATGAGTGTATATATATATATATATATATATATATATATATATATATATATATATATATATATATATATATATATATACAGCAAAATAAATAAATACAAATAAACAAGAAAAAAAATTAAGAAAAACAATAAGTATCATTTATTGCGCATAAGCTGCAAGTAAATAGAACTCATAAGACATGTTCAAAATGAAGAAAAAACAAAGGTAAATTATAATAATAATAATAATAATATTAATTTAAATTTTTCGGATTTTGGTATTATAAAAGAAGAAAATATCTGCTTTATTAATTTATAAAACTTTTCCATGTGCAAATCCATTTCGGGCAAATCCGTGGCTAAATTTATTTACTAAAATAAGTTGTTTTTCTTTTTTTTTTCATTATTTTTTCTTTGTTAGTTTATATAATTTTTCCATGTGCAAATACATTTCGGGCAAATCCGTGGGTAAAATTATTTACTAATAAATTTCTTTGTTAAATTATACAATTTTTCCATGTGCAAATCCTTTTCGGGCAAATCCGTGGCTAAAATTATGTTTCCTTTGTCAATTTATATAATTTTTCCATGTGCAAATCCATTTCCGGCAAATCCGTGGCTAAAATTATGTGCAAAACAGGCAATTCATGCTTCTTTCTCTTTTCTCTTTTCTATTTTATTTCTTAAATAAATATTTATTTTCTAAAATTATTTATAGTCAACTTTTTTAAATTATCCAGTATAATATTACCTCGCGCATATCCGTTTTCTGGCCCATCCTTGGTAACTAACAAATCAAACGCACTTCAGTAATGCAGCAAGAACGCACTTTAAGCTCTTCTAGTTACACTCAATTTGCGCTTTTGTTCTCATAGTTTTCATATTTTGCAATCTGGCAATCTTGTTACGTAAACATTTTAAATCATTCTTAAAAAATTTCCCGTTCATGTAAGTCCATTATATTTCACTGCTCGCTTTATAGATTTTGTTTTATTCTACTCTTCCTTTATATTTTATTTTCTGTTTTTACGTGTTATTTTTACTTATTGTGTTTTATTTTATTTGTCGTAATTTTTGAAAAAAAAATTTTTTGAGTGCTCCTTACACTATTGTATTGATATATTTTGCTTTGACTATATTGATACAATATTAGAAAGCACTCTTTTTCGGATATAATCGTGTGGGCTGATGAAAAGATTATATCTTTTATTTTCCGGTTTTTAAAAAAAACTTTATCCTGTTTTTTTTTTTTTTTAATTAATTCTTTTTCTTTCCCCAGTTTGTTATTATTATTATCCCCCCCCCCTTTTTTTTTCATTTGTCTGTAATTTACCTTTGTTTTTTCTTCATTTTGAACATATATATATATATATATATATATATATATATATATATATATATATATAGATAGATAGATAGATAGATATACACTATTTGGAAGAAAGTGACGGGACACGACACTATAACGACATAAACTCATATTTATTAAAATTAATAGGAGGTAGGGCCTCTTTTGGCTGCGAACACAGCTGCAACCCTTAAGGGCATGCTTTCCACTAAATTAGCCATAGTGGCAAGAGGAATTTCCTTCCAAATGTTTAACAGGAAGTTCCCTAGTTCATGCTTGCTTTTGGGGAGTGGGGTGCAGGCCCTCAACCGACGGTCCAATTCGTCCCAGAGATGTTCAATTGGGTTAAGATCAGGGCTCTGCGACGGCTACTCCATGCGTTTAACGTTGTTGTTCACATACCAATCAAGAGTCCTCCTTGCAACATTGGATCTTGCGTTGTCATCTTGATACAAGCAATCATCCATACCGTACGTTGCCCACAAGGTAAGAAGGACATGATTGTCGAGATTATCACAGTATCCATCGGCATTCATCATACCATCAACCTTCACCAGTGGGCCAGCCCCATACCAGGAGAAACAGGCCCATACCATCAATCCTCCTCCACCAAACTTTACAGTTGTGATGACACACTCGGGCAGAAGGCGTTTTCCTGGTAAACGCCATACCCAAACACGCCCATCGGAACGGAAAAGGGTGAATCGTGACTCGTCACTCCAAAGGACGCGTTTCCAATCATCAAGAGTCCAAGTACGGTGGTCTTTGGCCCATCGAAGACGCGCTCCTTTGCTGGATTTCGTAATCAAAGACTTATGGGCCACCGAACGTCCAGTGTAACCTAACTTATGGGCCTCGATACGAAGAGTCTTTGTCGAAACAGCCACACCTGTGGCTTGTCTAAACTCATTAGCAATGTTATCCATGGCTGTTTGACGGTTCCAACTCTTTCCGTGGCGGCATCTTGACAAAAACAAATCTAGTCGACTCCACAGAGTATTGATCGGATATGGCTGACACGTGATACCTATTATTATGCATGTGTCAGCTGTATTATCGACTTTTCTACTTTTCGAGGGGTGTCCCGCCACTTTCTCCCAGATAGTGTATATATATATATATATATATATATATATATATATATATATATATATATATATATATCACACACTATTGTATTATATATTTTGCTTTGGCTATATTAATACAATATTAGAAAGCACTCTTTTTCGGATATAATCGCGTGGGCAGATGAAAAGATTATATCTTTTATTTTTCGGTTTTTTAAAAACATTTTTTCCTTTTTTTTCTTTTTTTTTAAATTAATTCTTTTTCTTTACCCAGTTGTTTGTTATTATTATTACTTCCCCCCCCTTTTTTTCATTTGTCTGTAATTTACCTTTGTTTTATCTTCATTTTGAAATATATATATAAATATATATATATATATATATATATATATATATATATATATATATATATATATATATATATATATATATATATATATATATATATATATATATATATATATATATATATATATATATACATATATATACATATATATATATATATATACATATATATATATATATATATATATATATACATATATATACATATATATATATATATATATATATATATATATATATATATATATATATATATATATATATATATATATATATATATATATATATATATATATATATATAAGGAGAGAGAAACATAATATAATTAGAAAAAAAATTGGTGGAAGTACGTAAAGGTTCTCATCAGGACGTATTCCTTTACGGCAGTGAAAGAGATATTTTAAAATAAAGAATAATTATCCTAAGATAAAAATCCCTCTTTATAATGCGTCTATGGCTCTAAGAAATTAAAATAATTGTACATGATTTAAAGATAACAGAAAAAAAGCAGAAAACAAGCTTACCGATATGAAGTGTAATAAAATAAACATGAGTTAAAATTAGATATACTAATCTAACAAATAAGAAAAATTGTTAAGAAAAAATAGTATAATAAATGTAGTTCTAACTTATGTTGTATAAAATAATTAGTTAAAAATATACAAAGCAATTCACATGAGAAAATTAATTCTTCTTCAAACAAATAACAATGATGCCCAGAAAAAATTTCAATGAATTTTTGCGAAAATCTTTTTTAGAGTTTTCTTGTAATTGTGATTCTTAATTCCCTTTCTCGAAATTGTATTTTTATTATCTCCTTCCTTACAATTAGTTATTTATATTCAAATCCATATTCCGTCATTTAATACAAAGAAAGAATACAGAATGTAACATCAGAAAGTATGAACATTACACAATTCAGTAATCTCTAAAAGAAAATAATAACTCATTTAGTAGAAACCATAGGCTATACATTCGGTGTTATGAGTCCGGGTCGTTCACATAATGTTAATGGAGAAATTTATAGCTAGCGAGAAGTCCACTTTTAGATGGATAAATAACATGATTTGTTGCTATAGCAACAAAGATTTAATGAAGCATTCTTTCTTCTCTTAAACAGATTCCTTCCACTTAAATTACTTACTAAAACGGCAGTAACTGTAATTTTGTTTTCTTTTACCGATAAAAGTGACGTGAAATCTCTTAAAGCATGAAATCATAGTTGCAGCTTTGATTTTTAATGCAAAAAGAATTAATCTTAGATTTAGTTTCACTTAAGAATGGAATAGAAGGAAATATTTTTGTTTCATGGAATCGTTTTTTAGAATAGAAACAGATTTTAAGAAACATTCAAAAAATATGTGTAGTTATTAATTGATTATTATTTGTGCTGATATGCTAAATTATAAAAAACCGTTTTTGAATTATTATTATTAAGTCATCGGGATACTTTTAGGTAAATTGTCAAAAAAATTAAAGTTTTTGAAACTTGTGGAATAAATTTTAGCTGAATTTGTTTAAATTTGGATGCATCGTTTACTTAGTATAATAAACAGACGCTACAACAAGCGTGATTTAAAGAAACTAATGCGTCGTTAGCTATTACATTGTAATTATAAACATTCATTAATTCTAAGACATTAGTTCCGCAGCACCTCTCCACAGCGCGTAGAAATGCCTTTTGCACCTCTCGGCCACTGCAGTTTTTCTTATTCTGTTTTTCTCTCTCGATTGCTGCGGTTTTTCTAGTTTTTTTTTTTTTTTTTTTTTTTCTGTCACTTATATTTTTTCATTTTTTATAGGCAACGTTACGTTTTAAATTTCAGATCAATTTTGTTTCTTCTCATTCACGTCTTCAAGTCTGAAAATGAGTGTCTGCTTTTGAGAGCTTGAAATGCGTCGACTGTTGTTTCTAATTTGTATATTTTTAACACGAATGAGGTTTTTAATCTAGTTATATCTTACAGCTTCAGTTTCTTGGGATTATTTATTTAAAATTCATATAGCTTCTTGAAAATTTCAGGAAATAACATTATTTTAACTATATTATTTTGCTGAACACCACTGGATTCTTTTGGAATTTTCTTTCTTAATATTTTTATTTTGTTTTATTTAACTTTTTTTTTACCGAAACAATAATATAATTACTTATTTTTGTTCAATGTTGTTTGAACAAATTTTGTAAGCTAATAATCTATCTTTTAACCACGTTTTCTCACATCAGAAGTAATAGAAGTAATAGAGTTTGAAGCTTTTTATAAAGATATATTTAATTCTTATTAAGAAAATTATTTCTTCAAATTATTATATATACTTCTGTATGATTAATCAGATGCATGTAATTGTGGTTATGATTTTTAAGAGAAACTATTAAATCATATTTAAAAAATGTTTTTGTGTACATTTGATCATTTTTGTATCATAATAAAGACGTCGTAAATTTTTTACGAAAAACTTTTTTCAGTTGTTAAATTTTTATTCATATTTAAAAACAATTTTTCGATAAAAAAAATTTCCTGAGTTTTAAATTTGAATTTTAAAAGTCAAATTTTCAAATCTTTAAAAAAATATTCTTAATGCACTATAAATTTTTCAAATAATATTTCTGTCCAATGGACTAAAACACTGAGCGCATGTACTTTTTATCATAAGATTTTGCAGAACAAAAAATGTACCGTAATTTTTATAGTAATATTTACTGTAAAATATCTCAAACACTGTTATTAAATACATAATAGTGCAAAAAATCATGGCATAAAATTTTACAAAGAAAATGTATTTTACTGTAAATAGGATTGGATGTATTCAGGGTACTTTTTACTGTAATTCGATCCACAATTTTTCACAGTGTTTAATGATGTTGAATAGAACAAGAAGTTTTTCTAAATTAAGTAGTTTTTATTTTAGAAATAAGAGACATCGAAGTTTATGCCATTTTTTTTTTCTCATTTGATAAACTTTTAATAGATGTGCAAGCATTTTGTTTGATAATTAGTAATATCTGAAAAAAGAAATTTCTCTATTCTATTATTACTGTCTAAAATATATCTTACAAATTATTTTTTTGTTTACTTTGACCTAATAATTTTCAAAAAGTTTTTTTGTTCCACAATCGCTGCTGTAGTTAAAATTGTTCATTTTAGAATTTTACTTTTGTTTCACATATCTTCACTGCAGCGAAAGTATCGTTGTAAGGAAACAGTTTAACAGGAGGATTTTATTCACGTGTAGATTTTTATCAGCTATTTCAAAATGATCGATTCTAAATGTTTGAGTTTTGAGAAAATATTACTTAAAACAAAATTTAGTGAATAATGCGGAGGTTTCATTTCATGTATTTAGCTTCACTAATTACAAACTAATGTATCACATTTTGCTTTTAATAGAATTCTTGAGTGTAATTATTTTAATTCGAATATTTTTCCAAATAATAAGCATTTCTTAAAAAAATACTAGTAAAATATATGTATTTTTTTTAAAAATGTAAGACTATATTTAAAAGAACTTAAACTTTTCAGTATTTAATTTTCAAATATTATACGCATAAATTTTTTTATTGTAAGATAATTGTTGATAATTGAAATATAAAATGCAGTTTGTCTGTGAAAGTTTTAAATACTAAAACTAGCTTAGAGTACTTAACATATAGTGAATTACTAACTACTAACTTTATAGTTAATGTACTAACTTTTTCATTATCTAGTAAGTTTTTATCTCTTTTTAAGTTGAATTAAAAATAAATTTTATTTTAACTATAAATTATGTTGCTTGATTATTTTCGTTTAAAAGATACAAAAATACTTATTTATTTGAGTGTAAATATTTTTTAAAAGTTTAACGCATATTTATGAATTTCACATATTAGCATTTTAAATTGTTTAAAAAAAAACTATATTCATGCAGAGAGAATTAAAAATAATTTAAAAGGTATTTAAGATTATTAAATAAATATGAAGTATATGTTTAAAAGGATTTTTTTTTAAAAAATGAAATAACTTTATCACTTTTAGAGCAATTAATTGATAATTGCTTTAAAAGTGATTAAGTATTTTTACCTAAACATATTTGACAAGTTAATTAAATAATCTTCATAATAGTACGTTTGATAAGTTGTTTTGCTATTCATGATAATTTGTAATGAAAATAATACTATCAAACAATTAAATTGAAATTTTCTATTGCAATGTTAAATGAATATATTAGTTATATAATTTTTCTCCTCTTAATCAAATGTAGTTGCAACAAACGTCAAAAGTAAAGGAAATTGGACGGTCATTTATATTCCAATGAAAATTATTTAAATATTTAATTAATATTTAAATTTTAACATGAAAATGTAATAACAAAAAAATAACTGTTCAATTTTGGAAATGTTTATCAACCTATAATAATTTACCCTATAATAACATCCCGAAGAACTTTTTAAAGTACGTGTAAAAGTTACAATATGTTTGGCTCATAAAAACAAAATTTTTAAAAAAAAAATATTTTGTCATTTTATATATATAGTATTACAAAATTTACGTCTGGTTCTACGCTAAGAAGCTTACCCAATTCAATTACTTAACATTAATTTTTTAGTTCAACATATTATAAAATCCACCTTGACTTTTTTATGAAAAAAGAAAAATAAAAAGTAATGAAATTTTATATTTGATACATGTTGGCAAAAGTGCATAGATTTTGAATCAAGGAAAAAAAAACTCAACCACGCTTTTACAATAAATTTTAAACATTTCAATCTCCTTACCGGTGAAAAGAATGTTCATTGAGATAGATGAAGTAAGAAGAAAAAAAAAATCCTTCCTAATAATAATGAAACCAGGCTATTGCTATTTTAAAGAAAAATTACTCTCCTAAATTTTAATATAAAAAACATCGCAGTTATGAAAAATGAATAAAAAAAAAAGTGAAACAATTCATCTCTCGCATGCATTTTCATAAGCTAAATTTCATTTTTTTCCACCCATATTTTTTTAGTTTTTTTTTTAGTTTTTAGCCTTTTTTGTCATCCAAAACTCAGCTCACCCACTGTGTTTGTTTTGGCAGGTCCAAGCCCTTTTCTTTCTAATACGCAATGGGACAAAGACTATGTGTCTAAAACTGCTGTGATGTACTTTTTCTTTTCTTCAAAAATGTATATATATCTTTAAAGAAATCCAACTTGCCTTGTTGCTCTTTCGCTAAATAAGCTTCAGAGAAATGTTTTTCTTCCTTAAGTCTTTTCTTTCGAGCTTTTTTTTTCTCGCCCTAGCGGTGTGGAAATCTTAATTAAACTTACCAGAAAACTGATTAGGCTTTTTCGAGGGAAAATAAAAATGGTGATTTTTTTTTTTTTTTTTTTTTGTTGGCTTGGTTCTTTTTTGACATTCGATTTAAAATACTTTCATTTCTGGCTCTGGATTTGACATTCATGCTTAGGACGTATTGCTGTTTTGTAACTTTTTTTAACACTTAAGGAGGTTTGGTTTTTTGAAATGGAAAGAATGAAAATATAATTATATGACCAGAATCGCGTAATCCAAAAAGTTTCTTTTTCTTTTTTTGCTTTGGCGAACATTGGAACATTTGTTACAATTTTTTGGGGGAGAAGATTACGTACGATGCAGTTGATGTTTTTGTTTGTTGTTATAAATGGTGAAAATACATTATTTTTTTAAAACTAACTGCAATATTGTTGATACTCTAATAATAAAATTAAAGGAAATATTTTCAAAAAATATGTTTAAAGTTTACTAACATGTTTTTGAGAAGTTGTTTTTGAGAGGCATATTATGATATTTGTTCTTTATTTAAAACTAAGTTATAATTTTAGAATTATTTTATGATATTTGTTCTTTAACCAAAACTAAATAATATTTTTAGAAGTATATCGTGATATTTGTTCGTTTAAATGAACTAATTTTATTTGTTGTTTGAAATGAACTAAGCATAGAATTTTTGTTATTTGAACAAAACTAAATAATTTTTTGAAACTATATTGTAGTATTGTTCTTTAGTAGACATGAAAATACACACTCGCCACATGGTGCGTCAAAAAATAAAATGGCGCTTTAAATTAAATAAGCAATCGGTCACTTTTGCCATCGTTTCATTTATTATTTATTGAAGATCGTTTAATGATAAAAGTATACCAATGCAGAAAAACTAAAAAACAGAATTTTCATTAAAATGTTCAATATTTCCATTCAAAATTTTGCTAATTCAGAATAAATTAATTTGTGGGGGAATATTTCTTCTTTAATCAAAGCTAAGTAATATTTTAGAAGCATTTTATGATATCTGATATACATTAAATGTATTTTGCCTCTCTAAATATTTTTAAATAAAGTATTTTAAAGATAGTATGTTTAATGTAATTTTGTTATATATTTATATTATTTTAATAGTTGAATTAACATTTGATAGCCATGGATAATTTCTAAAATGGCTTTATCCAAACAAAAAAAATTTCAAAAAGTAGTTTTTAAATGAAAAGTTCCCGTCGATATCGGTCACCAACTTTTTAGGTTTGAGGAAAAAATGAGATGCTGCAGAATTATTCAAGTCAACTATCTACTCCTACTAACTAAAAATTTAAATGTTCAGGTCTTTTCTTTAGACAAAAAAAATTTAATATTTTCAGAAAATTTTTATGATATTTATTTGAATAAAACTTTTTCATATTTTGGGAAATATGTAATAGTATTTGTTGATGAAACAAAATAAAAGAACATTTTTAAATGATTATTATAATATTTCCTGTTTAAACAAACATAAATAATATTTTTAGAAGCAAGCATATTATGATAGTTAAGGCTTAAAATGTACTGGATTTTATGAGCAAATTATATTATTTGTTATTTATAACAATATTAAATGCTTTTGTATAAATATGTTTGAATATTTGTTGTTTGGACAATACTAAATAACATTTTCAGAAACTTACTGTAATATTTGCTTGAACAAAATTTATTAATATTTGAAGAAACATATAATAATATTTGTTGGTCTAACAAAAGAAAATATTATTTCTAGAAGCGTATTATAATGTTTAAGATTAAATTTCAATTTTAAAATGTAACATATTTCTTTTATCTGAAGTTTTGCAAAAGCTATCAAATAATGTGTCAAAAGTGATTCAGTTTACAAATCTATTATATTCTAAAAAAATATGTTTTAAGAAAAGGAATAATTAAAATTTGAAGTAGTTCAGCATTGTACATTTTTCTAGGTAGGAATATAATGAAAGAAAATGCTCTCTAAAGACAGTTTAAAAAATAATAAATTCACGGGAAAGTCAAAGCTAGCTGACTTTCTTTCAAAAGCAAAGAACTCTAATCAAATTTAGGTGTTAGAACTAATTCACATTTAGCTTTTCAAAATTTATTTCTGCAGCTGATCCCAAAATTATAAATTGAGTTTTAGGTATAAAGTAAATACTTTTCATGGATGTACATTCAAAAGCATTAACTTATTATATTATTATATTTTCAGATAAAAATTAGCATGCTTTCAGATGAAAATTATTTGTTTTTTCTATGTATGACTATTTTAGTTTTACATTATTCATAATATATTCACATTCTTAATTTAAAATCCTACACCGAGAAAATGAAGTATGGCAAAAACTACTAAAATATGGTAAAATTTACCTTCTTTCTGGCTTTATGGGTACATCAAAAAACTCGGTAATTTTTACCGAAATGCTTTGAGGATGATTAATAAAATATGGTTTTATAATATATAATAAAATAATGCAATTTTATCTAGAGCATGGCATAAAAATCATTTATTTGGTAACATTTATTCTTTAGTTTCGTTTTTTTTACTAAAAGTGTAGTAGTAAGAACTATAATTTTGAAAAACCAGAGCTTTCGGTGAACCGTTACCATATGAACGGAATAATAGCCTCATGAATAATGTAAATACCTTATATTTTGGTATTAAGAACAAAAGTTACATTTTTGTTTAACCAGAAATATCATTATGATAGACTACGGTTATTTTACTAGAACTTTTTCTTTGTGTTTTAAAATAATTAAAATAAAATAATTATAATATTATCGGCTTTTTTTAAATTTATAAATTCTATTTTTTTTCAGTTTCTACTGCATAGAGATTAAATTTCCTTTATTATTTGAGTTTCATATCTCCTTGTGAAAAGCCAAATTCATTTTAATTTTATGTCTTATTATTTTTTAAAAAGCTTTACATTGCTCTTCTGAATATACCTATCGTAGTTTAAAATTCTTAGCAATACCATAAAGCAATAAAAAAAACGAAACTCTTCTTACAATCTGGCATTCACATTTGGCTTAAATTGCAGTTAGAAAACATCTTCAAAACTACGCCCAGTCTTTAGTGAAAACAACGGCACAAGTTTTAACTCGATCTAAAATTCAAAATTTGGCGCTTTTAGAATTCTCCTTTTAACTCTAACCGCACTTTGAAGACTTATTACCGTGACTTAAATCCGACATAAATGCGACTAAAGCTATTCAGAAACACGCTTGGTATTCCAGCATTAACCCAAACATTAGACGGATATTTGAATCGGAATACTGCCCCGTGTGCTAGGAAAGCGATTACAGTAATTGCTGTAATAATTGCAGTAGAAACTGAAGCCACTCGAACGACGGTGAATTTCTGTATTTCTGGAGAAAAGGGAAATAAATGAGTAAGAAAAGGGGAATATAGTTTTGAATTAGGGACTTTTATGTTCAATCACGATATTTTGGTTTAGGTAGATTTAAGGAAAATTAAATTACATCGATTGGTGACTGTACTATATTGGATTTATGAGACAATTGAATACTTTGTATAATAATATGTCTGCAGAATTTAAATTTTTTTTTTTAAATTTGAAATGTTCTTTCGTCAGTTTAAGTTTTAAAATTATAAATAAAATTTTTGTAAAATGTATTTTCATGCTACTTAATAATATTTTTGCTTGTTGCTATTTTTTAAAAATATATAAAAACATTGTTTTGCTTGTAAACCTAGAAAAATTATTGGCAAGTTTCAGCATTGATAATATTATTAAACGTTGAAAGACAAAAAAAAAAAAAAAAAAAAAAAAAAAAAACCTGAATATAGCACATATGAAATTACAAAAATGCATATACTATAGTTTCAGTTCTGTAAACAAGAAACTTCCTTAATTATACATCTGGGGGTACAGGAGATCGTCCTCTGGTGCTAGTTAAAATTACGATCTGCGGATGAATGAATAGTCGTGCTCCCGTGCCACAGGTCCTGGGTTCGATTCTCGGACCGGGCAAGGCTGACTCAGCCTTTCATCCCTTCAGTGGGTCGATAAATGAGTACCAAGCATGCTTGGGAACTAAACACTGGGGGTTTCGCGTTCGGTTGACCACCTGACCGGAACATCTGCTCCTGCACCCCAGAGCCCAAAGTCAAGAAAACTGAGATGGGCACAGTAGGCCTTGGCCCTCTATGGGCTGTCGCGCGTCACTGAGTTTAGTTTAATTCAGGATGAATGAATAGAAGTATGAATGGATCCGCTCTATAATCGAGATGTCAGATGTTTGTGGCTGAAGTAGTATTCTCGCCCATAGATGGCACCACTGATAGACAAAAAGCGCACCCTCTGACTTAAATTAGCTTGGTTTCACCAAGCAGGCTAGCTGATACTTGCAAGTCGTATTAGAAACAACAACAACGTTTGACACTTAGACACTTAGGATTGTTTTTAATGGTATTGAAACTACAGTGTATCTATTTATGTACTTTCATTTGTGCTATATCCATGTGTTTTTTTTTTGCGTTAGTCTACATAGCACAAAGTATACTCTATCCTTTGTTGAACTTTAGAAAGCACTATTATTTTTCGATGTTGTTTGTAACTGTAGCACACATTGAGTCATACTAACGTTAAAATTTTCTGCAATAATAATATGGTTACCAAGTTGTAGCTTATTATTTTGACTGTTTGAACCTAATAACGCATTGCAAGTACTGGACGTGAAAAAAACACTGTTAAATTTTATGCCTAGTTAAGATTGCAGGGACTATATGCTTTATTGCATATTATGGTTCCAAGTACTGTTTTAGTGATTTGATATAGAATCTTATTATAATCTAGATTACGGTTTCCGTATTTTGGATTAAAATTAAACGATAATATAATCCAAGTTCTAGTTTTTAATGATGTAAATGAGATCTATGACAAAACAATCATTAAATTTTTAGAAGTTTAAGCCGTATTGAATTAATATGACCCTAAATAGTTTATATTTAAAGAATATATATTTAAAAAATTGAAATCTTTTTTTTTTTTTTTTTTTTGCAGATTTTCTCCTTTTTTTTTTTCGCGGAATTAGAATGTATAAACTTAAAATTTTGGTAACTTAGAAACATATTTTTATGGGTGAACATAGAAAGATGTTTTCTGATAATATTGATAATAATATTAAATTTGAAAATTGATAATAATATTACAATATTACTATATATATATATTACAATATTACAATATTACTATAATAACTATACAAATTACAAATTACAAAATTACTATAATAATATTACTATATATATATATATATATATATATATATATAGTTGAAAATTTTGGAACACATTAAACCGAAATATTGTTAAAATAACTTGAATCGTAGCAAATTAATAATTTTTAAACATGATTACTCAATCAAATGGCTTTATTGTGAATTAGTGTTGAGTTAAATTGTGATTTAACTCAATACTAATTCTTTAGTTTCAGAGATTTTGCGCGCTTTATATTTCAAATTTAAACCATTTCTTTCTGAAAGATTAGTGTAAAAAAAGAGCAAGCTTAGGTAAAAGAATATTTCACAATGATTGAATAATTTCATATTAAGTAAAAAAAGGTATGCTATCTTTTTAAATGGGAAATGCTATTACTTTTTTTAGTATTGAGAGTGAATGAGGAAATATTAAAAAATATAAGGATATGAACATTAAAATAAAAACACTAGGAAATATTTTTTTCACTTAAAATCTGATATGGTGTTGATGCGGAAAACCACACTAAATATCTAACAAAGTCTTGTTGTTCATAGTTATTACGCCACAAATTCTTACAACCCAAATAATTTTTTGAGCAACAAAGAGGCTCCTCTCCTAATTTGTCCTGTGAATACACTATTTTTCTCCCTCAGACATCGATATTTTTCACGAAAAAAATACGTAAAATACATAAATGCGGATAAATACAAAATACAAAGTCGCACAAATTTACGTGTTTTGTCATTGTTAAGTATATACTACCATGGATGTCTATGGTAGTGCCAAATCGACCATGCATTTATCATCTATATATAATTGCTATGTATATTTAATCGGATATGGATGCTATGGGTTTAAAATTCATATATAATTGCTATGGATGGTTAATCGGCTATGGATTTACCATCCAAATATAATTGCTATGGATGGTTTATAGAATATGGATGCCATAGGTTTACCATCCATTTATAATTACTATGGTGATAAATCGACTGTCAACAATATAAATTTTTTTCTAAACAGATGAAATATTGTAAATTTAAGTAGCATTAGATTTTATTCCCTTCATCAATTTTGTGTAGCAAAGTGAATATTAAGCAAATAATTATTCTGGAAAATTTTATTACGAAATAAATTATTTTCTCTTAATATTGTCATTCAATAAATGAATATAATTTGAACTTATTGCAAATTTTGGTTATTTATTTATTTAAGCATCAAGGCATTTTCGTGAGGTTTTTAAACTCCATAGTACTCTAAATATTAAAAAAGTTAAAAAAACTAAGTTTTATCGAACATTAGCACGTTAAAAAAATTTCTAAAATAACGCAGCAATTGCTTAACTTGCACGAAGAAAAAAAAGCATAATAAAAACTACTATTTACATTCTTTCAGGCTCTATTGGAATACCAAAAATTCTGTAGCTTTTACCGAAGTGCTTTGGTAAAAATTTTAGTAAAATGAACAAAATATGGTTTTATAATACGCGAAAAAAAATTTGGCAAAAGTTGAAAATTGGAAAATCTGTCATGATGCCTAATAGCATGACATAAAATTCATATCTAGTAGAATTCACTTTTCAGCTTTGTATTTTCACTAAATATGTGGTAATAAGAAGTATAGTTTTGAAAACCAGCACTTATGATAAACCGTTACCATAACCGTTACCATGAAACATTTTATCAAAGAATTGGTTTAAATACCGTATGTTTTGCTATTATCACCAAATTAATGATTTATTTTTTACTAATGATGTCTTTACCATAGAAGTGCGGTGATTATACTAGAATTCCGTGCGTACTCAAGTTTCAAAATATAATAAAATATAGCCACCAGCACTTTCTTTGACACTAACTTGCTCAATGTTTTGCTTTATGTGGTTAACCATCTATACTAATTTTTGCTACAAAGGCAATGAAATTACTGGTTCGTTTAACTAATAATGAATTTCTCATATTCATTGAATTTGGTATGAGGATGAGGATTTGGAGTTTAATATGGGATTTATAAAGCACTGTTAAAAATATGTGTTCCCATTCTAGCAGAATTTTATAAATTTTGATGTTAGGGAATAAGTTTTATGTTAAAGGAATAACTATTATGGTATTTTAAAAACTTTTATGTATTCTCATATTTTTATCGCTTCAATAAATTCAATGCGATTTTCAAACAGATAATAGAATGATATATTAATGAAGTGATTTTTTATAAACTAATTAAGTGTAACGTGGAGCCATGATAGACAAAAGATATTTTTTCCCTTATAGTATTACATGGTTTAATTTAAAACTTTATTAAAATTATAAAATATGGAATTATCATTCTGCTATCTGCTTTATATATTTAAAAAATCAAACGAACAGGTTTTTAGTTTTCAATCAAAATATTTAGAAGAGATTTTATGAAACTTCATCGTGGGCATTTGAAACTTTAATAACTTTGACAACATGTAGCAATGTATTGAATGTTGCTATGAGTTTTGAATAGGAAACATTTATACAAATACCATGCAAGCACTCTCTTAAATGAAGAGTGATTTCCCTTACTCAAAAAGGAGTTAAATTTTTTTAATCAACTTGAGTGAAATACACTCTTATTTGAGCAAAATTCTTGCTTTGCGTTTTCTCATACTTGAGTGGAATTTATTTAAGCAATATTTGAGTGCTTTTAGCTCAAACTTATTTATTATTTAACTGTGTGCAAGCTATAAGCTGGAATTTCTATCGTTTTATTTTAAAAAGCAAACGATAATAAATCTAAATAAAATTGTTATGTTCTGTGATCTAAATAGATTATGTCTTCGCTTTTATTTTATGTTTGTATCTACCACTACGAAAAATAAACATCAATTCACTGGTAAGACATTCTAACTTGATTCAATCATGAGGTAACTTTTGATAGATGAAGGTTGGCATTGTCGATAACTCCTCCCCCCACATTGGTGACCTTCAGACATGATTTGAACACGCAGTAACGCCCACTTCGATGTGGTAACGCCTACTTCGATGGATAGTCCACATAGTTGAATAGTATGATTAAAATATATTCACTTAAATGAAGCCAATTATGAATAAAAAATGATTGAAATTCACACTAGTTCAATTTAAAAAGACCCAATCATACATATAAACACTAAAACTCGAGTGTAAATGATCCACTCAAGTAATACTGAAAATTGCTCAAACACGAGTTAAAATCACTCAAGTTTGAGTGAAAACGATCTTTTCAAGTAATACTGAATATCACTAAAACACGAGTGAAAATAACTCAAGTTTGAGTGAAATTTTTTCACTCAAACTTGAGCTATTTCCATATAACTCTTTCACTTGAGTGATTTTAACTCAAGAAGAGAAGGCCGCTTTTTTCTAGATGAAAGAGTTAAATAGCACTCAAGTTGAGTTATTTTCACTCGTTCATTTTAAGTGAGCACTATCTGAAATGACTGAAGGAAATTATAGTAAAAAACATTTTGATGTTAGAGATAGAAAGAATGTTATTAAAAAAGTTAAATACATAAGAACTTTGGCGTGAAAAAAACAAGTTTTAATATATATCTTTAAGAAATTGCAAATCAATTAAATGTTGCAATTAATGCTTGAAAAAATTAATTTAGACATCTGTTTTAAGACAATTGCAAATCTATTGAATGTTGCAATGAGTTTTAGATAAGAAATATTTATATAAATACCATGCAAGCACTGTGTAAAAAAAATGAAAGATATTATAGTAAAAAGCATTGATTTTACAAATGAAAATAATGTTTTAAACCAAGTTAAATACGTAAAAACATTTGCGTGAGAAAATAATTTAAATACTTGATTTAAAACAATTGCAAATCAATGCTTATTTTTTAATGTTTTTTTAAGTATATTAATGATGAATAATATTTAAATAAATACCGTTCTGATGATAAAATAAATTTTAAAATACATCAGTGTCGAATTACTTCAATAATGTGATACATTAAATTAAGTTTGATGTGCTTAGATACACTTTTAAGTTTAATATAATTATGCAGATATTTATGATATTATTTAAGAGAAGGAGTTAAAAATATATTTATTCCCTTTTGGCACTTTAAAAAATCAACTATAAGAATATTCTTTATTTTCAATGAAAAAATAATGCAACGTTTTACAAAGAAAATATTTTAATTTTAAAATACACTGTAATATAAATTTTAAAATACATCACTGTCAAATTACTTCGATAATACTTTGATACATTGTATTAAGTTTGGTATGCATAAATACACTTTTTTAGTTTAATGTAATTAACTAGATACTTTTGATATTATTTTAAAAAAAAGTATTTAAAAAAAAAGATATTTATACATGTTTGGCACTTTGAAAAATGAATGATAAAATATCCTTTACTTTCAATGAAAAAAAATGCAACGTTTTACGAAGAAAATATTTTAATTAATTTTGGACTTGCGCAAATATCTTTTATTCCCAATTCTCAAATTCATTAATTTTTCATCTTGCCAAACAGATATAAGCTGCCAACTAAAAAAACAACATCTTTTTAAACTTATTTTTATTTCTTTTAACGGAAATGAGCCGATCAATTAGCCAAACGATGAGATAATTGTCTCCCTAAATGAATATTGACATCAATATTTACTCTCCGGTGGCAACAGATTGACCCAAAGGCGCGAATTACTAGTCGAATATTTTTTTTTTCCTCTTAGCTCAATCTTTTTCAACGGTACTGTCCTTCAAAGTTTTTTTTTCGTTATTTTAAGAGAAGCTATTCGACATTTTTTTGCGTCAGAAAAGAAAAAAAACTGAAAAAAATTAAATAAGAAAAAAAAAACTCAGAAAATAGATGCGTGATGATATCGTAACTGTATTTTTTCTTGCTGGGTAAAAATGAATCTATCGATTCTGGAGTTTAATATGGGAAAGATTTAAGTCAGAAATAATCGAAGAATTTTCCTGTTTTCTTTTTTCACACAGTTTGCAAGCCAAATGGTATTCTATTTCCTCTAACTTTTACATGTTTTCGACAATGATAAAATACTTAGGTATTGTTAAAGTGCTTCAGATTCTGATAGCTTGGAATATTTTTTTCATTCCTAACACGTACTAGACAAACCATTGATTAACTTTTTTTTTTGTCTAGCTATAGATAAATTGCTCTATTTTTTTCCCTCTATTTCTGCTCCATTTAAAAAATATGTAAATATTAATGATGTGAATACATGATTCTAAGAATAGGATGTTTTAGTATAAAAATTAAGCTCAACGTAAAAATATTGTGAAATAAAGTACTTCTTCAATAATTAAACTTATAAATAAAATATTAACTATTACATTATTGATTAGTTTTTTTTGTTGTCTAGCTATAGATAAATTACCCTAATTCTTAATTTTATTTCTGATCTATTTAAAGCAATGAATAAATATTATAAAAATAAAGCTTAATGTAAAATTATTGTGAAATAAAGTATTACTCTAATAATTAAGTTATAAAATAGTAACTTTTGCCTCATAGATTAGCTTTTTTTGTCTAGTTATAGATAGATTACCCTATATTTTCATTTTTTATTTCTGATCTATTTAAAACAATATATAAATATTATTAATGCGAACCTGTTATTCCAAGAACAGAATATATTGGTATAAAAATTAGGTGCAATATAAAAAAGTTAAAAATAAAAATATCTTTTCTACTAATAAAACTCAAGAATAAAATATAAACTGTTATATTATTGATTAACTATTTTATTGTCTAGATGTAGATAAATTACCTCTATTCTTATCCCTGTTTTGCTTCATTTAAGACAATAAGAAAATAATAACGACAAAAATACGTAATTCGAAGAATGGGATGTTTTGGTATAAAAATTAAGCTTAATGTAAAAATATTGTAAAATAAAGTATTACTCTAATAATTAAACTTATAAATAAAATATTATCAATTATATCATTGATTAAATTTTTTTGTTTAGCTTTAGATAAATTGCCCGTGTTCCTATCCCAGTTTCTGCTTCATTTCGAACAATAAATATTAACTACGTAAATGTGTAATTCAAAGAATGGCATGTTTTAGTGTAAAAATTGGGTTTGACAAAAAATTATTGTAAAGTAATGTATTACGACTTTAAAGTGCCATCATAAATTTTAATAAATAACGTTTATGAGCGTACAAAATTTAATTAGATAAAATTTTAGCCGCTCAACACTAGAAAGACGAAAAATTAGTAAATACCTATATTGCCCAAAAGCAGTCAAAATGACTGGATTGTGAATGCGTAAAAAAATTTGTTTAAAATTAATTTTTAACATTTTTTTATATTATTTACAGTTATATAACAAGTTATTAGTAAATATTAACAATAAAAAAAGTTATATGTTGTACAAAAAATCACAAAATTCTAAGAAATTGTGTCATTATATACATCATTGTTTTTCTAATTGAAATTAAAAGCAGTCAAAATGACTTCCTTTGGCCATCTAGTGTTAATAAGATACTAGAGAAAGAAAAGAAAGAAAACAGTAAAAAAATTAAACTTTTATTTTTGACACATTTTTGCATTTTATTTCAAAAAAAAAATATGATCAGTTGTTTTCTTATCAAGTTAAAAAGACTAAAATTTTTCAATAAAAGAATTATAAAACAATTTTAATAAAAAAACGACAAAACTTGGTAGAGTTTTTGTGGAATAGAGATATTTTTTAAAATATCTTTATTCCACAGATATAAAGATATTTTGTGGAATAAAAATAATTGTTTCGTTATTTTACTGATCTTAAAAATCTCCTGACATGACTGATAAGATCACATTTTCAAAATGTTTCTACTGCCTACGTTTAAACATATATCATATGTTTAAGCATGAATATATTCGTGAATTCTTGATTTTAGTTAAACGTCGTCTTTTCTTTTTCGAAAAATTTTTTAATATTGAAAGAAAAAATGTATTACAAACTTTTCAAATTTATTGATGCTTAAACCTATTTTTTGTTGGTATAACTTCCTGAAAGTCACCGAGGAATATTTTTTTATTGAACCAAAATTATAGTATATCTATTGCTGCGCCAATATTTATGCTTTATTCATATGTTGTTATCAATATTTATATGTAGCACAAAGTATATCTGATTTCATTAACATATTATTCAAATTTTACTCAAATACTTTTGAATTGTGTAAAAAAATTAAAAAACCTATTTTTTGAAATTTTTACGATGATTTTTCTTTCTTATATTGGCTCCAAATTTAAGCTAGTTAGTGAAATTCAAGGCAAATATTTCAAATTGTGAAGACAATTTTTTTTAAAGTTTTCATCGTGACTTTTTTCTTATAAGTTGTTTTCAAAAATAAAGCTAATTTGAATGAATACAGTCAAATATTTGATTTAAAATATTACCAATACTTTACTGAATAAACATTTACCCAAAAATGGGTAAAAAGGTAAATATAAGTTTTACTTTAAAGAGTTTTGTCGAAAGGGAGAAATGGATTATAAAATGTATCACTTGTCTTTCTTACGAGTTTTCAAACATACAGAAATTGAAAATTGAAGTTGACAGCTTATTTTATTTGAATCTGGCAACTGAGTGAAAGGTGAAATACCTAGCGCCACCACTCGCGGAAAAGTGAACGAAATTGAATTTGTTCTTTTGACACAATCGCTTTATTATTTTAAAATTTATTGGAACAATTTTGTATTTTCTCAGAGGGAAAAATATATTTGACGCATACTGTATCTACATACGAGTTGAGAGTTAAGAAAGAAAATCTGATCTGGAATATAACTCAAATAAGTAGAAAAAAAAGGCGAAACATTTAATTCAACTTTAAGGAAAGGAAATTCCGTTTCCCAACTTCGGAACGATTTTTCATTTATAGTTTAGAAAGAATGTTTTTTCTATATTTATTGTTTCAATAAAAATTTTTAACATTCTAAAGCGTTAAATTTTTTAAAGTATTTTATATAATTTAACTTAGAAATTAAAAATTAATATTGCGACAAGGAAGTAATGGAAATTTATGAAATGGAAATTTATTTCGATTTCCTAGCTGGTGTATTAAATTAACTACTTTTACATTTTCATATGCATATTGAGAGAATATGTTTTTATCTGATAAAAAAAAACATTTCTAAGAATTTTTTATCCCTAGAGAAATGAACTCCGTCAATTTTTTAAACAATATTTTTACTCTAAAGTATCATCTTTAAATAAAACAAAAATTTAGAGAAATTAAAAATTTAAAAAACAAACAAACAAAAGTCAGCTTATAAAATTTCTTTTTTTAAGAAATATTTTTTCCAAAAAATAGCAATCAGTAATAGTGCGTAAAGCTTTCTTTTTAATTGCAATTAAAAGGTTTATGAGCAATAAAGTGATAAGCCATATTTTGTTCCAAAAGTGAATTCTTACATGTTACATTAATTAATGTCAATTTATTGCATATTAATTTATGCATGTTAATTTTTATAATTAATTATGACATGTTAATTTTCTTTCTTGCATTTCAATTTATTTTATAACTGGTGTTGAACAGCCGACCCTATTCTGTGTTCAGTACTATCAATGTTTAACTGCCTAGCTTTGTAATTTTGAAACCAACCCAGAACAAGGGAACTTCTGGATCAAGTAATAGGACATACTAGCCTTCGTGGAGCATTTTTTGATGGAACTAGCGAGCACTTGCGTTATACCGAGAGAAAAAACAAGAAGACCGCCCACTGTAAGTTCGACGGCAAGGGAATCTAACCCATGATCCGTCTGCCACTGAGAATATTTAACGTCAGTCCTGCGGTCAATGCTAGTCGGTAGCGGAATTCGTAATCCACTGCTAGGTTTTGAATCTGTGTTACGTCATTGGGAGGAGAACGCTCTACGCCTGAGTCACCGTGACTCTAAAACTGTTACTTGATATTATTTCTTGACTAGTATTTTCTACATTCCTAACCGATCATGATTTCTCATGAAAACTGGAATTAAATAACAGAAAATACACAGAAGCATTTTATTGACTATACGAAAAACGACACGTACATGAACATACACGCACTTTTTTTCCACCATAAACGCTCTACCTAAAGAACTGGAAAATATCTCTAATCAATATATTACCCAAATTCCCTTCCAAATTTTATTATTCTCGAAATTAATGTTTAAAATGTCTAAAAATTTGGAAGAAATTTTTAAGATTGAATGGAGTAAAATATCAAAATCTATCTACTTAGTGGTCGTCGCAATATTCATGATAGCAATATAAAATATACGATGTAGTAATATCCTCTCTTGAAGTTTAAAAACGAAGATTTTATAACAGCGATTATTTTGTATTCTTGAACAAATTCTCGAATACTTTATGCTTCTTAACAGCTTGTCTCTTTCAATGCTATTTTTTAGAACATATAAAAAAATAAAACTGAATTTCCTGAAAAAGGAAAGAAAATATCATATTTGAATATTTTCATATAATTAAACTTCAAAAAAGTAATACTTGAATAAATCTATTAAAAGAAACGCTTAATTCCATTGAGAAAAGGAATCGTATTAAATGGGGATTAAAATTAATTAAATTAAAAAAAGTAAAGAACTGAATAAGCTATGTGAGTAAAAACATTTATTTTAAATAAAAATTGTACTGTAAAAACATTGAATTAATAACTGTGACAGAATCAGATGTAGCTTAAAATTCGAAAAATTATTTTATTGTAAACATACATTTTGTAACTACTGTAATATTATATTCTTAATGCAGTAATGGTTACTTTTATTCTTTCGTAACTTTTTTATTTCTTGTGAAATCATATTTAAAAATGATATATCGAATATATAAAAACAACACGTTTGATACATTTAATATATAATAATATTGATAAATAATGAGAAAATGCTAAGATGATAACAGTCATGATTGTGTTTTTTTTTTTTTTTTGGATAAGGCTAACAATACTGATAAAATGATCCCCATTTAATTAGTAAAAACAAAGAAAACTAACGAATAATCTCCGTTAGTTTTTGACCATGAATTTTTATGTTTAGAAGAAACGTTAAATGTTAAACAGTGTTAGAAAGTTTTCAGAAAAATGGTTAAATAACAATTTATTTCATTGTTATTTTACCATACTCAATCAAAACAGTTAAATAACCACAAATAAGATGTTATTCAAACTGTTAACTCTGATACAAACTGTTTCTTAACTACTCTCGCCTAATACGGTTAAATAATCAGGCTTTTATCGCACCAACCAGGTCCACTTAATGAAGTCACTTAGTTCTTTGCAGCTTTGTACACACTATAGCCGAGAGGTCTATAATCAGTCAATCTCATGACCCACAGAGCGAGAGTTTGTGCCCCAGTGTTGACACCACAATGTTTCCTCAATTCCCTTCACATAAAGAGTTTCCAATATTCTGTATGTCCCAATTTGTGACCCTGGACAACTGCAATACGATATTATCATTCATGCATAAATGGCAGCACCATAAAGCAGCTTAATGTAAAAAAGTCTAGTATTGACCAACTCTTGCGATAGGTGAACAACCAGATAAACTAATTAAACCACATTCCACGGTTCATTTGATAAAACTCAACTCAACCATAACCTAACACCAACGTCCATAACCTAAAAAAGCTTAGCTTCAATATCCGTATATTTTATTTAGGTTTTGAAACCATACTAGTTGTAAATGGTTAAAAAACCATGAATACAAAACTAAACGGTTTTTTAACAATACTAGTTGTAAACGGTTTCAAAACAGTAAAGGAAAAAAATTTTATTTACCGTATACTTTACAGTTAATTGGAAGACAGGTTGCTGCCGGTTATTTTATATCAATTTTAAAATTTAAATTCGAACAGTATATGTATTATATTGAATTACAAATAAATGTCAAAAATTAATTAAACGAAATATAATTGAAAACGTTTGAAAAATATCAAGGGATTTTAAGGAATAGGAAAGCGAGAAAACAAATTACATTTTTCAAAAAATGAAAATGAAAGTAACCAATCCATTAGCTCTCATTCACCGAATTAATTTCCTCTTTTTAACATTTATAACTACTTAAGCGATTAAGTGGCCAGAATACTCTGAAATCGATACAATCTTTCAAATTTTATTATAGTTTCCCCTTCTCTGAATTCTAAAAAAGATATCATGGTACTTTAATTATTTTTCGATTGGGGTTTAGAACCACAAAATGAACCCGTTTCAAAAATTCCATAATAAGCAATTCAAAATTGAAAAAAAAGCGATACCTAACGAGCTCTATTTTGATTTAAATTAATATGAGTTTTTCGTTTCGCGTAATTTTACGTCAGGTAAAACGGCTCCATTAAAGATTCATTATTCAACGCACAGTCATCAAACTATCATTAAATTTAAAAATAAGCATTTTTGTGGTTCAGTTTTGGTGAAATTACGGAATAATTATTGATTAAGTATGCGTCTCATTTTGGCTAAACTTCAATCTTGAATAGAAATTGCATTTTTTTTTCCAAGATTATTTTTAAGATATCGTTTTCAATGTTTAAATCAATAAAAGAAAGCGATTAGTAAAGTTTTATACATATTTTTTATTGTTGGATTAAAGCCAAAAATAGAAGTTAGTGAAATGATAAAAAAGCCACATCAAAAATAGTAGAAATTTATTCGTGACAAACGAAGATAACATGTGAAGTGATATAGTCTCTAATTTTACAATTCTGGGTGTAAAAATTATTTAAATTTAGTACAGAAAATATTGTTTTTTTCAAGATCTAAGATACTATATGAAAATCAAAAATTAGTTTTTTTTTTTTTTTTTTTTGGTTGATTGAGCACAAAATCGAAACTTCGAAAAATAAAAATAAAACTAGGACAAAAAAATAAGAAAAATATATTGACAAATGAATAAAACACGTAAAGCTTTCAAGTACCCAAGTTTACAAATTTGAGAGTGAAAGTAAAAATTGTTTACTAGAAACGTGTTAGTGACATACAAATAAAACATGTAAAATGCTAAAGTACTTAAATTTTAAAAATTTGAGTGTAAAAATCTTAAGAATTTGTTAAAGATTCTGCAATTACTATTTGCTAAACTATTGTAATTTGGTATGAAAATACAATAGTTTTGTAACGTTTTTTATTCATCTACGAATACTAGAAACATGTTAGTGACATACAAATAAAACATGTAAAGTGCTAAAGTACTTACAGTTTAAAAATTTGAGTGTAAAAATCTTAAAAATTTGTTAAAGATTCTGCAATTACTCTTTGGTATGAAAATACAAAAGTTTTGTAACGTTTTTTATTCATCTACGAATACTAGAAACATGTTAGTGACATACAAATAAAACATGTAAAATGCTAAAGTACTTACATTTTAAAAATTTGAGTGTAAAAATCCTAAGAATTTGTTAAAAATTCTGCAATTACTCTTTGGTATGAAAATACAATAGTTTTGTAACGTTTTTTATTCATCTACGAATACTAGAAACATGTTAGGGACATACAAATAAAACATGTAAAATGCTAAAGTACTTACATTTTAAAAATTTGAGTGTAAAAATCTTAAGAATTTGTTAAAGATTCTGCAATTACTCTTTGGTATGAAAATACAATAGTTTTGTAACGTTTTTTATTCATCTACGAATACTAGAAACATGTTAGGGACATACAAATAAAACATGTAAAATGCTAAAGTACTTACATTTTAAAAATTTGAGTGTAAACATCTTAAGAATTTGTTAAAGATTCTGCAATTACTCTTTGGTATGAAAATACAATAGTTTTGTAACGTTTTTTATTCATCTACGAATACTAGAAACATGTTAGTGACATACAAATAAACATGTAAAATGCTAAAGTACTTACAGTTTAAAAATTTGAGTCTAAAAATCTTAAGAATTTGTTAAAGATTCTGCAATTACTCTTTGGTATGAAAATACAATAGTTTTGTAACGTTTTTTATTCATCTACAAATACTAGAAACATGTTAGTGACATACAAATAAATCATGTAAAATGCTAAAGTACTTACATTTTAAAAATTTGAGTGTAAAAATCTTAAGAATTTGTTAAAGATTCTGCAATTACTCTTTGGTATGAAAATACAATAGTTTTGTAACGTTTTTTATTCATCTACGAATACTAGAAACATGTTAGTGACATACAAATAAAACATGTAAAATGCTAAAGTACTTACATTTTAAAAATTTGAGTGTAAAAATTGTAAGAATTTGTTAAAGATTCTGCAATTACTTTTTGGTATGAAAATACAATAGTTTCGTAACGTTTTTTATTCATCTACGAATATTAGAAACATGTTAGTGACATACAAATAAAACATGTAAAATGCTAAAGTACATACATTTTAAAAATTTGAGTGTAAAAATCTTAAGAATTTGTTGAAGATTCTGCAATTACTCTTTGGTAAGAAAATACAATAGTTTAGTAACGTTTTTTATTCATCTTTTCGTTGGATTTTATCAAAAAAACTAAACATATTAAAAGTAAAATAAGTCGATATCAAAAATGTTAGTAATATATTGCTGACACATAAATTTAACATGTTACTGATAGAAATTATTATTATTAAATTTGACTGTGAAAATAGCTTGAATTTGATGTAGATACTATAATTTCTTAACAATTTCTCAATACAAGTTTTTAACCTCCAAAAATAAATATGTTATGTTACATGTATGAGTTTTGTTTCAATAAGAAATAAGGCCATAATTTAGAGGCGTAAAATATGAACTTATTTTGACGTTTTTTTCTTTCAACCAGACCTCATAATAAATATAAATTTTGTAGAAGGTCATTTATTTTATTTTACAACTGTAGAAAGAAATTTATCCAAATAAATTGTCGGCTGCAATAGTACTTGTAAATCTTAATTTAGTCCTCCCTCTCAAAGAAAAAGTAACCAGAAAACTGTTAGTAACAAAATTGTGAGACAAAATGAAATAAAAAATTTTATTTCTCTTTAAATTTAATTAAATATATACTTTAAATTTTAAATCAATCCCTGAGAAATCTACGTAAAAATCTACGACTGAAAAAAAATCTATGTAAGCAATGGACTAATAGGGACTGTATAAAAATTCACATTCCGGATACTTAATGACTATCGCGAATCTATTGAAGACTACAATCAAAGATTAATCAGATTGAAAAGTTACTTAAATGAATAAATATATACTGCAGTTATTTAAAAAGAAATTGTCTTCGAGAATAACTAATTAACGGAACAGATTAATTTGATTAATTGTAGTTAGTACAGTGTAGTAGTGTATTTTCTTTATAGAAAGAGAATTTATTCTCTTATCCAAGAAGTCTGTTACAGTAGATATCAGGATAAGTAAAGTTAAGAAGAGAACATTTCCCTAAGAGACCTATTTTCCCCCCTATTGTTTCCAGAATAATTTCCCTGCCTCATCCCTTGCCACTTATTATTTTCCTTCTTTAGTATACCATCATGAATACGCTATGACATTTCAATCGATAAGAATTTCCCCGCAGAGCACTGTCACTGTACCCTAAATTACATTTATTATCATAAATATTTGTCAATTTGTTATGGTAGAGAACGAGATTTAACACTTGGAATGTGAAGCTCAAGAATACTTTAATGACTAAGACAATATTTATTTGATTTCAAATATATATGGGTGATTCTCACGAAATATGACAATTCACTGTCTCTTGCTCCAAGATCTTATACTATAGTACTAAAAGAACATTTTTTTAAAAAAATTAATAAATAGCATTGCTGTTAGCATTTTAAGATAACTTTGCACTAGCATTGACTGTTTTGTATAGTTAAAAAATTTAATTGAACTTCAAAATGTCATTTTCCTGGCATGTCCCAAACAATGTTTCCAATAATAACTAGCTTCAAAACCTCCTTTAAATTTTTCAATATCTAATTTTTTTTATCTCAACCGGTGTAAGCATTTCTAGGATATACGCAGAGGGAATTATTTACAAAAACTTCGTTTAAATTAATTTTTTCTGTCAATAATTTATTTGTCCCAAGAAAATCTGTCATTTTCCTGACTACTTTTATTTTGTGGTTTATAACCAAAATAGATAGAGCCAGCAATCAATATCTTATGTTAATAGATTGATTAGATACCCTCCTATATGAACAAGTCTTGTTACACGAATAAAGAACCAATTTTCTGGTTCAAAATCGATTAAAAATTTTTTTTCATGTTTTTGTGTAGTAGTAGGTTTTTGTGTTGTCATTTTCCTGGCTTCTTGGAACCATTAATAACATCTATATAGATTTATCTGAGTTATTTTAAGAAATCCTGTTGTTTTCTACAGGATATGAACGCCTTAGGCCAAAATATTTAATTAAAGTAAAGTTATATGGTATAAAATGGAGAATTTGTCTTTATCCTGACTGTCATTTTCCTGGGTTATGAATACCAAACTGCTAATACTGTAAGGAAGGAAAGCAAATATTAACCTAATACCAAGTTTATGTATGATTGTAATATGCTTGGATGTAATCAAAGTTATTTATTTATTTAATGATTGATTATTATCCGCAATTTTATTCTGTACATATCAGCAACAAAAAAATTTGTGATTCTTTCTACAGTGGATAAAAAGAATTAATTTAAGCAATTTATGGTCCATCTAACATAGAGGCTTAAGTTGAGTTACCTATTTTTAACTTAAAATGACTGTCTTTTAAACTTTTAAGCTAATATGTCATTTTCCTGGCATTCAGGATTTGGTGAATTTCAATTTTATTTTTTTCCCGAGCAAATGTCAATAAACTACACTGCTGTCTGTAAGATAATAATAAGTGTAACTAAAGAAGTATACAAAAAAAATTTTAGATTATTTTGACGACTTTAAATTTGAAGAAATGAGTAGTATAGACAGCGCTACAGCGTACAGCGGGGGGTCCCTAGTCCTGACGTCATCACGGAAAGTCAAGGGGTGCTTATTTCTGCCCGCCTATAAACCGGAAGTTGCTTATTTCTGCCCGCCTGAAAATCGAAACTTCGTCTGCAACGTCATGGGGAGCTTATTTCTTTTTTTTCTTAAGCCTAACATATTTGTAGTTTCGGTTTCTGTTTTTAATTTAGTTTCGTTTTTTTAAATATTATATAATTTATTAGTTTTTGAGGGTGGCAACACTTATTATTTTTAATATTAGTTTTTAAGGATGGCAACACTTGTAAACTTTGTTATTTGGGGGAGATATTGTATATTATGAAGTTATGACGTCATCTTTTATGACATAGTGAATAAATGATATCATACTTTTACTCTAGTGGCGCCGTCTATGTGGGAATAAAATAACTTTTAAATCTATTTTATTATTTAATTCTGTTTTTAATATTATTTATTAAATATAATTAAGGCTGAGGATCGAACTCACGCCATCAAAAAGCCTTCGTGGGTCAGTAGTTGGATATCATAACCACTGACCCACGAATACTTGGTTAGATATGTGTTAATAAGTTAAACTTTTGTTTAGTGAACACGTGTGTAAATGAAAATGATTTGATATCGATATCTTAATACAGTTTCATCGATATATTTCCTCTTAATCATTGCGAAGAGGACTTTGTGAGCGCCTACGTTATATGGAGAGAAAAACCACGAAAACCTCCTATACTTAGTACAACCACAAGAAGGGGGTCGTGAAAACTTAACAGATGGCTTTGGTTGCACCTAATTTTCAGTTTTATTATTTTGCAAGACGTACTAATATAGATATTTAAGTAATATAAATTTTATTTCCATGAAAATAATTATCTAATTAAAAACTAATGTATAACAATACATCTAAGGAGTTCCTTCATTTATATAATTAAATACATTAATAAACATTATTAATATATATTTGTTTCATCTTTAAACTTTTAATTTTATCAGGTGGAATAATTTCATAATTACATTAAAATACAATAATATTTATTTTTTATTCTTATCAAAAAATATTTGAATTAATTTTAATTTCTGTTAAAAAAAATAACTAAATATTTACATATTACATATTGCGATTGATAATATTACATATTTTCAATTATGGATTAAATTTCCTTAAAATTTCAAATGAATTATTTTGAATCTAAGAAACATATAATGAAAATTTTTGCCGCTTGAAATTTTATATTCAAAACATATTCATTTTATTATTTAATATTACAATAATGCAAATAACTTACTGTTTTTTCAAATTAAGAGTACATTTAAAAAGTATCCTTAACGGATACTGATTACGGAACTTGAACAGATCAATTTCTCACAAAATTTTACACCGATAATTTCTGTCCGTGACGTTTGGCGTTTATCCACGTTTTATCAATTAGTCATAATATAAAGTATAACATAGTGCCTCATACTGATTATAGAGCGAAGATTTCTCATGAAATTTAAGAAGATAAATCTTACTATGCGACATTTGAGTTTTATCCGGTGTGGTACATTTTTATCACTGATTATTGAGCGTGGGATTATTACTATTTCTCACAAAATTTAACAAGATAGATCTCCGTATCCTTTGAATTTTATCTGTATTTTATTAGTTAATCACAACTGTAAGGATATAGTTTATCTATATACATGAGGATATGGGAAGAACATAGTTAGAGCTTATCTATGAGCAATAGTGTTGATAACAATCAGTATATATAGAGCTGCTTCACGGAAAAACAATTAAGTTGGGAATATTATTCTGAGTGTAGATGATTGTATAAACCAATATAGTTCGCCCTGCAGATTGTCTAAAATTTGGATTACCAGCAGAGTCTTAGTGATCAAGAGAGTCTGATTTTGAAAAAAAGTAAGTAATATTTCTTTCATTATTTTAATAAGCAATTTCTATTTAAATTAGTTCTTTTTATTTGACATTTTATTTATATTATCTTATATTCTCGAAAGTATATGAAGCATCTTAAGTTTTATTTGTGTTCTATGTTTAAGCTTTCTCATTTTACATACTATTAGTTATATTTTTCAAAAGTATATGAGTATTGAGCTACATGAGCTCTTTTTTTTAAATAAGGATCTGCCGGATTCACTCATTTAGTATTAGCTGTATCGAGTGAAGTGCATGCGTTGTTTTATTTGCATAAAATGTGTCTTCATCATTAGAAAAATTTAGTAAATATAATATTTTTATAATTTTTCTTTATCTTAAATTAAATTTAGTTTAAAACGATAATTTAAAAAAAATGTATACTTCATTTTTGATGAAATTACCATGCTTATTTTCTTTATAGATTTTTTATTACATCACGGTGATTTTTAAACATGAGAAAACGTTCTGCTGAGGACCCTACTGACGATTTCAGTGATTCCGAAGTACGTATTTTTTCAAATACAATTTTTAACATATTTCAAATATTGTTAAGGAAAGGAAATGTTATGAAATACTTTTTAATTTATACGTTATAAAATACTTAAATTTCTTTTTTTTTTTAGATTATATCTGAGCTTGAACAAAATTTCTTAGAAATAAATGGAGAGGACATTTTACCTGATTTTGAGCAAGATTTTTTGGAGTCAGATAGTTTATTGATTCACCATGTGGAACAAATATTTGCCGAAAATCCCACTATTTCTCTTCAGAGTGGTGAGGGAGCGGCCAGCGAAGTAAGCAAATTTTCTCATATAATCCTAGTTGCATATATGATATGTCTATAGAATGTAAGCGTAACTTTTGTATTATAAATGTCTTTTTGTTTATTTATTTGTTTTTTTTTTTTTATTTTTTATTTTTATTTTTTTTTAATCATTATCATAATAAAATTTTATTATTATTTTTTTACATAAAAAAAAAAAAAAATAATAACTTTGTTTAATACAAATTTATTTCTTTTGTTATCATTATGATAAGCGTTATTTTATTTTTTTAAAAAAAGTTATGAATGAGTTTTTACTATTTAATGAAATTACTTAAATTTATATTTACATTGTACTATATTGTTTTGGAGTGGAATTTTAAAAAAATCATTTTTTGTTTCAGGATTTTTCCCTTTAAATATGTTTTTAATATATATATATATTAAATGTTTTTGTATGATTTCAGATTAAAAATGCTGTTCATATTAAAAAACTTGGTGAAAAGGAAAATTTTAAGTTTGGAGCGAAAGAAATGGCCTTTGCTGTGAGGATTGATTCGGACAAATTGTCGACAACAATTAGAAGCTCTCCCCTCCAAACTCTTTTAGATACTCTTCGATATCTGTTTGAAAGGCTTATTAATTTGGCTGCTTCCGGACTTGGGCCAGCTGATCGCCTACGATTTTGTATCTTTTCAGATGCATTGGACCTACCAATTAGTACTTGCCTGACAAAAGTGTCAGATATGACGCCGGATACCGTCCTCAATGCTATAACGAAGGTTTTACAGAGTAAGGATGCCATACCCTTTGATGAAACTTTGAAAATTGACGTCATCACTGTTTTCCAGCCTCCTAATACTACTAACCGATCAAATCCTGGACCCAGTGGATCGGGAAGAACGAAAATAACTAACATCGAAATTGATCGCTTGCGTAAAAGGTTAATTAAATTACATTAAACACGTTAATTTCAAATAATGTTGTTGAGATTTAAAAATAATGTGTGTGTGTGTGTTTTATAGGTCAATATATGCGGTTCCCGATAGTGATGATAAGATGTGTTGCGCCCGTGCAATTGTGGTAGGATTGGCCATATTAAACAGCGAACCTGAAGCAAAAAAGATTCGAGACGCAAGATATGTCTTACAAAAAGATAGAGCTCTTCAGTTACATCAAAATACTGGTATTCTACCAGGCCCCTGTGGAGTTCCCGAAGTCATGAGGTTTGAAAATCTCATGACTTCGGGAACTCCACAGGGGCCTGGTAGAATACCAGTATTTTGATGTAACTGAAGAGCTCTATCTTTTTGTAAGACATATCTTGCGTCTCGAATCTTTTTTGCTTCAGGTTCGCTGTTTAATATGGCCAATCCTACCACAATTGCACGGGCGCAACACATCTTATCATCACTATCGGGAACCGCATATATTGACCTATAAAACACACACACACACATTATTTTTAAATCTCAACAACATTATTTGAAATTAACGTGTTTAATGTAATTTAATTAACCTTTTACGCAAGCGATCAATTTCGATGTTAGTTATTTTCGTTCTTCCCGATCCACTGGGTCCAGGATTTGATCGGTTAGTAGTATTAGGAGGCTGGAAAACAGTGATGACGTCAATTTTCAAAGTTTCATCAAAGGGTATGGCATCCTTACTCTGTAAAACCTTCGTTATAGCATTGAGGACGGTATCCGGCGTCATATCTGACACTTTTGTCAGGCAAGTACTAATTGGTAGGTCCAATGCATCTGAAAAGATACAAAATCGTAGGCGATCAGCTGGCCCAAGTCCGGAAGCAGCCAAATTAATAAGCCTTTCAAACAGATATCGAAGAGTATCTAAAAGAGTTTGGAGGGGAGAGCTTCTAATTGTTGTCGACAATTTGTCCGAATCAATCCTCACAGCAAAGGCCATTTCTTTCGCTCCAAACTTAAAATTTTCCTTTTCACCAAGTTTTTTAATATGAACAGCATTTTTAATCTGAAATCATACAAAAACATTTAATATATATATATATTAAAAACATATTTAAAGGGAAAAATCCTGAAACAAAAAATGATTTTTTTAAAATTCCACTCCAAAACAATATAGTACAATGTAAATATAAATTTAAGTAATTTCATTAAATAGTAAAAACTCATTCATAACTTTTTTTAAAAAAATAAAATAACGCTTATCATAATGATAACAAAAGAAATAAATTTGTATTAAACAAAGTTATTATTTTATTTTTTTTTTATGTAAAAAAATAATAATAAAATTTTATTATGATAATGATTAAAAAAAAATAAAAATAAAAAATAAAAAAAAAAAAACAAATAAATAAACAAAAAGACATTTATAATACAAAAGTTACGCTTACATTCTATAGACATATCATATATGCAACTAGGATTATATGAGAAAATTTGCTTACTTCGCTGGCCGCTCCCTCACCACTCTGAAGAGAAATAGTGGGATTTTCGGCAAATATTTGTTCCACATGGTGAATCAATAAACTATCTGACTCCAAAAAATCTTGCTCAAAATCAGGTAAAATGTCCTCTCCATTTATTTCTAAGAAATTTTGTTCAAGCTCAGATATAATCTAAAAAAAAAAAGAAATTTAAGTATTTTATAACGTATAAATTAAAAAGTATTTCATAACATTTCCTTTCCTTAACAATATTTGAAATATGTTAAAAATTGTATTTGAAAAAATACGTACTTCGGAATCACTGAAATCGTCAGTAGGGTCCTCAGCAGAACGTTTTCTCATGTTTAAAAATCACCGTGATGTAATAAAAAATCTATAAAGAAAATAAGCATGGTAATTTCATCAAAAATGAAGTATACATTTTTTTTAAATTATCGTTTCAAACTAAATTTAATTTAAGATAAAGAAAAATTATAAAAATATTATATTTACTAAATTTTTCTAATGATGAAGACACATTTTATGCAAATAAAACAACGCATGCACTTCACTCGATACAGCTAATACTAAATGAGTGAATCCGGCAGATCCTTATTTAAAAAAAAGAGCTCATGTAGCTCAATACTCATATACTTTTGAAAAATATAACTAATAGTATGTAAAATGAGAAAGCTTAAACATAGAACACAAATAAAACTTAAGATGCTTCATATACTTTCGAGAATATAAGATAATATAAATAAAATGTCAAATAAAAAGAACTAATTTAAATAGAAATTGCTTATTAAAATAATGAAAGAAATATTACTTACTTTTTTTCAAAATCAGACTCTCTTGATCACTAAGACTCTGCTGGTAATCCAAATTTTAGACAATCTGCAGGGCGAACTATATTGGTTTATACAATCATCTACACTCAGAATAATATTCCCAACTTAATTGTTTTTCCGTGAAGCAGCTCTATATATACTGATTGTTATCAACACTATTGCTCATAGATAAGCTCTAACTATGTTCTTCCCATATCCTCATGTATATAGATAAACTATATCCTTACAGTTGTGATTAACTAATAAAATACAGATAAAATTCAAAGGATACGGAGATCTATCTTGTTAAATTTTGTGAGAAATAGTAATAATCCCACGCTCAATAATCAGTGATAAAAATGTACCACACCGGATAAAACTCAAATGTCGCATAGTAAGATTTATCTTCTTAAATTTCATGAGAAATCTTCGCTCTATAATCAGTATGAGGCACTATGTTATACTTTATATTATGACTAATTGATAAAACGTGGATAAACGCCAAACGTCACGGACAGAAATTATCGGTGTAAAATTTTGTGAGAAATTGATCTGTTCAAGTTCCGTAATCAGTATCCGTTAAGGATACTTTTTAAATGTACTCTTAATTTGAAAAAACAGTAAGTTATTTGCATTATTGTAATATTAAATAATAAAATGAATATGTTTTGAATATAAAATTTCAAGCGGCAAAAATTTTCATTATATGTTTCTTAGATTCAAAATAATTCATTTGAAATTTTAAGGAAATTTAATCCATAATTGAAAATATGTAATATTATCAATCGCAATATGTAATATGTAAATATTTAGTTATTTTTTTTAACAGAAATTAAAATTAATTCAAATATTTTTTGATAAGAATAAAAAATAAATATTATTGTATTTTAATGTAATTATGAAATTATTCCACCTGATAAAATTAAAAGTTTAAAGATGAAACAAATATATATTAATAATGTTTATTAATGTATTTAATTATATAAATGAAGGAACTCCTTAGATGTATTGTTATACATTAGTTTTTAATTAGATAATTATTTTCATGGAAATAAAATTTATATTACTTAAATATCTATATTAGTACGTCTTGCAAAATAATAAAACTGAAAATTAGGTGCAACCAAAGCCATCTGTTAAGTTTTCACGACCCCCTTCTTGTGGTTGTACTAAGTATAGGAGGTTTTCGTGGTTTTTCTCTCCATATAACGTAGGCGCTCACAAAGTCCTCTTCGCAATGATTAAGAGGAAATATATCGATGAAACTGTATTAAGATATCGATATCAAATCATTTTCATTTACACACGTGTTCACTAAACAAAAGTTTAACTTATTAACACATATCTAACCAAGTATTCGTGGGTCAGTGGTTATGATATCCAACTACTGACCCACGAAGGCTTTTTGATGGCGTGAGTTCGATCCTCAGCCTTAATTATATTTAATAAATAATATTAAAAACAGAATTAAATAATAAAATAGATTTAAAAGTTATTTTATTCCCACATAGACGGCGCCACTAGAGTAAAAGTATGATATCATTTATTCACTATGTCATAAAAGATGACGTCATAACTTCATAATATACAATATCTCCCCCAAATAACAAAGTTTACAAGTGTTGCCATCCTTAAAAACTAATATTAAAAATAATAAGTGTTGCCACCCTCAAAAACTAATAAATTATATAATATTTAAAAAAACGAAACTAAATTAAAAACAGAAACCGAAACTACAAATATGTTAGGCTTAAGAAAAAAAAGAAATAAGCTCCCCATGACGTTGCAGACGAAGTTTCGATTTTCAGGCGGGCAGAAATAAGCAACTTCCGGTTTATAGGCGGGCAGAAATAAGCACCCCTTGACTTTCCGTGATGACGTCAGGACTAGGGACCCCCCGCTGTACGCTGTAGCGCTGTCTATACTACTGAAATGTTTTGGTCCGAATTGTCAGGTTTCATGAGAATCACCCATATATCGATAGATATCTATATAAAAGACCAGTAAATTGATGAAAAGAGAAACTATTGATATAATTCAAGCAATGAAGATTTACTAGAAAGGATCAAATCCTAATTTTTTTCACAACAATACGGATTATAAAATCAAAACAAAATCTCAAGTTGGAAAAATTATACCTGATTTTACGAGAATAGTAGTTGCGAGAATAGCCTAGTTCAAACGTTCAGTTAAATGTCGTTTTTTACGTTTTTGTAACCTTGTTTTTTAAACCTTATTAGTTGCAAATGGTTTAAGAACCGTAAAGATAAAAAACGTGTTTTTAGTTGTAAATAGTAAACTTGACGGTCATTTGGATAGACTGGCAGCTGTTGTAATTTTACTGTAATTTTAGAATAAAAACTCTAACAGTGCACATTGAAATGTGCGAATAAGACGCTAAAGTCTAGTCTCCTGCATTTATGAGAATCGTCACTGCCTTATAAATAAGTAAAAACTTGCCATCTCCACAATAATTAATAAATTAAAAATAAGATTGAATAAATAGTTTTTGCCAACTTTTTATTTAATGACAAATAAAAAAAACAGGCCTTACTTAATAAAAAATATAAACATAAATTTTTTTTGCTATTATTTAGCTCACTGTCATATATTCTCTATCTTTTTTCCCTTTAAATTCGTCAATCTACAAATTTTGCAATGAGAAAGCATTAAAAAAATACTCAACTTACTGTTTTTGTTCATCCTTTCCACCTAATTCAGTTTCAAATAATTTAAATTTAGTTCGAAATATATAAAAAATTCAAAAGCAAATACATGCGTTTTCGATTATCAAGCGATTCTAAAATTTACTAAAGGGAACAAGCCGTTTTTAGATAAAGACATGCATTTTCTTTCCATATATTTATTGTGTTGTTTAAATTACTTTCAAAGCATGAATCAAAATGTGAAAATGAATACACATGTTTTGGTCGTAATGTAATTACAAAATTTCCTAAAAATAACATATATATTTTAGATAATTACTATATTAATAAAAAATTTGTAACGCTTTTCTTTAAATAAAACGCTGCATTACATAAATTTTAATTTCTGATTAATTTAACTAAGAAAATTAGTACAAAAATATTTTCTACATTATAAAGTTGCCATTAAATGATCATCCTGTACCGTAACTGCTACTCATGCAAATTTTTCTAATTAAATACATTTCTTGTTAAAGCTCAATTCACCCTTAGCTTAAAAAATATATATTTAAAAAAAATCCATTAGAATATTTTACGATGTTAATACGACGTTAAAGTCTATGACTTCATTTATTTTAAATAATCTCCTCCAAAGAAATAAGTAAAAACATATTAATTTTCTGATCCCCGCAATAATTACATATTCAAGAAAAGGATTGGGTAAATAAATTGTTCTTGTCAACTTTTTATTTAATCGAAAAATGGAAAAAAGAAGTATTATCATAAAACTTTTCTTACTATTTTTATATCGATTACTGTGTTGTAATTTTCCCTCTTTTTTTTCAAAAAAATAAATAAAAAAAGTTCGTCACCCTTAAAAAAATTGCTGAGGAAAGCATTACAGAAACATTCTACTTACTGTTTTTGCTCATCCCTTCGCAAAATATTCTTTTTCTTTTTTTTTTGGAAATATTAGAGAGCTCCGAGAAAATTGCTTAGCTATAAATTGACACCCTGTTTTCGCTTTTAATAATCGTATCGATCCAGCTCAGCTTTTGCTGTTAATGCAGTTGCAGACGATTTTTGTTTATACGTCAAAACGTTTATTAAAATTCGGCAGCAACTGTTTTAGTTTTATTTTCGCACTTACTGTTCTTTGTATTCAAAATGGCATCTACTCAAGTGAAGAATATTTTTATTCATTTCGAACAGATGTTATTTCTTTTGTTCCAATTTTTTTTCATCAAAAATTGATGAGAGTTTATGAATTCTCGTTTTATTCCTTGTTTGTTGGAATTCAATTTACAAGTGCATCAAGTGTGTTGTATACAACGTATTATTTCGATGCTTTGGAATTTCGTTTCAGTATAAATTTGAAAACTCTACGATGGAAGAAAAAAAAAATAAAACAACAAACGAAACATTTTAACTTTCAAAATTCAAATTGTGTGTTTATTTCTAATCAAATTGAACGTTGAAAAGTTTAAATGCTCTTAATTTATATATGATTAGTAGTTAAATGTTAACTATCACAAAAATTACGTTTTTGCTACAAAGACTAAGTGAACATCCTTATTGTGACATCCTTTATATTTGACTAGCGTTAATTTGTTTTCTTAAAACTTTTTTTAAATCAAAAATAGATGAGAGTTTATAAATTCTCATTTTATTCCTTGTTTGTTGGAATTCAATTTTCTAGTGTGCTGTAAAGAAATCAATATTTCGGTGTTTTGAAATTTGGTTTCAGTGCTATAAGATCATAAAACAATTAATAAGATCATCGAAATTATAAGATCAAAAAACAAAAAAAGAGAAATTTTAACGTAAGATTTTCAACTTTAAAACATCATGTTTTATCTCTAATCAAATTGAGCATTGAAAAGTTCAAATTTTCTAAATTTGTACATTTTTATTAGTTGATGTTAACAATCACGAAAATTACGTTTCTTGATGCAAAAAGTAAGTGAACTTTCTTATTTATTTTGTCGGGAGTTACTTCGTTTCTCCCAATTTTTTTTTAAATCAAAGACTTATGAGAATTTATAAATTCTCATTTCCTTCCTCGTTTGTTCGAATTCAATTTATAAGTTAATCTATTGTGTTATATTCAAAGCAGTATTTCGATGTTTCGAAACTTCGTTTCAGTATTAGTTTGAAAACTGAATACAAGAAGAAATAAATAAGGTCATCAAACAACTAACGAAACATTTTAGCGTAAGATTTTCAAAATCTGAATTGGAATTTTTATTTTGAATCAAATTGAATATTGAAAAGTTTGAATTCTCTTAATTTGTTCATGATTAGCAGTTAAATATCAACAATCGTGAAAATTACATTTTTGATACAAAAGATAAGTGAACATCCTTTTTATTTTGGCAGCGTTATTTTGTTTCTTCGAATTTTTTAAAATAAAATATTGACGGGAATTTATTAATTCTCGTTTTTTTTCGTTGTTTATTGGGATTTAATTTTTAAGTGTACCAAGCATGTTTTATAAAAATATTATTTCGATGTTTTGGAATTTGTTTCATCATCAGTTTCAAATCTGAATGTAAAAAAAAAAAAAAAAAACTTTATTTTTTTGAATCTTTCGCAAAAAACATAAAATGAAACATTTGTATTCTATTTCAAAATATATATTCACTATGTTATAAAATTTTAGACATTGAAATAATGAAATTCGTCTAAATTATCTTTGAATTCCCATTGAATATTACCAATATCAAAAAATACATTTTTCATAATTCAAAGTATATTTATTTCTTTTAACCATTTAGTAAATATTTTTTCGCTGCATTAAGGCTTAGGAATATTTGTATTTTTGCTGAAACGAAAGTAGTATTCTGGTTATTTGTTTGTTTAAAATTACAGGAAGCTAGAAAAAATATTTAAACTTTTAATTTCAAACAGGTATTTGACACATTTTGATAAGTTATTGCCGTGCTCTTGTTTTCTGATATCGAATTATGAATTTTGAACAAAATGACTATAGTTATTATTTTTAGATCAGCCTGTTCGGTGAAAAATTATTAATGCTAAGTAAAATTATTAACTCGCTAAATAAAAACTGCTTTTTACAGCTGAAGGAATAACAAATATTTATGAATTATTTAACATTTATGTAATAGATTAATTTTAAATTCGATACCTATGCTTTCTACTAAATATTTTTCATTTAAGTAATTAGTATTTATACACTGTAAAAAAATCAGAATTAAATTACTTTAAAAAGTACCGTCACTTTATGGGCATCATCAGTAAAATCCATTTTACCGTAAATTTGCATTTTACCGAAAATATTATATCCCAAATTTTGCAGTAATATATATTTAATTAGAATGATTCAGTGATTTTACGGTAATTATTACTGTAAAAGTTACGGAACAACAGATTTTTTTTTCTTCTGTAACATATTCCGATAAAAATGAATTCTAAAAGTACTGAAAGAATGAGAAGAATGAATTTTAAAATAATGAATGTAAAAAGGTGCACTTTACAGTGTAGGAAAGTATTAGACAAAATTGAGTAGGAAAACCAGGATTCGTCTCTTTTGACAAAACAATTGCAGACATTTTTAAAAAATCCCCTGAAATTAGTTGCAAATAGTTATTCAGTAGATATAGTTATTCAAATAGTCAGTTGCAAATAGTTATTCAGTAGATATAGTTATTCAAATAGTCAGTTGCAAATAGTTATTCAGTAGATATAGTTATTCAAATAGTCGGTTGCAAATAGTTATTCTGTAGATATAGTTATCCAAATAGTCAGTTGCAAATAGTTATTCAGTTGATATAGTTATTCAAATAGTCAGTTGCAAATAGTTGTTAGTTAAATATGTAATTCAGAGATAAATGAAAAGTAATATATGCTATTTGTTAGTCCGTTCTAAAGTTTTATTGAACTTCAGTTGAGAATTTTTCATTTTTACACCGATGATTTTAATCTGTACTTTCTAAGGTAAGTTCAGCATCTGATATCACCTATTTTGACTATCATTTTAAATAACTGAGTACCCGCTTTTCGTACAAGGTATGAAAACATAAAACTGAAAGGCATATATTAAACCAATTAATTTAATTAAAATAATTAAGAATTTTATTTATTTATTTATTATTATTTTTCTTTTTGCTGCTATTTATGATGAATTTACACTGTTATATTAAGAAAAACACGCTTTGAAAGTGCACATCATGGAAATAAAATTTAAAAAATCACGACATCATTCGGCACCTGAAAATGATGCTATTGATCGTAGCCATCAATTCATGATAACCAAAACTTTCAACAATCAAGTAATTATCTCCACTAATTTCTCACTCTAGTGCATAATTAATAATTATACTTCAACAATCATTGATCTTAAATTACTTAATTTCATGGAAACACGTTTCAATAGAGTAACTATAAACAAAAAAAATCATAGTTTCAATTAACTTTAGGAATACTAATTCTGTGACGTAGTACTCACATGCCGTCAACATTGATTCTTAAAGTTTACTAGACAAGATAAAAAAGTGATGATTAATTAATAATAAACCTACAGAGTTTGATGAAACAGAGCAGCACACTATAACAGAAGTATATCCAAATTACCGGAATATGGTAAAATTGACCATGTTTCCGGCTTTATCGGAATACTAAAATGCAAGGCAAATAGATACGTTTTGATAATATAAGTTTGGTAAAAAGAATAAAATATGTTTTAGTAATAAGTGGAAAAAGCTGGTAAATGTGGTAAAATTTAGTAATTTTATCATGACTCCTTACAGTATGCCATAGACGCCATATATTCGGTTAAATTTACTTTTCAATTTTGTATTTTTTTCCAAATATGTAGCAATAGAGGCTATAACTCTAAAACCCAGAATCTCCGTTAAACCGTTACCATATGAATGGAAATATTACCAAATGAATAGTTTAAACACCGTATATTTTGGTTCTACTAACCAGAATTATAGTTTTTTTTTTATATATGTAATTTTATAGTCAATATAGTCAATACCGTACAGTACGGTAACTTTATCACAATTTTTTTCTCTGTGCAAATATCACTAATATTATCTTTTAAAAAATTTTAAAATCAGAATCAGCTAAATTCGTATTCAAAATAGTAGCCCATAATAAATCTATGCGAAGAATTACTTCTAATGTCTTTAGAATTAGTGTCTCCCCCGGATGATCCAAAACAATTTTTCAGCGATATTTTATGACCATGGCACATGCTGAATAATTAAACAGATTAATTTTTTCACAAATTAATTAAAATATTTATTTCTACTGTTTAAAAGTCACAAAATCATTTTAATTCCTTTAATTAATAAAAAATAGCTGTTTTTTAAGCACCCTCTAAAATAATTAACACAAAGTCTTTAATCTGCATCAGATGAATGTTTTATAAACTCTTCCAAAAGATTTTCAAGTTATATTCAATAGAAAACATCCATCCGCCTTGATATACGAATAAAAACTATCATAGAGTAAAATAAGAATTATTGAAAAAAATGCAATTCCTATTAATCGAACTATATTTTGATTCTTCCTTACCTACTAAACTTCACCAACCATTCAAGCCAAAATTGTAAGCCTCTAAAAATTTAAGTAGAATTTTTTTCCTTTAGAAATTACTAGATAACTTCTAAGAGAATAAATAAGGAATTAAACTGAAAAGTGAGTAAAAATAGCATGTTTATATCTCTGACGTTTTGATAACTATATAAACAACCCTTACCCCGCATTTAAGGGGTTGGAAATTCAAATAACAATAATTAAACTAACAGCTAATTGCATCAATCGTAAGTTTATCACCGTTTTCCGAAACTGAAACGGAGTAATTTTGTTGTCAACTTCAGCAATTATAGTTTAGACATTTTTTGAATTCACTGCTTTCCTCCATAACGCGGAGAACATTAAACAACTCTGTTTTTACAACAATTTCCCACTGAGAAACATTCTCTTTGTTATACTCAATGACGATAATTAGCTTCTCAAAAATGTTCTTGTAATCATCTATCAATAACACCCTGTACATGACTAAAAGTCGCCATATGGTGGCAGTTGCATACGGTTGCGACTAACGTAATTATTCCATTCTTTTTCATTTGAGAAACTTAGAAATTTCCCCCTTTGCTACTAAAAAATTCCCCAAGTAAATATTCAAACACAGATGTGAAATCTAGAACGTAGAAGGAGGGAACAATTTAAAAATAAAAAGAGTAGGGCTAACGTTTTCATTAACTGTGCAGTCGTCTGAAGGGGATTTTAATTAATCTTCTTCCATCTGGCAACGGGAAGGACATTCATTAGCTGAGCGGTTCTGATTGGCTTTTTATTTCAAACAAAAGATCGCCATTGAAGAAAACGATTCTGACTGCTTCGTTTTCTGGCTTTTCCCGCCAAAGAAAATTCCACGGTTAAAATCTCAATGTGGATTTTTTTGTTAGAATCCGGAAAAAGTAATGTTTTTCTTTCATTCAAGATTAAAGTAAAAATTATTTTCGAAAGAAATGCAACGCTGAGAATCTTGGAAAAGAAAAGGAAGGAAATTCGAGATTGATTCGAAAAAGCTTTATTGAAGAAAATTATTGTTTGAATTCCTATAGCTATCGCCTTACTTTTTTCCTTAACGACAGTATTTTTCTATAGCAAATTTTGCCATTATATTGTTTATTGAAAAGTGAATTTAATCTCCTTAATGATTCTTAAATTTCATTTCATGTTTTTTTTTTACACGAGAAGAAAAGTATGAAAATTCGTAAAAATAAAAAAAAAATATATGTAAAAGTAAAAAAATATATATATATAGTCGAACTTCGATAACTCGACTTCTTATAAGTCGAATAATCCTCCAACTCGAACTTTTAATCAAGTCCCAAATCATTCCTATACTTTTCTTTTAAAAACTGTCTCGATAACTCGAAGAGAACATCTTTTAAATCGAAGTTTTTTGTGATAGATTTTTCCAGATTTAGTGCTAGATAAAAAATTTAAAAAAAAAAACACAATTCAGTTTGCAACTTTGAAAACTAGTCCACATTTGTCTTCTGTGCCTCAAACATTCTTGGAATGCCCTTCACTCTCCTTTCCTCCATTATCCTAAAGGGTATGGTGGGAAGGGGAATCTGGAGTGTGACAGAAGAATGACTTCAAGGTGGTCACTCTCTTGGGGGCGGGGGAGGAAGAGCCCCTGTTTTGTAAGGGGAAAATAGGGTTGGGTCCTCTCTGAACAGGTGTGCTCATTCTTGATAAGGATTCCCAGCTGTAAGGTCACCTCTCTTCGACTCAGAGACGCTGCAGTTGCCTTCTTTGAATTTTGCTTGTTAATTAAATCAGCATTTTGTTGCCAGAATGTCTAAGCGTAAATTGATCACGCTTACTTTAGATCAAAAAGTAAAACTTATTTCGGAAATTGAAAAAAATCCTCAGTTGAAAAAGAAAGATGCGGCTTCTAAATATGGCATTCCTCCAAACACTTTATCTACGATTTTAAAGGATAAACAAAAGATTTTGAGCCGCTTTGGATCGGGAGCCGACTCTTCCAGTAAACGCGCAAAAACGTGTGCATTTCCTGACGTAGAAGCAGCACTTTTGAAATGGTTCGAAACTCACCGAAGCAAGAACATTCCCCTCAGCGGAGTGTTGTTAAAAGAAAAAGCAATGGACTTCGCTCGCCTGCTGAATGTCACGGGATTCAACGCCAGTACGGGATGGCTGGACAAATTCAAAGCCAGGAACAAGATCGTGTTCCACACCCTACACGGACAAGCAAAGGATGTTTCAGATTAAACATACGAGAATTGGAGGAAGAGTTTGCCACATCTTCTGCAGTCATATGCACCGAAAGATGTGTTCAACTTGGATGAAACCGGACTCTTTTTTTTAAATACATGCCTAACAAGACAATGATGTTTCGTAGTGAGAAGTGCTCTGGTGGCAAGCTCAGCAAGGAACGGTTGACAATTCTGGTGGGGGCGAACGCCAATGGGACCGAAAAACTTCCGTTGAGGGTCATTGGAAAGACAAAGAAGCCTCGGTGCTTAAAAAATGTCAAATCCCTGCCTGTGGAGTACCATGCCAATCCAAAAGCTTGGATGACTTTGAACTTGTTCGAAACATACGTCCGGAGAATAGATTCAAAGTTTTTCAACCAAAACAGAAATGTGTTACTCTTTTTAGACAACTGTACTGCTCACGGTGATATCGCAAACTTGTCCGCGATTAAGTTAGTCTTCCTGCCGGCAAATACAACTTCACAACTGCAGCCTGCAGACCCAGGCATCATTAAATGCCTGAAACATGCCTACCGAAAACGCTTGGTGCGCCAATCAATCGAGGATGTGGAGAATGAAGTCGAGCACAAAATCCATGTGTTAGATGCCATACGCCTTATTTCACGCTCCTGGGAGAGTGATGTTTCCCAAGCTGTGATTGAGAACTGTTTTAAGAGCTGTGGTTTCTTCAGTGCAAGTGTAGATGACAATGAAGCGGAAACCGACGATTGGGATCTCTTTGAAGGCATGGGTGATATGGACTGGGAACAGTTAAGAGATTTCATGTGAAACGATGACAACATCGCAGCGTCAGAACCCTTGTCTGACGAAGCAATAGTGAGTTCAATTTGCGGAGAACCAGAAGGAGATGAAGACGAAGATGAATCTGATAGCCTCCCACCTCCAACAGGCAAGCAAGCACATGACGCTGTTCACATCTTACAACAATACCTGGAGACCACCGAAGGTGCAGATAACACCCTATTTAACTGTGTTCAAAAATTAGGTGACTTTGTGAATGCCAGCAACCTTAAAAAGTGTAAACAATCTAAACTAACTGCTTTTTTCAAATGAGATTTATGTAGTGAAGCCAGGTTTTATGAGTTTTAATAAAACATTGAACCCTATTATTCTCTTGTTCTTTCCATATGCTTTTAATATGCATACAAATGTACATATTTTATAGCACAGGCAACTTGAGTGCCAGAGGAAAGGAGAGGGGGGGGGTAACTCCAATAACTCGAACTTCGGATAAGTCGAATATTTTTGGGGGTCCCCTGAGACTTCGAGTTATCGAAGTTCGACTGTATATATATATATAGTATGCATAAATAACATTGCGCTGGAAGGTACCACGGGAAAAAACAAACGTGTTTTTGTTTTATTTGTTTACTTTTATTGTTGCTTTTGTTTCGATTTGTTTTATTTGTATTTTCAACTGTCAACTAAACCCTCTTTTCATTGCGCTACTTATGATATCGAAAACTACAGTTATACAGAGGATAGAGCGTTCCCTTCTCAAGTAAATAATCAAGTTTCCAATCCCAGGCGTGACGTGACTAGTTGATACGAATTCTGCTTCCGGCTAGCATCAACCATGTTGCTGACGTAAAAATATCTTCAGTGGAGAACGCATTTGACGCATCATGGGTTAGAGTTCCCTAGCGATTAGGCTAAACGAGGGAGGTTAAGGTAGTTTTCAAACCCACGTAATGCGAATGCTGGCTAGTTCCGTTAAAAAGTCCTTCACGAAGGCTAGTTTGTCCTAATGCTTAATCCAGAAGTTCCCTTCTCTTCTTCGTTGGGTACAAGTTACTACAAGGTAGAACTACAAAGCTATATGGAGTTGAACTTTGGCCGTCATAAACTAAAAAAATTGGGTATAAAATAAAATAAAATAATGAATTTAATATTCATACAGACAAAGGAAAAGAATCTTTCTAAAGATGTTAACCTTAAAAACACTGTAGCTTTCAAAAATGTTCTGAAAAAAATTCAAGCACCCAAGTCTCCAAAAGAAGGAAATTTTTATTCTGTATAAATATTTGTTCAGGGATTTATACAATAAACGAGTTTTTCTAAAACTAGTTTTCAACAAGATTATTTTTCAAAACTAAAACCGAAGAAAAAAGAAATAAATAAAAAAAAAATATCTCGATTCGTTTTCGAAGATTCTAAAAGTAAAAAAATAAACTACGTGGTACGTGACAAATTCTTGGCTGAATTTTGAAATGATGACATGGAATTAGGAAGTAAAAAAGTCGCCAAGCTATAGATCTCGGAAGCACCATTGAATGAATGAAGAAAAAGCACAATAGAAGAACGATGCTTAAATCAAGAGCGCTTATGGAAAAGTTATGTCTCTCCGTTTTCCGGGAAGAAATGGTCTGTTTTCTACCACAATCTTTTGGGATATTTCATATCAATTTTCCGTGAAAGGATTTGAGAGTTTGTCTAAAAAAGAACATCACTTGAACGACAAATATAAGACGGAAAAAAATATGTTCTTTCGTTATGTAGATCAAATGTGAACTCAGACTTAGAAAAGCTTTTTTCCCAATATATTTTACTTTACAAATATGGCAAAGCAGAAATCTACTGCCAACCTTGTCATTTATTTTGATTATTTAAACAATCTCGGATCATTTTGTATATCAGGTGCCCATATTCAGAAAAATAAAGCTATTTTCCTCTTTTTTTTTATCGCTGCTACAGTTATTGTGATATTTAGTGAGTTACATCGTTAATTTACATGAAGGGCAAATTGCACTGTGTCGAGTGATTCAACATAATCATGTTTAAGTCCAGTGATTGAACATTGTCGATGTCGAGTGATTAGAAGTTGTTTTAGTTACAACTAGTAAATGGACGTTTTTATGTCTAGATTTAGTAACTGAACTTTGTTTATGTCTAATAAAAGTTAATTTTCAAGTGTTGAAATTTTTATTATTAATACGCCAAAGCAAGAACATTAATTGAGCAACAAATATAAAACGGAAAAAAATAAGTTTTTAGTAGTCCCGGACCTGAGTGCACTTGTGTTTGAAAGTTTGAGTATGATGAATTTTTTTCAGAAATGTTTAGTCATTGTATTAAAAAGTATTTTGGACTTGGGTGGACATTCAACCCCTGGTACATTTTCCAACTACGACGTCATTAAAGAGGATGGTTGCTCGATCACAGAACTATTGGTATTTATGCTTATACTTGATCGATTTGCATAAAATTTGAGTTAGTATGCTGTATTTACTCTGTTTATAAGTTCAAACACAATGCGTAAGTGTAAAAATGCTCGAGATTCTGGTCACCATGGCGCTTAAAGGGTTTCAGCTGGTGCCTAACATTTTAACATTTTTAAACTCTTTTTTTTTAATGCTCAAAACTCTATATGATTGCGCCTCGAACAGATAAAAAAGTGAAAAAGAAATATTTTCTTAACATTGTATCCAGTTAGAATAGTCCTAAAAATAGCCTTACTCATTGACTCCTATTAGGTATGACGATGTCATTATTTGCACCCGATTTCTATTCTTAATTATTAATTTCATTAAAAACATGACATTAATGACACGATTAATTATCAGAAATTGAAAGAATTTTTATGCATTATAATGTTATTTCGACAAAACTTAGAAGAAACGTAGTTCTGCTGATTATTTTACGAGTAATTGCACCGAACAAGGAAAAGAAAAATAAAGTAACTATAAGAATGACGTTAGAGATAGCGAAACCAGCATAAAAATTTGAGCTACCAAACTCTGGTAATAATGAAATGCAGTTATTCCCATTTTATAAGTTATTCCCATTCTATAAGCTATTCTGTCTGCGATTACTTGTAATTACTTATAAATTTGTAATCGTTTTTTAAGGTTTGTTCAAATTAGAGCATTTACAAGTTCAGATATGTGCATGTAATTTTGTTTATTAAAACAATCTCGGGCCATTTTAGTAAATCATGTACTAATATTCAAAAAATTAAACGTATTTCCCCATTTTTCATTACAAAAGGTACAGTTATTGAAATATTTGTTGGGTAAATTCGACGTGGTTATCTTTTTGTCTAGTTATTGGATATTGTCTACATCTAGTGATTGTACGTTGTTAAATCTATCTAAGTATAGTGAATGAATGTTGCTCTGTTTATGTATAATCATGGGACGTTGTTATGTCTTTCTTTAGTGATTCAGCTGTTTAGTTTTTAGACGTTGAGAATTTAGTTTCATTTGTTATTAAAAATGGGAAACTATAGTACAAAAAAAAAATTTTTTTTCAAAATATTGATAAGACATTTTCTCTAGTATGAACTAACACGGTGGTTCACTACACACCTATCCATTTTTTTTTTTACCAAATTTCAATCATGTGATCTCTTGGCTGATGTTTTCTTACTTTAGAATATTAGTAACTGATACTTGATTTAACGTACTTTACGTTACGTACGTAACGTACTTTAAGTTAGAGTTCGTGTATCTAACGTAAAGTGGGAGTTCAGACAAACAGATAACAATCTGAGATTGGCTAAGAGCCAAAATTTACCGAAAAGAAACGGGGGGGGGGGAAATTCCTCGTAAATGGAGTTATCAGCAAAGTATCTTTAGCAGGTAGAATCTTAATAATATATTTACATGTTCTTTTTTCTTGCTTTTATAATTTATCTTAAGTGTTCAAAGTATCTAGTATACGCAAAAAAATTTAATTTATCGTCTATTTTGTGAAATAATTAGATTTTGAAAATTATTATAACTGTACTTGGCACTTTTACAAAGTTACATCATACATTCAATGGCCAAAATTGTTAGACGCACTACAAGATTCTAAGTAAAATTTTAATTCACAGGTGATACTAACCAGCTTTATTATTTTTACTCGACTTAAATTGGTTTGCATAAGTGTATCAATACGCAGCGTTGTAAAGTAATACGTTAAAAATAAATACAAATAGGAAGTATATAAAAAATCGCCTGAATTAAATGTAGAATAATCTAACTAATGAAGTATAACTTAAGTAATTAAGTCTGAAATGTTATTTGTTTTTTCCACATTATTTAAATATCTTTTTTCACTAAATCTTAAAATCTTATAGCTATTATAAAAAAAGTTCTTTTTATTATTTTAATCATTAAACTAACATGTTTTGTCTTTTCCCATAAAATTCAGCTTATAAACATCCCAAAAATGTTGTGACAACTATTAAAGTTGTTTAGCTATTATTGTTGTGACTGCTATTAAAATAATAGACGTTTATATTGAAATTTTGTTGTATATATATTCTTCTAAAGTTTTTATTAAAAAGATTTGCGTCATATTAAGAAAAATAAGAATTTTTTGCCGGTGTTTGTTTTGTTACAAAAATTTAAAATATATAAAAAGCCGTTCGCTATTATTTATTCGATTTGATAACCTGTCGATGTTTATAGCTCGGTAAAAGATTTCCCAATTTATTCAGTAAATAAACAGAATTCATCCCATTTAAAAATTATGGCAATATTTCGTAGAATTACAGATTCGAAAAACTTATTACTTTTCCTTACAAAAGCAAGAGTTTAACAGAAATATTCCTGGAAAACTAAACTTATTAAATCCTTTTGTTTTTGAAATCAAAAATGATTTTGAAAGGAAAACAAGATTTAAAATAAAGGAAGTGATTGTATGCTAAAAATGTGTATTGGTGAGTTAAGTGTTTTATTTCAAGAGAAATTTTATAAAAAATTTTGTTTCGTTGCAACTATTTGCATAATTCAAAAATAAGTTTTGAATGGTTGTTTCTTCTGAAATTATTTGAATAGTGATTATAAAAATTGGATTTCCTTTCGAAGAAAATGCATAGTAAATTAAGAAAAAATTTCAGAAACATAAAATATCTACTGAAAAATCTACGTTAAATAAATAATATATGAAAGGGAATTATTAGTCAAGGAAATTATTTGTCATGGGTTGTAGAGAAGTATATGTTGTTTTGTAAGTTATTATAAACAATTCAATTAAAAAAAAAAACTTTCCTGTTTCAAACATACACTGTTGGAATTTTGCAGGCTTAAAACCATTTAACTCTGGTATGGTTATGAAACCAAGAATACAAAACTATACTGTTTTGCAACCATTTACAACTAGCGTGTTTTCAAAACTGTGAAAATGAAATTTAACTTGACATTGGAATTTGGTTATGTTAGGCTTTTCGTTAGGTGATGGAAGTTAGATTAAATTGTGGTTGAATTGTGTTTTGACATGTGAACCGATAATTCGCATATTTTGTTTTATCATGTAGTGAAATAAAATGCAAACACTTAAGTTGACTTAAAAGTAATTTCTCTAGATTCTATAATTGCTATAGTTTTTGTCATATTAATAAAAAACAAATTCTGATGAATTTGTATTAGTTTCTTTTCTGAATTAGTTCTATGTCTTACATGTTTTCTTCTCCTGAACTTTTATACAAAACCTTCGGGGTACTGAGGGAGTTTTTTTAGGCTTTTGCCATTTCCCTCAATAGAAAAGGTTTCGTTTTATTCTCACTGGGGCCGGTACCCCCTGAAGACGTCGGCTTCAGTGGTCATATTTTTAATTTTAGTTTTATTTCCTTCGCTTCCTTTATTTCTATTTTTATTCTCTCTTTTTTTGAAATTTCTGCTGCTTTTTAGCGCATTTTTTTAAAAGAAGCTTTGTCCATTTTGTTTAAAAATTATTTGTATTCTTTTAGAATTTTGTCATATTAAATATTTTTTGATAAAGAATTTATTATTTAAGAAGATTCGAGAATGAAAGAGAATGTGCAGTTTTAAAATGTGTCACTAAATCAATCGTTGATAGAAAGATTTATTGATCATTATTATTGGGTAATTATATAACGTTAATATAGTACCATTATTATAATGTTAATACGTTAACAGTTATAGAAATTTTTAAAATCTAGATTTAATAGCCACTTATATTCATCAAAATAGAAAACAGTTATGGCTCTTTATTAAAAAAGAGATTGTATGATTAAATAAAAGTTTTATAATTAAATGAACTTTAAAATTAGGAAATATGTGATGCCCAGGCAACGTCACATTAAGATTAACTGAGTTTATCAATAGGAGGAAATTCAACAACTGTGGTTATTCATTTGCATATTTTTCTGGTGAAGAAAGAATGTATAGAACAAAATAAATAAACATTACCAAATTCGAGGTATGTCGGAAATGGTGTTATTTTATGAGGGATGGGTGCTGGTTTGTGAGAGAAATAAATGAATTAAGAGCAATTGCCGATCATTTAAAATGCTTAAACATTTTATGAGATAATTTGCAAAGCTGAGCTTGAATACTGGGTATTGAGAATAATTTTAAACTATACCAAGAATATGGATAAATTAGCTCTTTGAGTGTGAGTTTAATTTTGTTAACTGTTCTGAACAGCTTAAATTGTCATGCTAATCTTAAGATTAAAATCCTTACCTTGTCTGGTATCTCTTTACAGTCCAGGGCTGCATGAGATCACGAGTTTTCTTCACTTTCCACTTCAGCACAGGACTGTTTTTTGAGCCCCAAGCGAGAGCACCCTAAAGCCTCTCTTTCTTTTAAAATTATTTAAATAAAGGTCAATTTTAAGCATACCCTCTTTCTGCGGCCATCTGGCGCCAAAATATTAATTTATATCCCAAATGTGTATTTTTTTTAACTTTATTTTTGACAATGATTCAAAAAGTAAACATAAGAAATATTGTTACGGAATACCCCAAACTTTTTAAAATTTCATTCTCTACGGTGACAATTTTTTGATCAGCCCTGCAAAAAATTCCTAATAAAATTAGGCACTTTTTGCAGTAATTTAGGAAAAAAATACTGGCTATATTATAAATAGTACTATTATAAAATTAGGCAAAAAGTACTGGCACTTTGGGTGGCAGTACTTTTAATCCACGGAGGAAAACACTATGGTCAAAACTGCCAAAATGCGGTAAAATGTACCGTGTTTCTGGCTTTATGGGAACAGGTAAAAGCTCGTTATTTTTGACCGAAGTCCTTTGGTAATGATTTTCATAAAATTGGCAATGAAGTATAATTATATATTATGTGATAAAATTTGGTAAGCATAAAATGTGGCAATTTTATCATGATACTTTAGAGTATGGTGTAAAAACCATTTTTTCGGTTTAATTCACTTTTTAGTTTTGTATTTTTTTATAAATATATGGTAATAAGAATTATAGTTTTTGAAACCAGAATTTCCGATGAGCCATTACCATATGAACGACAAAATTATCAAACGAATGACTTAATACCGTGTATTTTGGTTTTCATTAGCAGAATTGCGGTTTTCTTACCAGAAATGTCATTACCGTCATTTTTATTTAATTACAGCGATTCAGTAAATATATTACAATAAAAATTATAGTATATATCAGATTTTTTCCGTTAAGATTTCTCGGTAAAAAATACCGGCACCCTCAGCCCTGATACTTTTTACCATAATTTTATCAAGAATTTTTTACAGTTTAAAGCTTTTCATTAAGTGCTAACTTATATTTTAAGGTTCCATTTATTAGTAACACTGAATTTATGATAGATTATTTTTTAATTCAATCAAATAAACGGCAATAAATATTCTTAAAACGTAAATAAACACACACAATCAATCACATTTCATTAGTGACAGAAATTTCGACAATAACGTGTAATGAAGTAAGTTTACGCCAATCTGAATTGTGGACATTCAATTACTTTCTAGACGGTTAGAATTACACATTCAAAGCCATTACTTACTAATCCTAATTTACATTAAGTTGTGTTCACCCATCAAATTCAGAAAATTAGTAACTAATCAATGTGTAGTTATTTTGGCTAAAGAGTATTAAAATCTGGTTTAACATTTTAATTGCTTTCAAGTAAAGATTCCGACTGATTAACATATGTAATTTGTCACAGAAAGTAATTAAGAATTCGAAAGCCAATAAACCAAAGCAGTTGATTCAGCAATTATAAAATATTTTATACCATGGAATCTCAAAAACTTTGCTAAGAAAACAATGTGGTATTTGTAAAAATATAAGCTTCTTAAATTCATTCCTAAAAGATATTAACACTTAAATGCATGAATTTTTATATTTAATAAAATTTGTTTATAATAAATACATTTTTTTAAAAGAAATAATAAATTTCATTAGTTGTCAAATAAAAACATTTAAGAATTTATTTCAGTTATTGAAAAAAAAACATATTGATGTATTTCTACATTGACTTGACAAACTCTCCTTGAGTTCTACAATTATATATTATTATATTTCAAACACAATTTCTTTATAAATTATAGATTTCAAATTTAAATACGTTTTATATAAATAATCGCAATTTGCAACACCTGTTGAAGTAGAATGAAATGTCTGCAAGTGACGTAGCATGGGTAGCTCGATTCTGATTGGTTATTGAAACGTGGCATTTGTGTACGTTATCAACTATTCTCTTCATTCTAATTCGAGTCAGACAAGCCCGTCAAGTATCAATTCTTTTAAGAGACATATTTTATTTTCTTACACAAAGATTTCAATTTTTTTACTATATATTTCTTACTTAGCAAAGAGACAGGCACAATGCCATGTAGAACATAAACAAATTAATTATGCATCGAAGTTGCTAGGTACACGGAGAAAAATATATCACGGTTACAATTAAATGCATAAAAAATAAAAAATCTAAATTAAGTAAAACACGTAGAATATAATTAATTATATATTAACAATTTCGATGTGCGATATAGCGTTCTATTTAATTAACTTCACGTTAATTAAAATTCTAACTTATATGGGGAGACTTAGCTTGACTTTAATACGCCATCTTGTTTACAAACCATCAGCTGGCACTGAGGTCGTAGATCGCGTGTCTGTGTATCAGTGATCGTCTTCTTCTGGAGTTGCAAGTACCTAGTTGTACTTAAATACGAGCCAAAAATGAAATTCGTCAGAGAAATAAACTGTCAAAGATTCTAGCTTTGTTTGGAAACGATAAAATAGTTTGGGTAAAATTAAAATTTAAAAAATAAACACTATACAAAGGTTGCTACATGAGAGTAAAGAGGTTTTAAACGGAGGATACATCGCTTTGTACTTAAGGGTTAACTTCCTCTCGAACGAAATCTTATAAAAAGCCAGTTTGAAATCTTATATTTCAGCTATATCAGTGATTAATAATCACTGAAATAAACGGAATATATCAATGATTATTAATTTATACATTTTACAATTAAAATTTGTTTTGTAAAATTTTCATAGATGAGTGACCAAGACCTCTTTGAAACTAAACATTAATTCTTTTTTTTTCTTCTTAATCTTTCAAATTTTTGAGGTTAAGTAAAATAGAGATTCAAGAGTATAGTGGAAAGTCTGTACGGAGAAACATCCACCGATTTTCGATATTTTTAGGTTTTTTTTAAAAGTAAAATTTATTAATTTCAGCATTTTTATGTCTTCTTTTTTTTGTTCTTTTAAAGTTGGTTTGAAAGTAAAAGTTCTGAGAACTGCATCATTAACTCCTGCTAACACTGCTGTAGGCCATGTTTAACACATAGTACCAAATTTTACACCTCTACCCTCAACCTTTTCCATCTTAGTAGATAGTAACGTAAATTCAAAAGAACTATTTGACATGCTCTTATAATTTAACTTTAATGTAATGAATTTAAATTAAAAATCTTAATTTAAAGTGATTATATTTCAGATAATTTTGAACCAAATGAACTTTCTGTGACATTTCCTCGTGTTAATTATAAAAGTAATAATAAATAAAAAATAAATAAAATGTTGGAATTTTTAGTTCTTTTACACTAAACTACAGGAAACGAAGAGTTAAGCATATATAAAAAAATATATAATGGAGGTTTTTTTTTTTTGTTGAAGTAAAATAAACACGAAATTCTACATAGTTTCAGTTACTATTTACAAAATTAGTTTTAAAAACAAATGATTCAATGATTTTTCTTTAATTTTTTTAGTAAAAATTAAGATTTTATAGGTTTTTTCTCCGTAACAATTTTTAGTGAAAATTGATTTTACGGTAAAAAGTTACCGGCATTTTAAGTACCGGTACCTTTTACCGTAATTTGATCCGGATTTTTTAAAGTGTGCATTGAATGTCTTGACATGTCACATTCATTTTTGTTTGTTCCCTTTTTTTTAAAATTATTCTATATTTATTTCTTTATCTTTTACCTATACAATTGTTTGCATTAGAAAAGCCAATATTTACTATTTGCAATCGTTTAGACAAATTTTGATGCATTTTTAAATGCATTTTATGTATATTCAGACACATAGTTTGGACACATTGCTTCTTTTAAAAGAAAGGAAACGAACAACTATATCTGAAAAAATAAGTCTCCTTCACATGAAAGTTTTCAGTGTCTTTTCACCACGGACCATCAGCCAATCTGACACTTTTAGAGGATAATCTTTGCAAAATTTGTCAACTCTTGTCCCCCGTCCAATCACCAGGCCAAGAGGATAAATCGGTATACTTAAGAAGGATGGCCATTCCATGGGATACTCTCTGACCATATTTTTCATTCTCAAGAGCACGTCTTCCTGCATTGTTGTGGAAAATACTTTCTTCTTTTTGGCTCTTCAGCGAAAGAAGAAAGCTTTCTTTTGTGGTTTATTTGTTAACTTGTCCTCAGGAAATCTGCGGTATGTCGTCTGGGGAGGTAGCCTAGGAAATTGGACTTCGGTCTCGATGGGATATTTGATTTTTTGTTTCCAATAGGTCTGAAAGCTTTTAGAAACTTTCGTGACTTATAAACTTTGTTAAGCCTAACCGGTCGTGGTGTTTCGAAATTGATTAAACTGCCTCGGAATCGTGGGGAAGAACTGAAATTTAATTTCTACTTCAATGGCGTCAAAATGAATGGGTTCTAACGTATAGTGTGCAAAATAAAAAACGGACCACCTTAAATAACTTTTGATCTAATGATCGGATCTTCACGCTCTAGGACTCATTCTTAATGATACAAAGGGTTAACCTCTGATATGCTAATTAATTAATGCATGCGATTTATTAAGTTACGAAATCAGGCATAAAAACGTACTTTCTCTGAATAAACATACCTTGTTTTTACGGATTTCAGGCCCCCAAAATATATGGGATAAAAAGTCGTATATTAAAAATTCGATTTTTCAGGAACAATTCTATCAATTTTGGTCAGATTTTGTATTAAGCCATGTAAAATCAATAATTAATAATAAAATTAAGGAGTCCAAACTTCGGACCGTGTTCCTGACCAAACCAAGGGAACTATATTTCCGAGATAGGTGCTATTCCCTTTATTTTGGGGGTCAGAAAATGGAATCCGTCGAAAAAAAGTATGTTTATTCAGAAAAAGTAAATTTTTGTGTCTAATTCCGTAAGTTGAAATATCGTCTGCACTTATTAATTAGCATATTTCAGGTCACTCCCTTAGAGTCATTAAGAATGTGTCCCAGAAAGTGAAGATCCGATCATTATATCAAAAGTTATTTCGGGTTTATTTTTTTGCGTACTGTACATGATATAAATTATTCGAAATATATTTTTTCTGACTAAAGTGGTTTCAGTCTACTTTTAGGAAATTTAGGGATAGTTTTAGTTTAGAGATGTGATGTATCAATGTGTGTTCTCTTTTCGTTAAATTTTTTTCTAAATTTAATATTTTCATATTATTATTAATTATTACTTAATATCAACTATTTCCTTATATTTACAACTTTATTTACTATTCTGCTGTTATATTAGTATGATTAGCATGAAAACTACTGAATAGCCCTTATACTAATCGTGCAAAGTGATGCCCATATAAAATAGTGTGAATAAAAAAACACTTAGTCGAACAAAAAACAGCAATTGAAAAAAAGAGTATGTTTGCATTTAAACTCTGAAAAACTCCAGTCTTAAGTATACGTTAAAATAATTTATTCAAAAGATGCATTTAAGTGTTTTTTCAACCGAGCTATTCAATTCAAAAAGTCATTTTATATATATATGGTTCATTCTTTTTTCTGAAAGAAAAAGTATTAAAAAAATAACGCGAAGTATACTGCAATGAATTCAGAAACGGAAATTCTATTATAATATCATTTTACGATTATCACGGGGAACAAATTTAAAACAGACATTGTTAAATTTAATTTAAATTCTATATCGGTAATAATTAAAATCTCTAACATTCTTTTGTCTCTTCCACAGTAAATTTAAATTAGCAAAAATATGTTATGATAGATTGGTTAGTTATAAATTTTGAATTTTGGCAACATTGAGTAATCGTATTAACTTTCGAGATGTCGTTGCTCGTCATTTCGACTTTAAGTTACACTTAAGTAGAACAGTGATTGAATTTTCATTCTAAATTTACGGTACAATAAACGGAAGCTATTCGTTCGTACAATTAACCTTAAGTATTATGGTTAGGAACATTTCATTGACTTTGGGGGTTTAAAACCATTTACAACAGGCATGGTTAAGGAATTGTGGACACAAAACTACATGTTTTTGTAACCATTGAAAGCTAGAATGGTTTCGAAATCTCAAAAATGTAATTTATCTGGATATAGAAAATTGTTATTTTAGGCTTTTTGTTTGGTAATAAACATGAGAGTTAGGTTGTGGTTGAATTGTATTTTGCCAAGTGGACTATGGATTGTGGCTTTATTAGTTTATCTAGTGGTGCCATCTGTCGTTAGATTTGGGAAATACTAGACTTTCTTGAGCTAAGCAACTCTGGGGTGCTACAATCTATACGTGAATAAGAATTTATTCCAATAGTCTAGAGGCACCAGTTTAGAAGTGCAGGATACTGAAGACTTCTCATGTGTTGAAGAAATGGAGGAAATTTGTGGTATGAACTCTTGAATTTGAACCCTCGTTCAGCCGGTATAAGGACTGACAGATAAGCCTTCGAGTCAAAATATATACCTAGCTGCAAGGACTTAACAGTTTTTCATAAGATGTTCAAAACACACTTATTACTGCAAGATTATCAAGTATCCACTGTTGTGTTAGACATCCTGTCATGGAAATAAAAATAAAGATTGGTAATTCTTACTAGCTTCCTGATTTAGGAGAATATGTAATCAATTTTTAAAAGGCTGTGAGCCTAGATGATAAAATTCTGGTCATACGACCGTATGAGGTGAAAACAGTAAACGAGTTTTCTAACAGTTAACAGTTTGAATACCATCTACTTAATTAATTAATCAATTAATTAAATTATTATTTAACCATTTTTTAAGAAAAACTTTTAAAAATGAGCTAGAGCGTGTTTCTTCTAAAGTTGATACCGAAAACAATGTAACTGCCAAGTGAAGTCAATCGTGTATTTTTCCATTGCAAGAGCTGCTAACTGCAGATTTTTGATAAATTCGCTATCATCTATCTGGTAATTATGAATGGTCGGAATGTATCGGAATCATGGCTTAATTAATCTTTTCGATATTTATGATAAAAATTGACATCAACCTCTTACTTAGTGCCTGAAGCAGTGGATCCTCAACTAATACATTCACGGCTATAAGTGATAAAATATTTATCGTTGTCATTAATAGAGTCACCATTTAGTTACGTTCTAGCCTCTATAAAACAAAAATTATTTATTACTCACCTTATTTTTATAGAATTTTAACATAAGAGGTATATATTTAATACGCAAAAAGTTTCCAGATTTGTAAATGGCACAAATAGGGCGAAATTTCAAATCACTATCTATCTACTAGATGATTTCATGAATGCATTGATTCAAAATGGCATAGCAAAACATGGTCGGATGCTTCATGGAAAATTAGTATGAGAGCTAAAAGAAACAAAGAGTGCTAAGACAGAGATCATCTTAAATCTTTATTAGTCAAAGATGTGCTGAGGTAGATGATACGTGAAAATGTCACCGTCGAGCTATGGATTGCCGGACTCGCTCCAATATGCTTGGATTTCGTTGAATACTTGCAGCAGCCGGATCCATTTCGAAAATCACAGGTGTTGCGTACACAGCACTTTTCAGTACACACGCAGGAGTATTTGGTGACCAATCCACCACGCTCCATCCATCTTGTGAACAACATCACCTAGTGACGAACAAAAAGAATTCCGAATGTGGGTTCCTATGCAAATCTGAACTAGTGTCCTCTACCACCCCTTAAAGTTTGTCCCAATAATCCTGGGACACTCTGTATAGACACTTACTTAGCGTAAAACAAAAGTAATAAAATTAAGTCACACTTAAATTGTGTTTTAACAAAAGATGCTTGTCAAAAAAAAAAAAAAAAAAAAAAAAAAAAAAAAAGTTTTCCACGCGTATAATATTCAAAGACCAAAGCGATAAATTAACTCCAACGGCAATTTAGAAACTCACAACATTGTTGCCGTTGGACAAAACTGATTTCTTTTCTGGTTTCTGGATTTGTATTTCTCTTAAAAGTGGCAGCAACCGTAACCAATCTATCAAAGTCAATGGAAAGCAAAACTATAAAAGGCAATACGTTGAAAACAAGCGATCTGGAATGGGAACTAACTAAATACTTCTAGAATGATAAATGTTTGGAAAATACCCACTTTTTCCCTTTTCTTTTTTCAAAATCGATTGTGTTGCTCCCTGAGTTGAGGCAAAATTGTTCCGGAGAATTGCTTAGGAAAAAAAAGAAGGGAAAAAATAATAATAAATCCTGACTTGTAGGATGTATGAAAACTTTTTCCATATAAGATAGACTTGTTTTGGACATAATTATCAAAGAAGATTTTTATGAGGGGAATAAAATTCATGAACCATATCGAATTGGTGTTAAAATGCGGATGGCTTTGAGACAAAATGGTTTCGATGTTTGCATAGAGATGAGGTACAAGTAAGGTATTTCATTCCTATTATTTATGCTTTATGAATAGAAATGGGTTTGAAATAATTAAAGAAAGAAACGGATTTTGATAGAAAGAGAAATGTTACGTATAATAAAACATTTTTATTTCGTGAACTTACTGAACAAGTTTCAATTTATGGAACATAACTATGAGGATGATAATAAGAATATCCATATTGTAATTGCAATGGGTAATAAAACTTTTAGCTGAAATGTGATTTTATATTTAAGATGCGTAATTCTACTGCACATCATTCTAGAAATAATTCGATGCAATAAAAGGAATTGTATATTATGCTGATTTCTGTCGCCATTTATTTAGCAATTACTGTTTTAATAGAATACAGTTGCAAACTTAAAAAACAACATTAAGTTCATCTCCAAATTGATGAGAGATCAAAAATAAAGTTTCAGAGTTGCAGGATAATCTAAAAAGGGTATTATTTTACGTATCTGTAACCAGTGCCTTATATGTTTAAAGAATAAACAAGTTTTTTCAGCAGTTTACATGTCATAGTAAAAAATTGAGAAAAATGTTAAGAATGGAAACTTTCTTAAGTCACGGGAAAGCTAAGATTCAGTTAAGCAACTGTCTGGTAAGAGTTTCTAATAATAGATAATGCAACAATGTTTAATAAACAGCCAACAACTGTGTAGGGGTCAGAGAAATGGCCTTGCATCAGAAAGGTTCTGAGTTCGAATCTTGGACAAAGCATGGAGTTTCTTTTATTCTCCGCACTCTGTGTCCCTAATAGGGCCCACCTAATAGGGTGCCCCTGAAAGAGTTGCCAACAAATCTGCCATAATACGTCTGATTTGACGAAATGTCATCCCAGATAGACATTGGAAGATAAAATGTTTCATAAAGATTGCACACAACTGATAAATGTTCTTTAACCTACATAACTTTTAATCTAATTCTTGGATTTTCTTGAACTATGACTCAACCAAAATAGTTAAAAAGCCTTAACTTAAATATAACAGTTAATTAGCGCATACGGTATTTTGAGTTAGGAAATTAATCCTAATAGTTTGAGCACGAGAGTGTTTGAAGGTTTTTGGACACTATGTGTTAACTTTTAAACCACCGGAACTATACTGCCGTGCAATTGAAAAAAGAACGTAAGTGCATCACGATTGATTACGAGAAAAGTGGCTTGACAACTTTTCTCCTTCTATTGTTAATTCTATGAACGTTAAAATAAAACTTCAAAAAACTAATAAAACAAAATTTATTTTAAAAAAATGATTTTTTTCATTATGTATTTTACCATATAAAGATGTCAAATATATAAAAATCACGATTTTGAATTTTTTGTCGTTTACGTTGATTTTCCAATTGTACGGCAGTATATCTCCGGAACTAATGAAGCGAATCAAGGAAATTTTTCACACAATTATAAATCTTTTTAATCTAAAAATAATTCAGGGTAAAAAAATATTTTTGTAGTTTATTTTTCTTTTAAAATAATAATAATCGTAAAAATGTGAACTATAAAGGAAAAACCTTTTAACAATAAATTAATCAGTATAACTTCATTTTATATGACAAAATCTAAACATGAAAACAAGTTGAATAGTTCTTGAAAAATAAAAATTCAAAAATGCGCCTTTTTTAAGATGATAAAATACATAAAAATTCCACGGCGAAAAAAAAAATCTGCTAAAATTACCGTACTTTACGGTGATGGCATTTCAGGTTTAAAAAAAATAATAAAAATAAAACACCACAATTCTGATTTTGAAAAGTAAAATGTGAGGTATTATCACTCACTTAATTATTTTCTTGTTCACATGGAAACGGTTTAACGGGAACTCTGGTTTTTAAAATTATAGTTCTTATCAAAACACATTTATTGAAAAATTCAAAACTGAAAAGTAAATTTAACCAAATAAATGTTTTTATGCCATGCTCTAAGGTAATTATAAAATTACCAAATTTTATCACATAGAGTGAACTGAAGTTGTTTTTCTACACGGATGTGACTAAAATTTTTATTACGGTTTGTTATTTCTAATTTTTGACTAAATATTTACTAATTTTAAAACAAATAGAATAAAAACTATTTTGTTTTTTATAATTTTAAAACAGTTGTTGAACAGCCTACACAATTTTGGGTTCACGACTACTAATGTTCAACTCCGTAACCTTGTAATTTTGAACCAATCCAGAAGACAAGGAAACCCCTATATCAGTACCCCCAGAGGTGTGATTTGTTATGGGAACATGGAGGACTTTGTGACACGACAGATTTAACGTGCATCAATCACCGTTTACTACACGGGAAGTCTTTGACCGGCAGGGATTGAACCCACGACCTCTTGGGCATAGGCCCAGTGTCCTACCAACTAGGCTATCCTGGCCCAGTAAAAAGTATTGTGTAAAAATATAATGGAAGCTTGAAATCTCTAGATTATTACTAATAATATTTATTAATACCCATATTTGTTAATGCCCGCAGTCAGAAACTTAAATAACATATAAAAAAGGAATGAAGTGTCGCATAATGAGAAAAAAAAACTCCGGTAAAATTACCGCACTGCTATGACATTTCTATTATCACGCATTCTTATGATATTCTTATTATCACGCATTTAGTATAAAGCACAAAACTGAAAAGTAAATTTAACCGAATAAATGATTTTTTACATCACGCTCTTAGTTTAGTCATGATTAAACTACCAAATTTTACCACATTATTTATCACATATTATGAAACCATATTTGGTTGTTTGTTTTACCAAAATCATTAACAAAACATTTCGCGAAAAATTAACGAGCTCTTTGATGTTCCCATAGAGTCAAAAACACGATAAATTTTATCATATTCTGTTAGTTTGGACCAAACGTTTTTCTCTGTGTAAATATATCACTGTGGTCCCACAGTATGTGAGGGAACAAAACTTTCGACCACTCTCTTGCCGAAACTATTAGATCCAAATATTTGCAGAATGCGGTTGCTCCCCATATTTTGACGGTCAAGTATCAATGACCATCAAAAGAATGTATATACATATATTTACAGAATATACGATATTGTGACTGGTTTTGTAACTTATATGCAATTATTAATTTTTACATTTCAGATTATTTTTCTTGACCATTAAGATTGCGTCCTAGTGAGTGAAAATCCGATCATTAGACTAAAAGATATTAAAGGGGGTTCTCAATGTTTTAGTGCACTGTACAGTTCGAAGAAATTTTAATTAAATACAATGTACTATACCATTATCAAAATATTATTCTTTGCGCTTATTAATAAAGAGGATAGTCCCTTTAAAAATATAAAATAACATCATAAATGTATAACTAATCTTTAAACGAGAAAAACTATTACAAGCTTTTACGTTAAGCTTATCGTATTTTTAGCATTTTCAGAAAATCAAATTTAAAGTATATATACAAAGATCACATAATCCCCTTATCTTTCAAATAACAATCTGATAGGGAGAAAAAAAAAGAAAACTTCCTCTTCAAACACAATTCTGAATCTTTAGAAAATCTGCACAAGCATTGTTCTATTTTACCTTAAAGGATCTGACTTCTTTATTTTCTTATTATTTCCGATTCAAGGCATCGGAATTCAGTGCTAAGTCAAGTCTGTAAGCTAAATTATGGATGCAACTGAATGATAGAATGAGATTATCACTGAATGATTGATGAAGTTCTTAAAATATGCAAATTGGGTATTCCGATGAAAGGATTCAGGTGGTCTTCGGGTGGTCTGTTCCCACGAAATCGTAAGCTTTTCGAATTCAGTCAAACAATGCGAATTAAGTCGATTCCATTTCCTCTTAAAGTTACGAAGCGTAGATTAAATTTCGTGTTTCAGAGGTATCAAAGGTAAAAATAATGAGAGTTTTATTTTTATTTTTATTATCATGAAAGAATTATCAGTGAAAATAATTTACAAAAACTTAAATAAAAAAACTAACTTGTGTGTTAAATTTCCGAAACCGATTTTAAGTAACAATTTCTAAAAATCGAAACAAACGGACCATTTAATGTTAATTTTACTTCGTGCTTATTTAGTCATATTTAAAAAAGTTTTACTTTTAATATCTTGTTTCTCAAGATTGTTTCAACCAATTTCCTTCCAATTATGGATTTTGACATTTAAAGTTATATTAATTAAATTGGTATAAAATTTGCATAGCTTACGATTTAAAAAGTTTTTAACCATAAGCGGATAAAATTATAAAAAAATAATAAATAATAAAATAATAATAAATAATAATAAAATAATGATTAATAAAAAAATAATAAATAATAAAAAAATAATAAATAATAAAAAAATAATAAAAAAATAATAAATAATAAAAAAATTTAAAAAATGCATGAACCTTCCTTTACTTGTATTTTATATTCAAGAAGAAAATTTTCTCCAGCTCAATGAAAAAAATAAAAAAATAAAAATACGTTCAGTAAAAATTCTGCGTCAGAGAGTTAAAAAGAAAAAAAAAAATTGTGATCGCTTTATTACAATCACTGATTACCATTGGTCAAATTCTTTTTTTTTTCTTTTCTGGTTTGACTCCGATAAACGCCACAACAATTCAAATCATGGGTTGAAAATACTGTCGGATTGGTTTTCAAATCCTGCCTATATACGTGTTATCTAGGCGTCACAAACTACTTTTCCTTTTTCGGTATTCATATTTATATTAAATTCACCGTCAAGACAGTAATTATAAATTAATAATAAAAAAAATATAAAAATACTTTAAATTATTATTTTGTAAATACATTAAGAATGACTGCTGGTGAAAATAAAAAAATAAAAAAGAATTCTAAAAAAATTATCAAACTGCGGTCGCCAAAGCAACGCATGCAATGACGACGCATGCGCACTGTTTACACTCTTGAACACGATTGAAAAGTGTGATGGCGTCCAAATAAGGTGCGCATGCCATCAAACCCAAAACAACACCCATTTTGTCAATGGTAATAATAAATAATAAATAAAATAATAATAAATAAAGTGATAATAAATATTTTTTTATGTAAAATTATCTTACAATTTACTGGCTAATTTTGTGCAAAAATGTCTTGATTTGTTGTACATCTAGCACCTAGCATATTCACCTAAAAACTTACTGTCGTATAAATTAGTAATATTTAATCAACTTTTAACAAATATGCGCGTTTTGAAATGCTGAAAATTATGAATTCTAATAATTAGTGAATATTGATTAATAAAAGTAATTATTAAATAAAGAAGTTTTATTAGTTTAAGTTATTAAGTCTTATGAAAAATACTCCTTAAGGTAAACAAAAAAGACATTAGTATTACTTCTTAAACTTAACTTAACTTAAGAAACTTAAGAATAACTTCTAACTTAAGAACTAACTTAAGAACTTCTTAAACTTAAGAATAGAAGAGCTTAACCTTAAAAATTATACAAACGCTCGGTTTCATTAAAAAAATGAAGTTATTTCTTACGAAATTAGCAAGTTAGCAATTTAGCAATTAATATGAAATTGTTTTCGAAATTTTCTATAGACTTTGAAAAAAAATTATTTTCCCAAAGCAACTAGAATTTAATCTGCCAAATGAGAAAATACAATAAAATATCTCAGTTTTATGTTCAGAATTATTTTCTAGGTTTGTATAAATATTTCACTTGGAAAGATGATTTCATTCATACAACAAGAAAAAATCGTTTTGAGATATATATTTATAAATTTTATTAAGATTATTTCATTAAAATAGACAAACAAAATGTTTTTTAAAATTTTATATTCCTTTAATCTATTCTGTTTCCTTTTCACACCAACGCAATTATTTATTGTAAAAATGCAAAATATCAAAGTTTATAATATTTTTTTTTTATCTTTTAATACACTAATGATATTAAGAAATAAAAGCGTTCATGCATATTTATTTTAAATATATGTATTATTTTATTAGAGTTTACTATTTAAATATTGGTTACTAAAATTTATTTATAAATTAGCTTTAATACCGCAAAATAAAAGCATTAAATGTGATCAAATGTAATAGGAAACGTTACATTAATCATAAAATAGTTAAACGTAACTGTAAAGATTAGAAGTTTGAATTATTTTTCTTAATTTCTGTTGCCAATAAAAAATATTGAAGGAACAATAATTTTGTTTGTACAAATATTTTTAGACATAGCTTTTATCACAGTCGTTACCATTGAAATAGTAAGGTTTCTAATGCTCAACGTCTATTTTAACCCGAAAAACAAGGAAACTTTTGAATTTTATAATGAAATTAACACGAATTCGTTGATGATGCTTTCAGAAATTTTTTTCTGTGTATTTTTAATTAATGGAGAGGGCAATTACAAAAATATTATTAGCCCAAAAGCAATGAAGCTCGAACTCATGATCTAACAGTAGTTGTTATTGAGAAGTCTCCACCGTCAGTACTTGAAATAAGGCTATGCCGCTTAGAAACATTTTTAAAACTGGTTAATATGATATCTAATAAAGCAATAGATCTAGATTTATTAAATTTTATATTGTTGTAAATAGATTTATTTCAGAATTTTTCCTTGAAAATAATTCTCATTAGCTATTGTTAAGAAAATATTTTTAAAACCTTTTTTTAAATATGTTTGTGTTTAAAAAGGCTTCTTTTTTTTTCGAACCACAAACAAATAGGATAATTCTAGGATAGATGATCATAGTTTCTTCAAATCAAAATAAAAATCCGAAAAATGGAAGCGCAATAAATGTTTATGTATATTTTAAGTTCTTATACATATTTTGTGCAAAAAAGGATGAAATATTGTACACAAACTTTTTATATACTGAATAAATAATGAAAATTATTGTTTGACAAAAAATTAAAAGCGGCCAATTCTTTTTAAATTCGAGGACAGATGACCATCCAATGAGAAAAAGAAAAATTAAGTTTAAATATATAGAAATAACGCATTGAATATACACTTAAGCAGGAATAACTTACAAATTGTAAAGTATTACTTTTATTATGGATTATACCTTATCATAAATTATTAGCTATTTTGACAGACTTATTTGGCTTTCATTTTGACAATTAATTACTGACATTAAATATCTGAAAATATTATAACTCCACCCACTGAATAATTAATGAAAATTATATTGTTCGAGAAAAACTCACAATTAACAGTTTCTTCTTAAAGTCGGGAAGAGATAGCCATCCTACGAGTAAAAGAAAAATTAGGTTGAAATATGTAAAATAACGCATTGCATATATAGTTAAACATGAATAACTTACAAATTGTGAAGAATCACTATTATTATGGAATATGTCTAAAAAACATCTTATAAAAAAAGTCCAATGCCGTATATAAAAGTCTAATTCGACAGACTTATTTTGCTTTCACTTTTAACAGTGTTAGTCTATTTACATATCTGACCAATGTTTGTTTAAGGTGATACTATGTAATTTTATTTTGAACTAAGTAGTGATGAATTAAATAAATCGAAGTATTTTAACCGCATTCACAAATGAATTGCTGAGGAATTAGTTTGGTGACCAGTTTCATATTTTTACCCTGATTTATAACGTTTCATGCTAGCACGCATTTGTGACAGCCGGGGTGAAAGTGTCAATGGTTATCTGAATTTTATTACCGATACTTATATTATTAAAACAAACTCTCTAACCATTTTCTATAATATGCATCATTATTACACATTGACAAAATGGGTGGTGTTTTGGGTTTGATGGCGTTCTCACCTTATTTGGAAGCCATCACACGTTTCAACTGTGATCAAGAGTAATAGTAAACAGTGCGCATGCTTCGTCATTGTATGCGTTGCTATGGCGACCGCTGCTGCTTGGTTATTTTTCTTTTCACCAGCAGGCACTTTTAGTGTATTTGCATAATAATAATTTAAAGTATTTTTATATAATTTTTATTATTAGCTTATAATTACTGTCTTGACGGTGATTTTAATATAAATATGAATACTGAAGAAGGAAGGTGACGTCTTGAAACACGTACATAGGCAGGATTTGAAAACCAATCCGACGACAAATATCAATTGAGACAGTTTTTGGAAGCCATGATTTGAAATGTTGTAGCGTTTAATCGGAGTCAATAAATAAGAGAAAAAAAAGCATTTGACCAGTGGGTGACCAGTGAAGGTAATAAAGCGATCACAATTTTTTTCCTTTTTTAATAATAATATTATGTATCATTATTAAATCATTCAAATTATGCTTCATGAACGCATGTTTCATGTGTAAATAAAAACTTATGGGGTGGTAAACTACAATACAGCGAAACCTCCAGGAAAGACCTCTATTTGCAAAAACTTTTGGGAGTCATGGAATTTTTTCCATACACTTTGTATTGAAAACCTTTAAGAGAGACCATTAAAACCTCTACCAGTGACCGGTCAAACATCTGCACCAAATGCAGAATATAAAATAAAGAAACACGGAAAACTATCAAAACAAAAAATTTAGCAAAACAAATAAGTAGATTACAATATATTCAAAATATTTGTGTAAGTTTCTTACTTAGAGAGCTCTTATTGACGATACAATCACATATTGCTGTTGCTAAAGATGATGCTCTTAATAATTTACTTTTAGTGTGGAAAATTAAATTAGAAAGAAAAAGTTCTTTTAGAAAAAACAAGCATCTCCTACAATAAACCGCTTCTCATCTCTTATAGCTAATTAATTTTTATGGTATAAAATTGAATGCAAACTTAAACAAAAAACATAATTTTTTATTTATTTAAAATTTATTTTTACACATTTTTTCTCACACATAATTTTATTAGCAGGGATGATATTTATGGACCCTAAATTTTATCGATAGATCAATCTTTTCAGAAGGCCAACAGAAGTGGCATTTCCACCCCTAGAAGATGACACAGACTAAAATTAAAAATATTTTTCGAAAAATAATTAATAATAATTTCGAAAAATAATTAATAAATTTTTGTTGAACATTAACAATAACAAATGGAAGTCAATGGAAGTAAGAACGACCAACCTCCATCAAAGACCAATTGAACGGAGAGTGGTCGTTCTCAAAAATATTTCACTGTACTAAGTTCTTTTTAACATACATACACAAAGGTACAATAAATTAGATATTACACGACATGTTCAAATTAAACTATATCGTTACCTGATTATTCAAAAAAAAAAAAAAAAAAAAAAAACATTTACAACCTGAAACATAATTGATTGCATTTTATTTACTTTGCGCTTCATAAGTACAAAACAAATTGGATAAGGAAAGCAGCAAATTGATTTTTATTTAGTTTTTCACTGTCTATCGATAATATGTTAATTCGCGGCCATTAAACTGATTAATGATGACTGTTTATTGACATTTGTAATAAATACCCAGAATGCAAAGAGCCCATTATCTAATCTGGAATACAAATACACTTGTCTGAAATCCACTTAAGGCTCGGCATTAATTTCTAGAATAGTTCGCAGGACTAAATTTAACTTCAATCGGAAGTCAAAGATGACTTCACCTTTGTTTATTTATTAAGGGGTAACTTCAGGACATTTTTTTTAAAAAAATAAAAGAAAGTTGAAATTATTTTTAACATATTTATTTCATAATCTAAAAATTATGTTAAGAAATTAGTAATTTTTATGAGAATTTTTGCTAATTATTTTTAAAAATTAGTAGGACTAATCTTCAACTACTAATTAGAAAACAATTGTAGTTAAAAAGTATTCCGTTCATAAAATTTAAATATCCTATAGCTGGTTGGTAAATTTATGGATCCATTAATTAAAGTTGTAAAAAAATTCTTTCTTAAAGAGGGTTTTACACATAATTTTACTGAAAGAACTAATTGCATAAAAATACTGTAGACAAAAAACTATTGAAAATACTGTGTGCGTATATATATATACATATATATATATATATATATATATATATATATATATATATATATATATATATATATATATATATATATATATATATATATATATTTCGTCTGATTCACCCATTTTAGGAATGAGTGACTGACATTGATGAAACGTGTAATTCCCTCAATTAATCTTAAAATATATATATATATATATATATATATAAGTGTAAAATGAAGATAAAACTAAGTAAATGACAAACAAATGAAAAAAGGAGGGGGGAAATAATAATAATGACAAACAACTGGAGAAAGAAAAAGATTTAATTAATTTTAAAAAAAAGGACAAAGTTTTTTTTAAAAAACCGGAAAACAAAAGATATAATCTTTTCATCAGCCCACACGATTTTATCCGAAAAAGAGTGCTTTCTAATATTGTACCAATATAGCCAAAGCAAAATATATCAATACAATAGTGTGAGAAGCACTCAAAAAATTTTTTACAAAAATTACGACAAATAAAATTAAACACAATAAGTAAAAATAACACGTTGAACAGAAAATAAAATATAAAGGAAGAGCAGAATAAAACAAAATCTATAAAGCGAGCAGTGAAACATAATGAACATACATGAACGGGAAAATTTTCAAGAATGATTTAAAATGTTTACGTAACAAGATTGCCTGATTGCAAAATATGAAAACTATGAAAACATAAGCGCAAATTCAGTGTAACTAGAGGAGTTTAAAGTGCGTTCTTGCTGCATTACTGAAGTGCGCTTGATTTGTAAGTTACCAAGGATGGGCCAGAAAACGGATGTGCGCGAGGTAATATTATACTGGATAACTTAAAGAAGTTGACTATAAATAACTTTAGAAAATAAATATTTATTTAAGAAAAAAATATAAAATAGAAAAGAGAAAGAAACATGAATTGCCAGTTTTGCACATAATTTTGACATTCTTATTATCACGCATTTAGTATAAAGCACAAAACTGAAATGCAAATTTCACTGAATAAATTATTTTTTATACAATTTCGTGTTTCAGAGGTATCAAAGGAAAAATTATTTTTAAAAAATCTTTGTTTGTTATAAAACAAATTATTCTAAAAATGAAGAGAGTTTTTTTTTATTATTCATCTAAGAATTATCAGTAAAAATATTTTACAAAAACTTATATAAAAAACTTACTTGTGTATTAAATTTCCGAAACCGATTTTAGAAAACAAAAAGTTTTTAAAAATCAAACAAATGGACCATTTAATGTTAATTTCACTTCATGCTCAGACTTCATAAAAAAAGGGTTGCTTTTAAATTGTTACTTCTCAAGATTGTTTAAACCAATTTCCTTCCAATTATGGATTTTGACACTTAAAATCATGTTAATTAAATTGGTCTAAAATTTGCACAACTTACGATTTAAAAAGTTTTTAACCATAAGTAGATTTAATAATTAAAAAAATGCATGAACCTTCTTTTACTTAGATTTTGTATTCAAGAAGAAAATTTTCACCAGCTCAAAAAATAAAAAATACGTTTAGTAAAAATACTGCGTCAAAGGGTTAAAAAGAAAAAAAAATTTTGATCGCTTTATTACGATCACTGATTACCCATTTTAGAAAATAAATATTTATTTAAGAAAAAAATAGAAAAGAGAAAGAAACATGAATTGCCAGTTTTGCACATAATTTTGGCCACGGATTTGCCCGAAATGGATTTGTACATGGAAAAATTATATAAATTGACAAAGAAATCTTTTTAGTAAATAATTTTAGCCACGGATTTGCCCGAAATGGATTTGCGCATGGAAAAACTGTATAATTTAACAAAGAAATTTATTAGTAAATAATTTTACCCACAGATTTGCCCGAAATGGATTTGCACATGGAAAAATTATATAAATTAACAAAGAAAAAGTAAAAAAATAAAAACAACTTATTTTAGTAAATAATTTTAGCCACGGATTTGCCCAAAATGGATTTGCACAAGGAAAAATTATACAAATTAAGGAAGAATATACGATTTATACAATTTTTCCATGTGCAAATCCATTTCGGGCAAATCCGTGGCTAAAATTATTTACTAAAAAGATTTCTTTGTCAGTTTTTATAATTTTTCCATGTGCAAATCCATTTCGGGCAAATCCGTGGCCAAAATTATGTGCAAAACTGGCAATTCATGTTTCTTTCTCTTTTCTATTTTATATTTCTTTCTTAAATAAATATTTATTTTGTAAAATTATTTATAGTCAACTTCTTTAAATTATCCAGTTTAATATTAATTCACGGACATCCGTTTTCTGGCCCACCTTTGGTAACTAACAAATCAAACGCACTTCAGTAATGCAGCAAGAACGCACTTTAAACTCCTCTAGTTACACTCAATTTTCGCTTTTGTTTTCATAGTTTTCATATTTTGCAATCTGGCAATCTTGTTACGTAAACATTTTAAATCATTCTTGAAAAATTTCCCGTTCATGTAAGTTCATTATGTTTCACTGCTCGCTATATAGATTTTGTTTTATTCTGCTCTTCCTTTATTTTTATTTTCTGTTTTTACGTGTTATTTTTACTTATTGTGTTTAATTTTATTTGTCGTAATTTTTGTAAAAACAATTTTGAGTGTTCCTCACACTATTGTATTGATATATTTTGCTTTGGCTATATTGATACAATATTAGAAAGCACTCTCTTTCGGATATAATCGTGTGGGCTGATGAAAAGATTATATCTTTTGTTTTCCGTTTTTTTTTAAAAAACTTTATCCTTTTTTTTTTTTTTTTTGATTACTTCTTTTTATTTCCCCAGTTGTTTGTTATTATTATTATTCCCCCCCTTTTTTTTTTCATTTGTCTGTAATTTACCTTTGTTTTATCTTCATTTTGAACTTATATATATATATATATATATATATATATATATATAAATATATATATAACTTATTAGCTGAGTATACAGTCTATTTTGCACTACAACTCTTCACTATAACCTTCACGTACTTCTAAATATTAATCTGAAACCATGGAAGAGAGAACGTTCGAATAAAAGTATCGACTTTAAGCGTTTTCTTGGAAAACTTTTTAATAAGAACCATCCGGAATATTTCTGTTACCCTATGTTGAAGCCATAAAAAACTTTTTAATTACTTCAACTATGCGACAACGATACGGCATTAGGACCATAATGAAAAATCCATCTACAACTGGAAATATTTTATGTTAACAATTTGGCACTAGCTGCAAGAAGAAAAAATTTCTGGTAATGTTACCGTACTGTAAGGTAAAGTCATTTCTGGTAAAACGAACCATATTTAATAATAAATCCCAATATACGGTGTTTATAGGTCATAAATAACAAATATAGATAATATAATCAAAATATACGGTATTTAAAACATTTATGGTAAAGGTTTCCGTTTATATGGTAATGATTTCTGTTCATATGGCAACGGTTCACTTGAAACTCTGGTTTTTTAAAATTATAGTCCTTATTACCTGTCATATAGTGAAAAATACAGAACTGAAAAGTAAATTTAATCAAATTAACAGTCTTTATGCTATGTTTTAAGATATCGTGATAAAATTACCAAATTTACAACATTTACCAAATTTTAACGCCTGTTATAAATCAATATCTTATTAATAATTTGACGAAATCATTGGCAAAACGCTTCGGTAAAAATTACCATGCTTTTCGATGTTCCTATAGACCCAGAAACACTGTAAATTTTACTGTTTTCTGAGAGTTTTGACCAGACTTTTTTTCTGAGTGTAGGAGCAGTACATGACACGGCCAGACATCGACAGGAATCGAACCTGGTTCACCAGTGCCAAGAGAGAGTACTGGGTAATGTTTCGAAAACACATTAATTTTCAGCTTTACTCTACAGGAATGGTCACTAATACTAATAAATCAGAGTTGTTTAAGAAAAGAAAGTTTTAAACAACTGAGAGAAAACAATAATCTTCTTCTACAAAATATAACCAATGTTTTTATACAAACAATGCAGATTATGAGTAGCAAAACAAATGACCTCGGGTTCTTAGAGAATAGCTTGGCAGAGTTTCCATCGCTCCAAACATCAGTTATTTCTCAAAACCTTTTGAGTGGTCACTTTTTACAGAAATATGTTTCCATTCTGCCCAGTCATCTCCAGAACTTCTCTTCGATTTTTCTTTCAAACACGATTGTTCCTTCCCTGAAAGTTCAAACAAACGAGTGTCCTTTTTTCATTTTTCAACTAAAAGAAGTATAAGTGTGTGCGCGTGTGTGTATATATATATATATATATATATATATATATATATATATATATATATATATATATATATATATATATATATATATATATATATATATATATATATATATATATATATATATATATATATACGAGTATATAAAGAAAACATGGAAAAAATTACAGAACAATAAAAAAAGGTAAAAGGAAAAAGATAATAATAAAAAATAATAAAAATCGTAAAAAAAAAATATTCGAAAAAAAGAGGAAAAAAATTTATGAAAATCCGGAGAAAAAAAGATATAATCTTCTCATCAGCTCACACGATTATATCCGCAAAAAGGAGTGCTTTCTAACCTTGCATCAATATATCCAAAGCAAAATATATCAATACAATTGTGTGAGTAGCACTCAAAAAAATTAAAATAAATAATTAATATATATTAATAACATTTATATTAAAATTCATGATAATTTCCGTTTATTAGCTTCATTTGATATTAAGGTTCACAATTATAAATAGTTTGTTTGTTTTCTTTTTTATTAATTTCTTTTGTATGTTATATTGAAAAAAGGTTCTAAAATTTATTCCATAAACTCCTATAAACTAAAATATTGACATTTTGAATATACAACTATATTATTTTCGACTAATACTTATACGCATCTGACGTAAGCAAGTGTATTAAATAAAATATAGTATTTTATTTACGTAAGTCACGAAAGTCAAATTTAATATTTAAAATAATCCTTTCGAATTACTTTGACGATTTGTTGTTTGGAATGTTCAACTTTAAAAGTCTAGACTCTTAAGAGACACTCTGATGGTCCTTACCGTTTAAAAATGAAGAAAACTATTCGTAATAAAAAGAAAAAGCAAACACATTTCCATGTAAAACTTTATACTCAAATAGTTCTATAGAAAATGATAAATTGATGAATAATTAACAGTCGATATCATGGTAGTTAATTTTACTGAGTAAAATAACGAATATAAAAAGATAAATCATCGACTTATTAGTTGATTCCATTTCAATGTTCATAAAATTAAAACTTATTTTTCGTGCGTCCTTAATAAATCGAGTAATCCATGAACATCATACCAGTAATGCTAAGGAAATTTACGTGTAAAACTTTAAACTTGACTTATTGAAACGAAAATTATAAATTTATGAAAAATTTACAATTAATATCATGTTAATTTATATCTTACGTGAAATAAAGCGTATGAAATGATAAATCATCTACTTTTTAGTTTATTAAATTTGGATGTTCTTATCATTAAAACGTCTTTTTCATGTAGCCTTAATATATGAAGTAATTCATAAACGTAATACCAAACATTTTGCAACAACTTCTTTGTAAAACTTTAAACTCAATTCATCCAATGGAAAACGATAAACTGACGAATAATTTACAATTGAAAATATTGTAATATATTTCCTGGATAAAATAAAGAGTATAAAAGGATGAATCTTCTACGTTTTAGTTGATTAAATTGAAGTGTTAATAAAATTAAAATTCATTTTTCATATAGACTAAATAAATCAATCATAAACGAAATACCAAAGAGTAATTTGTGGAATATTTCAAAAATTTATAGTTTTACTGAAAACATAAAAAAGTATGCATATTGTGAGTGCCATAGTACACGTAAAAATGCATTTGTGCTTGTTGAGCATTTTGTACATACTGTGAAGGCAAAGTACTATGCAGAAACTGGTACAAGATACCACAAGCAAAACGCTTTTAAACTTTGTAAGGCCTAACCAATAAAAATTATTTATAAAAAATTCGTTTTTATAATTTAACAAAAATTGGTATTAATTATTTATAAAAATAAGGACATTTTGGTACTTATCTACCATTGTTCTGTTTTCAAATGCAAGTACTATAGTGTTTTGTTTTCTAATTAAATTAATTTCAAAAATTTCTCAGTGACAAGAAAATAAAAATAAATTCCTCCAACACATGCCTGGTTTACCCGAAATGATCACCAGCACAGTATATAGTACCTGTTGTTTCAGGAATCAACTGCATTTACTGATTTAAAAATTCCATCACTAGGTGGCGCAAATAATTACACTGGTTCAAGGCAAATGCAGTCCAAGATACAGCAGTCATTCCTAAATAAAGCTAAACTACTTGAAAACGGAAATAAAACATAAAGAGACATAATATAATTTCGATTTCATAATGAAGAAATTTCTTTACAAATGAAACACAAAACAAAAGAGGAAGACACAGAGATACAAAAACAAAACAAAAACAAAAAGAAACTAGATGCAACAAGGAAAAGAGGTTTACCTACTAGGAACAAACATCAACAAGATAACCGAAAAAATGAATGGAGATTTGAAACAGATGTGGTAAATGCAGTAGGAAGAGATTTCCAGATGTTGTAAAATGTAGATATCAAAATAAAATATATTTTCGAACGTTTGAAAAAAAGGGAAATGGACTAATCATTATAATTTTTGAAGGAAATAATTATTAGAATTCTTAAAAATATGAAATCTTGGTCAGTAAGAAGTATTGAATAAGAAGCTCCTCAGTCACTGACCAAGATGTTGGTTATTGACTTATCTTGGATATTCGTATCTTCATCAAATGATAGTCTTCAAATTTAGAGCAGTGGTGGTGCTCCCGGCTTTAGTGCCATTAGAATTAGTGCCCGGCTTTAGTGCCATACTAAATTAGCTAATTAAACAGATTAAACAATAAAATAACAGTAATTATGGATGAAAAAACTAAAGGTGAAAAATATGCTGAGAATTACTATAATGTTTTTGACAGAACTGTACAATTATTGTTTTACAAATAAAAAAGACTTCTTTGCTCGATTACATCCATACTAATTTACTCGATTTTCAAAATTATTAAAATACGTAATTAGTCATAAATCATTAAGGTTTTTCCTAACAATTAATAAAATGAATGTGAAAGTACGTATTTATCTATAATATAATAGCTAATATGTTACTGTTATGAGAATATTAATCAACTCATGGTTGAAACTGATGCTAATAGGGCCTTAGAGATTAGTCTAGGAGACTGATTGGCGGCGGAACATATTTTGAACCATTCCGTCATATTTTACAATTACAGCACCCTTAAAATATGAAAACCTTTTCTCCTGATTTCAGAAATGCTTTTAATTTTCATATACATCTTTGGGTTAAATATTTAAATAGATTGAAAAATATTTTAATTTCAATTTTGAAACTCAAACCCATAATAAGATGTATTTTTGAAAATAAGATTTTTTGTAAACTGAATAAAATAACGTTGCCTATACGATGAAAAAAAGTTGCCAATTATTGTTATTTTTATTAGATAATAAAACGTAATTTAAGTTTTATAATTTGTTCTTTCTATTAATTTAAATTACCATTACAGGACATGATAATAATTACACTAGCCAGCGAGAAAATATCGAACTTTTCGTTATGAAGTTAACACTATATTTTACAGTTTCTTAACTGAGCAAGCCATAGTAGTTCTTGAAAATAAGAGTATTGAGCAATAATTCCGCGCTAGAAAAAATTCCGGTAAAATTTCCGTGCTGTATTGTTGTGACATTTCTGGTAAAAGGTACCACAATCCTGGTTTTAAAAACCAAAATGTATGGTGTTTAAACCAATTCATTTGGAAAATTTTTCGTTCATGTGTTAAAGATAGACCAAAATTTAAAATTATCCTTCTAATTACCACACAGAAAAAATAAAAATGAAAAGTAAATTAAACCGAATAAATGGTTTTTATGCCATGCTCTAAGGTATCATGATAAAATTACCAAATTTGCTACTTTTATCAAATTTTATCACATTTATGAAGTCATATTTTATGCTTAATTTTATCAAAATCATTACCAAGCGCTTTGGTAAAAATTGCTGAGCTTATAGGTGACCCTATAGGTTCAAAAACATGATAAATATTACCATATTCTGGTAGCATTGTCCATATTTTTCTCAACGTATGCAACTCAACTCTAAGGCAAAGTCACCATCCTTATTTTTCTTGAAAAATCTTAATAAAAATAGTTCACATAAAAATTCTTCCCTACATTTTTAAAATTTTATTAGGCAAATTTCTTAATTAATAGAACATCTAGTATAGTGAATAATGTACTATAAATAATTCGTTTAGAAAAAAAAGGTAAATATGAGCATCATTTTTCTTGACTAGTCTTTTTTGCTGAATTTACTGCATTAAATTCACATCTAGCTCCAATAATTCCTGTTCTCGTATTCGGTATAATGACAAATATTTACTATACCGATAATTTCATACAAAAATATATAAAGAACCGGTTATTTAAGAATTAACCTCTACAGTGAGATCGATACAACATTGCAAAATTCTTCCTACATTTACGTTGTAGTAAGACAGTGATAAATATCGAGGGGTGATCTCCCCTACTCCTCGCTATCAAACTCATCACAAGGCATTTAACGAGAAAAGGGTGGTCGTTTTATGCAATCTCTTTCATCGTCCAGGATGGAATTCGCGAATTTACGACAGTATATGTATCACTGGAGTCGTTGTAAATAATATGCTAAAACGTTAAACGGTGATGTTGCATGGGGTGTTGTTTATTCCTTATCAGTGTCCACCTATGCAGACGAGAGAAATTTAATACGAAATTGATGCTGGTAGGTAGATACAAACGTTTAGAAATCATTTCAACTTTTGAAATTTATAGAGTGGCGAATGACTCAAATATGGATAAAAGAAAAATTTAGAAAAAGGCAGGGAAAAAAAACTATGTTGTTTATAATGTTTTTATTTTTCTGATAACATCTAGTTGGTCCTCATATCTAGCGATGTTTGGCATATATATTGTTTTCCTAATTTTTAGTTGGATTTTTAATATCCTGGTAAAAAAAAACTCCGTCATTATTTTACAGTGTTTTTGTGGGTATTTTTTCAGTCAGTGATACATATCTTTTTTATTTAGGGGGCATTTTGAGTGGCTTTAAATATAGATATGTATACATATATAGTATACAGGGTGTATAAAAAGTTTGGAAACGGTTAAATAACTCGAGAAATATGCATCGGATCGAAAAAGTGAAAATAGTAACATTCACTATTTTTAAAACCTCTTCAATGATATCAGACTCGGTCTTTCACCCTCACCCTCCAGAAACAAGATAGGGGCAAGTGTGAAATTTGAAATATAAACTCATGTTGCAGATTTGTATTCTACAGAAAAAAGTAACCCTATTTGAGTTGTATGTTTATACATTTTGAAAAATCAAATTTTAAGTATGAGACTTTTTTGAAATTAAGTCATTATGATTGAGTCCAAAAACACGAAAATCCGATGATTAGATTAAAGGTTATTCAGGGTGGTCGGTTATTCTGCCTCCTGTAAATTTAAGCATCAACTAATAAGTGGTCTATATAGTTTGTTGTTAGCTAGCATATCCCACCACGAGTATCAATCATGACACTTGAGTTTTGAAACATTTCTCCACCAATTCTGCTTTTCAGTACATAACCTTTATTTTCAATTACCGCTGATTTTAAATTATTTAGTTTTATATAAACACGTTTTAAAGCATAACTATAAAATATAAGCACATAATTTGACAAAACTTTTGAAAAACTAATTTGGTAATTTAGTCCATACTACCACGTCCATGTAGATGGTTGAGTTTATTTAATATAGCGAATAAAAAAGAAATTAATTTTAAAGAACGTGAGATGAACTCTTTTTTTAAGTATGAGAGCTATAAGCTAACAAGCATCACTAATGCTATCTTTACAACATTTGGTAAAACATATTCATCGGTAGGTATAATTTCGATCAATAACTAGTTCTGAACCTATAAAAGATATTCTACAAACGTCTCTCTCGGACGATCTAATAAAAAAATTTTGAATGATTTTTAAGATCAGAGTCTAAAATTGCGAACTATTCAAATTTCAGGACTGAAGTTATACGTCAGACTCAGACAAAAACACACTCTACTTATTCATTTGATTATTGTTGACTAACAATGACCACTTCAACAAGTTACTTAAAAAAATATTGTTAAGATTTGTGTTTATGTTTTTTTTTGCTCAGCGTTTGGAATAATTTCTTTAATAAATAAGTACGGCGAGGGGAAAAAAGAATAAGCTAATTTTATTAAATAAATTCTTGATTTATATAACTAAATTCAATTATATTCAAATCTTAACAAATATTATCGATTTTCCTTCTTTCCTTTACTCTTTGGTTCCATTTATTCACCCCATCTGGCGGCTTTGGCGATTCGTTAAATTTTGAGAGGCAGTTATTCTGTATTTTATGGGACCTCTGTTTAAATATTTACAAAACTATCTGGGCATGTAAGAGTATAAAGGCAGTATAATTTCCATGCCGTGCCTAATGTAATATTTTTGTAACTGTTGTTAATTTTGTAGTAGTTATTAATATCTGTTAGACCAGAACTCTCTATGCTGAAAATGGCGCAAATGGAAAATATGAAGAACAGCAACAGTTCCGTAAAAATAAAAAGATTTTTCGATCTAATTTTTTGATATTAGATAAAAGTAAAAGTCATTTGTTTCGACTCAAGAAAATATGCAAAAGGGAAGAATTATTCAATAATTTTAGTAAATGTCTTCGAAATAAAAAAAATCTCACCAAATTGGCATTTTTTTATACTTTTTTAAAGAAAGGTAACTTTTTAAATGTTTAAAATATTTGTCCATTATAAAGTCATGACTATGCTCCTTAAAAGATAATTTATATGTATTTAAAATTATAGTAGTGCGTTGTGTTAAGGGAGCAAAACTGTGTTTTGTTTCCTTGTCGAAAGCTTTGAAAAACACTGAGTCTCGAAGCATTTTTTCAAAATCAACAAATAGTTAACTAGTTATTATCCTTGGTGAAATGTACACACGAGAGCATAAATCATGTAAATTAGAAACAGTCAACTTACCAACTTGAAACTTAAAAAGTATCATTCAATTTCAATTCGTAAAAATAAATTTAATTAGAAATTCTGCGGAAACTAGATGAAATGATAAAAATAATAAACAGCAGTCTTTTTCTAGTAATATTATGCCCATTACCAAAACACCTCCTCCAATATCATTTTTTGCAAGCATCATTAGATCTTCAAAATTATCTTGCGTGACAATTCCAATCCACAAGTTGGCGGTACTACTTTTTTTTTTATTATTTCTCTGCTTCTATTAACCTTCTTTTGTTTCATTCTCTCACTGTTGCCAGATCCGATGAAGGCATTTTCTTAGACTCTTCGTTTTGAATGGCTCGTCTTGTAGCGCAAAGGGGAACAACTCTTTTATAAGTTTTGCTCCAATTGCTCGATGTAGAGAAGTACACAGTGCGAAGTATCTTTATGTACGCTACCCCCTATCACTTAATGGTTTCATATCGATCCATGTACGTAGGGGGGTGGGGAAAGTGTGTTACAGCTTGCGCCAGTGGAATTTTCTGGAATACACCGGAATGTGAAATTTTTATGTTTATTGTAATTGCTGAAGTTTTAAGCAAGGGGCACTTTCGCCACCGAAAGAGGGTTTTTACGAAACACCGCTCGCAAGTTTAGGGGGTTTCAGAGGGCTATATTCCACAGGAATGTAACTTTTGCGGATTTATTTCATTTTCACTGAAAAAATTAAAGTTTTAGTTGGTTTGAGTGCAGAAGGTGAGCTTTACGAACCAGCGACGTTTAATTATTCAAATGAGAAAAGTTTGCAGTGAAATTATGATAACGGGTACAAATAAAAATAGATTCAGTCGGAATTTATTTAAACAATTTCTATGGATTTTGATATTCTGATAAATTTTAGCAACAATAGCATCAAATCCTTGGGGAAAAAAAGATTCTTTAAATATTTTAATTTATTCAATTAATGAACAGCTGATTTGTGATATTATTACGTTTCATTAGTATTCTTTCGTAATTTTTTTCACTTATCATTATTTTTAAATGCTTTAATTCTAAAACAATTATTTTGTACAATTGGGTACTCGCAATTTAAGATGAAGAAAATCCCATATACCCACACATGTGATATACGACGTCAGCGCTTGCTGATCATTTATAAGCAAAATGGCTTGTTAAATTTCACCTAAGTTTCTCCACAAAAGTTAGAATGTAAATTAGTCTGAAGTAAATTATAAATACAAATCCGTATCACGCATAGAATTTGTCTAAATATAATTCTTTCTCTTCTACGTCTGACCTATTTAACTTAGATTTATTATTTGTTTATGTATCTTATTGTAATTGTAATATATATCTGTGGGGATTTATACTTCAACCTTCATCTATCAAAAGGTACCTCTTAATGGAATTAAGTTAACATGTTTTATATACTAGTGAATTGGTATTCAATATTTATAGTGGTAGTTACGCCACATTACTTCCCTTCCAGAATTTTACCAGTGATAGAATTAGATGAACGAATACCACTAGTTGATTCATGCTGTTTATATATTTATATCATTTATACTCATTATATTTTTCTTCATTTTTTACAGCATTTTGCTCATTATTTTTTCTTATTTTTGTTTATAGCATTTCGCTCATTATATATATATTTTTTCCCTTTGTTTTTTTTTGTTTATTGACCGGGAGACTTTATTAACTTCACCGGAATTTCTTTTTCTTTGAGCAGTATATTTTTAAGCAAATCAACTGTTTAATGTGGATCATCCATCGATATTGGCAAGTTCTTATCAAGTCCGGGTCACCAGTTGTACGTGACAGGGATACAGGATAAATAATCAGAAGACATTTTTTAGAACAACCATTTATTTTATATATTTTTTTTTCTATTGTATTGAAAAAAGAATTTGGAATGGTATAATTTCTATATATGTTATATTAATATCTTGTATTTATCTTTTTGTATTATGATGAGTCATTATGTAGTATAATTTTGAACTGTATATATGTTGTTATGTTATATTATCATTATATGACAAATTTGACATACTTGCCTTGCATCGTAACTTAGTTACTGGTGAGGGAGTATTGTAGGAATGTCATAAGTCACATGTCTGTTCATCTTATTTTTAAAAGATTTGCGAATGGCAAAGAGAGAAAAAAAAACAGATAAAAAATAATAATACAAAATGGTTATTCTAAAAAATGTCTTCTGATTATTTATCCTGTATCCCTGTCGCGTACATATCTTTTTTTTGTGTACCTGCAACTTCGATGCATAATTATTTTCTTTTTTATTTTATTTAGTAATGACAATATAAATTCTAATAATATTTTATAGTATTTTTTATAATATTTTTATAATAATATTAAGTAATAATTTATTTAGTAATGACTATTCTTTTTATTTATTTTTCCTTTCTTTATTATTTTATTTTATAAATTTTTTGAACCGCTATATTAATGGTTATAGAAATGTTTATTAGAAAAGCTTATAAGGAAATACCTTTCAGGAAAGAAGTTAAAAATAGTAATGAAAATGCTTTTGTTTTTTCCTGGTTTAAATGTTAATTAGTAACCAAAAATGTATATATTTTTTTACCTGTTGTAATAATGGTTATAGAAATGTTAATTAGAAAGGCTTATTATGAAACTGTAAGAGAGAAGTTTAAAAATAATAAAAATGTCATTAGAATTTATATAAAACAAGTATTAGTAAAATTTTTGTGAATCAGTTGCTAATAATTTAACACCCTATTAAATTAAGTGTTTTTTATAAAGTGAAGGAAAAGCCTTTTAAATTAGTTTCAGAACTAAAATTACAGTTTTTCCTACTTAGTTCGTAAGAATCATCTATCCTGTTCAAGTTTGCTACTGACCTCTACACCCCTAAATTCATTAAATTAGTTATAAAAACGAAAGAAATTTTACACAAAAATAAAACAAAATAATAATTTTTTTTTTCTATAAAAGAATTTTTACTATAAAAGCATAAACAGTTAAAACGTCATCTAAACGTTAATTGATCGTCTTTTTTTGAAATTTAGGCAAGCAGTTCAAATGTGTTATTATAAAGCATATTGGAACATTTATCATTATTAGTTTTCTTGAAAGATCTGAAAGACATTTTAATGAAAATAATTTTGAGTTTAAAAACCATGTTAAGAAAATAAAAAGATCCTCTTAAAAAAATTTTTACCCGTAATATGCATAACTGATGGATCATAAAAACAGCCTCCTCTTTTGAAGAAAAAAAACCCTCGCCTAGTTGGAATATTATTAAACTATGAAAAAATATTAGCCAAGTCTTTAATCAAATTAAACCTCCTCTACCAAACCACTTTAATCTACTTTATAAACTTTGCATATACGTCAAAGCCGAATTGAATAATTCAGACGCCGTCAGAGTTAATTAAAATTTTATATTAAAACAAGTCAAAAGAATACCTGAAAAACAGCGCTCGAAAACCTGGAATTCCAGCCAAGCGTTGGAAGGACGGTATGCTAATAAAGACGCTGCTTCAGAAAAATTGGCACTCTTTAAAATTCAATTTAGCCTGTCGGGATGTGGAAGAACCTTATGAAACTGCATCTAGAAATTAAACCTTTGGCGAGCAGGTGGTGCCAAGGTACTTTCCTTTGCTTAATGGCGAACACCCACTAAAACTTTGTTTCTGGATTTTGAGGAAATTAGTTTATGGGAGGCAGAACATGCAGTGTGCATGTTGCTGAAGAACTCTCGTCCAATCTCGTTAGACACGAGAGCGAGCTTTTGAGTAATTGATGACGGTGTCACCAAATACAGGAATCCTTGAAAGTAATCTAATTTATTTTCTTGAAAGCGGATCCATTTAAAATTATTTTTCTTTGTTAATCTCCATTGCTGCTTTTTTTTAAGATACTGGATACGCTTCAGTTTTTTTTTCTTTTTAAATTTAAAATCGTGACATTCTCACTTCAGAAATCAATATCAGAATCTGATAGTATTTCATCATCTTTGTTTATTTTCTAATCCGTATGGTGAAATCTGAAGTACTAGGCCAGATATGATTAACTTTTTAAATTAGTGTGTCCAGTGACCGCGAAAGTATCTCAAGTGGGGGAGGCACTCTTCCTCCCTGGATCTTTGATTGTGTGTCTATATACAGTCGCTGGCCAAATTGTTAGACGCACTATAAGATTCTATGTAAAATCTTAATTATCAGGTGATACTATTTGTTTTTACGCGACTGAACCGGTTTGCACTTGTTTACGTTCGTGTATCAGTTGGTTAAATTAGACGATATATAATATAAACATAGAATATTTATTATATCGGGTATTATATTAGTATATTATAATAATTAGACCAAATTATTAGACTCACTGTTGTTTTTTAAGAATCACATGTTATACACGAGTTTGTATGCAATACTTTTATATTTAAACATACATGCAATGGGTTTTTATTCAGGAGAGTTTTTATATACTTACTATTTGTATTTATTTTTAACGTATTGCATTACAATGTTAAACAATTGATAACAACACGGACGTAAACAAATACAAATCGGTTTCAGCCACGTAAAAACAATATTGTATAATATCACCTGATAATTAAGATTATATATATATATATATATATATATATATATATATATATATATATATATATATATATATATATATATATATATATATATATATATATATATATATATATATATATATATATATATATATATATATATACTGTATATTTTTTCTATTTTGTTTCACTGTTTTTTTCTTCTTTTTTTTTATTTTTTTTTTTTTTTTTTATATGACATTTGAATCCAAGACATTTCCAATCGGTCAGCAATATAGGGACGTATATTTCCTCTGCAGGGGGGGGGGATGAGTAAGAAGGGATTATTTGTTGAAAATGTGCAACAAGGAAATGTTAAAGCTCGCTTGAAATATAGTTATTTTTTTAGAACTCAGTGACAAAAAAAAACTATTTCTTTTTAATTCTAAATTTAATTACACAAATACAAATATTGAGTAAAAAAAATTTTTATCTTAGAAGGGACTGTGTCCCTTCTATAAAATTTAATAATTTATAAAATGTAAAGGGGGCAAAAGCCTCCCTGCCCCAATGCTTCCGCGGTCCCTGAGTGTGTCAGTTAAATTATGGTTTAATATTTTCTGGTTTCCAATGTGCCACTTTTCGTATTTCTTTTTAAAAACTATCTGTAAGAAAGAGAGCTTAATTTTCCTCCAAAATTTCAAATTGTGTCAAATTAAGGCAAGATTAGTTGCTGTTATGAAAAGGGGAATTTTTCCTGTAATGATTTGATTGGAACTTCATATTTTAAAGGAAAGCTTTCAGCTACGAAATGTACTCTTGACTTATCATAATTTTTTCTATATTTTAGATTTTAAAGTACTAATGTAGTTTAAAGAGTTCTTCACGAGGTATAGCTTCCTTATAAGAAGTTCTTAAAATTATCCATAGAAATAAAGGGATACCTGCGAGTGACGTAGTGGGGGTATATCGATCCTGATTGGTTGTTGAAACGCGTCATTTGTTTATGTTTGCAACCGTCCTTTTCATTCTATTTCAAGTAAGCCATGCCCGACAAGTATCAATTCTTTTAAGTGACCAATATTATATTCTTTCTCAAAAATTTCAATTATTTCACTATATATTTCTTACCTAGCACAAAGACGGGAATGGAGCCATGTAGAACATAAACAAACTAATTATACATCGAATTCGCCAGGTACACAAATCAAAAATAGATCACAATTGCAATAAAATGCATTAACAAATAATAAATCAAAGTTAAGTAAAAAAGACGTAGAAAAGAAGGAATTATAATTCAATAAAAACGATGTGTGATACGGCACTGTATTTATTTAATTTCACGTTAATTAAGATTCTAACTTATATAGAGGAACTTACCTCAACTTTAACACGCCATTTTGCTTTCAAGCGATCAGCTCGAGGTGACATCATAGGTCACATGTGTGGGTATCTATGATCTTCTTCTTGAAATCAAGTACCCAATTACCACAAATTGATACATATTTAAACTGAACATAAAATTTAAGGCGATAAATGCGAAAGAAAGCGTTTCTTTGAACTAAAAATGTTCTTTTCAATATCTTAAACATAAAAAATAAGCATTATTATTTCAACTCAATTTTTTTTTTAATTTTAAGCCTTAAAGTACCAATGTAGTTTAAACAGAATTTCTCATAAATGGTTTTTCACGTGGTATAGCATCCATATAAGAACCTCTTGAAATTATCTACGCTAATAGTTGCCAAATATTGATATATATTTGAACGGAACATAAAATTTAGAATAAAAAATAACAAAGGAAAACAACTTTTAAAGTCGCTTGTCTAAAAATGTTCTTTTTAATTACTTTAACAGAAAAAAATGGGAATTTTTATTTCAAATCAATACTATCTACAACCATTATCCCAGAAAATGGAACAAATCCAAAATGTATTGATATCATCTTCCCTGTGTTGGTGAACGGATACAGTCTGTATAATTCTTCTCTATTTATTCAGTTCTAGTAACTTTTGACGTCTGGTTTTTATCGAATACAATCGAGCAGATGGTCATATACTGTCATAACATTATTTTTATGATCGTTAAGCTCAGTGCAGACGATTAGATTTCCCATTCAAATAATTAAATCCGGAAATGATTGACGATAACTGTGCATTTACGTCGGCCAAGTGCCAAATCAGTTGAAGAAATTACTTCTTGATCTGGCAACAATGTAGTCTGTAATTGGGTTTTCTCTTATTTCTAGATTATGGGAGAGTAGAAAATGAAAATGAAATGGCAGAAAGATAGAATTCCAGCTGATATCAATTGCTTAAATTAAATTACTTGTGTCATTTGAATTTAATTTTAGCTATGTAATTAATCCAATTAAAGTATTATATCGAGATAGTTAATACTGCTACATTCTTGCAATATTTTTTTTTTCTAGAGTTTCTCGTTAAATTAACTAATTTGAGCTTCACAACTGTTTCTAATTTAAATTAGTACTTTTAGTTTTTTTTTTTTCACAGGTAAAGTTATTGAGTTTTTTAAGCCCAATAACACTCTCAGATATAAAACTCTAACTTTTGACAATTCAGCAATCCTTAAGCAGTATTTCGTTAATTTTGAGAATCATTTCATCACGAAATTACGTGATTTTTGACGAAACGTGAACTCTCAAATATATGACGAAAGTGCTTCCTCATCTCGAAGCCTTAACTTACCACTTTGTATTGTTGTCAAGGAGACGACCTCGTACCGTTAAGATCTGGGGTTCGAACCCTAATTCGATTATGGGTGTAATTTATGTTCTATCTATCCTTGTTATGTTGTGCCACCTATATGGTGCTCCCATTAAAGTGATTATTAGAAAAGTTAGATACATTAGGCGCTACGTTGTTTTTTTTTATTTTATTTGGAAAGTAAATGGAGTGATGAAATATTTTTTTAATTTTGACGAAATTCTTTTCCTTGAAGAAATGACAATAGTTATTTCGTGAGCCGCGATGGCTCAGGGGATAGAGCGTTCGCCATCCAATGAGGTGAACCGGGTTCAAATCCCACGATGGCTGGTCGTTACGAATCCGTATCCGGCTTGCACCGACCACAGTGCTAACATGAAATATCCTCAGTGGTAGACGGATCATGGGTTAGAGTCCCTTTGTCGTCAGGGTAACCGTGAGAGGTTCTCGTGGTTTTCCTCTCCATGTAAAGCAAATGCGGGTTAGTTCCATCAAAAAGTCCTTCACGAAGGAAAATTTCTCCCAATACTTGATCCAGGAGTTCCCTTGTCTTCTGGATAGGGTTCAAAGTTACAAGGCTACGGAGTTTAATATTAGTAGTTGTAAACCCAAAAATTGGGTCGGCTGTTCAACGATGGTTATAAAATAGTTATTTCGTCACTTTGACGACATTTTTGCTCAGAGCAAATGCCAGGAAATGGATTCGTCAAAAACAAAGAAAGTTTCGTGATATTTGAGTATACGTTTTTTGCAGTGAAGTAGTTTTTTTGAGCAGGTGTGGTAAAAACTGTGTTCCTCGTATTCTTTAGCAGTTTCAACTTAGTTACACAGGAATAACATGTGGTTAATGTTAGAATTTAAGAATAATGTTATATATAGCATGTTGTAGCGCATTATGTAATAATAAACCACACTTCTTCTAAATGTGCCGTATTTTATTTTTACTTTATTTTATTATTATATATATATCGTATTATTAACAAGTTTCCAAAATTTCCACCAAACAATAGCACAATGCACGCAAATATAATGTTGGTTGAAAATCGTATCAGTATTATTGACGAAAAAGGCTCTCCTGAGTAGTTTGAAAATGTGGCTTATCATTATATTGTCCCAAGTACTTCAATGAGAAATTGTTAATAATGATATCAACAATATGCTAGCTCGTTACCTAAGTTGATCCTAATCTACCTATTTTCAATTTTGCAACAAAAAAAAAAAGTTAAATATGTACCTAGACTAAAGGTTAATAATAAATTGTTAGATAGTTATGTAAGTTAAATATCCATTAAATTCACGTTTTAAATTATTTTATCAACAATCTATTCAAATAGTAAATTTGATCTAGCGAATTTGAGCCACAAGGGATAACGGAATTCGGATGTCAAGAAACAAAACAAACGTCCCTCCGAATAGTCCCTGAGAAATTGAATTTTAACTATGCTACTATTTAAATATTGATTTTCTTAGAACTATTTGATCGATATCGCACAAATTTTGACGTATAAAATTACGTTCTATAAAATGAGGTAAAAATTCATGTATCTTAATAATTTCTAATTTATTCGACTATTTTTAAATAAAATAATAATAAATAATATTTAAAAATTCTTTTTTGCATGGAATTGTCTTCGGTTAAATGAATTTTATAAATGTTTTTCAATTCACTTAGCATGTTCTCGACGTATGATGAAATACGGGAAATGTAAAATTAACATCAAAGGGACCAAACTTTTACTAAACTATTGAGACCATCTTCCGGATTGCGGCAGGTCAGAGATCAAAATCCATTGGGGAAAAAAAGCATATAAATTCAAAGAAAGATTTCTGATTTTGTAACTAAAAATATCGTTTGCTCAAATTAGTTATTATATTTGAGATAACTCCAGTAGAGTACTAAATATGAGTCCTAGTAAGTGAAAATCTAGATCATTAGTATCAAAAGTTATTCAGAGTGATTCGTTTTTTCTCTTTCACGCTGTACATAAATTTGTGAAGAATAAAAAGAACCTTAGATTTTGCATAGGTACTACATAATAGGAGAATTTTTTCGTTAGAAAAAACCTATATATTTTGAAGTTAAAAATATATACTTCGTGCTATTGCGACAAACCAAAAGTTATAATGAAAATCATGATAAGCATAAATCAGATTTTGATATAAGTAATATTGCAATTGTCAGTTTCTAGTTATTTATATGGTCCCTCTCTCTCTCTTTCATTTTATATTATTTATTAATTTAATGAGTATTTTTCCAGTACACCTAATATTCAATGTTTTATTTATTTACTTAAGCTTCAGTAACTTTAGTTAAAAAAAAAAAAACTTTATTTCAGTCAATATTTGTTATAACACATTTCTATTGCAATCAAAATCAATATTGTATTACACAGATCAATAGTGCATTCAAAATTACATATCAAGATTGTACAAAATCAGTATTGTATTATACATAAGAATATTATATTCAAAACTGTATTCAAAATCAATATTGTATAATACATATCAATATTGTGTTCAAAAGTTAAGACGGAGGGGGGAGGAGATGAGCCCTTCTATAAAATAATGCGTTATAACATATTCATATTGTATTCAAATCAATATTGTATAATACAGATCAATATTGCATTTAAAATTACATATAAAAATTGATTTCAAAATCAGTATTGTATTATACATAACACTATTATACTCAAAACTGTATTCAAAATCAATATTGTATAATACATATCAAAGTTGTGTTCAAAAATTAAGCCGGATGGGCTGGGTAAAAGTATATGGGCTTTTCTATAAAATAATGTGTTATAACATATTTATATTGCATTCAAAATCAATATTGTAATAAACAGATCAATATTGCATTCAAAATTACACATCAAAATTATATTCGAAATCAGTATTGTATTATACATAACAATATTATATCAAAACTGTATTCAAAATCAATATTGTATTATACATGTCAATGTTGTATTCAAAAATTAAGCCGGAAGGGGCATGTAAAAGTATAAGTTGGGCTTTTCTATAAAATAATGCATACTCTCAAATCAGGAATTAAAATGTCATGCACTCTGACTGAAATTTATAAATGCCTAAATATAAAAGTATTAAATAAGCTTTAAAAGAGTAATTGAATTCTCAAGAAGAAAATGACACGCTTTAAATGATGGAACAAACAAAATTAATTTAGAAATCAAATTCATTCAGCGTATGTTATTCACGAAAAAGAAGAATCGTATAATATATGTATCTCAAAAGCCTCATTTAAACGTGTGAAATAAAAATTATAAATAAAATCATTAAACTTTTCTTTTATAATTTATTCATGCATATCTTTCAATAAAAAAGGCTTAAAAATGATTTTATATTTATTATTACTCAAATGTACAGATAAAAGAAATATTTAACTGGAACTTTTGCGTAAAAAAATTATAAAACTTTTAAATCTCGAAAAAATACTTCTACTTTTTCATTATAAAAAATACAGATATTTTTTATACAAGCCATCAAAATCTTCAATCATAAACAACAAATAAAATATTTTGCTTATTTTCAAGAGTAAGTGAAATAATAATAGAAAAACGGAGTATTTTTATTCAATCTTGACTTCTTCTTCTTCATCTGAAGAGTCAAATATCTGGAAAATTTGAGTAAAAGTTAAATGAAGAAAGAGAGAGTAGGAAGTCGATACTTTCTGCCATCTTGTTCTAAGATTTTCATTTCACAACGGTAGACTCGGAAAACTATTCGAGCAATTTCGCAGATTGCTGGCCTCGGATTTCATCATAAATCCTTTTTTCACTGCACCGTTCATCACGCGCCAAATGAAAGATTAGATATCATTGGACGTTTTTATGTTGCCATTCCAAAAGTTGAAATCAATAGTATTTAGATAAAAAATGAAGCTTATTTATGTAGTCAGTTTTCCGAATAAATTTTAGGCAACAATGTCGTTAAATCCGAGGAAAATGACTGCCCGGGTAGTTTGGAAGTTTTATTCTAATGATATTTTCTGTTTTTCCTCAATTCCATTTTCTGAAAAACAGTAACTTGAGATTTATAGATTTGCTTATTTTTGTGAATAAAAACAAAGAAGTACTTTTGATTGATGTGAGGATACAGGTTAATTGGAATTCATCTTGAAGAACTTTATATTATTAATGTAGGTTTTATATTCAGTTTTGAAAGTGAAAGAAAAAACAAATTGTAACAATTTGATTTGATTGAACTATTTGGCTTAAAAAATTTTTTTTGATTTATCCTTCGTACGAAATTTTTTATTTCTTTATAAATTCCGAATAAAAATAACTCATGAATTTGGAATTTATGGGTATGGTTACTTTTAATAAAAACAATTTTTTTTAAAATAATGATCGTATTCAAGTTTAGTGCAATTTCACTATCGTCCCATCATTAAGAATATTTCTTATCCAATAAAGAAGCTTTCGAAATTATCTTTGATTTATTTTAGATTCGTAGATTATTGTTTGATTCAATACTCTAATTTTTACCTACTTAAGATTTATAAAAGATAAAATTTGTAGGATGCAGGAATTTAAATTTTAATTTTATCCTCTTTCGTATTTTTTTATTTTTACTTCTCAAAGTAATTTTTATAGTCATTACTAAAAAAATTAAATAATATCATTAAAAAAATATACAAAGAGGAGGATCTAAGTAAGTGTAAATGCAAATCGAGTGTAAAATCATTTTACCCTTATTTGACCCCCACTGTTAGAAAATTTTCTGAAAAAATAGGTTAAATAATATTTTATTTAATTATTATTTTACCACATTCAAACAAAACTGTCAAATAACCATAAATAAGATGGTATTCAAACTGTTAACTGTGAGAAAAACCGTTTATTAACTGCTTTCACCTAATTCTGTTAAACAATCAGAATTTTATCCTATCAACTAAGACCACCTTATGAAGCTACTAGTTTCTTGCAGCTGCATAGATATTATAGCCGAGAGGGCTGAAGGGATCTTTGAAACAAATGAAGTTTTTTAATCAAGTAAAGGGAATATAGTTTATTTTCTACTTTCTGAAGTAGCATTCTAAGTTGAGTTGAGAAAAAAACAGAATTAAATGATAGAAGGGCTATATCAGCTTCATTGTAAGCATTATAACTAAGTTAGGTGAACAAACAATCCTATAAACTATGTCTGGCAGGAAAAAGAGGAAAATTCCTTGGACCCTTTTCACATCAAGAGACCAATCCCTACAGAGATCAGCACGCTGAGGTTTACATATCCTATATGTTTATGAAAAGAAAGCAGAACTGTTGATTTAGGAGTTTATGCTTATTGAAACTCTTCAAATTAATCGTAATTGCAATTGAAAATATTATAAAAAAACTGCGATACAAAAAAGCAAAGCAAACTGCAATAGAAGAAACAGGAGGAACCCCAGACGAAAAAAACTTCCACTACAGAAATTTCACTGAAAAAAAAATAAAGAAAGAAAAATTGCAATAAAAAAGAGAAGGGAAGCACAAATCAGTTCGACCACAAAATTTTCCATCAGGGAGCAAAGAAAGATTTTATCCTGAATAAAGGGAACTTTATTCTAAAATAAAAATGAAGTTCTAATTGAGGTTCTTTTTGAACCTTAAATTGAGGTTCTTTTTGAACCTCAATTTGAAGCAATTCAAATTACCTTCCAAGAGACAAAAGAAATGTTAATGCAAAATTCAAAAAAGTTGACTCCTTAAATGCACGATAAACTGCTATCAAAAAT